>OY744604.1:79597696-80235196 GCA_963556255.1 Allolobophora icterica | reverse complement strand
ATTACTATAATATAGCATAGTAAACTAGACTATAATTATAGCACAGTATGGAATTATTAGTAACGGATTAGCAAACTTGCATACATAAATATACGCACATGGATACATGCGTAAGTACATTATAAAAATATGTATTGTCAACAGTTGATTGATTTTGACAGCAATAGCCTACAATATTGAGTAGCCTGGCATAAGAAGTACTTGCTTTAACGTAACCTAGAATTGGCATGTAAATATATATATATATATATATATATATATATATATATATATATATATATATATATATATATATATGGTACAGGTTGCAACGGAGAAACGGTCAGAGGAAAAAGTGCTGATCACGATAAACACGGACAAGGATGCGAACAAAAAGAAATTGCTGGTGTCGAAGGTTACTTTAATATTCCGGACATGTTTAGCCATTTCATTTATGACAGTATTTCCACTTCGGCTTCTCTGTATTTTGTTATTTGGATTTCTGTTTAGATCTTACTGTAAGCTTACTCTTGGAGTAGCTGTTGCCTATGTCACAGTTATAAGCAGTCTTCGGCAGAAGCGTGTATACAGCTTATCTACTAATCAAAGCCATCAAGTAGTCAAATGATAAGCGAGTCTTCCGTTATTTATTCCAAAGAAACTTATAGTTTCTTACTGCACACATGCAGAACCCAATCAATCATTTTCAATCCATAGTTGACAGCTGACACCGTGTTCAAACTATAATTTTCCAAACTCGCAATGAAAAAACCATTTTAGAACGATGACATCGTGAATGTAGGCCTACTGAATCAATTCACCCAGAAGCGTAACTATGAACTGTTTAGAGATTTCTCTTGTTTCAAATTTCTCATAAAATGTTGCTTATTTTCAAATGACGCATGTAACTTCAATCTGAAACCATGCATAAAACTAAGTTCGTCAAATAAACATCGACCAGTGAAAGCAATAATGTTGATATTTTTTAATTTTTAACCAGGTATAAAAATTCTCAGGCCTAACATATAAAAATAATCTAATTATGGCATATTTCTATACTGATTTGGATCAAATATACAGGGGCCTATATGGTGGCTCAGTGGTAAGTTCGGCGCTTTGTGACCGGAGGGTTGCAGGTTCGAATCCCACTCTAGTCGCTGCGTACGGACCTTCACTCCTTCACTCGCCATTGCTCGTGGCGCTTCGGCGTGAAAATTCCAACACAGTATCAAATGCTGTAGTCGGGAGCGCCTCTGAGTAGTAGTTGACTTCGAGAGGCGCCATAGAAATATCCGGAATAAAATAAAATAAAATACAAATATACGTATAGGCTGTATGCATAATTTTCTCTCTCAGGATTCATCCTGCATCATCTTTTGAACTGTACTGCTCAAGGTGCAAGAATCAAATTAGGCCTATAATCATTGGCTAACTTGTATAGAATATGAATAAAATCAACGCGTTAACACGCTCTTGAAACAAAACTAAGAGAGACTTGGAAACGTATTTTAACATTGTTAGCGATTTCTATATTAGGCTATTTCTTAGAAGAAATCAGGAAATATAAATTTACACCTTTCTTTGCTCTTAGGAGTGTACAATTGCGAATCTTTATAAAGGGGCAAGACGATATCTTGGAAATATTAGCCAAGAGTTTGGGATGATGCTGTATTTTGGAGGTTTGTATCTTTTTCATAGGTTTCACGCATTCGTTAGTTTGTGCATTTCGAGAGACAAAGCATGTAGGCCTATGTATGCATTCAGACACTTAAAGTAACGCCTGTTAGGTCTGTGCAGGACAGGCATTGGTCAGTAGCCAGGTGATGTGTTCGTGATTGACGATCAACGTCAGTTAAACCCCGTTTATAGAATCAGCATTATGAACTAGACGGACTTTGAACGGTAGCATAGTATGCAAAATTAGGCTGTGCTCTGCTGGCGAGATACGCTTATTTGATTGGACAAATTTTCTATTATTCAAATGCTGTCCGCAGATATATAGTAGTTTTCAGTGTTTAACGGCACCTTATGGCATTGCCTTCCTCCTTTATCCAGCCTTGGGACTGGAAGTACCAGAGTACGGGCAGTGGGGTAGTTGTCTGCATATAAATTATTCAAAATGTTATTTACAGGCGAAGCTTTAGACGAGACATCCGAGCAAACCATTGCGTCGTACGGCATCGTCAACGGAAATTCATTGGAATTGGTTATTTTGGCAAAAGGTGGAAGCAAATGCCTCACACCGCTGCCAGGCTACATCGAAGTGACGGACGAACCTTGCAGCATATATTACAGTGCCGATCCTGTAGTAAAGCAAGCCAGAATGTCATGTGGGTGTGTCATTGGTGAGTACAATGGATTGCTTTAAGAAGAAGAAGAGGAAGAAGAAGAAGAAGAAGAAGAAGAAGAAGAAGAAGAAGAAGAAGAAGAAGAAGAAGAAGAAGAAGAAGAAGAAGAAGAAGAAGAAGAAGAAGAAGAAGAAGAAGAAGAAGAAGAAGAAGAAGAAGAAGAAGAAGAAGAAGAAGAAGAAGAAGAAGAAGAAGAAGAAGAAGAAGAAGAAGAAGAAGAAGAAGAAGAAGAAGAAGAAGAAGAAGAAGAAGAAGAAGAAGAAGAAGAAGAAGAAGAAGAAGAAGAAGAAGAAGAAGAAGAAGAAGAAGAAGAAGAAGAAGAAGAAGAAGAAGAAGAAGAAGAAGAAGAAGAAGAAGAAGAAGAAGAAGAAGAAGAAGAAGAAGAAGAAGAAGAAGAAGAAGAAGAGGAAGAAGAAGAAGAAGAAGAAGAAGAAGAAGAAGAGGAAGAGGAAGAGGAAGAGGAAGAAGAAGAGGAAGAAGAAGAAGAAGAAGAAGAAGAAGAAGAAGAAAAAGAAACAGAAAAAGAAGAAGAGGAAGAAGAGGAAGAGGAAGAAGAGGAAGAAGAAAAGGAAGCGGTAGAAGAGGAGGAGGAAGAGGAAGAAGAAGAAAAAAAGAACAAGAACAAGAACAAGAAAGTAGTACCTTAAGCAAGCCCTGAGGCAGCCATGATATGGTGTTAGCGACTTCATTTTCTTAGCCTCGGCATAATATTATGGGGCGGATGGGAAGTCCTCTCTCGCGCGGTCTCATCTGCATATCTCCACGAATCGTAGTCTATATAGGCCTACAGCATGTTCGAAGATAACGTGCAAATTTTGCCTAGCTGATCTAGACGAAATACAATCTGAAATATGCTGCATTAAACATATAAACTGTGCTTACTAATGTTTCTATTAACAGGTGTAGAAGCGATGAAGCAACACTGCATCACTCTGCTTAGCGACTCGCGATTTCTGTTTACTTGTCCAAGTTGTCTTAGTAGTTTGGATTACTTTGTCGTTAGACATATTCTGTCTGTTGCAATGACGGATGATGAACTGGAATTACTTAATCGAAAAGTAAATTCCAACTTGATTAACAGCCGTATCAAAATTCAGAGATGCCCTGGATGCAAAGTCTTCCTACAGCGCGACCCAACAAAGACGTTCAGTAATCCAAATTGGGTGCAATGCCCAACATGTTCGACGAAGAGTGGGGAAATGTTTGAGTTTTGTTGGGTGTGCTTAAAACCATGGAAAGGCGATTGGAATTCCTGCGGGAATGATCAGTGCACTGGAAAAGATCCTCGGATTCAGATTCTGGAAAAGTGCGAAACTAAAGTCATTGGCTCGAAAAACGATGTTCCAAATACCCGCTGCTGTGCTAGATGTGGAACCATGATAGAACATAAAGATAAGTGCAAACATATGAGCTGCCCAAAGTGTCACTATGAATTCTGCTTCGTCTGTCTCAAGCCGAGAACATCTGAAAAGAAAAGTGACGGATGGCAATGCGGTGCATATGATTCCAGCTGCAATGTAGCACCGCGGCAGACCAAACTTTTTGATATTGATACAGCTAATGTATCTGAGGGGAGTCGCTCAGCGGTTGAAAACTGGTGGCCGTAGGTTTGTACTCATTAGTTGAAACATTTAAAAGCATACATGATGAAGAAACGCGACGTCGAAAAACATAATTGGAGAAACATTATATTGGTCACTCGGAACGTGGCTCGGAACAGAACCTTGACAAGCACGCCGACTCATGAAAACAGATTGTCATGATACAAAACATATGCTTACAATTCGTTCTGAAACCAGGAAGGAATAATTAGACTAAAAATTAACAGAAAACTACTTATAGTTTATGCATTCGTTATTGCTCCCGGTTTTACTTGAGGAAAATATAATTATAGCCTACATTTATATTAATACAAAGGCCTGTGTAGTATAAATTTATACAAGTTGTTGTTTCATGCAAGAACTATCTGGAGTTGGACTATGTGCTTTTTCATTTGAAATTCTAATTAAATTGGCTAATAAACACGCTGTAATTAGCTTAATTGTATTAATTGTGACTTATCAGTTCCAATTCAGCGATTCATCGAGGAAGTATCGTATGTTTACCTAATCTTTTCATCCTTGTATTTTTATCAAATTTTTCACAGGCCTCATGTCTTCGGAAATAATCGCTCATTCTGTGGTTTGCTTTCCGTTCTGCCAATCGATCCTTTCACCAAAGCCGCAGCGTCACATAATTTGTTTGTTAGGTGACTTACATAAAGCCTTATCAAATCTGTTCGACTAGGTTCTGACAGAATTTGAGTCTTTTAGCGAACAATAGACAAACATTTTAAAGTTAAGCAGCTTAATATTTCTTTGATGCGACGGACAAAGGCGGTGACCGTTAGATGACGTGGCACCCATTCACACGGACAGTGGTGATGCAGGATTTCACCCGATCAATTCATTCGAGGCAATACGGTCGCTAGTGAAAAACGTGTAGGCCTATATTCATTTACATTTGCATTCATGCATGATAAACATTACGATCTTCTATGATTGCGTGGTATACTCGAACACTTAGAGTACTTATGGATGATCATTTCTAAGGTTTGCTGTAGCGTACACATCAACGCTTCTGAGGTGTTTCCAACAAGGCGCTGCATAAATGACCAAAAAGATATATATATATATATGCACAAGTACATGCAGTTATATATATATGCAGTTATATATATACTAGCTGTAACCCGTGAAAAATCACGGTATATAAAACAATTATAATTGCAGTGATAACAATTAAGCTTACTTCCCCGTTATATTATGACGTCATATTATAGGCCTATAGTCGTCGTCAAGACAGCCGTCGCCAAGGCGGCAGTATAGTGACTTCACAATAGTGTTTGTTACGGGACAGACAGACAGACAGACGTACATCGGTTATTATGTTGTTTGATATATATGCAGTTATATATATATATGCAGTTATATATATGCAGTTATATATATGCAGTTATATATGCAGTTATATATATATATATAATAATGATCTATGCATATAATATCCATATAGTGTCTGTCTGTCGGGGGACGCTACGTCACAAACGGGTTCTGTTCTAATGTGAAACATAAACCGGTTGTCTTGACGACGGCGGTCTTGGCGACGGTGATAATCAACAATACATAATTATAGGCCTAAAATATGACGTCATAATTATGACGGGCAAATACACTAGTATATATTATAGTATTTGATCAGCGCTTGGTCTACATATTGCAATCATGCTCTCGAAAACAACTTTAACGGTACTTAAAAGTATACCCCGTGATCGATCGAGTCAGTCGATCAAGTCGATCAAAGCTCGATCGAGTCAGTCGATCAAGTCGATCAAAGCTCGGCCAAGTCGAGTCGATCGAAAAATCTTCGACTCGATCGACTTGCAAGTCGAGTCGATCATATGTTTTGACAAGTCGAGTCGATCGTTGTTTCCTCGACTTGACTCGACTATGAAATATTTTCTTACTATTTATTTGCGGCTATGTCACAAAATGATCCACATGAATGATGTGATGACGTAATTCTTTTGTAAACGCACAATTACCGTATTAAACTGATTCAAAGTTCAGTTCAAATTATGAGCCTTTTGGCGATTTGGTATAGTGGAAGCTGCAGATACCTTTTTCACAGTTTTTACGGAGAAAATGGAAAGATTAAGATGCGTTAAAAATACGCTAGTTTCAGGAAATTTCAGCTCTGTAGTCAGTAACGACGATCTCAAAACGTTCGAATGTTGTATGTTAGTACAGGACTGAATGCTTCGACTTCTGACTCTGATGTGTGGCAACATTTTGGCAGACCTCACCAGGGGAACAAACAGATCAAGTCGATTCAGAGAACGTAGGGGTCGATGACAAGAAGCAGAGATAGGTTTGCGCATCAGGTCCAAAGGTTAGCTGGAACTAAGCCTTTTTGCGCCTTAGAGACAAGTGTTATGATCTTGAAGTGGATACAAGCGGAGACAGGAAGTCAGTGCAACACATCAGTTACGTAAGTAGCGATGGACGATAATCCAGAACGATAAGCAATGAGGCGGGCAGCCGCATTAAGTACCGATTGAAGGGCAGAAAGACTGACTTTCGGAAGGCCTACCAGTAAAGAATTACAATAATCAATGCTGCATCGGATGAATGCATGGATAATGGTAGTAAAAACTGCAGGAGGGACGGATCGACGGATAGCTCTCAATCTCCTCAAGTGGTAGTAGTAAGTGCGAGCAAGTAAGGAGAGGTGAGAAGCAAAGGTTAGTGAACTGTCTAAGAGTATGAGAAGGTCAGAAAGTCAGTTGAGAGAAGTGAGAAATCGAGTTTAGTTAATTGCTGCTTTGTACCAAACCAAATGAGCTAGGTTTTAGAGGAGTTTAGGTTCAACCGATTAGAGAACATCCAAGAGCGAAGCTCTTGATAAAGGGAGTCAATAGATCGAACAAGAAGAAGTTGGTCAGCTGGGGGACCATGGACATAAGTTTGCACATCATCAGCATAAAGATGGCCAGATGCAAGATGCCTAGAGAAGAGAGAGTGAATGCCAGAGGCAAAAAGAATGTAAAGAATAGGACCAAGAACAGAACCCTGGGGGACACCGAAGTTAATCCCAACCCAGGGCGTTCTTGAGGTAGGCCTACTCATGATCACTTTTTGCGTCCGGTCAGTAAGATAGTGAGCTAACCTCAGCCAAGTACGGACCTAAGATGGATAGAACTACACTAATGTTTAACCGATATAACCAATAAAAATATTTTTTCATTTCTACAATCAGTGGAAAAGTTAATTATACTACATATTACTGAAATGAAAAGCGTCTATAGAACAATAAGTCAATAACTACTTTAGAAAGCATCAAATACAGAACGTCAGCCAAAAGTTGTGTGAGCATTCTCCTGCCTTGGCGTCACAGAACCAAAACTTGTTTGAGCATCGGCACCTTTGGCGCCATAGCTCTCGGGCCCCTGGCCAAGAGATGCAGTCCAAGTCGACCAAGTCGACCAAGTCGATCGTTTAGTTTGCCAAGTCGATCGAGTCGACGAGAGGTCGACTAGTCGACAAAGTCGATCGAGTCCATCGTCGGCCGAGCCAAGTCGATCGTAGCAGTTCGACTCGATCGATCACGGGGTATACTTAAAAGCTAAGCATGGATCGCCAGCGTATTCAGTAGTTCGGTAAACCATTAAAAAATTCTTAGACTTCGTGCATATAAACTTGTTGGCTAAGCAGCCAATTAGCATCGAGTGATCTGCATCACTGTGGCACCTCAATTGGAAATTTCCTATTTGAAAAACCTGTTGTTTCAGTTTTGTGGAAACCATGGGATAACCAACCATTGCGTCAATAAGAGTGTAATGTGTCCTCGACTCGATCGACTTGGCAAACTAAACGATCGACTTGGTCGACTTGGTCGACTTGGACTGCATCTCTTGGCCAGGGGCCCGAGAGCTATGGCGCCAAAGGTGCCGATGCTCAAACAAGTATTTTATGTAAGTCTGCGTTCTTTTAGCAAGCGTAAGGTATTCTTATTTAAGTTATGCAATTCAGAATGTTTTGAGTCGTTGTACAAGCATAAACAGAGATCAGATGATGTATAGGCCTATTAACTATTACATGGTTTCACTTTTGGAAACTATATCCTATATATAAATGGTGGATATTATAGAAATTTAAATAAATGTAAATAATGCATTCATATATCCAACTTACACGTGTGGTAGTAGAGAAGCACAATAATAGGCTTAGCCTACTTATGCACAAGCTGCTTAGTTTAAACATGATTGAAAATGTAACCAGGGGCGTCTATGCCCCTAAGTCATTGAAGCAACTTCTCCTTTTCCCCTCTTCTTCCCCCTCCCCGTTCCTCCCCCCTAAAATGGTGGCACACACCTACAGATCTCCCCCTCCCTATGTCTTGGATGGAGCATTTGCTCCAAGGTTTCAATGGTATAGACGCCCCTGAATGTAACACATTAGTAGGCCTAATGGCACAATAGAAACTCTGACTCAGAGCCAGTTTAAGGAGGTGACCAACAGGTTTAAAATGTAAGCTTCAATGTAGTTCTGTACGCTTTCTTTAGCAGTACCGGCCTTAAGGAGTGGCGAACCGTGCGGTCGCATAGGGCCCGTAACTAAGGGGGGGGGGGGTGGTCGAAAATGTCACAGAAAATTAACATGCACATAAAGTAAAGAATGTTTCTTTCTGTGAAAAAGTAGCATTATATTTTATTCTGTTACAGGTGTTCTTGTATAGTTAAAGGTTACTTGTTGTAGAGATTAACGATCTCTCGATGATGATGGTGAGTTCTCTGCCCGAAGGCAGGTTCATTGGCTTTACGCCACCTGGGGATGAGATGAGTGAGGTGGTTTCCCGTTGCCTTCCTCACAGACAATATTATGGGTAAGCAACTTGTCCAAGGTCGCTCCGCAGTGGCTTGAAGTAGATTCGAAACTGCGACCCTCCGGTTACAAGGCACAGAACATACCACAACACCACCGCGTCCCACTCGATCTACTAACGATCTACTAAAATAAATCGATTAGCAATCAAAAACAATTTAATTTGTGTCATGGGGCCCGTGCAGTATACTCTGCACAGGGCCCGAAATATCCTAAGGCCAGTGTACCGTCTTTATAATTTATAGCAACCGTGTGGCCTCGATCCTGCTGATTTTTTAATGAGTTGAACGAATGAAATCCTTGACAGGTCCTGCCGCCTAAGTTTTGCTGCTTTACATGTGACATTCCTATTGTGTACCCGCTGTAGCAGTTAACACTATTTCTGGAATACCATTTTACGAATATGTTTAGAGTGTGAACGAGTAGCAACACAGGTCATCAGTGCTGTTATAATAGAATGCTTTAGACAAGCGAAGACACAATAGAACAAGCCTAACCTATATATAATTATATTATACTAGCTGGTTTACCCGGCGTTGCCCGAGGTTATAAGTTTCAATCCATGTAGCGAATAAGCTGGTGAACCCGGCGTTGCCCGGGTTTCGGAAATACTGAGAACGGAAACAAAACGCAATAAATGAATAATAGTTCAGTGAAGGTTTCGAGTAAAAAGCTCCAAAGCTGTAGAAATGCATCGCGGTCAAACAACACACAAAATCTTCTCGGGCGGCGCCATCTGGCGAATGAAAATAGGTCGACTCGAATTTGTAAAAAGTGGGGGTTTGGGAGAGGTTTTGGCCCGGAACACCATGGAAGCGGTGAAAACGGGGGACGCGAAGCCTCACACTGGGTGTGTAATGCCGACCCCGAGACAGTAGTGAAGGTTTGAAGTGAAAAGGTCGAAAGGTGTAGAAATGCATCGCGGTCAAACATCGCTGTGACAGACAGAGTCTTCTCTATATTTATGTAGATATAATAATTATTTTATATATGTATGTGTGTTTGTGTGTGCATTCTTCATCGTACTGGTCTGTTGTTTTGCTTGTTAACGCTTTACATTTGTCTGTCAAAAGTCTTAACAGCATAACCATGATTGCACGTGACATGGAGACAGACAGTTGAACCTCAATAACCATATATACCCATGCAGTCAATGGCTGCTGTCAACTGGGAAATGCCGTTGATTTCTTTTTCGGAATCGGCCAACTAGCGCTTTTCAGTCAGCGTGTACACAGGCTTCAGTCTGTTATAAATATGCATCTGTGTCAGGCAGAAGCTTAGTCTTTGCAATAGCATGCACTGAAGCAGAACATTCGTAATTTTTGTCTATCGCGTTTTTGCTTATAGTTGCTAGTTATGGCTGGTAGGATTCAAATCACCATACGGATGAGTGGGAGTTCAAAAATGCTGATTATTGACAAGGTAAAAAGTAGTCTTTAATTGTGTTGGTTTAACCGTTAGTTCTTCTAAATTGGACAATATAGGCCCTGGAGAGCTATATTTAGATCCGGTCTATTTATCATATCCTCTTCCTTATGTTATTTCTGTTTTCTGTTGTTTTAATCGGCACCAGGTATTTTGCCAATCGCAGATTGAAACAACGATCATCACTTGATTATGAACCTACATCCTTCCTTCCTTCCTATGATCAATGGACTGGTAGCCCGTAGATGTCCACTGGATAGTGGATTTCTATCGTCTTTTTATTTACGGCGAAGTATCTGCACCCATTCCTCCGACCCTCCTGTTTAGGGACTAGCTCTGGGTTTTCCAGAGGCAGAATTCATTTAACCACCGCTGCCACCTAGCGAGTGGAAGGCCGAATATATAACCTTACGGGAGTCTATGGGTTCGATCTTGGTACCTGCAGCTCTTCACGCCAGTGTGTTATACACTACTGTATACAAACTGCATAATAACCTGTATTTAAAAAATAAACCACCCGTGCTACAATCTGTGCAATATTGCTTTGTGTCTGGGCAGACTTGCAATGCGTGACCCATACGGTTCACTCTGCGTTCTCTCTCTGACAACCATATTTTAAAATTTGATCGTAGGCCTACATTTTGCGAGCAGTTGACTGTTGTAGGATTTTACCGTAGAAAATATAGTTGACTATGGAAAATTTCACCGATTTCAAACTGCAGAAAATTAAAAAATTATGACATGAAACAGCTCTTAGGTGTCCAAGCAACTCTGCTAGACTAAGTCGTCCAGCGAAGACTCCGATGGTGTGAGAGGCGCTATATAAATTTAGAGAATTAGGCTAATTAATGAGTGTGGAGAGAATGCCAGCTGATGGAATTCCATGCAATGCATCATTTTCAAGATTCTAAGGGAACCAACCAAAGACATACCAAGAAAGCGATGGATAGACTATTATAAATGAGGATATAAGAAGATTTGGACTAACTTTGATAGGAGCACTGGACTTATAAAAAACCGAGTTAAATGGAGAATGGTTGCTCGTACCCACCGCCGTCAAACGGCTGGCAGCAGCAACTGATGATGAGGATGATGATTGTGGTGGTTGTGGTGGTGGTTGTGAATTTCACAGACGCAACAGAACAATTCTTGCACCTTGCTGAACGTCATTGAACATAAATTTGTAACATTTAATTTATAGACAGGTTATTATTATTATTATTATTATTATTATTATTATTATTATTATTATTATTATTATTATTATTATTATTATTATTATTATTATTATTATTATTATTATTATTATTATTATTATTATTATTAGTAGTAGTAGTAGTAGTAGTAGTAGTAGTAGTAGTAGTAGTAGTAGTAGTAGTAGTAGTAGTAGTAGTAGTAGTGGTAGTAGTAGTAGTAGTAGTAGTAGTAGTAGTAGTAGTAGTAGTAGTAGTAGTAGTAGTAGTAGTAGTAGTAGTAGTAGTAGTAGTAGTAGTAGTAGCCTAGTAGTAGTAGTAGTAGTTGTGGTAGTAGTAGTAGTAGTAGTAGTAGTAGTAGTAGTAGTAGTAGTAGTAGTAGTAGTAGTAGTAGTAGTAGTGTTATTGTTACTTTTATTATTGTTATTATCATCATCACCGTCAAGACCTTTAGAACCTTCGCTTGGCCGAATATTTCACGCACGGCTATTAGCTCCCATTCATAATATTATTTGTTCTCCGAGTATTTTTGGGTGGAAACACCTTGAAGCAATTCTGTTTGGTCAATTCTCAATTGTGTGAAATGAACTAATTTGTCTATATAACCAAATTTTCCTCAGTGATTACAAATTTTCTCTCATTTAAGCTAATATTTACAGTATTTAGGCATCTTTTTTGCTAGTGAATCGAGTTCTTAGTAGCACCTTTGATTTTTAAGATTGCATCTTTCTACATTTTCTCAGGCAAGCTCGATATCGGAATTGTTTGCTAAAGTACGAAAAGAAATTTTGGAAGAAAAAACTAACAACGCAAGTTTTTATCTTATTTGTGATGGTAAGCTATTTACATAGCATTTCGAATATTACCCAGACAAAAATAATCGATTATGATTTTAGAATTAGTACACATTTATTAAACACAACTAGGGCCTATCTAAATGACTAAGCATCAATCAATGGCGCTCTGCAATTATGAGTGAAGGACTTGCTCAACGTCTCTAAACAAGGTTAACCGTCTCAGAGGAGGCTCCAACATGTGCGCTCTGCGTTACAAGGAGAGTGCTCTAACTAATCGGCTACCGATTCCAACAAAATTACTCAGTGATAAACTAACTATTCTGCGAAGGTATTATTTAAGTGGCTGATTGGCTTTCAAACTGATTGAACTTTGTGATCGATTGATAGCGTACAAGATAAATTGATTGAATGGCTATGAAGTAAGGAATTCTTTTGGGTAAAATTTATTAACAGAACATGAAAAATTGCAATGTAAGAAATCTACATAAATTTTATGGAAAAAGACGCGTAGACGAAATTGAATTTTTGGAGTGAGAGTAGAGTATAATTGAAAAGCAATAGACACAGAGGGTGCAGCAGCTACTATTTATGGGTCTTGGGCAAGAACGAAAAAAAGGAAAAGAAGCAGAAGAAGAACAAGAACAAGAACAAGAACAAGAAGAACAAGAAGCAGAAGAACAAGAATAAGAGGAAGAACAAGAACAAGAAGAGGAAGAACAAGAACAAGAAGACGAAGGAGAAGAAGAAGTAGTAGTAGAAGAAGAAGAAGAACAAGAAGAAGAAGAAGAAGAAGAAGAAGAAGAAGAAGAAGAAGAAGAAAGAAGAAGAAGAAGACGACTAGAAGATGCATCTCTCGGGTAGCTAATCTTCTCCCTCGCGGCCTGATCGTTCCACTCATTGCAGTAGAGTTCGTTAGGGGGCGAATGTGTCGCTAAAATCGAAAACAATTCTGAGATTTGAAAGTCCGACCTTACGGTTGAAGGTCCTGCACGCTTACCACTAGACTATTGCGTAGCCTACTAAATTCTAAATTAATACACTGCTAAAGGAGCATTATTTTATTTTTTCCGTTCAAGGAGAACAGCTGGAAGAAGGCATAGGAGGAACCATCGATTCGTTGGAATCGTGCACGGATCCTTTCTCGATTTCTGCCAACGACTGAAAGGAGGAAGTGGCAGATTAACGGCGCTTCCGGGAAAAATAAGCCTAACAAAAGATCCTTGTTGCATTACCTACGACGACGACCCATCAACTGACAGAGCCAGGATGCCTTGCGGATGTCCTATTAGTGCGTATGAAACATGGCACTAATATGTTAACTTTGTAAGATGCGTATCTTTATTCTCAAGATATCATATGTCTCTTTCAATATTATGGGCATACAGCGTGTCATACACATCCTATGACCAACGTTGTTTGCATTCTGAATCTCTCAGTTTCTAGAAGTCCTTCGAGATGGATTTGTTTTAAGCTTCAACAGGTTAAAGATATCCGACAATTAACAGACAAATTCTGGTGCAATAAAAGTACTTCAACACATGCCAATTATCGCTAGTGTAAACTGACATTACACGTTTTTGTCTAAATATCGACTATCACATATTACAGGACATTTTATTTTCGAATAGGTGTGGACGCTATGAAACAGCATTGCGACACAGAACTCGAAAAAGGTCGCTGCAAGTTTCAGTGCCCAAACTGTCGTGCTGATTGGCCATTCTATCTCATACGTCACGTTCTCTCGTCCATCCTTTCTTCAGACCAACTGGCAAAACTCAGTATGAAGATTAACGATAATTTCTTTGGAAACCTTTCAAAGGTCAAGCAATGTCCCTCGTGTCGTAACCACTGCGAGCGCAGTGACCGAAGCAACAATCGTGTGCTGTGCTCCGTCTGTACCAGTAAGACTGGCCGAAATTATGAATTTTGTTGGGCTTGTCTGAATCCTTGGAAGAGGCCACTGAGGAATATACCGTGTGGAAATGTTGGGTGTAATGGAAAAGATTCGCGACTTCGTTACCTGGAAGAATGTCCTACAAAAACCATTGGCCCGGTGAACGGTGTTCCAAGCGCTCGAATCTGCCAGAAATGTGGAAACTTGATCAATCATACCGAGGCCTGTAAACACATGACCTGCAAATGCGGTTTCAACTTCTGCTTTGTATGTCTTAAGCCGCAGATTAACGGCCAGTGGCAGTGCGGTTCATATGGCACCGTGTGTCCAGTGGCTTCACGCCAGACATCAATTCCATAATCCATGCAGCAGCTCCAGAGAAATTGTTGGGTCTAGTGTGTTTGAACGAAACTTTATTTGTCTAATTGCATGCAAACATACTGGGAAAATCTTGCTATCTAATCAAGAATCAATCAATCAGAATTTATACAGCGCCCCTTCAGATCTCTACTCAGAGGCGCTCTCTAGTCTCTACCCATGCCAAGCGGAAGAGCGGAAGAGAGTAGTTTTGAGTAGCTGATAGAATGGAAAGGAAGGAACCCTGGGGAGAAGGTGTATCTATTGTTTTCTTCTGTAAGATTTTCTTCAGTGCTTATACGCACATGAAATATACATGCATAAATTGCCCGATAATTTGAAAATGCGGTTATTAAGTTTTTAATTGGCTTCAATGTACAACATTCTGTTTAAATAACGTAATGATTTTCGTTTTTTCATTTTTAATATTCAGTAAATCAGTAAACTGGTTTGGGTTGATTGGATCGACCAGAAGTTTAATAGTTCTACATCTGATGGCTGACCTGGCAGTTGACCTTACCATCTTCAACATTTAGCCAGTTTAATATAGGTGGCATTTAAGGAAGTCTCAAAGAATGGTTAACGTTTTCATTTATTTGACGTTTTTTGTTAGTGTCGGCTTTAAATAAAACATTGCCATGTAATTAAACATGGACAGGATATATAGCATAGTGAGTCATTGTGAAACACTAGCAATCAATTATGGCTACAAGACACGGATTTATTATAAAATTGCCTGGCAAAACGATACTGATGCACACATACTAGCTAACGTGTTCCAACATTTTCAACTTCTGCTGTTTGTGTCGGCCTATGTATTTCGTTAGTAGTAACTGCTAACTTTTGCTTTGGTGTGGTCTTCGGGGACTCTCTTTGTGTCGCGTGTTGACAACGGTGTTGTACAAAAGGTCGCAAATAACGCGGTACACAGAATTGTGTATTGCGATAAGTTAACACTCTGAAGTTCAAGTTGAAATGTCTTGGTGCAAACTACCAAACAGTCGTGCACGTGTTTAGATTTCGCACAAAGAACATTGTTAAGTGTGGCTATTTGTAGCTTACACATTCTGGTGGTTTGTGCCTTCATAGTATTATGTGCTAATGAATGCGACCACGATTTATTTGAAAATAAATTCAAAAACAGCTCTTGAAGTGTATGATTTTTATTTTAAAATGGTATAGAATAATAATGGTAAGACAGAGACCTTAAGCGGCTGTAATTTGGTTCTCTTTCGGCCATGAGGTCTAATAGACATGCTATTAGGTTTTGAAATGAAAGAAATAACAATGGTCGCAGCCTCGAGTTTGGAAGAAAGAATGGCTTCCCAACGGGCGATTGCAGATAATGGCCTAATATAATGTACATGTTTGCAGTGCCTTCTAGGTCTCTTTGAAAGCTCTGCTCGTTACATTTTGAATACATAAATTTATCGTTATGCAAATGATGCTCGAATAGATGGATTTTATCAAACTGGCGTACTACTTTTTTATTCATGGAACTCAACCATCGGGTTCCCATGCAGCTGAAATCAATTGCAATGTTCGTTTCTTTTGATTTTAAAGTCAACCCCACACAATGTGAGATACTCATTAAGACCTGCATAACTGTTCGTTAGATTTACTATGGCATCAAAGTTTCTATTTATAAAGAAAACAATTCTACAAGTAACTAGACACTTGATCCGAAATGTAAGTTCGCTGATTCTGCCACGACTGTCGAAGTTCAAACGGCGAATTAGACTGCTTTCCACCAGGGGCGGATCCAGGGGGGGAAATTCGGCCATGGCCCCCCATTTTATATTTACACAGGCGTTTTTTGATGTTTACACAGAACGTCACAAGGATGTGCCCCCCCCCGTAGGCGTAGATGAGTAAAATGTACACAGGACGTGGGCCCCCGTAGATGTAGATGAGTAAAATGGCGAAGTATGGATACGACAGAAAATTTCTTTGAAAGAAGTTAATGAGCTAAAAAAAAGAAAAAAAGGTCATCACTTTTTTTGGAGATGTACGTATTATTATTTTTGGCCCCCAACCCCCGACAAACCTTCTGGATCCGCCCCTGCTTTCCACACACCTAATTTGCTGAGGTTTAAATATGAGGTCGACGACACTTGATACCCAGAAGGGCGCCTCTCACGATTTTCGTCTTGTTCTACTTCTAAGAAGTTAGGAATGGCTGAGCTAAAGCGAAAACAAAAACAAAAACTTGTCGTGCATAAGCACTATACGCTTTCGTTATCGATACCGTGATCACTTGAAAATAAATTCAAAAATATCTCTTGAAGTGAATGATTCTATTCCACCATGGTATAGAATAATAATGGTAAGAGAGATTCCTTAAGCGGCTGCAATTTTATTCTCCTTTGACCCTTAGGGCTTTAGGGTTGAAATGAAAGAAATAACGATGGTCGCAGCATCGAGTTTAGAAGAAAGAAAAGACCTTTCCAACAGGCGATTGCTGATAACGGCCTAATATAATGTACATTTGCTGTGCCTTCTAAGTCTCCTTGTTACCTTTTGAATTACATTAAAGTCCGTTAAAGAACAACGCTGATTCATTTGTATGCAAATGATGCTCGAATAGATGGATTTAGTCTAACTGGCGTGCTACTGTTTAATTCACAGCACTCAATCATCGAATTCCCATGCAGCTTTGACAGCTGAAACAAATCTTAGCGTTCGGTTCTTTTTATTTTAAAATTAACCTCGCACAATGCGAGTTATTTAAAGGTGTGTATAATTCTTCGTGGTCCGTAAAGGTTCACCAGTCACTCTGTTTACAGAGTAAAGCAGGGAGGCGACCTGACCGACGTCTCTCATGAGCGTAGACTCGGATCCGACCTGGGCTGGTGAACCAAAGTCCTCCGTGCCCACCTTCACGCGGTGCGGACTGTTAGTACCCTTCCAAAGGAAGGGAACGAACGGGCACGGCAGGCAAAACCAGGGGAAGGCAATGGCAAACCACCCCTGTTAACATGCCAAGAAAATCGTCATGAGACACACCAAACCAAAGCCGATAGTCGCAGATGCCGGAGCGCGACTCAAAAGCAATGGAGACTGTGTGTCATGACGATCGCTAGAGCTCCGAGAGCTGACAGCACAAACAAAAAAATAATTCTTCGTTAGATATACTGTGGCATCAAAGTTTCAATTTATTAAGAAAACAGTTCTACTAGACATTAGATCCGAAATGTAAGTGCACTGATTCTGACACGGCGGTGGGAAGATCAGACGGCGAGGGAGAGTGTTTTAAACCCACCTTATTTGCCGAGACTTAACAAAAGTAGACAACACTTGATACCCAGAGTGCTGCCTCTCAGGCTAGCTTAAAGGACTTTCATCGTGTTCTGTTTTTAAGAAGTCACGAATGTCTGTGCTAAAGCGAAAACAAAATCAAAAGTGTCGTGCATAAGCACTATACGCTTTCGTTATCGATACCATGATCATTAAAGACGGCCTACACATCATAGTAGCTTGCACAGGTTTAGGATACGGAGCTGTACTCATACATGTAGCTCATGTAAAATTATTGCTGAAAGATTGAGGACATCGCGGCCATTTTGATGCTCCCTGTATATACAGTATAAGCAACGTAGTGAAGCATGAACTCTCAATACAAGTCTTGACCTGTATGGTACATTATTTGAAAGACATGATGAAGCCCTTTGAATTTCTACAATGCTATTGCTTTATTTTGTAATTTATGTCCTAGTCTTGTAGAAAACAGCATAAGATGACCTTTTGTAATGTAACTTAAACTTTAAATACTCAGGATTTTTAATAAGACTAAATAATAGCAAATAACCTTTAATACGAGTAACGTTGGCATTGCAATTTTGCTATTAAAGAAGCCCATTTTTAAAGCCAACTATTGATAAATAAATTTCAACCTGAATACTTTCACAACTCTTACCTGAATATGGGGTCCAGTAAAAGTTTTGGTAAGCGATTTTTGGATCAAACTAGCTATTAAGAATGAAATTTGTGTCAAATTAATTTATGCTTCCTGATTTTCTGTGCCTGATTTTGCCAGAAGTTTAAAGAATTCTTTTCGAACTTTTTGTACTGCAAGACATAGAGCACCCGTAAAGAGTTTTCGTGAAGAAGCCTTATGTTAATACGTAACAACGATATAATATGAAAATCACTTAGTAAAACCAAAACTAGAATCATATTTAAAATCAACTGCAATGCTCCCTATCCTTGACGTATTTTGTACCGTTACACGAGCACTTACCATAGGTCTATAACATAGAAGACTTTGAAACACTCAATCAATCAAATACGTTGAGGTACGTTTATCAAAGGCTGACACCATGTTTTCCTAAAATATGGTTTTCTCAAATTCGAAAATAATTGGCAATTTCTCATATCGATTAACTGCATGCTCATCATTTACTCGAAAGGACATTTGTCTAGGCTGTTGACTTATATCGCGCCATTGTTTACTGCACAATCGTGAGTAGCTAGTTCAAGAGCTCGATTGATAAGATTTTGCTTAAATGCATTCCCTACCCAGAGGTTTTAAAAATGATTACAATGCCTATAAGTGCAAGTGCACCCTAAACTGACCAGGTTGACGTTATCGGGTTACTGATTTGACTGCGAGTACTGCAGTCCTTACTCAACAGCATATAGGCCTATTCTTGCCGATATAAATAGGTCGAAATAAAAACGATTACAAATTAAGGTAGTCTTTCTCAAAGCAAGAATCTAAGGAGCGGGGCATGGACCTCAGGCAGATACTCACAATTTGCTCTCAGCATCTCCACTGTTTGATGGTGATCTTCCAGCTCACACCAACAAGTTACTACTTGTTAGGGAGATTGAGCCTAGACTGGACATCACCCAATAATGGCGTCAGGAGTCTACTCTTGTCACTCATGTTGTGGTTGATTTCATGTCTAGGTTTCGGCAGATGCCACTAGTACAATTCCCTAACCAGGGACTCAAACTGTTCAGGGCAGCATAAGTTTTCAGCCAGTGTAATTTGCAATACCTGCAACTATGCCAGCAATGGATATGCAGCTTTGTACTTGTGATTCCAGAATATCTCCCACTGAAGCAATCGGAACAGGTCCTCCACAATAGAAATAACAACAGACTGTCACAGTAATAATGACCAACTCAATTTATGTATATAATTATGGTCACAGTGAGAACAGCAACACATAAAAATTAACATTTACCAAATGATGAAAAGTTTGCTTGATGGCGCCATCGATGTAACAAAATGACCTTGACAATGACCTTTCAATGTGAAGATGACCCAGAAAATCGAAAACTATATCCGCAATGAAATCTACATATCGAAATCAGTAAGAATAGATGCATTACACCTGCATTTAGTCTTAAAAACAAAAAAGTGAATTTTCCAATATGGTTGACGGCGGCCATATTGTATTGCTATAACGTCAGTCGTGGCAGCGTGGCCGACAAGCATCTCAGTGATTTTTCATGTCTAGGGACCCACTGACAAAGTGGAAGTGAGACATTATCCCTACACCATAATTTTTGCAAACGGGTCCACACTGTCCACAGGCCAAGTACATGATTAAAGTTTTAATTAGTTTTAAGCCTATTGGTATATCTTAGGAAACAGCCAATCCGCCAATTTGAAATAAATTTTTGGGGTGTTTCTGATTTTGTCGGATTTTAGATATCTTATTCAACAATGGTTTCTGAGCAGGAAACCGATTTGTCTCGCAATCAAAACCATAGTTTTCATATAAATTAATAAGAGTAAATGGGAGTAAATGTATTTCAGCTATTGTAAACGAAAACTGCCGAAGAAATAGTTATTCGACGAATTCCTGACAAATCAAATAGAAGTTTTTGTTCGCCTTTTCTAGAAATTTTGGTCGTAACATTTGCGATTTTTGAACGGCAATTAGAAACCGAATGTGTAGAAACAGAGGTCGCCAAACTACGAAAAGAAATTTCCCAAATATTCTTGGCGGGTCTAAAAGACAGAAATTTTCGTACTTGGCGATAGCAAGCCCCATCCTTGCAGTCTTCAACCAAGTAGTTCTGTTTTTGTTTTTGACATAAGGCCTACTCAACCATGACCAAGTCATTTCAGTATATTATCAAATGATGCTCGCCAGACATAAATGGCCAAAAATCTAGATCAGTGTCGTTTTCCACGTCTGACTCGTGCATTGTGGGGTCTCCATTTCTCCGGTGGCTTTGGAACTGGCAAACTGTTGTCAGAATGATGTCACTGGTCTCATGGCTGAAGCAGGTTGGGGCGTCCAACAGATTTCTGGCTTTAGGAGAGAAGCTATCGTAATCGTAATCGTAACCTCGAGATTTCTACAGCGCCCAAAGAAGCGAAGTCGCGGGAACCAGCTTATTCAAATCCAAATCGATAGGCGGGGGGTCGAATCAATTCCAGGTCAAGATCCAGAGAAGTCAGTCAGGTAGACAGTAAGACGGCTAAGGTCGGTTGTGTTTAAGGTTTAAGCGGCGAGGGAGGTAGGGAGAGGAGGAGGAATCGGGATAAGATTTGTGAAAGAGCAGTGTTTTCAGTTTTGAGTGAAAGACTACTTTGTACTGCAAGATCTGAGGTTCCTCCAAAGAGTTTCTGGAAGAAATACTATATTAATGTGTAATTGTGATATAATGTAAGATCTATTAACCAACCCAAAAATCATATTTATATTTATCTGCTCCAATCCAATGACTTCTACAGCGCCAGTATCATAATGTCCAAAACGGTCGATGATCTCTTCGTGCAAAATCACAATCCAAAATCATAAATTAATGGTAATGCTTCGTAGACGCATTTATGGCGGTGCATGAACACTTATCAGACTGCGAAGAGACGATCAAACATTCAGCCAAACCCGTTTCAGGCAGATTTAGCAAAAGCTAAGTCTTCTACAAGACTGGACAAAGGCTGATAACCATGTCTTTTCAGAAAATGTGGGGCTTTAAAAATCGAAAGTGAAAACATCTTTAAAATGTGTCACATGATAAGGGTACCTGTAAACGTTTAAGTGCACCATTACTGACGTTTTCAAGTGGACAGTACTTCAGTTTTCAGTGCTTCACGCTCGAGCCTGTATTCGTGCCGAACCGGTATAAATAGGCCAACTTGAAACCATTCCACGTTACAGCAGTCCATCTCGAGACGCGTTTCTGTAGGTGTAATCGAAACTAAGATATCTGCATGTTGGCAGAATGAGCGGCGATCGTATTCAGTTGAGAGTGGAAAACGACGGAAAGACGCACATGATCAATGTTAGCCAGGTAATAATGCGATCGTTAGCTATCACCTTTCTTGCAGCTTATTAATGATAGCCGTATTATTGAAAGTTAACCACTCGTAAGTTCGATGATTTTCCAATGTTTATTAATAATCGCACTCTCAAAATGTAGCGTCCCAAGTAGCATGTTCGCAAGAATCAATTTATTAACAGCATGATCAAGTTACTCTTTATAATAGACATTATAGGCCAGAGGTTCCCAAACTGTTTGGACCAGGGACCCCTATTTTTTCTAGGCATAGCTCGCGGACCCAAGTATTTAAAAAAGTAAAATTTCACTTAAAATTTATTCAAAATAATAGACAGATTATTTCTACATTACAAACTTGCTCATGACGCTGGGGACTATAAATTATATAAAAAGTTACACTGAATAAAATAATTGTTAGTAACTTCCTGCAATAATTATGGAACACAGTCATTTTTAAAGAAATTACTAACATCGGTTTCGCCAAAACGCAGTAAGCCTAATGTCAATGTACAAACTTGCTTTGTACAAACTGTCAATTTATTCTTAGTGCTATTTTGGATAAGCACTGTTTTCTTACTTTTCAAAAGTTATCCATACCCTGCTACAAACAGCAAAATTATACAGATAGGCCTTATTAAAGCGAACGTTAACGAAATAGGGGTATGCTTTGTAAAAACTCTGTATAATCGTTCATTTTAAAAAGGATTAACCCGGCAAAGGCGCAGTTTATCTGGCTCGGCAGCTCTCTAAAGTAAAATCCTGCGTTCTGCTGCTCGCCTTGTAGGTCGCATCTCAAGTTTGGCAGAGTGTCTGCGTATAATTATGAGGGATGTCCTCCACTGGCTCCCCTAGCCACAGCGCATGATTTACAGAATCTGTGCCTTGTTCCGGCGGTGCTTCGAGGTCTTGGTCTCTCCATACCTGCCGGAGCTTTGCTGTCCCACTTCATGTTCGAGCGTCGTTGCTCTCTCCGCTCAGCTGCGCAAGGTAAACTTAATGTTCCCCGCGCATGGACACATTGGACAGTCATACGGTGGCACCGTATATGTAAATGTAAATGTACGGTACGCGATTTTCTATGCCTTCCCAATGGCTGCCTCCATGACCTGGAATGGGATCCCTACCACGCTCCGCCAAATACCAAACGGTCATTTAACTTTGTTTCCTGCTATCCTGAGAACTGTGTTGTTCGACCTTGGTTGGGTTGGGAGTGCTCCTGAGTAGACAATCTTGAAGGGGTATTATATGAAAATGCTTTAATGATAATAATAATAAAATCAGGCGAATTCCACAAATTTCTACGAGTCCAGATTTGACACAATCTGGAAAAAGACCAGCATATTACAAATACATCACGCTTACCTTCAATGCAGAAATGATTAACAGTCGATAAGCAGAAATTATTTATTAAATTTTATTAAAACACACACGTTTTATTAGACTAGAAATGTAACGTGACCATACGTCTTACTTACGTCACTGTAGTACGCAAGGAATAACTAAATGCCCTCAAAAGTACTTGCTAAATACCCAATTGGACCTGTATGGATCATACAGTAACAGGCATACTATAAGTAGTGTATGAATATGAAAACGCAGGCTGTTGATGCTGAAACCACGCAGTGTTAATCATTAGGCCTAATGAATATTTTCAGAACGCTCTCGCGTACCCCCGCCATATCCTTCGCGGACCCCTCTTGGTCCGCGGACCACAGTTTGAAAAACTCTGGCTATAGTTTGATGGAGGTTTTGAAGATATTCACACTAGTCCCCGGAGTCAGTCGCTAAGGAGTTACCGACTGACTTGATGAGTTAGCGACTGACTTAGCGACTCAGTCGACTAAGTCGCATGCCTATCGACTGACTAAGTCGCGTAGACTTATCGACTGATTTAGTGACTTGTTATTGACTTCTCAGGTTATTAGGTCACCATACCTTGCTCAGCCTACATCTTTTGGACATAAGCTTACCTGATTACCTAACAATATAATGCATTTTACAGTATACTGTACTGTACTACTGACCGTGCCATCATTTCTGTGGGCATTGTTGGAACTCAAATTCATTCATTCATTCTGAGAATTTATATAGCGTCTCTTCAAGATACCCACTCAGAGCCACTCCCAACCCAACCACAGCTTAATAAATGTGATTTCATGAACCTGCAAAAACAGTCAAGTTTAACCGAGGCAGCAAGCGCAGGTCTAGAGGGAGGCCATTGTAGATGGAGGGCCCCACAACCGAAAAGATCCGACCCATTTGTAATAGCAGTGGAAGCACCCGGGACCAAAAGCTCCCCCTTTCCAAAAAGCGGAGAGGTCGACGGGCTGCAAGTTCAGAGACAGGTCGACTAAGATCAGACAAGCAGAATGGAGCACAGCCAAAAAGGCACCGCCATACAAGTGCAGCAACTCGATAGGAGATGCGCTGAGACAGTGAAGGACATCACGCATATAGGAAGTTGGCTGAAGCTGCTGATTCATATTTAGGCAAGCCGCTGAACGGGCTCCATGCGGGTCCAGTAAAGGAATATGGGCTCCTCTCCATGTGGGCATGCAGAGAAGACAGACCGATGACTGTGAAAATAAATGTTAATGTGAGTTCTTGATAAATCGAATGAAGCGAAGAGGATTTATAGCAGTACCCGATCTCACGGTCAACCATTTGGCCGAAACTGCTGATGCGTGCCTCTTGCAGGCAGTAGCAGAGAACGAAAATCTTGTACTCCGGCACTTATTCTCAGTGTGAGAATAGAAGAAAAAAGACGGGGTGCTAGACTTTGATCCGTGTGGAGTTGAATACTTTATTCGTATTTTGCAAACTGATGTCAGCGAAATTTAAAAGCAACCGATTTCAACGCTAGCAGTTTTGCAAGCCAAACTCGAATCAAAATCAATTCCTTTGTTGAGAAAATTCAAAAATGCATACATGAACACTAATGGAAATTTCCTCGCTTTGTCAGAGATTCAGAATCAAATAATGCTAAATCACACCAGCACAACCGAGGTGGTTGCAAACGATCCCTGGAGTGTGCAGTGAAGACTTAACCGAGGGGTCCTGAGAAAGACTAGGGGTGAATCCCAGCCACCCAACAATTCTCACCCTTCTAATTCCCCCTCCTCGTAATCATAAACATCATAATAGAATGCACAACTTCACTTTAACTAAAAGAGACAACTAAATCCCCCGTATTCTCTATATGAACTCTTACTAACAGAGCAAACCCTTTCTTTTATAATTTACCAAGTTGCGACATGTCAGCTTGTTTTCCCCAACAAACGAATATTGTATTGTATTGTAAGTGTTGCTCATGTCCTGCTGCTGATGTATTCGTCTTGGAACTTGGAAACTGCGATTAAAACAACAAGCAAAATATTAAGTGAAGGAAGTCGCTAGCAGTCGATTGCTTGGCGACTGGTTTCGACTTGATGGCTTAGCGGCGGCGGCGGCGGAAGGCGGCGGCGCCGGGAACTAACAACCGGTCGGTGAAAGAAGGATGAGAAGCTAAATAGGGACTGATGTTTCAGTTCCACATTATAAAATGACGTCGCTAAAATTCACATTTATTCTGACAATTTATAAATTAAAAACTCTTATCCTCATAGCACTCAAATTCTCCTTGGATTTGGCGTACTTACTTAGTACTTAGTCCTTCCCGTGCAGAGCTGCACATCGGGCAACGCAGTTCCTCCATTCTTCTCTGTCCATCGCCACCTCAACAGCATCCTCCACCGTCATCTCAAGACATCTAAGATCTTCTCGAACAGTTCCCATCCAGTTCTTTCTTGGTCTTCCTCTCCCACGTTTCCCCTCCGGAGTCCACCTAGTTTTTGGCCTAGGATTTGGCGTATACAGCAAAACATTTGCTTACCCTACGTTGAATATGCATCACATTTTGATAGCGATTGTTCATTGTTTGCATGAAACTGGCTTTTATTTTTGGGTATTTAAAGGCAAGAAAATCATTCTGTGACTTAACTACCGGATAAGTTATTAAACAACAATCTTTTAAAGCATTGATGCAATTTGACTTTAGGTGGGGGCTATAATAATTCTGTTGAATTGAATTTTTCATAAATTTTACGTTTTCAAAAGTCTCAGTTAACGATTCTTATTTATAGTGGCATTGAATTAGGACGCTATTTTATGTTATGAAAAATTAAATTAATCGCAAAATATTTAAAGGCAAAACTTTCAGGAGAAATTTGTTAGCGATATTTTGACACAAAACTTTAGAAATGTTAGGCATATATAGCAAGATTTTCTAACTGGCCACACGGTTAGGACTGCGTTGCTTACGATAAAGTGTTTTAAAATAGCTTAAGTCATACATTTTTAACAGGAGAACATTATGCATTTTTTATATTTTTTCTTATATGCATATTTTGTCAATTTTGAACGCTCTCAGAAGAGCTTGCTTGCTACGTTAAAATTGCGTCAATGCGCCAGTCTGTGTAATATTGGCGAAGGCATGTAATACACTGTAGGCGCGTCAGAGAAACCAAAGGTAAAAAAATGCACAGCTAGTGGACGTGTTTGCCGTGTGTCGAAAAAAAGAATGGAAAAAGTTTAAAACTCAAAATCAGTAGTTACTGTGTTGATGGGAAAATTAGATGCTTGTTCCTTAATGGAGGAGTTGAAGGTTGAAAGAATTCTGAGAACAGGAGATCAATGCAGACCTACTCCTTTTAACAGCTTTTTGATTAGTTCTTACCATTAATCCTTACTTTCGCATAGCTGTAGTCTGCTTCATAAGTTATAATTATCCTACTTTCAATTTGTTGTAGAGTACCACAGTTGCTGAATTGAATGATCAAGCAGCCAAGATTGTATTCGACGGAGTTTTAAGTTCAAATGATTATTATTTAACATGGGGTGGTAAGTTCAAACTCTATTATAACTTTATAATTATGTTATAATGATAATGATAAAAATAATAATAATAATAATAATAATAATAATAATAATAATAATAATAATAATAATAATAATAATAATAATAATAATAATAATAATAATAAACTCCCGAGGAGTTTTAGCCGTTCCAGACCTTTAATAGTTTTACTAATTTTAAAGTCCCTGAGGGATCATTTTTACCTCGGGGCATAAAAAAAAAATAATAATAATAATAATAATAATTATTATTATTATTATTACTGGCTTCGGCCTGCGCGCCACCGCCGCAAGAGCAGACGACTGGCCAAGTCAACGACTCACGGCCGGGGAAAGAGGTTGAGTCGGAGGGTCATGGGGGTCAGCCCCGGTTGCTCCGGATCCGCATCGCATTCCCGCGTCGGAGGCGTCAGGAGGGGGGCGCGTGACTGTTCACCCGCGCTTGAGAGGTGGAAGAGTAATGAAACACATTCCGAGAGGGGCCAGATTTGCATGTTCAAACACTCTGAGCGACATCCTGCAAACGATCATCGACAACCCGGACCGTCCTGAGGCTTGGTGCCGTCTCTTGTGGTTTGTCTCAAACATCCTGGTGCAGCCTGGACGGGCGGGTCGCAGACGCAACATGGCCAACACAGTAAAGAAACGCATTGAAAATCGCGACTTCCTGAAGATAGAAGATGTAGAAGAACTGGAGCCTGACTACAAGAAGGGATGTGCCAATGCCAGGGACCAGTTCCTGGCAGCAGTCAACGCCAAACTGGAGGAAGGAAACATAAGAGCTGCCTCCCGCATCCTTTGTAGCCAGGACTACCCAGTCAAAGCCACCCATGCCACATACAGGGAGATGCAAGAGAAGCATCCTCCAGACAACTGGGCATCCAACCTGGCGAACCTGCCGGATACAACACGGACCCCGCCTTTTCAAGTCTCGGAGAAGGATGTGGCAGATGCTGTACTGTACGTTCTTTCCCGGCGGGATCCGCGGGTGGGCCAGACGGGCTGAGGCCTCAACACCTGCTAGACCTCTTGAACAACATGGAATCTTCAGAATCTTTCCTGCGGGCCCTCACTGGTTTCGTCAATATGCTACTGAGAGGAGAATGTCCCCTCGTGTTGCGCGAGGTAGTTTTCGGTGGCACTCTTATAGCACTGTCAAAAAAGTCAGGGGGCCTGAGACCAATAGTGATCGGTTATGCGTGGAGGAGATTGGCAGCAAAATGCGCCAACAGATATGCTCTGAGTAGACTGGATCAATTTTTTGCACCGCTGCAGGTTGGGGTGGCTGCCCCTGGGGGCTGCGAGGCGGCAGTGCACGCAGCCAGAAGCTTCGTGACTAATATGTCAGAGGACCAGATCTTCGTCAAACTGGATTTCACCAATGCGTTCAACACCATGCGCAGAGATGTCATGCTTCAGGCTGTCCATGACGTCATTCCGGAGCTTTATGCCTTCATTCACCAGGCATACTCGGCGGAGTCTCAGCTGCAGTTTGGGTCGTTCGTGGTGCGCTCGCGGCTGGGGCCGCAGCAAGGGGACCCGCTGGGGCCCCTGCTGTTCTGCCTACCTCTGCAGTCGGCGCTACGTTCGATGGGCTCCGACATCAGACTCGGCTACTTGGACGACATCTCGCTGGGCGGAGAAAGGGAGGTGGTCCGACGGGACCTGGCGCTGGTGGCGGATTTGGCAGATTCAATGGGAATCTATCTGAACAGACAGAAATGCGAGGTCTTCGCAACAACTGACTTAAAAGAGGCGGAGCTTGAGGGTTTAAGACGTGTGCCCCTCGGGTCGCTCCTCCTCCTGGGGGCCCCGCTGTTCAAGGGAGAGGCACTGGATGAAGCTCTCCTCGGACACTGTTGCGCACTTGAGCGAGCGGTTGAGGACCTGGCCTCTCTCGGGACCCAGGCGGCTCTGATCCTGCTGCGGGCCTGCTTCGGGGCGACAAAACAGACTTATTTGCTGAGAACGGCCCCTTGCTTTGGCCACCCTTTGTTGGAGAGATTTGATGAGATGCAGCGCAGTGGGCTTGAAAGGATACTCAACATCAAGCTCAGCGACATACAATGGATTCAGGCATCCCTCCCGATCAGAGACGGCGGGCTCGGAGTTAGACGGGCCTCGATGCTGGCATCTTCCGCCTATTTGGCATCAGCTGCATCGACCAGGTCACTCGTGGGCGCCATCCTAGGATCGGAGGAATGGGGTGATGCTTACCTCGACGAGCTCATAGAAGTCCGGAAGAATACTCTGCCGGGAGACATGGCCTCGACCCTGAACAAACAGAAAACATGGGATAAGCCATTGATCGAGGCAGATAGAGCCGCGGTCTGGACTGCCTGCGACGACCTGGTGGGCAGGGCCAGGCTTGGTGCGGTGACGTCTCCTCACGCGGGCGACTGGCTCCTGACGATACCCGTGGTAGCTTGCGGCCTGGGGCTGAGTGATGAGGCCGTTCGGGTGGCCACAGGGCTGCGCCTCGGTTTAGATCTTTGCGCCCCGCACCAGTGTCACTGTGGACAGTTGGCCGACCCGAGAGGACATCATGGGCTGGTCTGCAAGCGGTCCTCTGGCAGGGCGGCACGCCACTTTGCGATCAACGACCTGGTGTGGAGAGCCCTCATTGGGGCGGACATCCCCAGCTCTAAGGAGCCACCTGGCCTCATCAGGACTGATGGCAAAAGACCAGACGGGGCAACACTGATCCCCTGGGCTAGAGGAAAATACATCGCCTGGGATGCTACCACTATACATACTTGCGCGGCCTCCTACACGCACCTGACATCTTCGATGCCCGGAGGGGCGGCCGAACACGCTGCAGACAGAAAGCGTTTAAAATACGAGTCTCTCCCAACTACACACGAGTTCGTACCGGTCGCGATTGAAACACTGGGTCCCATAAACCGCGCAGGACGCGAGTTTCTAACTGAGCTGGGACGCCGCTGGACTGCTATTTCCGGCGACCCAAGGGAGACAGCATACCTCTTCCAACGAATATCAGTCTGCACTCAGCGCTTTAACGCCGTAGCTTTCAGAGGCACTTTCACACCACACATGTGCACCGGGGATGACGACCATGAGCTCCAAGCTTAACCAGTCTATTAGTAGACAGTCTCTTAGGGCCTGAGGGATCTTAAATACCTCGGGCAAAAAAAAATTATTATTATTATAATTATTATTATTATTATTATTATTATTATTATTATTATTATTATTTTATCGCCCGAGGTAAGTAAGATCCCTCAGGCTCTAAGATATTGACAGTGATTGAAAGGTTAAGCTTGGAGTACGTGGTCTTCATCCCCGGAGTGTAATTTGACTTATTATTATTATTATTATTATTATTATTATTATTATTATTATTATTATTATTATTATTATTATTATTATTATTATGTCTAGGTTCTGTTCACTCAGAACATCGAGTTCCACGCCGCTGCCCTGTTAAGAAGGCGATGGATATCGACGGGTTTGTTCAATTTGTTGCTCTTTGGCTCCGGGCAGCTTTGACATGGCGCCTTGGAAAGCCACTGCGTTGGAACGCTGCACCATCACCGATAGGCTCTTGAATAGGAAGTTTGTTTCGCGGGAGTCATCTGTGGTTTTCGACAGCCGGCGACCAATTTAAGATAGATAGGCGAGGCCTCTCTGTTAAGGGGACCGAAGGTTTCCACCGCTACAGGTATGAAGATGAATCTCTTCTGTAGTTCAGAGTATTTGATGAGCTTTCTCGCAGCAGCCACCTCCGCCCCCCCTCCTGCCGCGGCTGCCGTTCCTGTGATGTAAGAGGGGCCACCGTGTCCACCACCGTCGCGTCCCACAATAAGGACAGCTCGCCGCTCCACGGTATTAGGGTCTGGCCATCCGGTCTCTTACCATCCGACCTGGATAGGCCGGACGGCTACTTGACTGCCGGAGTGCCGGCTCTGTTGAGGCTGCGGTGGATGAGGTCGTTGATGTTGCTGTGCCTAGCTTGTCAGCCGAACCCCAGTGAGCACGACAGCCCATGCGCGCCTCTGGACGAGACATAGGCCCCGCATGCGCATTTGTGCGGTTCGCAGATTGCCAGACCCAATCGTAGGCCGACCGCCACCCTCATGGTCTCGTCTGAGGCCGCGAGCAGCGATCGGGAGGGCGTGTAGCCAGTCCGAGGCTTTCGGTGACTGGGAGGCCTTCAGTCTCGCCTGGCCGTAGGGGTCAAGCAGTTTATCCTCGAGCGCCGAGAGGGCTGCATGTATAGTAGCGGACCGTCCCAGTGTGCCTGTCCGCGACCGGGCGTGACCGTCGGGATCGGGACCCCAGAAAGCTGAAGCCAGGTGGTCTTCGCCGAGTCATGTGCTGCGTCAGAGGTCACCGAGATGGTACCCAAGATGAGGGACTGATTTGGATGGTGCCCGCGTCCGAAGCCAAGAAGGCGGGAATAATATTACACTTGTATATTATTATTGTTATTATTATCATCATTATTATTATTATTATTTTGCCAAGGTAACCATGATCCCTCAGGCGTCACGAAAATTTGACAGGAGACAAAAGAAAACTAGTTATTCTCGAATGGTTACATCATCATCATCATCATCATCATCATCATCATCATCATCATCATCATCATCATCATCATCATCATTATTATTATTATTATTTATTCATTACGTGCGAAAGTCAGTAAATGTGCATCTATAGCGCGAAACAATTGTGAGCAAAATACTAAGGTTCCTCCACAATAACCGTCTCAGATGAGGTTGGAACTCGTACTCTCCAGGTTACAAGCCGAGGTCTGTAACCTATATGCTGCCGGATCACCGAATGCTTAAATCATGGCTATGACTCAAATTTGAGATAACCACTGCAGAAATTTAGAACTTTCAAACCCAGGAAAGCCTTGATCATTCGAGGTTGATCGCAAACTAAAACATCTTATGTTCTATTTTAAATTTACTTTGTGAAAGGTCACATGCCTATTAGTAATAAGCTAATTGGTTTTCTGTTGCGCGGTAGCAGATTAGTTTCAGCGTTTGCCTTTTAGCGCGAGGTGTGTGGGTTCGAGCCTTCGCAGAGACGAGTAGGGACCTCGAGCAATTACACACACACTCAGCAACACCGATTGATGCATAGTCATTTGATGGTGATGGTTAACAACTACAGAAATAATAACAATATTAAATAATTTGAACTAATGAAGATTTAACGATCTCAAGTATTATGCACTAAACGACCTCAGCTACGTTTAGACACCCTTATAGCTAATCTCGGTTGCTTGCAAAAGAGATGTAGGCTATAAGAAAGAACGTCCAGCATATATAGGCGATTTGTCTTCACTCGACCTTAGATATATATGCGAGTTAGGATAAGTTTTGGCGAAACTGATGACCTACGATATGACCTTTGTTTCTGCTCTTCGTTCATTTCTACGTGCTAGTTTGTCATGCGCGGAATTTGGTAAGAATTTCTTGCTTTGTTAGAATCCGTGTTTCGGATCAGATTTCTGCATTTTGTCTTCTAATCTTGCATCTTGACGGTGATTGGTGACATTTCGTGGTCCGAAAGCCAATTTGAATCGGTCGACCTACATAATAGATAGATAGACTATATACATACATAGTTACCGTTTGATCAATTTCGAGCCTATGGACTTAGGGCAAATCTATTATTGTCTGCAACCGGGATATATGGCAACGGTGAGATATACTTTGGAATAGCGTCGACCATCAATTGGCTGAAGAATATGTGTCTTGCGCAGATCTACTGACTTTGGATAATACAAAGAATACAAAGAAAAATACGCATACATGCATATATACAGGGTGGGCCAAAAAAGTAACCCCTACAGGTTTTTGCTAATATTTCGACCAAAAATAATAATTTTTAAATCAATGTTTACTGGCTTAAAAGTAATTTATATTTACATATAACAGCCAAATTTAACCAAAATATTTCAAATAGAACCAAAGTTATTTCACTTTTACTGAGTCCAACCACTGTTTTTGATGGTCCAAAAACCTGTAATGCAACAAAAAGTAAGAAAAAACGAATTTATTAAGTAACATCTCAAATAATTGGTATCAAACAGACTTGATAGCGCTTCACAACTTGTGTTCAATGTGTCCACCATCAGTACTCACACATGTTCTGAGTCTCTTTATAAAGTTTTGATGGCCTTGTTGATAGGTTCCACAAGCAAATTTCCCATATCAACTTCAACGCGACCTTCAATTATCTTATCGTTTTTGGCTTTGTTCGCGGATTGTGGTATTTCTCCAGCATAGCTCCCCACCCGTGATAATCCTGCGGGTTCAAATCCGGAGAGTTTGGGGGCCATTGGTCCTTCTCAATGAAACCAGGGCAGTTAACATTGAGCGAACCTTAAGTGAGACAAGCAGTATGCGCTGGTGCCCCGTCTTGTTGAAAGATGAATCCAGCTGGCAACAGACGCTTGCAATCTGAAATTAGTTCTGGAAGCAGAGGAGAAAAGTAATATGCAGCATTTACCTTTGCCTTTCATGAATAAAATGCAGTCGACCTCTGCTACCAAAACAAATACCAGCTGACACCAGGGCTTTTTTTCAGCCGGAGCGAGCCGGAACGGCGTTCCGGCACCTTTTTTCAGGTACTAAAAAATAATTTATTTATTTAAATAATAAAAACAATAATTTAACTATTTTAATTTAATTTCAGTGTTATGAACTGTTTTCAGTGTTTATTGAGATCCCTCCCAACACAAATCCCGTTTTTCTCGTGATTTTCCCGCCCATAATTATTCCGTTCCGGAACCTATTGTTCCGTTCCGGGACCTTTTTCTCCAGAAAAAAAAGCACTGGCTGACACCATAACATGTGGAGCGAACTTCTCGCGTTCAACGATCAAGCGATCAGGTCTGACATCTGATTTTTTGCCGTTAGACCAAATACGATTGTTTTGGTTGCTGATTGGTGGATTGAGATAGAAGTTCTTCTCTTCCGTGAATAACACTCGTTTCGTGTCGTGAACCTTCAGCCGTCTGTTTGATACCAATTATTTGAGATGTGACTTAATAAAATCGTGTTTTGTTACTTTTGTTGCATTACATGTTTTTGGACCATCAAAAATAGTGGGTGGACTCAGTAAACGTGATATAACTTTGGTTCTGTTTGAAATATTTTGGTGAAATTTGGCTGTTATACGTAAATATGAATAACTTTTAAGCCAGTAAAACTTGATTTTAAAATTCTTACTTTTGCCCGAAATATTAGCAAAAACCTGTATGGAGTTACTTTTTTATGGTCCGCCCTGTATATACATGCTTACGCACATAAACACAATACATCTACATATACATACATAAATACATACATACATGCATAATTATGCATCATTTCTCTCCTAAATGTTGTAGTATTTAAATTTATAACACTTCGAAGCATCACACCTCGATTAACTCAAATTTAGGTATGAGTTAGTGTGAAAGCGTTATCTGCTTAATGACATCATGACTGTTCACAAGTTAGTACCAGAAAATATGAAAGCGGTAACATTGTCCTACGCTGCATGACAGCAGCCTTTCTCCTTAAAAATGACAACAGCTTCCAATATTGGTGATTACTGCTTGTTTTATTTTCACTAGGCACACCTCTGGATAATGGATCCCAGACCATCAGGTCGCTGAACCTTCCACATATGGCTGATCTCGGAGTTTTTCTCCGACTGAATGGAGGATCAAGCAGCTCTCTAAACCCGTTGCCAGGTTACATCAGCACAACTTCATCGGAGCCGTGTTCTTTCTCATTTGATGATGACCCTAATGAGAAAAGGGCCAAAATGCCGTGCAAATGTGTCATAAGTAAGATTTTGAGCAGATGCTTTCTAACAGGGAATTAATCGAACCGTGAGCATACACGCCATGCCCATACAATAGTTAGTGCAAACATGTAGGTCTATTTATAGCAGCTCAGCTCAAACATATTACATGGTATAAAATTATCATTTTTGAGCCTTCTAATATCACAGGATCGGCTAGAGTAATCCACCGGCCAACTAGTATATCATGGCAAACGCCATACTCCCTGCTCTACATGAGACAACTCAACAATTATTATATATTACAGGTAATTGAAAAACCAGGAAGCTAGTATTATCTTCTCTGTGGTAATAAATAGAGACATTTTGACTGTATTCAAAGCTAGGACAGAATTAATGTTAATTAAGAAAATGATCGTATGAGCAACCTGCGCGTCAGTGGCGTCACTAGAGGGTGCGGGGGTGCGGGCCGCACCGGGTGACAACTTCAGAGGGGGTGACAACACAATGACAAACGGCTGTCTAAAATTTTGTTTGCAGAAATTCAGCAGAAATTTGTTATTTTTAAATTAACAATAACAGATAACAACAAAGACAATTTTCGTAAACCAGCTTACATGCACTGTGTCATTATCAAGCTGCAAAAAAACTACTAAGCATACTGCATGGTTTGGTAAGGGACTAAGGGAGGAGGCCCATGGAGTGACACCATGACTTACCGCACTGGGCGACACCAACCCTGGTGACGCCACTGCTGCCCGTAGTTAAAGTAGGTGTCTTATTCGACTTATTCGCGGCAAAATAGTGCCTTGTGCATTCAGAGTTCAATGAAAGGTTCTGCTTCATTGTAAGATTGGCATTTGGTAATTGGTATCATTCTATGTAACGCATAGAGTTTGTGCATAGAAACTGCTGGACTTCATGATAGGCCTACATATAATATAATACTGTGCAAATGTTTATATTACGACCTGTTTAGGCGTGGAATCGATGACAGAATATTGCAACGGTCAGCTAAAGCTTGGCAATTTCCGTTTCTTCTGCTCAAACTGCAAAGGAAAAGAATGGCAGTACTTTCTTGTCCGCCACGTTCTTTCAGCGGGAAAGACGGAGGAAGAATTGAAGGAAATCGACGCAACAGTGAATAAAAACTTCATAAAAGCCCCTGATATGCAGCAATGTCCTTTCTGCAGATGCAACTGTAAAAGAGACACGTCTAAAAAGTTCTATAATAGAAATCGCGTTGTCTGCCCCCTGTGCTCAAAGCGTAGTGGGAGAGTTGTTGAATTCTGCTGGTGTTGCCTGGAAAGTTGGAAAGGAAACATGGAGTCCTGTGGTAATAATGGATGCGATGGAACAGATCCGCGTTGCCGTTACTTGCTTGGCTGCCCCACGAAAAACATCAACCACCATAACGTGGATGTTCCAAGTGTTCGTGGTTGTGTCAAGTGCGGAAACCTTATCTACCACAACAAAGGTTGCAAGCACATGAGCTGTAGATGTGGCTACGATTTCTGCTTCGTCTGTCTCAAACCGTATGACAATATTAAGAAAACTTGGGAATGTGGTGGTCCCTTTGATAAATGCCCTGTGGCGCCTCGCCAACAGCATCTTGACGAAACGTCAGACAGCAGTGCTGCAAAGTGGGCCTAATCCTCAGAAGCATCTTGACGAAACGTCAAGCGGGCCTATTCCTCAAAGCAGCTCTGATGATTCTAGTTGCATAATTATTTAATTATGAGTTCATCGGCAAAATCATACAAATTGTATAGCGTATATATATATATATATATATATATATATATTAAGCAATAAACAGCGCGATTTCTTTTTTTTATTTTTTAAACTAGGCCCACAAAACTTAGCAGTGTAAAACAAAAGCATTTCTTTGCTACGTGTTTGCAGTCTAAATCTGGAAGCAGTTTGCACCGTACTTAGGCTAATGTATAACTGTATTACAATGACAATGTAATTTAGTATGCATATACGATAACATAATTGTGTAATCATTAAAATTGCGACTAAAACTAGAATGAACTAAACATGACATTTTGATGTGATTTCAAACATTTTCCGATGATAGTGTAAATATTTTGGTGCTTGACTACAAGATTAGTGATAAATTGTTTACCTTTGCCTACTTATTTTGCTTTGACTGTGTTTGCTTTGGTTTACCTTTGTCTACTTATTTTAACTTAACCTGACTATGTTTGATTTCTGTTGGCGAATACTTATTCCGTGGAATAGTCCTTCTGCGGTAGCGATAGTGTATAATTGACGTTAATCGGTTTTTGCTTGCATTGAGTTGTTAAAAGTAGTTTACTTAAGTCCAAGTGATACTAAACTATTTTAATTGTACGGTATATTACAGGACTTTTTTTATTACATTTATAAGGTGTTCTTGCATTATTAAGTTGAATAGCTCTGTTCAGTGTTTAATAATTAAATTAGACTTAGACTCGGCATATGAGGGTAGGAGGCCAGACCACACCCTCACCGTCTCATCTTCCCACCGACAGTTTTCCGTCAGTGTGCTCATTATAGCTGAGCTGGCTAGGGGTGCAGCTGGAGCAGAAATCTGAGTCAAATTTCTGACATGGCGGGGATTCGAACCCCCGACCTCTCCATCGACAGTTTAGCGTGCTAACCACTACACTATCACTACATATGCCGAGTCTAAGAACCTGAGGCTGCTAACACTTACTACCCGTGGCCGCCTCAGGGTTAGTTTAAGGGTCCTCTCTCTCTTCTTGCTTAAAACGATTCCATATTATTAAGATGTCGAATTATGTTGTCCAAATAGCAGACATGGAAGAATATAGCTTGTAATACATATTAGAAATATATTTTAATAATTAAATTAGATTTAATTAGATATTAAAGGTTGTTTGATTGTGTGTGTGTGTGTGTGTGCGTATTTGCCTTGATGTTTGTGTGTGTATGTGTGTGTATTTGGTTTGATGTGTGTGTGTGTGTATTTGGTTTGGTGTGTGTGTTATTAAAGTGGAGGGTTGAAGTCTTTCTTGACTTATGTTGATAATTCATAATTCATAATAATACCACCTTTTGGAATGGATAACTCTAACCCTAACCCTGTCCACTAAACCACCCTTAGATTCTGGCGACTGTCCACTAAGCCACCCTATGGAATTGTCCACTAAGCCACCCTATGGAATTGTCGACTGTCCACAAAGCCACCCTACGATTCTGGCGACTGTCCACTAAACCACCCTACGATTCTGGCGACTGTCCACTAAACCACCCTACAATTCTGGCGACTGTCCACTAAACCACCTATTATCCACTACTTAGAGCATTTATATCTATAAGTTAACTGCGCTTCAGCAACTCTCAGAAAGCCTTCAAACCTTTACGTCGAGAGGGATTACTTTTCCATTCATTTTAGTGCAGGCTCGTCGTTAAAGTGTTAGTAGCTTTGTGTATATATATATACTTTCAGGGCTGTAGTCGAGGGTATACGCGGGTATACAGCATGTACTGACCTCTAGAGACCGTATACTCACCTCACAAAAACATATCAGATTTTGAAAGCAATGAGACGGATTCTAGCAAAAAAACAGAAGTGAATACGAAAGCGAGGCTACTGTCCCTGCTAGTTTTAGTAAGCCAGCCAAGAAAACATAAAAAAGCTAGAATGAAGGATATGTAAAGCAATCCTCAAGAACTCAGTTTTGGGCAAAGACGTACAAAGAAGAACATTACAAAACGCTGCCGAGCAAAGTTATCAAAGATAGTTACCTACTTATCTGAGCAAGGTTTTTCTCAGATGATCAACATAACGAACAAAAAAGGAAAAAACTGGTCGGAGGTGCCCTGTCAGCCTGCTTACGTATTGCAATTTCAGAAACTTTGGATCCTCGTTTCGAAATGACCCAGAGAAAATCCAGGAGAAAAATCCCATTAATCTTTACTGAGTTAACGTAGAAACTAAAAAGGATTCAATAGGAACACTGTCATTCATTAAAAATGTTAGCAATCTAAAATTTAAATATATAACTAGTTTAAAATTTTTAACAATATCCACATATTGGACACATACATATATCCAGGATTGCATGGTGTGTCGCCAAATTTGATTTCAAGTTTAATTAGGTGTGTCGTGTGCCAATAAAGGTTAACAACCTCTGATCTAGAGATAAATTAAAATCAGATATTCACGAGAATTACTCTGTGTTTGATAGTCTATTATATAATTATTATGTCCTCATTTGTGTCCTTTTTTAAAACACGAGATCATCGTTGGAAATACAAACTCACGTGGCTAACGCTGATCTGAACTCAGCTTGTGTAATATAAGCCTTATTGGATGAACAAATTATCTTCATAATGACTTCTGTGCCAGAGTTTTCCTAGCTAACATCGGGATGCCAATCCCCGCTATTGACGAGGAATCTTTAAAGAGATTAGCCCATTAATAACATAAACAAACAGAAATGTCACGAAGTCATGAGGTGACTTTTGTTACGTTCCTCTGATTGGCCGCCTCCAACTATTGAATATTCATGACCAACGACGTTACTGTTTACAAAGGCAAGATTCCAACGGACGTTCGTTTCACACTTAATTCAACGTATATTTCAATATGTATACCATAACGGGCTGGTCTTTTAAAGTAACGGCTTCAAACTGGATTAAACTAATTTACTTAGGTGGCGGACAGGCTGAAACGAACGAGCAAAACGGGTTTAAACGGACCAATTTACTTAGGCTGCGCATACCGAAAACTTCCTTTCATTTAATCGCCAAATTTCCCGTTTTTAAAAACGGGTTCAAGACTTCAAACAGACTTTGCGAAACTTACCAAATGTTTCTAAACTATGAAGGTCATAATAAATTTCACGCACATTGGAAAATACATTTTAAAATTGTTTTAAACCGTCTTAGGACGGGGCGCAATCTAGTAATCTATAAGGCAGCTTCTCCTGATCCTCTCCTGATCCCCCTGATCTGGTACCCTGGAAATCGGACTTGGACCTCTTTTGGACTACTCTCTGGAAACCCCTTTGTGTTGGTTTGGCCTTCTGGAAACCGGACTCGGACCTCTTTTGGACCACTTCCTGGAAACCCCCTCTGATCTGACGTAGCGCTCGTGAATAGGCTGGTGCCCTGCGCTTGGCCTTCGAGTGGCGCTTTAAAAGTTTGGAGATTACGATTACGGGGTTTCAGGTTTCTAACTAAACAGTAAAAGGCCAAAAGAATCATTCGATTAATGCTGACCGTTCTATGCAAACAGTTGCCAGTTGCGAAAAATGTCGTTCTCTACAGAAACGATCGGAGGGGATGTCCGGATGCCGCGTCGTCTACTATCTGCGAGCGTATGGCTGGCGTTGGGGTAAGTTTCTTTGGTGTATTGTGATCTCCTGTCGTTGCTCCTGTTCTTAGATGCTACACAGTCCAGGAACTCCGAACATTATCAGTTCTAGATGGGAATCCATCTGTTGAGCTCTGCGTTCTCCGGTGGCGTGACAGCCAAAACTCTCATTGTTAACGGAGCGCTGTTTGTGTATTGGTTAACTTTTTTTTTAACAACTGTAACATCATTTAGACGGGCGCAGGCAGTGCTTTTCTGAGGTACTTAAAAGGCGTTATAGTAAGTGTCTATGGATAGGCCAACATAAAAATGCCATATATTTTGAATTTCTATTTATATAGTTTAACATGGTTACAACAATAGGTATAAATAAAATCCCAGGGTATATAGGCCTACGCAAATGATGCAGGCATGCAAGAGCTCAAAAATCGATCTAAGCAGAGCATTTGAACAAAATAGCGCATGGCTCTGTGGCTGTATCAAACCACGGTAGGTGAGTTTTCGAAAACCGGTGTGACGGGTTTTCCGCTTGTGTTTTTGGAAATGTGGTTATGAAAGACCGTGGTTGTTAATAAATTAATGGTAAATTTTTTGTGGAAAAAGAAAGTGCGCTGAAAGGCTAAGACCGACTGTATATCGAGACTTAAATTTCATCAATAATTTAACATTTTAGCGAGTAGCCCAAGCGAATAGTCAGTCGTCTTTTCGCCTCTAACGCTCTCGGTATTCAGACTGGTGTGATGAAAATGGATTTGAACTTTCTATAAATAAAACCACTGGAGTATTATTTACAAAAAAAGAAAATTATCCAAATTGCTACCATTTATTCATCTATTTGCGACAAGCACTACACTGGCTACGTGCGAGGCAATGAATTCGATCCATATATTCCTTGCTGGACTATCCACCATCGTTAGCAATGTCCCGGAACACAAACGTTTGCGAAATTTCTTGGCAGAGATTTGATTTATAATTGCCTTGAAAGCCAGTTTTAGTCTTTTTAATTTGGGGGCCCCTAGAATTGCGGGGCCACTGGCGACTGCCCGGCGTGCCCATGCCTTAACACGGCACAGGACACTTGTGATAAACTATTTCAGGGTGATTTCCTCTTACTCCACACAAATAATAATTCTGGGCTTCCGCCACTTTACCTAAACAATCTGATAAAGACATCTGACACTTTCTGTTGTAGAGACTAAGGAAAACTGTGCAGTTATAGTAGCCTTGTGTCTTCTTCGAACCATTTTACAGTACGCGCAGGTGCACGAATTGTTCCAACTTCTAAGACAATTGGTGGACAACGCAAAAACATCGCATTTCACTGTCATTTATCAGGGTAAGCAGTTTCTTTCTGCGATTTAGATAAGATGTTTTATACCTCTTTAATAGAGAAGTCCTGAAACACAGTGATCTTATTCTTTTCTCTTTCAAAATGCTTATCTACCACATAGGCAACCTTTGTCTTCGTGCACTGATCTGGATATTGACCAGATTACAGGTTAGTTTTTGTGATCTATCGGTTGATAGAAGTTGCGGCGCGATAGAAGTTACTAACAGAAGAATTTCTTTGACGGTCAAAGAATCCATCATTGCCGTAAGTGATGGCAATGTCGGATAGGGGAATGTTAATTATGAGGCCTAACAACAAACGTGCGAGAAAGGATTAAGATAATTACGATGGGCAGCGCTTAAGAAAATGTCTCTCCTCCTTTTGAGAGAAGCGATGCTAATTTGGACGAAGGTATAGTTTAGAATGGGATCAGAAGCTTAGAGTTTAACGCGGTATGTGGTTTTAGCTTTTAGTTGCGCTTGACTCACCAAAAAACCAGTAAAGTCGCGAACACAACCTTCTCTGGAAAATGATTTTAAAAATCGAATCGCTTATTTAATTTACCTTCTTTCAACTGATTCTTGTCAATGTCGCATTGTTAAATAACTTTCTTCAAGAATTTCTAGGAATGAAGATTTAAAGAATGTACATTTTAATAGCCTATTATATTGTTAACTGATAGGCCTAACTACCATAAATGGAACTTCGCTGTACGAGAAAGTTTGCAGGATAACGAGTAGGCTTAGTTTGTTCGTTTCCTTAGGAAATTGCATGCCATAAAAGACAAGCATAATGGAATCGTTTTAAATAATATTATTAAATCAATTTAGGAAATAGCGTAACCGTTAGGTCGACTTAAATTATAGATTTGTATATTAATTTTTTTTAAATCTGAAATCACTCAAATATGCATAAAGAGATAACGCAACGCCTGATCTACGCTGCGAAATCGTTTATCGTTTCCCATTTTAGGACGGGCTCCTGAGGAAGATCAAGAAGGTGGCATCGATACCCTAGGGATACGACATCTTGACACTATCGATGTGTGCTTCAAAGCTCTTGGAGGTGGTGGTAATCAATCGTCGAATACAAATGGTTCTACTGTTAAGGCAGACTCGGGAAAGTCTTTTTCCTCAGCGAATTCTTGTCTGCTGTTATAAGCACGGATATTAAGATTACTTAAAACTCCCAAAAAGTTCTTTGGGGGTGGGGGGCCCGATAGCGCATTGGATAACATCTGGCGTAGAGTGCGAGAGGTACAGAGATCGAGTCCCATAGGCGGACATGCTTTGTAGGCTGCAATTTGCGCCGTGTATTGCAGGCTGTCTGTTCTGTTAGTAGTTAAGGTTTATCGCATAACATGTACATGTACAGCGTTTGTGCGTTTGCATATAATTAAATAATAAATATTATTATTATTATTATTATTATTATTATTATTATTATTATTCCAACGCTTTCCAAAGGGAAGTGTTGTATATTCAAAGACGATAATCCAGAAGACGCTTGCTACAAGATGCCTTGTGGATGCGTATACAGTAATCGATATATCAGTAATTATTACTAAACGCCGTCTTTCAAATATTGTTTCTAAATTGAAATACTTGTTCATTTGTTTGAGTGTGAATATAATAATAAATTTTATCAGAATAACTTGACTTCACGAAGAATTATAGTCTCGTTAAACCCATGTTTGTAAAGCCTAGCATAATGGAATTATTTTAAGTCATTGGAGCAACTTTCCCTTTCCCCTCTTTCCCCGTCCCTGCTCCCCCCCTAAAATGGTGGCACACACACTGACAGATCTCCCCCCCCCCATTTCTTGGATGGAGCATTTGCTCCGCGGTTTCTATGGTGTAGACGCTCCTGAAGTCTAGTGGTTCTTGGAAAAGGCGCAGCTATAGGAAATTTTATAGGAGGTCTATCACATAGTCTATGCTTTCATTCGTGTGCAACGTATGTGAAACAAACATTGACCGTCTATCATGCTTGTTTCACATACGTTGTACACGAATGAAAGCTTAGACTATTTTTCGCAAAATCATTCTTACGAGAAAGTCTCCCATGTCCCATACTAAGACGTAGGGGATGCGCTCAATTTCCTTTTCTTAAGCCATGGAGCCGGCAAAGGATAAATTCCGAAGTCCTGGACACGTAATAAGTGCTTCACAGGATTCCGTTTATAGAAGCCTAATTGCAGTGCATATATTAAGGAATTTAGAATACTGGGACAAAATCAGCCATGGGTCTAGTTCATGACCTTTTTCTGGAACTCGTCTCTGAAAAACTTTTATGACCTTTTTTTAGGAATTCATCTCCCGAAAAAGTTGATGACCTTTTTTGGGAATTTCATGACAATGCGTTTTACTAATTCTGATTTTAATTTTACTACTGGGGCAAATCTTAAAACTCCTGCAACAGTTGTCCCACTAGTTATACTTTAAACATACATTGCCTGGGACAAATCAGCCTAACTACTGGGACAAATCCTAAGACTACTGGGACAATTGTCCCACTAATTATACAGTTAAAATATGCCCTGTGTGACATTCCTATTGTGTAGCCGCTGTAGCAGTTAACACTATTTCTGGAACACCATTTGACGAAAAGTTTTGAGTGTGAACGAGTAACAATACAGGCCATCAGTGCTGTTATAATAGACTGCTTTAGACAAGTGAAGACACAATAGAACAAGCCTAGCCTATATATATATATATATATATATATATATATATATATATATACATGTATATATATATATATTTATATATATGATAATTATTTTATATATGTATGTGTGTTTGTGTGTGCATTCTTCATCGTACTGGTCTGTAATTTTGCGTGTTAACGCTTTGCACTTGTCTGCCATACTCATTCAGTCACAAGTCTTAACAGCATAACCATGATTGCACGTAACTTGGACACAGACAGTTGAACCTTAATAATCATATATACCCATGCAATCAATGGCTGCTGTCAACTGGGAAATGCCGTTGATTTCTTTTTCGGAATCGGCCATCTGCGCTTGTTAGTCAGCGTTTACACAGGCTTCAGTCTGTTATAAATATGCATCTGTGTCAGGCAGAAGCTTAGCCTTTGCAATAGATGCACTGTATGATCAGAAGCCGAACAATCGTAATTTTTGTCTATCACGTTTTTACTGATAGTTGCTAGTTATGGCTGGTAGAATTCAAATCACTATCCGGATGAGTGGGAGTTAAAAAATGCTGATTATTGACAAGGTAAAAAGCGTCTTTGTTTGTGTTATTTTAACCGATAGTTCTTCCTCTAAATTGGACAATATAGGCCCTGGAGAACTATGTTTAGATCCGGGCTATTTATTACATCCTCTTCCTTGTGTTATTTTTGTTTTCTGTTGTTTTAATCTGCTCCAGGAGTTCTGCCAATCGCAGATTGAAACAATGATCATCATTTGATTATGAACTTACATACAAACTGCATTAACGGCGCTTTCAGGGAAAATAAGCCTAACAAAAGATCCCTGTTGCATCACCTGCGACGACGACCCATCAACTGACAGAGCCAGAATGCCTTGCGGATGTCCTATTAGTGTGTATGACACATGGTACTAATATGTTGACTTTGTAAGATGCGCATCTTTAGTCTCAAGATATCATGTCTCTTTCAATCTTATAGGCATACACATCCTAACACTATTTTTGCATCGTGTATCTTTCCATTCCAAAAATCCGTCTTCGGATTGGATTTTGTTAAGTTCAGGAGGTCCAAGATATCCGACAATAAACAGACAAATATCTGGTGCAATAAAAGTACCGGTACTTTAGCACATGCCAATTATCGCTAGTCTAAACTGACATTACCCGTTTTTGTCTAAATGTAGACTATAACAGATTACAGGACATTTTATTTTCGAATAGGTGTGGACGCTATGAAACAGGATTGCGACACAGAACTTGATAAAGGTCGCTGCAAGTTTCAGTGCCCAAACTGTCGTGCTGATTGGCCATTCTTTCTCATTCGTCACGTTCTCTCGTCCATCCTTTCTTCAGACCAACTGGCAAAACTCAGTATGAAGATTAACGATAACTTCTTTGGAAACCTGTCAAAGGTTAAGCAACGTCCCTCGTGTCGTAACCATTGCGAACGCAGTGACCGAAGCAACAATCGTGTGCTGTGCACCGTCTGTACCAGTAAGACTGGCCGAAATTATGAATTTTGTTGGGCTTGCCTGAATCCTTGGAAGGGGGCACTGAGGAATATACCGTGTGGAAATGTTGGGTGTAATGGAAAAGATTCGCGACTTCGTTACCTGGAAGAATGTCCTACAAAAACCATTGGCCCGTTGAACGGTGCACGAATCTGCCAGAAATGTGGAAACCTGATCAATCATACTACTGCCTGTAAACATATGACCTGCAAATGCGGTTTCAACTTCTGCTTTGTATGTCTTAAGCCACAAGTCAACGGCCAGTGGCAGTGCGGTTCATATGGCTCCGTGTGTCCAGTGGCTCAACGCCAGACAACGATTCCGTAGTCTCTGCAGCAGCTCCCAACAATTGTTGAACTGGACTTTATTGCATCTGAACAAAGTTTTATTTATCTAACAGTTGGCAAATAATACAAACACACTTGGAAACTCATGCCATTTGATCTAAAATCTATTGTTGTATTCTTTAAAATTTGCTACAATGTCCATAACACAGGTAAATTATGTGTAGGGCCTAATAGGCTATATACTCATTTATTGCCCGATAGCTTAAAAATGTGGTTATTGATTTCTTTTTAAATTAGCTTCGATGTACAACGTTTTGTCTATATAATGTAGATACAATATTTTCGTTACACTTTTTCATTGCTAATATTCAATAAATAAGTAAACATACATGGGCTGATTGGATTGTAAATAGCTAGACCCACTTCCAATAATTTTTTTTATCTCTGCCCAAACAATTAGGGCTTAATTACTTGAGATGCCACTGAGCTTCAGCTCAGCTATTACCTTAAACTGTCTTGATACATGCATACGCAGATACATGTATAAAGGCCTATTAATGTATGCCACGAGGACTGTTTCGACTGCGATCCGCGAGCTAGCTGGTCTGACGTTTCTTCAAATGTCACGGCACAGATAAGAAAATTAATAATAAGTTAATTCTTAATTAGATTATCAACTCCGCTTTAGGTAGATAGCATTTGAATTGTTGCGATATGAAATGAGTGCTTGATTTGAAAATATAAATTTTGTTTATTTAATCTACAAAACACTTGGTGTTATTGTGTAGAATTTCTATCGGAAGTGATGTAATGCGCTCATCTATCTCTGGCACGGAAGCTTAAACTATTTAAACATAGGCTACTATGGGCTTCGTTATTCCAAGTTACAAAAACTTCTCTGCATTAGTAAGCAACCGAGTTTAGGCCCCTATTTCTCTGTGTTTTTCCCGAGGAGCAACAGAACATTAACTAAGAAGTTACAAACATGCCGTATACTTTTTTAAAAGAAGTTTCCTAAACTCTGCAGGTCTACTAGTTTTGGACCAAAACAAAATAACGTTGACCTTTCGTAATGTAAAATCGAACTTTACGTTTGCAGGAATAATTTTAACGAAACTGAGTCACAGAAATTAAACCTTAAATTAATATTAGTGATTTGACATTGCAGATTTAAATTGAATAATCATACCATTTAAAAAGGGACTACCTATAAATCTCTCTCACTTTGGCAGCTTTCACCAGAAATTAGGAGTGTCCGTTAGAGTTTGATAAGCGACTCTAAGATCAAAAATTAGCCATTAGATTTTATGATTTTATCATTCGTAAAAATGAATTTTATTTTTAAATTATTTTTATATTGCGGCTGATATGAGCAACAGCTTAGAAAACCGGTAAATGAGCTCAAGGTCTTTCTATGCATAATTATTTTGTCAGAAGTTGAAACCCATTTGTTAGAAGATCAGCAGAGCAATTTCTGGAATATTTTTCTGAAGAAGCACTATATTAATTTGAAATTACGATATAATAGAGCCTACACGTTATGATAATTAACCCAAAAGTCAATTTTAAGTAAAGCGTGCTAGTGATACTCCGGAATTGCATTTAATAACGGTGCATACGCTTTTCAGATAGCAAACAATTCAATTCAATATTCGTTTGACTCAGATTAGACAACTTGTCACAGGCTCAACTTGTTTCCATGCATCGAGTCTGTTCGTACTTTGCTTAACATGCCCCTAGCGCCTACAGTACACAGAATATGTAAATGTGATTCACTTTTTGTTTATGTGGCTAAGGGGTTTGGTGACATTTAATACCGTGACACTTAATACCACGACAGTTAATTTATACCGGTCACATAATACCTATGACACTTAGTCCCTATGACACTTAGTCCCTATGACAGTTAATCCCCATGACATTTAATCCAGAGTACGAACTAAATTGTATCAGAACTAGATAAGAAACAGTTAAGTAAAAATCAGTAAAGCAATAACACAGCAATAGTCTATTCCATGTTCCATATCGAGTTCCTTGTGAACGTCACGAGTGAGAAAGGTGAGACATAGCCCGAAGGTAAACAGGGACTTCGGTTTAACCGTATGCCGCAACCGCTCCTTCTACTCGCTTTTACAGCATTGAATACATTTTGGGGGGTGGGGATGAATGACACTGGTCGCAGCTTGTAGTAGTAAAGACTTCTGCTTGTTCATGTCTTGCTTGATACCGGTCAGGAACGTCCACATCGTCGGGTGATGACAGTGAAAGAGCGACTGGAGCCCATGGTGGCATCCCTCGACAGCGTTAGCGTTCGAGCGATACTCTATAGATGCGGCATACTGGTTCCACAAGTTGATGTTGAACAACGCTGGGCCATACGCCTCTCTGCGCCCTCGAAGCCGGTGTCACGAAATAGAGTATCCCCCATACATGCGTATCCCCCTTAGCGAAATGGAGTATTCGATTTAGTTTGCATTTTTGGCGGTTTCTAAGTGTATTCAGTCGTACTGTTTGGATTTATTGCACACATAAAATTTTTGAATTGCGTATTTTTAGTTTGTACGTCGACCTGAAATCAATTTACTTTGTTTTTGGTGATTTTGACTGGAATTTCGTCGAGGCTATCGTGATGCGTATGACGAGGGGGGATAGAATGGTTCATCCCACCGGATACTCTAAACCGGTTTATTCCATCCGGGGGGATACGCTTTAGGGGGGATAGAATATCTCGGGACACCGGCGCCCTCTTAGGTACGTGTGCTCAAAGAAGCTAAGCAGTTCGTTAATTTGTTCGTGTTTTACCATACTTTCGGCAAGAAGTTCGAATGCTTCCAACAGACTGCATATCTGTGCATAGGTATTAATTGTCCTGGGATTAATTGTCTAAGTGACTAAGTGTCGTCGGTATTAATTATCTATGGGACTAAGTGTCGTCGGTATTAATTATCTATGGGACTAAGTGTCGTCGGTATTAATTGTCATGGTATTAAGTGTCGTGCTACCGGCTAAGGCAAGTCAAGTTGGTAAGGTTTGGGGGATGAGCCAAGAGTCTGATTAGTATGTGTTTCTGCATAAGGCCCGTGATGATAACAACAGTAATAAGTAGTTAAAACATTCAGCCAAATGTCTTTCAAGTGATTTAGAAAACAACCTTGATCGTTTTCAAGACTAAGCAAAGGATGAGAACCATGTATTTTCAGAAAATGTGGTTTTATTAAAATTGAAAGTGAAAATCGGAAATTTCGAACGCTAGTGATGAGTCCGAACAACGTTGTGACGTCTTGATTTGCAAATAAGGTGACAGCGCCTTGATGAATTTGATCTCTGATTTATAGAAATTTCTTTACAATAATAACCAACGAAAACTGACCGTAAACTACCGGTGTGAAGATGATACAACTAGGGAGATGTCTCGCCACCCACCATCATATGCCGAGGCTGAGAAAAATGAAGTCGCTAACATTTTGTACCCACGGTGGACTCTCAGTCTAGCCCAAAGGACTTTTAACTTATTGTTCTTTTTCTCGAAATCACGAATGTTTGTGCTAAAGCGAAAATAAAAGTGAAACAGTCTTACATTAGCCACACGCTTTCGTTATCGATATCGTGATCTTTAAAGCAGGCCCACACAGCACTGCAATTCACGCAAGAGTTTGATTTGGAGATGCATATAGGGCCTAATTAAAATCCTCAGAGCTCTCTGAAATTAATGCTGAAAGATTTAGGACATATCTCACCTTTTGATGCTCTCTGTATGTTCCCAGATAAGCAACAGAGCGCAGAATTAAATTCGCTGGAAGCAAATTATTTCAAACGTTTTGCTTCCTGATTATGATAGGCAGCTTTATGTTGAACCATATAATTTCAGATTGACTGTTTCATGTAAGATTCTCGAGAAAAACGAAATTAAATTTTATTGAATTAATGCTTTTAAAAATCGCACAATGCTTATACTGACATGATGCATTAACTCAGCTGAGATAAAATTCTTTTGCTGCTTATTTTCGCTAAAATCAGCAACTGATACTTCTCGTTTCAATGTCCAACAGCAGTCTGCCAACACTGATGGGCTCCAGCTGCCCTTATATCGCTTCGATAGTCACAATGTCCTGTTGAAACCTTTCATCATGTTCGTCACTGACCTGTACCAAGATTTCAAGGGAAGAAGCACAAGTGTGAATGCAGAAAATGAAAAGTTCAGCGACATGTTGCATTTCATAGTTTTGTTTTGTGGTCAACCAGCTGGCTTAGTTTGGTGAACTGTAGTCGTCAAGAAATTTCTCAACCACATCCGCGAATCTCTTCGATGCGATTTTCTCTGGACCCACTAGCAGATCTTCGAACCGCTTGTCATTCATCACGTGTATGGTTTCTGGCCTTCATCTTGGCGTCAGTTATTCTTTGAAAAATCTTTCTCAAATATCAAAATCCTACTCCAACCTGCGAGCGCCCATAAGCGTGTTATATGATAATTATTTACTTATTTAAAATATATATGCGAACTTATAATCGGCTAACTGGCGTTGTTTCGTTCAGTGGCCATAAAAATTAGCTTAGTGAAGGTTGTTCACCAAGGCGGTATAGCAACAAATTGCAGCTAGCTTCAAGGACTTTTTCTTCTAGTCCTTCTAAGAAGTCACGAATGTTTGTGCTAAAGCGAAAATAGAAGGAGAACTCTCTTTAATAAGCCATACGATTTCGTTATCGATATCGTGATCTCTAAATCAGGCCTACACAGCGCTGTTATTCTTGGAAAAATCGTTCTCAAATATCAAAATCCTTCACCTTCCTAGTTCAGAGCTTCCAATAAATTTTTTGTCAGTCCGCTTCCTTTATGAGGAGGAGGCAGAAATATGAGTACCATCGATACAAATTCCCAAAAGCACTAAAGGGAATAAATAAATGACAAATAACTGAGTTCTTCCTATGCTTTTGCCTTATTTTGTATGATGAAACGTTGAAATTGTTTGGATCTTTGAAAATTACAATGTATCACATTGTTTTCGATATGATAATTCTTCCGGGGCTTTGCGCAAGTCCTAAATCTATTCCGATTTTCATCAAATTTGGCAAATGTTAATCTTTCTCAAGGTGAAACATAAAACAACCTGGCCGATATTAATTTTGAAACTTTAAATTTAAAACACACCCTACTATACATACATAGTTACCCTTTGACCAATTTCGAGCTCATGGACTTAGGGCAAATATATGATGTCTGCAACCGGGATATATGGCAACGGTGAGGGACGCTTTGGAATGGCGTCGACCATCAATTGGCTGGCTGCTGAAGAATATATGTCTTTCGTAGATCCACTGACTTGGGATAACTGGACGTTGAATCTACTAGGCATTCAAAGAATACAAAGAGAAATACGCACACATACATACATACATACATGCATATATATATATATACATGCGTACGCACATAAATACAATGGATATACATATACATACATAAGTACATACATACATACATACATACATACATACATACATACATACATACATACATACATACATACATACATACATACATACATACATACATACATACATACATACATATATGTATGTATACATAATTATGCATCATTTCTCTCTTAAATGTTGCAGTATTCAAATTTATAACACTTCGAAGCATCACACCTCGATTAACTCAAATTTAGGTGTGAGTTAGTGTGAAAGCGTTATCTGCTTTATAACATCATGACTGTTCACAAGTTAGTCCCAGAAAATATGAAGGCGGTAACATTGTCCTATGCTGCATGACATCAGCCTTTCTCCTTAAAAATGACAACAGCTTCCAATATTGGTGATTACTGCTTCTTTTATTTTCACTAGGCACACCACTGGATAATGGATCCCAGACCATCAGGACGCTGAACCTTCCAAATATGGCCGAACTCGGAGTTTTTCTCCGACTGAATGGAGGATCAGGCAGCTCTCTAAACCCGTTGCCAGGTTACATCAGAACAACTTCATCGGAGCCGTGTTCTTTCTCATTTGATGATGACCCTAATGAGAAAAGGGCCAAAATGCCGTGCAAATCTGTCATAAGTAAGATTTTGAGCAGCTATCATGGCTGCCGCTATGATTGTATTCAGTTGTTAATTTTAAAGATTTAATTTTCAAATATGTGAAAATCAAAAATCAAAATCGTCTAAAATTAATGGCTTTGATCCGATTTCGCATTCTTAGCAATCAGCACAAAATCTAAGCTTTTATAATTAAATAATTAATTGTCGATTAAAATTGTTAAGAAGCACTACATATGCTTTATTTCTCACGAGATCGAGATAACATACCTAGTTTATTGCTTTTGGTTGCAAAGTTTGACCTAGAACTTTTTTAGGAAAACAGTGTTTTTGTTGGAAAGGCTGAACCATAGGTTTTACTTTCTGTTCATATTCTGTTACAGAAAGTCACAAGATGCCTTCAAAACTCATTCGCTGCAAAACTCTTTATAAGAAGCGTCGGCTATGAAGCGTTAGCGACTTCCTTTTATTAGCCTTGCCCTATATATAGAGCGTGTGGCTAGCCCTCTCCCTCACAGCCTAATCTATGAAAATACAATTTACGGCCAGTGTACTCATTATAGCTGAGTTTGATAGGGATGCAAGTGAAACAAATTTCCGACATGGCGGGGATTTGAACACTTGCCTTTCGAGGACAACTGGACAGAATGGTCTTCAACCACTTGCTAAATAGAAGTGGACTCTCCAGTAGGATCAGCCTAATATTCATAAGCTCGTTGACAAGATTATGAAACTGGTCCATATTAAAGGCAATTGGTTGTGTGACAGTTTGCATGTTAACCATAAGGACTTTCGCACACTCCAAAGGATCGTAAATCAACACTGCCGGCTTGAGAGTCACGTTCCGTTCTGGACTCCACTGAGAAGCCTAACGACTATATCAAAGTCAACTACGCAGGCGTTGATTGAAATGTTCAGACCGAGACATAAGCGTCCGGAGGGGGGTTCAAGGGGGCATTTGCCACCACCTGGATTTTGACAATATTTTGCAAAAATAAAATCTTTTGATTATTATTATTCCAACAGTCCAAACACGATTTTCAATGCTAAGAAACACTTAATTGTTTAGGTAAGTCAAAAAACCTCATTTTGCTCCCCTCTACAAAATTGTTTGCCACCCTAGAAAATTCCCTCCCTAGAAATTTGTGCACCCCCTCTTTCATATTATAATAGGTGATTTTTATCGGGGATAGAAATTCATCTAGCCTATTCAGCTTATAAAGCATTTTATTGGTTGAACAAGCCATCTGTATAAGACGTTTGAGCCATAGAGTCCTAAGCTAACAGCGAGGGAGGCGCCAACACCAGTTCCTGAAGTGGATTCTCCAGTAGGATCCGCCTAATATTCATAAGCTCAAGGTACTTAATCTTCATGCCATTCTCAAGAGTCATATGACCTGAGAGAGAGAGAGAGAGAGAGAGAGAGAGAGAGAGAGAGAGAGAGAGAGAGAGAGAGAGAGAGAGAGAGAGACAGACAGACAGACAGACAGACAGACAGACAGACAGACAGACAGACAGACAGACAGACAGACAGACAGACAGACAGACAGACAGACAGACAGACAGACAGACAGAGACAGAGAGAGACAGACAGACAGAGAGAGACAGACAGACAGAGACAGACAGACAGAGACAGAGAGAGACAGAGAGAGAGAGAAAGAGAGAGAGAGAGAGAGAGAGAGAGAGAGAGACAGACAGACAGACAGAGAGACAGAGAGACAGAGAGAGAGACAGAGAGAGAGACAGAGAGAGAGAGAGAGAGAGAGAGAGAGAGAGAGAGAGAGAGAGAGAGAGAGAGAGAGAGAGAGAGAGAGAGAGAGAGAGAGAGAGAGAGAGAGAGAGAGAGAGAGAGAGAGAGAGAGAGAGAGAGAGAGAGAGAGAGAGAGAGAGAGAGAGAGAGAGAGAGAGAGAACACGTATATTAGTATGCCTTCAAGAACATAAAAGTTGGTTTAACCTTCGCAGGACGAAAAGATTTTACGATACACGGAGGACGAAGTGGGGTAATTTTTTTTACCCCAGAACAATGTGTATACAATGGCTCAGCTCACAGGTAAGCTACGATGACAAATGAAGTGTCAATTGTAACATTTCCAAGGTCAAGGAATCGATTTATCATAGTGGCAATAGTGTGCAAATATTACTTTTCAAGATGGCGGCGAATATGGCCGTCAAAACACAAAAATATGTATATCTCAGCACATAGGTAGGTTACAATGACAAATGAGGTATCAATTGTAACATTTCTAAGGTCAAGGAATCAAATTATCGTAGTGGCAATCGTGTGGAAAAACTAATTTCCAAGATGGCGGCCAACATGGCCGCCAAAACACAAAAATATGTATATCTCAGCTTGTAGGTAAGCTCCAATGACAAATGAAGTGTCAATTGTAACATTACCAAGGTCAAGAAATCGACTTATCGCAGTGGCAATAGTGACCGATCAGTCAGTTGATTGATAATTCCTATTTTTGTATTTTAGCGGCCCTATTGGCCGCCATCTTGGATAGTAGTATTTCCACGCGATTGTCACTACGATAAATAAACTCCTTGACCTTGGCGGCCATGTTGGCCGCCATCTTGGAGAGTAGTACTCACACACTATTGCCACTACGATAAATCGATTCCTTGGCCGTGGAAATATTACAATTGACATTTCATTTGTCATTGTAGCTTACTTATGAGCTGAGACATGCACATTTTTGCGGCCATATTGGCCGCCATCTTGGAAAATAAACTCTCCACAATAATTATGAAACTATTAACACTCAATTCCATGGTAGATTCCTCACTTGATTTAGGATTGCAAGTCACTTATGGGCTCAAATCTGTAAAAAAACATATCTGCCCTATGAACGAAAAAATAACGACGTCGACGATGAAGTGGGGTAAATTTTTACCCCAGGACTCTTTGGATTGAAAAATCTTTTTCCCACGACATGGCAATGTGGTGGGTATGCAGTCAGAATATGTCATTGGTGGTAACTTGTAAACACATGGAACGACAATCGTCGACAAATTATACCTACCTACAGTTGCTCCGCAATCAACATCCAAATTGTTTACCCCTCTTCGTCCTGCGAAGGTTAAACAGATTAGCACACTATATTTGTAATGGCCTAAACTTTTGCAGATTAAAGTGTAGACCTACGTGGCTGTATCAAAACCACTTAAGTTGATGAGTTTTCTAAAACCTTGAGTGAGTATTTAGGACGCGTGGTTATAAAAGGTAATGGCTATTAAGGAATTAATGGCTAATTTTGTCGAAATAGAAAGTGCGCAATTAGGCTGACGTAGAATGTGCGACAAAGCTCAAATTTCGTATCGCTATATATAGCATTAGCGCTGTGTCTAAGCGAATTCTTGTCTGTTTGTTAAAAAGGCTTTCAGATAATCCGAGTTACATAGGTATGTAATTACGATTACTATAACGACATAATATTATTCGGAGGCCACACGGCCACTGCAAATTTATCAGGTAGTCTAGTCCCCATATGCATTATTAAATCAATATGCTCGAAAAGATTCTAAAGTAGCATACTAGAATAATACCCTGCTTCAACTTCAGAAGCAATAACAAAACCGAGGACTGACCTTGTAGAGTCCTAGAACTTGTTTTGTCTAGAACATGAAAGAAATATCGCCGCAACGCGGTTCTGCCTTAGCGCTTCATATCTATATCGGAAACGTGGAACTATTTCGCAGTCTTGTTGTCCTCGAGACCAAGGTCTTGGTCTCGAGTGCACTCGAGTTCGTTTTTAAAAGTCTTGGTCTTGGTCTTGGTCTTGAGGTTCAAGGTCTTGGTCTTGGTCTTGAGGTTCAAGGTCTTGGTCTTGGTCTTGGTCTTGAGGCTCAAAGTCTTGGTCTTGGTTTTCCAAGACCAAGACCAAGACTTTTGAGAATATGAACACTACAGTCATTTAGCAAAACGTAAGGATTTAAAAAATTTATTCAATAATTACTAATACAATTGCTTTAGTATTTACACGGTGTGAGTGAGCCTTTACTGTTGTTTTGAACATTTATTTTGACTTCCGGTTATTTACCATGGAATGATTTCAAAACAGACTCATATATAAATTTGTACCTTTACATCGGGTACTTGAAAAGCTGCTCTGTATGCCAGTGAATTCAGCACTGTATAACGTATTTTTCACATGGCAGAATTTTTTGAGGCCCCACAGGTCTTGGTCAGAGTATTCTGAGCGAATTGGTTTTTATAAAATGCAACAGGCATTTGGAATAACATTTCGCATGAAGGACTTTTGTAAATACGAATTCGGGATTCTCTGCAGCCTGCATTTGGAGTTGTTTTGTTTGAATAAAATTAAAGATTCATGTTTTAATTAAAATAGCGAGTAGTCCGACTTGACAATTTTTTTAGTAAGGAATAGAAGTCTGGATATGGTTGTGATTTTTTTCTATTTTTCTCGGTTTTGGTCTTGAGTTTCAAAGTCTTGGTCTTGGTCTCGAGGTTCAAGGTCTTGGTCTTGGTCTTGGTCTTGAGGTTTAAGGTCTTGGTCTTGGTCTTGGTCTTGAGGTTCAAGGTCTTGGTCTTGGTCTTGGTCTTGAGGTTCAAGGTCTTGGTCTTGGTCTTGGTCTTGAGGTTTAAGGTCTTGACAACAAGACTGCTATTTCGTGTATGCATGTACAGTATACATGCATGCATGTATATATGTACGTAGGTATGTACGGATGTATGCGTGTGTGCGGTATGTATGTATACCTTCCTTGCATGCCGTGATGACCACCAGTTGCCTTAGAATCTCTGCTAAACAAAAGTGAACTCATTCGCTGCCCAATGGTAAAACTCCGTAAGCGCGTACTTTCCAGAACTGTCCTGCTTACGGCCATTCTATCTTGCGAATGAAAACAACATATGAAAGGCTTTGTAATCTTTGCACCTTTTTATAAAGCAAAGGCAGAATTTTAAGTAAATAAAGACATTGAAGTAGCCTTGTTATGAAGAAAATCGTGTGTATATATATCAAATAAACCTGCATGTGCTATGTTTTTTTTAATTGGACACTGACGACATCGCAGGACTTCAATTTCCGATAGCATCCATCAGTCATGAGTGGTGAGTTCTGTTTTAAATAAAGACTTCTAAAACTGTGTGATTACTAAAGTTCCGTTAACTGGAGAAGAAACATGACTATCAAGATAGGCCTAGGCAGAATTTTCCGCAAACAGCAGGCTATTTATAAAACGAGTAGGGTCTAGTGACCGTAGAAATGCATAATAATACTACTACTACTACTACTACTACTACTACTACTACTACTACTACTACTACTACTACTACTACTACTACTACTAATAATAATAATAATAATAATAATAATAATAATAATAATAATAATAATAATAATAATAATAATAATAATAATAATAATAATAATAATAATAATAATAATAATAATAATAATAATATAAAAAATAATAATCTTTTTCTTTATTAATTCAAACCGACAAACGCAGTAAGATTACATAGAGACATGACAGTACAATTATCAATATCTTAACTAAACATACGCTATGGCAGCCAGGCAAGGCGCCCGCCCGAGGGGGTTGCGGGAATCGAACCGCGTACTGCTGCTCTCCTGGCCATGAGTTTTACCATTACTCTATCCCCCTCCCCGTTAATGTTAATCCTGAGGTGCGCGATGGTCTAATGATTAGCGTGCTGGACTGTCAACCTAGAGGTCGGAGGTTCAAATCCCAGCAATGGTAGGAATTTGTTTCGAGATCTCTGCTTCACCTGCGCCTCCTAACCAACTCAGCTATAATGAGGACACTGACGGTACACTGTCGGCGGGAAGATCAGACGGCGAGGATAAGAAAAATTAAGTCACTAGCACTTCATATTTATGGCTGCCTCTCAGGATAGCTTGAGGGACCGCTCTTCGTCATCATCAGTTTTTTCCAACAACCCGGAATAATCATTACCACCTTCGCACCCGGCAACACGACTTTAACCTGCCAAACAGAGACGACCGAAATTTTATTTCTCGTATTCTCCTCAAAAACATATTATTATATTACTGAAAATGTAAGCATGTTGCGTCTGTGACAGCCTGTATTTATCAAATAAACGAATATTGTATTCTATTTTAATGTATCTTCTTCTAAATATGTATCTGATGTAATTTGCATGTGTTCAATGGTTTTGTTCAACAGATACTATTCGCATCTCAGTTCGGTTTGACGAGAAACCCAGAATTATCGCCATAAGCAAGTTAAGTTTCTTTGGTTATTAAAACTTCTTGGTTTCAGAGAAAAGACTAAACCTGCATGATATAATTATATGGTTATGTGTATTACGACCCTTAATATGATATCTTTAAGTAGGCCTACCTCTTGAAAGTAGGGGCCTACCTATCAAATTTACTGCTGAAATTCCACCACAGCAGAGCTGCCAAAGTTAAGAATAATATTTATGGTCTATTAGTCATCAGATAGCTGTATATTCTATTGTAAATATCTTACGTCAGCGTCAATTCGCCCTCAATTCAGCTCCAGAATGTTGACCAACTAGTCGATATACTCCCATACATTCGAGTACATAGCAACGAATTCGGTTTGGATCCTCCGAGTTAGACGATCCGCCATCATCAGCAATGTCCCAGCCTACAATAGTAGCTGTATAAAAAAAATAATAATAATAAAACCATCTGCGAAGACTAGCTATTCCAGAACAATGCCCCCTAATTTTTGAACTCCCGAGGGATCATATGTACCTCGGGGAAAAATAATAATATCAATATGGCCGCCAAAATATGCATGTCTCAGCTCATAGGTAAGCTACAATGACAAATGAAGTGTAAATTGTAATATTTCCACTTAGCCAGGCAAGACTGCGAGCACTATCGGCCCCGCATGCCGGAGACTGGCTCGCTACCATCCCTCTGGCCGCATGCGGCTTGGGAATGAGCAATGAGACGGTGAGGGTGGCGGCCGGACTACGCCTCGGATTGACCCTCTGTGCCCCGCATCGGTGTCAGTGTGGTGAAGTCGCCGACGCGGGTGGGCACCATGGACTGGTGTGTAGAAGGTCTGTTGGAATGGCAGCGAGACACGCCGCTATCAATGACATTATCTGGAGAGCCCTCGCAAAGGCGGATATCCCAAGCTCAAGGGAACCGTCCGGACTGATCCGCACAGACGGAAAAAGACCAGATGGAGCCACACTGGTCCCTTGGACGAGAGGCAGATTTATAGCCTGGGACGCAACAGCCATCCACACTTGCGCAGCGTCGTATGTCCATCTTACTTCGATTGCAGTGGGAAGAGCGGCGGAACATGCTGCTGAACGTAAGCGCATCAAGTACTCGTCTCCCCGCCACGCACGAGTTTATCCCCGTGGCCATGGAATCAGTAGGCCCCATAAACCGTACAGGGTTAGAGTTTTTACAGGAGGTGGGCCGCCGGATCACTCAGGCCCACGGGCGACCCCCGCGAGACGACTCATCTTTTTTGAGCGCCTGTCTGTTTGCACTATACCCCTAAGCCGCCGCCGTTAGCCGCCGAGCCGAAAACATTTCTGCAAGCCGAAAAACCGCCGGAAATTTTGCGGCTTAGCCGAAGAACCGCGGAGAGTTATTTTACAGCTAGCCGCCGGAAAAAGTTCAGCTACAACATGCACAGACATGTGATTAGCCTATAAAATTTGCACGTTGGCTTGCTAGTTTGTACTTAGTGTTCTGTTATGTATGTAATTTGTTCATGGCATTGTTTTACAGTAACTGTTGTTCTAATTTCTAATCAATTGCCTTATTGGAACTCATCAGAACTCTCTATGGTCGATACACTTTTTGTACGACCTATGTGTTTCGTAATTTTTTTTGCCGGATGCACTTGTAGCCGAAAAAGGTAGTTTACACGTTTTTACGGCTAGCCGAAAAACCAGCCGTAAATTTCCTCAAGCCTGCCGTTAACCATAAAAATTGCGGCTTAGGAGTATAGTTTGCACGCAACGGTTCAACGCCGTGGCATTTAGGGGCACTTTGATCAGCACATGGGGGACGAGAACCTCTAACTTGATATAGTTTCTTAGAGCCTGAGGGATCCTTGCTACCTCGGGCGATTAAAAAAAATAATTTTCTTTATTAATTCAAACTGACAAACGCAGTAAGATTACATTGAAACATGTCAGTACAATCAAATCTTAACTAAACACACGGTTTGGCAGCCATGCAAGGCGCCGCCCTAGAGGGGGTTACGGGTATCGAACCGCGAATCTAATGCTCTCCTGGCCATGAGTGTTACCATTACTCTATCCTCCTCCCCTAGTGTCGAGCCAGTCTCTACACATATAAAGTTTGCACGTGCCTAGCTTTCGCACTTTCGTGTTCTTATGCATTACACTTCCTACATAGAACAACCTCTCTTAAAAATCCGCTTCGTTTCGTTTCATGTTTCTTCCAAAGTGCATCATTCGCTAACCATAAGTCGCACTTCTTTCGATCAGTTAGATAACAGTATAAGCAACATTTTTGGGAGGTGCCTGGAGGGCGATATATTAATGCTTTGATACATACATACACACGGGTACGTACATACATACATAGAATACATAAAATTGTACTACTGCCTAAAAGTAAAATCATCATTTAAATAAAACTAGTATAAATTATTTTTTTTATTGCATGGATTAATAGCCTATACGTTGCAACGGTAATAAACGTAATTATAAAATCTCACGTCAACGCATTTGGAGCAGGTTATAGAAGGCAGGTTATATGCAGGTTATATTCATAGGCGTAGACTCTTGGGGGAGCCGGGGCACATGCCGCACCCCTCACCCGTTAATTGAGATGGATTGTACATCCAATGCAGCAAGTGTAGAATAAATAGCCAAAATGCCCCCCCCCCAATATTTTGGCCAAGTTTACGCCAGTGGTAATATGCCTCATTAATTGTAATTTTCAACGATATCTTAGTTATGGTGGTCTTTGTAGAGTCTAATAAACTATTTCACATTTATTTTCTCTGTCACTCAGTGGCGGCGCGTGGGGGGTGCAAGGGGGTGCGGTCGCACCGGGCGGCCACTTGAGGGGGGCGGCACTTTGACTACCTGGAATATTTTTTCTGTGCTTCCTATGGTCACCGTAGTGTTTCATTTGGAGTTATTACATAATTCTTTGCTAGAAATTTCAATGAAACTTTAATATCATAATTCCGTGAACTGTAAATCATCACCGTTCATGAGAGTTTCAATGTATTTCTTAGTTTCAAATTGATTTAGATCATTTTAAGCCTAGGTTCTAGCAGCGGCGTAGCTAGGATATTTTGAACCCGTGGACGAACTATGAATTTGGCGCCCCCATGGTGCACCTCGTTTTACTATTTCACATTTTCCAAATAATAGAATGGCAATTTTAATTTTAATTAAATAAAATATGAAAAATACAGATAATTCATGCATCTTTCGCCTAATTGCTGAATGGGGCGCCAAAATCATACCTGACAACTGGTTTTTAAGTAATAATTATGGATATAGGCCTAACTGAAAATATTTTGGGCTCCAAAATTAAATCATATACAATTATTTGGGATTAATTAGTAAAAACTGCATCAAAAATAAGAGTAAAATTATTTATCTTAATCCTCATTTTGGCGTCCCTTCCATTGGCGCCCGGGGACACATGTACCCCGCACCCCTAGCTACGCCTCTAGTTTCTAGAAATAATGATTGCGCGTGATTATATTGATAATGTGGAATTACATTTTCATGCACACCTCTCCCTCTCTAGCCACATATCCAACCTCCCGCACTCCTGTTTCATGCACATTCGTGACCTCCGACGCATCCGGCTAATGCTCGACCTTAAACCTGCCTCCACCATTGCTACCTCTATTGTTCATTCAAAGCTTGATTACTGAAGTTCCCTCTTCCTCAAGCTTGAATCCACCCAAATCAAGCGTCTACAACTTATCCAAATCTCACTTGCCAGAGCTGTCACTAGAACGCCCAAACATCATCATATCACTCCCATCCTCAAATCACTCCATTGGTTAAAATTCCCAGAGCCAATCCACTTCATTATATTACAATAACCTACAACCTTCTACAATATTCCCGGCCCATTCACCATTGAGACAATGCGCTCCACCAGATAATCCTTCTATCTCTGTCTTTCTCGACCGCCAGTCACTACTCATCTCAAGTTCTCCAGCCGAACCATATATTCAACACAAAACCTCGCCTATGGATTGATCTCCCCTCTGAATTCCGCAGCTTATCAGTTCCTCCACCATCATTACAACCCATCCTTCATCCTCCTCCTCATGGTCTTCTATCACCATCTGACTTTCCACTCAAAACTGAAATCTTACCTTTTCAAGTACTACCCTGACTCATCTGGCTCCTCTACCTACAAATTCTTCTCGCAATAAACGACACCCGCCTTGACAGCTGCTCTGCCTCTTCTCTTGATCTGGCCCCGTGGAAACTGGACTCGGGTCTCTTTTGACCTACTTCCTGGAAACCCACTCTAATTTGATTTGGCCTTCTGGAAACTGGACTCGGACCTCTTTTTGACTACTCTCTGGAAACCCCCTCTGATTTGATTTGCTAATGCTAAAAGTACTTTAAGTGCGCAGAACACGGTGACCCTAGTAACGGATCTGCTTCATCTGCTACTGTGCTCTATACTAGGCTAAGGCTACTACTAACAACTATCATACACAACACAGACAAAATTTCACTAGACTACTAGACAGGCCTGTCGCCTAACGGGGGAGGGAGCGGCACACTGATGCTTCGCACCACCTTTGAAAAATCCACGCGCCGCCACTGCTGTCACTCTGACTAATAGTCTCAAATTCCAACCCAACATAACAAACCTTTGCAAATCTCGTTTCATTTATATTAATAATTCATTCTTTAGGACATTTATATAGCGTCTCTTCAAGAGGGCTACTCAGAGGCGGTTCCCACTCCAGCACGACTTGACAATGATCCGTGCATCTTGTACTTCAAACTCTCGTCTCTGCTCGGTCAGCTGCATTAGCTTCCTGTAAAGAGATTTAAAATGACCTGTCTGACCTATAAAACCTTCACTACGAGCAAGCCCAACTACTTTCAATCACTACTATTATACTTACCTTCAGCCACGCAGTCTTCGATAATCTTGTATGGGTCTTTTGGTTGCACCTCGATGTACCGTATAAACGCACCAAAACTCATTATTTGTCATTGGCTTTCAAACATTTTTATAATTAACTGCTCTTCACCTGACGACTGACTTACTCGCGCCTCAGATATGCATTTCTGTGTGACCTTGCACGCGTAAGCAATGTTAATAATAGTAATAATAATAATAATAATAATAATAATAGTAATAATAATAATAATAATAATAATAATAATAATAATAATAATAATAATAATAATAACGATAAATATTGCCAGCTGTCCGCTACTCATTTTTTTGTTCCCCTGGCATTTGAAACCATGGGCCCGATTAACAATGAGGGCTTGACCTTTCTTTCTGCTCTAGGGCAGAAACTCAAAACTGTTACGGGGGACGTTCGTGAAACGTCTTTCTTGTTTCAACGCCTTGCGCTCACGATTCAACGTTTCAACGCGGTGGCCTTTATGGGTACCTTCAACAACTTAAACCTGGACGGATAGGGCCCATTCCCCGACAAATCTACTCTGTAAATAATGTTGAAGTCCCTGAGGGATCCTGTATACCTCGGGGCAAAACAAAAAAAAATAATATAATAATAATAATAATAATAATAATAATAATAATAATAATAATAATAATAATAATAATAATAATAATAATAATAATAATAATAATAACAATAATAATAATAATAATAATAACAATAATAATAATAATAATAATAATAATAATAATAATAATAATAATAATAATAATAATAACTTTCTATTTCATGCGGCCAGAACTTGTCGAGTGATCCGCCGTTACAGAGTAACATCATATTATCTCCGGATATAGTTTTGGACAACCTGATGGATTATAACTACCTCGGGTACAAAAAAATAATAATAATAAAGCAGGCGACCTGGGATAGGCAGCAATCGGGATAGGCAGAAATAAAAAGCGCAATGTCAATAAACATAAGAGCGTGAAATGCGCTAAAACAGCCTATGTTCGCCCCGGATTTTGGTTTTGCAAAGTAACCCAGTAGTAGTGGCTCATTCATCGATTTTTATAGTCTAAATATAGATATCGTTGGGCTAATTTTAATAAATGTAAGTAATATTGTGTAAACGTTTCTATAGCGATTGAGACCCAAGTTCACTAGCGCAAATTCACAAGATTAGTAGTCATATTAATCTTGTAGTCAAAATGTCTCTAAAGAGATCTTGAGCGGCCGCAGGCGTGGGAATGCTGTCGGAGTAATTCAAGTAGACCCTACGAATTTTTTCTTTCGATTGTTAATACAAAAGAGTGAGAAACTTGTTTTGATTTTAATTGTCTATGCTAAAAAGAATATTATAAACAAAGTTATCATGTTCTTGTTCAAATTAGAAATGTTCATTAAAAAAATCAAATCGAATACACATTTAAAAGAAAACGAGATTGTATTTTTGAATGGAAAAAATCCATTAAATATCTGTGACAGACAGTGATTTCACATGCCGCACATTGTGATCCTATATCGCCCACACAGCGAACGCAACTGGAGCCGCTGCTGAACAAGCTACCATATGTAAAATCCAGAAGTATTCGGGGTTGCCATCGTTACCACTCTTTTTGCCTATTGCCCTAGAAACATTGGGTCTCATAAATTCTGCCGGGGGTTAGCTTCATCTTCTCCGTTTCTGGAGAGCCGCGGGGAGTCACTTTTCTCTTTCAGCGCTTTTCCATCTGCATCAAGCGCTAGAAACTAGACGTAGGCTAATAGTGGCAAATCGTTGCGTTTTGGTATAGTTAGTTGTCGTGCAAAATATTTTTCAAAAATTCGTTCTCTAAGATGTGCCCCAACGAGTTTTAAAATTTGACATTTGTTACAAAATTTGTCAAATTGTTTTACAATGATATAAACTTAAAACATTTAACACGCGAACTGTAATAGGGTTTAAACATTTAATTATAATGTATTTAATTACCATGCAACATAAAATTAATAAAATTAATTCTTTCATTCATTCTGGATATTTATATAGCGCCTCTTCAAGAGACCTACTTAGAGGCGCTCCCAGCCCAGTCACGGCTAAAGAGAGGACTTCAGGAGTCGGAAGAAAGCAGGTGACTTATTCCTGAGGAAGCTGCGTAGGGGATCGGAAGCCCATCAGAGCCGTTTTAAGGAGTTTGGAGGCCCTAGGCATAATCCGCACAAACCCTAACTTACCTTAAACGTAACCCGATTTCCACCTCAATCTCACAGTATCAGATAATGTATTGCATTAATGCATTGCACGTACACAGGTGTCATTTTGTTAAATTTATTGATATAGTACTATTACTAAACTCATATTAACACAGCAATATTTTTGTACTACAAGTGTAAAATAAAAGTTTAATTTAACATAAGTTACAGTTTCCATTGTTAATTTTGTTATAGGCCTACAAATTGAAAGTGAGATTGTAATGAGTAAATGTTTGCTATAGGCCTACATGGATTGTGACTTTGTCACGACATATTTCTTACAAACATCACTGCCATGTTTTGCTTTGAGCAGTCTCTTATAATATCATTGAAATTCAAAGACTTCAACACATCTGATTCAGTGGCGCCAGCCTTTTGTAACCAGTCATACAAGCAACCAGTGCAGGGGGTGATTATGCCCCGAACAAATTCTGGGTAGGGCAAAAATTCTGGCAGGGCAACGACCAGGGCAAAGGTTTTTACCAGGGCATTTGGTGTAGCGCCGCCACTGATATGATTCTATGCTCATGGCAGACAGGCATTTCAGGCTCGTTCTTGAAAATCGGTTAACCGTAAACGACGGTGATAAACTGACAATCACAATCTGAATCTGCATAACAAAGAGGGTAGAAACTATCAAAATAACTTAACATTATACATTGGAGGAGGTACGTGGAACAGAAGTGACAAGAGCAGTTTTAGATTTCGTTAAGTTAAATAAGTTTTCTTGTTCACTACCGACGGCGACTCAGTACCGAGTACCGACATCTATTCCATTTAACTAATTTAACTGTGAGAAATTTGATTATGCGTTTTGCCTTTTTATAATTTAACGTTTAAAACAATTTAGAAAATGGCTAGATTATAGGACTGAGATAAATTCAATTGATATTAAAAATTTATATTAACTTACCAAGACATAAGAAATTCCTTGAATAACGTTTTAAAAATCAGACATTGAAAACAAAATATACAGCAAGCTGCGCGCCATTGCCGCCATGCGTTAAAATTATTGATTTATCTTAGTCTGACTTCTATGACGCTCTGCTCTTATCACCAATTATTATATTTGACTAAAAATGCAGAACGCAGCAGACGTTTGTTTACAGTTTTTGCTTTATTTTTATTACTTTACCTTGCAGAATTGTTACTTGTTAGAACAGAACTTATATTTTTATTTGTTTCTGGGCCGCCGCTGGGTCCCCTGTTGCGCGGGGCCCTAGGGATGTGCCTCGCGTGCCTAGGCCTTAAAACGGCACTGAAGCCCCTTCCAGGCAGATGGGCCAACAATCGAGAAGGCTCGGCGTTGTCTGACTGCTCAAAATGCTCCTTTTAGTCGCAGAGCGCAAGGATCTGCGAGCGGCTATGTCAGAAATCGGGCGACAGAGTTCAGACAGGTAGGACAGAGCGCTACCGAAAAACCACAGCCAAGCTAGTGCTGCTATCTTGTATGAGATGCATTCTGAGGCTGGAAGCCAGTGCATGACGTCACGCATGTATGCAGAGACAAAATGATTGTCTGTCAACAGAAATAAATAAACACTAAACAATTATTAATCACTGAAAAGTGAATTACTTCATTGATTCAACTCCAATTGAAATTCTGCTTTGGTATTGAAACAAGGCATTAGTTCCCGTGATTCCAATCTGGCAAGAATGAAACCATGTCTAGATGTTTGCCCAACCACAGCAGCAGATGCCTCAATGACAAGTTTTACAGAGCGCTCAACCAATTATATGTGGCATGGAAATAAATTCTGGAAAATCCAGTGTGGGAACAAACTCACTGGCAATAAATTCTCCAAGGTCAGCTTTGGAAATTGTGGAAATGACCTGTGTGTTACTCTAAAGTTTTGCCAGTCATTCAGGTAGATGTGATCATTTTCATCAAAGTTAAGTTCTGGAATAGAAAATACACATAATTTATTCTGTGCTCCTGTTGACATTCATTTCTCGATCGCGATAATATACTGCGTAGTCCTAAACACGGTTTCATCCTTGCCATAAAAATTATTGGAATCACAGTAACCAGTGCTTTTTCAGAAAAAGTTCCGGAACGGAACAATAGGTTCCGGAACTGAACAATTTTGGAAGGGCTAAAAATCCCGCGAAAAACGTGATTGGAGGTTGGCAAAGGTCTTAATAAACACTGAAAACAGTTCACAACACTGAAATTAATTTAAATAACTACATTATTTTTCTTATTATTAAAATAAATAAATTATTTTTTAGTAGCTGAAACAAGGTTCCAGAACGCCGTTCCGGCTGAAAAAAAGCACTGACAATAACTAATACCTTATTTCAATACCAAAGCAGAAATTTAATCGAATTGAATCAATGGAATAAAAAGAGTAGGCCTATTGACTCACTTATAAGTGATTAATAAGTCTTTTAGGATTGTTCATTGTTTAATGTTTATTATTTATTTAATATAGCTGACATACAATGATAATATTAATTTTATTTTGCTTGGTCATTAAATACGTCATAATTAAATGCTTAAACACTATTACAGTTAGCGTGCAGTGTTTAAATTAGTCCCCTTCTTCTGGGGGCGGGGGAACAAGGTTTGTGGGGGGGGGGACAACGAGCGTCCGACCTTTTTTGGAATTTCATCTTACACAAAAAACCTGATGATCTTGTTTTAGGAATTCGTTTTTCGGGAATTTCATCTGGGGGGAAACATAAATCATGGGGGAGGAAATTCCCCAAAAGGTGTCTAGATTAAACACTGGTTAGCGTGTTAAATTTTTGAAGTTTATACAGTTGTTACGAAATTTGACAAATTTTGTAACAAATGTTAAATTTTAAAACTCGTTGGGGCACACTTAAAAGCAGATTTTATCAATTTTATTTTGCATGGTCATTAAATACGTCATAATTAAATTCCTAACACTTACAATTAGGCCTAGCGTGTTAAATTTTAAAAAAATTTGAAATTTTCCTAAATTTGAAATTTTTCTTCAAAAATTCTCAAATTTTAAAGCTCGTTGGGACACATCTTAGAGAACGAATTTTTAAAAAATATTTTGCACGATAACTAACTATACCAAAGGGCAACGATTTATTACTATTACGTTTATTTTCTAAAATTTTTATATTTTTCACTCCACCCTAGCGTTCACTAATGTTGCGGAGGACGAGGCCTGATATTTCAGACATTCAATAACAGCTCCTAGCATAAATTTTTAGACTCCTGAGGGATTACATGTACTTGGGACAAAAATAAATAAAAAAAGTAAAAAAAATTAAAATATAAAATAAAAATATTCTAATAAGCCCTCTAGGGATCATATGTTCCTTAATTGGGGCAAAAAATGTTAATAATAATATTAATATTCTTCTTCTACACTAATAATAATTTTAAGTTCCCACCACTTTGCATAAACAATCTGCTGCGCACATCTCACACTTTTTTGTTGCTGAGCACTGGCGTAAACTTTTCAAAAATATTTTGGGGAATTGGTTATTCATTCTACACTTGTTGCATTGGGAGTACAGTCCATCTCAATTATTGGGGGTACGTGCCCCGGCTCCCCCCCCCCCCGAATCTACGCCTATGTTGTTGAGACTGCATGCAAGACTAAGGAAGACGCGCAGAGATTTGCTCTCTTTCGAACAGTTCGTTGCAATGTATCTTCATCAAAAATGTTACAGTACGCACAGGTGCACGAGCTATTCAATCTTCTAAGGAAAGAGGTGGTTACCGATGGAAACTCTACTTTCACTGTAATTTTTCACGGTGAGCAGTTTCTTCCTGATCTTTAGATAAGATACTTTAAGATTGAAATTCTGAAGCAGTCTTATTTTGTTCTAATTTCAATTTGCTTGTCCAACATAGGCTACCTCTTTGTCTTAATGCACTGATCTGGAATTCTGGATATTGGCCAAATTACGGCTTAGTTTTGGTGCACCTTCAAATAATGCCGGCGGCGCGATACACGTTACTAATTAACAGCAACAGTTCTTGAAGATTTGCCATTTAACAGTTTAAGAATCCAACAAGCGATACTATGGAATTTGTTTTGCCGGACTTGCTTACACTGTTTGGGAACCCTGCTAGTTTTGCTATTGTTTTAACTATGTTTCCGTCTAAGTAGTGACCTGAAACCAGGTAGTTCGAGTACCGGGTGTCCGATTGTTAGCAAGTAAGCCTTCTTTCTCCTGCATCCAGATTTAGAAAACCGTTAAGTATGTCAAATTGACAATATTATCCTTCTAAGAGAGTGAAATAAATCTGTTTAAATCAAGGAGTAAGACACAGAACCTAATACCGTTTAGTGCCGCAGGTGAAGTAGCTATGTTCCAAAAGCGTTTTCAATTATGAGACCTAGCAACAGCCGTAGAAGTAAATATTAAGGGAATTACACAGTGCATCCACTCTTAAAATATATATATTAACGACGAGCTTCTACTTATAGTGCAGCTCGTCGTTAAAGATTTAAGTAACTACTCTCCTTTTGAGAAAAGCGATGCTAGATTAGATGAAGGTATAATACGGCAGAATGGGATTTTAAGCCTTGAGTTTTAGCGAAGTATATGGCTTAAGGGCTATAGTTAAACTTGACTGACGCGCATATGTGGCGTTCGCTTCGCCCTCTGGCGACAGCGCGCCATGTTGTACGGCATCGACTGACTGGACAAAACGTGTGGGATTTGAACCCGTGTCCCTGTGGGGCTTAACTCTTGCCTCTACACCACCTGTGTCGAGCGCTATATGTTTAACTGGTACCAAGGATGGATCTTGACATATGTCTGCGTGTATGAAAGGCTCATCTGCCCTTACAACAGTATTTTCGGCGGGAATGTTCCCGCCTAAACGACCAACTTCCCGCGCTAGCTGAGTCATGCTTGTTCCTAGTTGCGACAGGCAATTTTCTAATTTCTCCTGGCGCAAGATAAATCCTCTCATCATTTCACACAATCCAACCACTTCACCTGTAGAAATGGCAGCTGAACTCGCTGTCATCACTTGATTTATATTTCAAACAGATTAATCCTTACTAGAATTTAAGTTGAATTAAAGTCAGTTATTACGGTTAATTGTCAATGTTCTCTAATCTGCGAATAAAGAAATAAAAACTACACGCTAGTTTAATAAGTGTCAAACAGATACATCTATATAAATAAAGCGCGAATTCTGTGAGTCTGTGTGTCTGTCTGTCTGTCTGTTTGACCGGGATTAATTTCTACAATTTTGCACCTTTTCACTCGAAACCTTCACTACTGTGTCGGCCTCGGCATCGGACACCTAGTGGAGGGGTTCGCGTACCCCTTTTCACCGCTAATATGGTGAAAATCTCCAAAAGCTCTACCCAACCGACCGTCCATCGCGCCCCAGCTCGCCTGTTCCACTGCAAAGCGGTTCTATTTATGGCGCCGGTATTCCCCAACGTCATTAATAATGCGCATAACGACACCGTCCCTCACGCCCCAGCTCGCCTCTTCCACTGCCAAGCGGTTCTATTTATGGCGCGGGTATTCCCCAACGTCATTAATATTGCGCATAACGACGTTGTTTACTTTCGTACAAAATTTAATTACGATCGATTCGAACTATATTCATCGTTTTACAGCAAAATTGTATGTGAAAAAGACTCTGCTTTACTAAGGCAGTGAGGGCTAGATTTCTGGCGTTTTCTTTAACCCGCCAACGCCGGGTTCACCCTCTTCGACTGCGAAGCAGTCAGTCCACGGGAGACTGCGAAGCAGTCGTCGCCACAGGGCGACTGCGAAGCAGTCAGTCCACGGCAGAGGTCGCAAGACGCGACAAGGCGTATACAAGACTCCGAAGCAGTCTCCGCTGTACGCAAGAATGCGTCTACAACACTACAAGACTGCGAAGCAGTCTCCGCTGTACGCCAGAAGGCGTACACAAGACTGCGAAGCAGTCTCCCCCACAGGTCGCCTAAATTTCTTCCTTATTCGCTACACGGGTTTAAACTTATACCTAAATTTGTTGCTTATTCGCTACAGGGATTGAAACTTATAAACCCGGGCAGCGCCGGGTAAACCAGCTAGTTTACGAATATACTGAATCTATTTCCGATCTGATTTTCAAGCAATAAAACTACACACTCGTGTACCAAATGTCAAACAGTTACATTTGCGAATATTCTAAATCTATTTCCGATTCTCTTTATCGGAAGAATCGTTCCTTAGGTGATTTATCGTTTATTCAACAATTCGATAATAGCGCTGTACAATTTCTTACATTTAGCGACACACACTAACGATCCACCGATCGATACCAAAATACCATTAAAACAACTGGAATCGATACTTAACCTTTAACCCGTAAGAAATCACTGATTCACAATTATTTCCGGTCCATCATGCGACTCCGATCCGTCAAAAGATCTTTTCAGACACAGATCAACGCGTCGAAAGATTAAAACTGCACCACCACCTCCAACTGCGGCGACCACAACAACGAAACAGGCGCGTAAAAGTCAAGGCCTCGCTGCTTTATAGACAATCCAGTTCGCGCTAAATATCCCCGGGCATTTCTAACCAATGAGAAACCTCCAATCTACCGCGCTCATTCAGTATTGGTGGTCTATTATTAGAATTAATAACATGCGACAACATGCTAATTACTCTGTTTGCTTGTCAGGCATTTATGTTGCGCTTATCATTTAATTAAAACAAATAACATACGAATTAAAGTTCGTCACACATACCCATCTTAATCACGAACGTACAACGCCCACCATTGACTTTCAAACCACTTCAACTCTGAAATGTTTTAATGTAAAGTTTTACGCTTCAGTTTCTCCAGCCTTCACCGGAATACGACTCAAAACTAAACGCACACTTTTTTTACTTTCTTTGGACGAAATCTGTAAAATGTCGCATTTCCAACTAACTTTCTCCAAGAATTTTGAGGTATGAAGATATAGAGAATTCATGGTTTATTAGCCTATTCTGTTGTTACGTGATAGCTATCATAAAAGAATCGTAATCGTAATCTCCAATTTTCTAAAGCGCCACTGTAAAGCTGAGCGCAAACCACCAGCTTATTCACGAGCGCTACGACGTATCTGAGGGGTTGTCCGAGATGGATGTCCATTGGTGGTCCGAATCCGATTGCCAGAGAGACCAAGAAGAGGCAGAGCAGCTGTTACGGCGCGTTTCGTTGAGGACGAGAAGGCTTGGAAGGCAGCGTCGTGCAATAAAGTTTCGATTATAATGAATAGTTTCTTCATATCATTAGTCAATTGTTAGTAACATGTGTAGCGTGCGCGTCGCCCTCTAGCTACTGCTCGCGCTGTTGTGAGAGAACATCTGAGGAGTATACAAGCCCTGGTTTCGAACCCAGCTTGCTAGCGCTGTGGGGCTGTTCTCTTCTTTCTATCTGCTGCAACCGCTGTCGCCTTTTCTTACTAGGACGAGAGCGAGGCTTCACTTCCGGTTGTACTATGCTAGATCTCTGAGGTATTCTACCATGGATGACGAGTGGCATGTCCGCGGCTTCCGTTGTTGGCGCAGCAGGGCTCAGTGACAAGCCCTCACTAGGGTTCGACGCTCTCACAGCAGACTTTATTTCCTTCTGCTCTCTGGGATCCTACCTGATAACAGGCGCTCCATAAACTCTCGCTGACTATCTAGCAATGTGCTCAAAAGAACCTCTTGATTTGACTGGCGCTCCACAAATTCTCGTTGAGTTTCAGCCCTTAAACTTAAAAATGTTTCCTGACTTGACTGGCGCTCTACAAATGCGCTTAGTATAGATTCTTGATTCGACTGGCGCTCTACAAATGCGCTTTGTGTTTCTACCAGCCTTTCCAATATGTCGCCTATTCGACTAGTTTCATGTTCAGATAAAATCACTTCTTCCATTATAACTATATAATAAAACATAAATGAAATTATAGAATCAATTGTACAGAGTTATATGTAACCGTATACTATCGAAATGTTTCATTAACGAAGTTGACATGTACATTGATATAGCGCAAGTGATCTATTTTATCGACTTATCGCTTCGAGAAACTTCTACGCATTTAATCATACGATCATATCTATGTAAACTATCGCTGGAGATTTCATTATGTACGAATTATAAGAAAACGGTTCTACTCCCTGAACTTTCAAGAAATATTCCTCCCAATTTCCGATATTGATAATTTCAGCCAAATCCAGCAAATATCACTCCACGTCAGAAATTGAAATCATCACTAGAGCTCCATTGCACAAATTCAATTGAGATCACAGCCTCCGTGTAATTTTGCCAAAAATCCAGAATTCGAAGAAATATCGAACACCCGGCGAATAATTCTACGCCCGATCTTCAAAGATGTCGTAACGAACGAATTTTATCCTCTAATTTCGATAATTTTCGACGCTTTAATCCCAAAATCGCTTTCTACGCAGTTAAGACAAATTCCCGCCAAATTTTTCTCCACGGTCACCAATTCCGTCCAAGCTCTTCAACGACTAGGCTGCATCTGACTACAGGCCAATAAAGAGGCGCCAACGTTCACCCGCGTTAGCGTCTAGCCAATCACGAACGAGCGAAAAAGGAGGGAAGCCTTCCCATTGGTTGACTCGCCTACCGCAGTTCTATAGCTGGCATGCACTGCATGGCACTATCGCAGTGGCTTCTAGCGATTATAATTAACTCCAAGTGATCTCAAGTGAAAACAATTTACTTAGCGCCTGTAACAATTCGTTACACATGCATGCAGCAATTTACAGAGGACACAAGTATAACCAAATCATTTTACGTATACATAATCATACGAAATCAAATTTGGACATAAGAACACCGTTAGGTAGACTTAAATTATAAATTTGTGGAATAATTTTTAACAAATCCTAATTGGCTCAAATATACAAATAGAGACAACGCAGTAATTGATCTACGTTACGAAGAGAGTTTCCAATTTTAGGACAGTCCCTTGAAGAAAATGAAGAAGGTGACATCGATTCCTTAGGGATACGACATTTGGACACTATCGATTTGTGTATCAATGCAATTGGAGGTCAGTCGTCGAAAGCTGAACTTCCAACACGTTCCAGCGGGAAGTGTTGCATATTCAACGACAACGTTCCAGGCGACGTTTGCTATAAGATGCCTTGTGGATGCGTACACAGTAAGCAACACTGCAGTAGTTTCGCCTTGTGTCTTTTGTTACTCGAAACACCGGTCCAATTTTGCAATGTGAATATAATATGAAGTCTTTCAGCACAACTCTAGTCTACATAGAATAACTATTGTAGTCTCGTAACGGTTAGACCCATGGTTGTATAGGCCTAGTGGTTCATGGCAAAACGCAGCTAACAAATTCTATATGCTTGTTTCATAAAACTTTCCACACGGATATAAGCTTAGACTATACTTTTCACTCAATTTTCTTTTCACAGGTTTTGGAACAATCAAAGGAGAAATTACAAAGTACCGGGCGCTTGACCATGCAAATGCTTCGCATGCAAATACTGATCTGTTCTGTCTTCTGCCTTGATCTGGACCCCTTTAAACCGGACTCAGACCTCCTTTAGACTACCCCTTGGAAACCTATCTCACATGACGCAGCGCTCCTGAATGAGGTGGTGCCCTGCGCTTGGCTTTAAAGTTGCGCTTTAGAAGTTGGGAGTTGACGATTATAATTACGATGATTTGCCGTTCATAGGCCTTATAATACGTTTTAATTCCCAGCTCACGCTCATATCAATATTCTACCACTTCGTGACAGAGACGTATGTGCAAACACATTTTCCTCTTTGTTACAGTGTCCTCGAAAGCACTAGACTAAAATGTGCTGCCAAACAAACCATCGTGTCGGACAATTCTTGTGATAAAACATGATTACTAATATTATTATTAATAATATTATTATTGCGCATTTATTAAGCGCCGCTATCTAATGACCACACACCACTCAATGACGCTGAGCAATTGTGAGTGAAGGACTTGCTCAAGGCCTCTGCATAGTTAAGGTCTCGGGGGAGGCTCGAACCCGAACTCTCAGCGTTAGTGTGTAAGCCCTTTAACTAATCGACTACCGTGCCCACAAGATGGTGGATAAAATAATCGCCTTTATTAACAGCCTGCTTATTGTGCATAGCAATCATCAAACTAGCTAGAACAATCATTACATTATGACATGCAATCTCTGGATTCTTCTTAAAACATAAAAATGATATGTTAAGGTTTGAATTTAGAGTGCGCAGCCAGTTCGCATTTTGCCAATCCGCTCTAGGTGATTCGCAATTTCAGACGATAATGAAAAGTGCAAGACTATAATGGTAAACTTCGGGTTTGTCCAATTGTCTGTCCTCTTACTTTAGTCTAAAACTGTCCGACTATCAACGCAAGCTTAGACTTAGAAGTTTAAAGCTACAGTGTACTAGGCTGAAATTCAGCTTAAATTAGGGTTGTTCTTGCATGAAAATAGCCACCGAACTGTGTTATGAGCGCAACCAAAATATCATGACAGTGTCCACTGAATCCAAATCATTACGGTAATCTACGTATGCATATTGCATAGAGTAGTGTAATTTTGTAGTATACGAGGATAATTTTTGAAATTAAATGCATCCAAAACTTTTTCAATATTTTTTCAGGTACTATGGCTATAAAAGGATACTGTAACACAGTGGTAAATACTGACAAGAATTTTGCTTTCTACTGCCAAGTTTGCTTCAGCAGCTGGAGCTATAATGCTGTTCGCCATGTTCTCATTGAGTCCATGGCAGATAATGATATCATTAAGTTCAACGAGAAGCTTAACGATAACTACTCTGCAAAGCAACTGACGATCCGCAGATGTCCGACATGCAAGAATTTAGTCAGAAGAGATTTCTCCAAGCATTTCTTGAACCCATATTACGTCAAGTGCACGATCTGCACAGATAGAACTGGCAGAGCAGTGGAGTTCTGCTGGTGTTGCCTGAAACCTTGGAATTCGAGTTCAACCTCTGCTTGCGGTAACATGGGTTGCCACGGGAAAGATCCCCGTATTGAGTTCCTCGAAACATGTCGCACCAAAAAAATTGGAAAAGTGAGCGGCGTTCCGATCGCCCGTGTCTGCGTCAAGTGCCATGCTTTGATTCAACACGCCGACAGATGCAAGCACATGACCTGCAGGTGTGGATTCGGCTTTTGCTTCATCTGTTTAAAGCCATTTGACACCAATAGAAACACTTGGTCCTGCGGAAACTGGGACGATGGATGTCCAGTGGCTCCACGTCAGACTTCAATTTTCAAATAATTCAAAATTAGCCAAATTTTTGAAGGATGTGATCAACACATTAATATTGTTAATGCAACAATGATCATTTTAAAAGTTGATAGATAAAATTATGCAAGGACCTACTGCTTGCTTATTAATAAATTAACATACCCGGTACGTAATTATTAATCATTAGGGTGAGAGACACGACACGCCAATATTTCGCTTGAGTGGATCAGGGTGACATTAATAATTTTAATTAGGCTCATACTTATTTACGCTTATACTTACTATTTTGCTGTACCGTTTTCTTAATTTCTCAAAGATTTCTTTGGGTTGGAAGATGTTTTAAACTTTTATAGTTTTTAGGTTGCGCATTAGTTTTGCTTTTTTCCACGGATTTGTTTATCCTGTTTGTGTAATGGCGACAGTGTTAAATTTTTACTTTAATTAGTAATAATTATCGACTCTAATTATTATCGACTCTAATTAAGCGTACTATTGTTTGGAATTTTTATCTCGGTCACTTGCATGTAGCTTAGGCTGTGCATTATCTGAGGCATTTGACAATGTAACATTTTGGATAATTAATTAAAAGAGCTGAGTGTGATTTTCAATCGTAATCAACGGCATTACGAAGGAAGGACACAAACTTCTAAAAAATTGGTTTTGAAGAAGCAATTTCTGAACAGTAAACACTCAGCAAAACCTGTATACTACGAGTCCAGATAGTCCTCAACACCAAATGTCACAACTACACACGTTAAAGTGACGTCTCCTTACACAGCATTAACGGTATGCTACAATACACGTACACGCGGTCATGCACTGTCTTGCAGTCATAGCCTGATTGTCTAACTAGCTGGTATCCTGTTCACACATCAGTTCCTCGGAAATAGCCAAATCAACATGCACTGAAACTATTATAATTGATATGCAAGACCTGCCCTTACGACTTCTCTCTCATCTCGTCTCTTTAGTTTAAAGTAATCGACATGACACCATCGGTTAACCTTTAATGGTTTAGAGCGTGCTAAAAACTAAAGTTCAGTTCTGGGCCTGTGCTAGTACCGTTAAGTTTGTCAAACGTCCTGATACCGGCATAGCTAATAAAAGAAAGGAATGCATTGGAACCTCTATACGGGCAGCAGATGGTACCACAGTTAGATTGGCTGGGCATAGGTTTGAGCCGCATAGGCCTACTGTTAACTGAAACACCTTTTACGTGATATTCTTTCAAAACATCGGAATACTAATGAGGATGCAGAACAGCTGGTGGTATTGCATTTAATACTATAATTGTAGGCTATAATATTGCACTGAAGTCTTGTCCAATTTCTGGCTCACTTGCACACCACTTTGTCTAGGTTGCGCCTTTCCGACCAATCGCCAGAGACTGCCACAATAGTAAGAAGAAAATCCAGCCGACGAACGAGAATCAAAGTCTAAAATCGCAAGTTAAAGACTTAATATTCTTAACAATGTTTATGGTCTATTTTGAGGTTTGTGAAATTGACACGGCGAATAAGAGTTATACAGTACCAATATTGGTGTTGTAGCCTACATTATACGAAAATGCTAAGATTCCATTACCATTTGCCTGCACGCGCACGATAGGTAGGCTAGAAAACAACCAAAACTCTATATTTATAGAGGAAGAAAAATGATGCAAGGAATGGGAAGAAGAAAAAAGAGAAAGAAGAAGAATGCGAAGATGAAGAAAAGAGAAGGAAGCCCAAAAATGGCACAAGAACAGAAGGAGTGGCAATCCGAGAGCTTTATTAGACACATTTGACTTTCTTCTCAATGAACCAATATAAATTATACGAGTCGGAAATTCTGAACAGAGGTTTAGGTTTGTCGTGAAAATTTTACTGCAACGAGGCGCGCCATGACGAGCCGTTGTTTCATGAGCATATAAAATAAACAAGCGCAATTGCATGGCATAATTCACTGAAGCCGGTGTCGCGTGACAGACTATCCGTCCTAAAACTATCCGGGGGGATGAATATATTTATCCCCCCGGATGGAATCAACCGGTATAGAGTATCCGGGGGATAAACCATTTCTAACCCCCCCATCGTGTAAAATCATCCCCCGGGGGATAAAAATTCACAGGCATAAGTTATAATTGAAAATGCGAATAATTGATAAATCTATTATTATTATTATTATTGTCATCATCATCATCATCATCATCATCATCATCATCATCATCATCATCATCATCATCATCATCATCATCATCATCATCATTATCATCATCATCATCATCATCATCATCATCATCATCATCATCATCATCATCATCATCATCATCATCATCATCATTATTATTATTAAGGAGCTTTGAAATAGCTTCCCTTCAAGGTGATCTACTCAGGAGCGCTACCAGTCCAACCACAGCTATAGAGAGTAGTCTTTAAGTTGGTAAGGAACAAGGTAAAGTGAGTCATATGGACCAGGCGGAGTGCAACAGGGAGACAAATCTATGCTGTAATCAAAATCCAAAACGAGAAATAGGTAAAGCAAGTGGCTCTAAGTGTTCTGAGTCTTCTAAGCAATGTTTAGAGCAAATCAAACCGAAGTTACAGTAGGAAGGATAACCACATGCGGAAGCGGCTTTCTTCCCCTTCTCTTCAGAGGGATTTTTGGGAAAGACAGCATTACCTTAAGCTTGTCGTTGAAACATTTCTCAAGGTATTTTCGCATTTCTGAAGGCTCACCGAAGTCAACATCCAGAGTGGCAGAACCGGAAGCAATATCAAAGGTAGGTAGCTGCGTACAGCCCACACGAAGAAAAGTTCATTTGCTGCTGGCAGGGGAGGACTTTAACATGTAGGTTTCCCGATGTGGTTAGGTGCCTTGTGACCCTTGTCTAGAGCTGACTCAATTGTCGGCCGAGATTTGCCGAGATACGAATCGAGCGATATCAAGCGCGAGCTACCAATTCACCTAATTAGCACCTTAGTCTCTTTTCATGACACTGTCGTTTGTGATCGATGATATTTGTCATCTTTGTTTTAGACACATCCATCGCAAGTTCGCAACAAGCTCTTCACTCAACTAATTATGCAAATAGACATATTGTTTAATTTGCGTGAGTTTACAACATCACAAAGAACACAAGAGTCATTGAAGTTGGTTCATTGCCTCAAATCGCTTCACTGGCTTTCCTGGTCTACCTATTGATACGAATCGACCGATATCAAGCTCAAGCTGCATGCCAATTCACCTAGTTAGCACCTTAATCCCTTTTCACGACACTGTCGTTTGTGACTGCTGATATTTGTCTTCCTCGTTTTGCTGGTATACTGACTGATACGAATCGACCGATATCATGCAGTGTCACAACTTGCCTAAGAGTAAATAGAGTATAGAATAGAGAGAGTAATGAGAGGATCATTGACTTCACTGGATTCTTTGACCACGCATGCCAACAATAAGTAGCATATGGCTTTGCCCAATGCCCATGACCACGACTGATTAGTTCGAATCTATACTGATTTAAATCGCACAATGTGTATTTATGTTGAAGGGGATACTTTTGGACGGGGGATAATTTCGTACGACTCATGGGGGATACTTTCGCACGAGGGGGGATAGTTCCTCCCGTTCACATTCATCCGGCCGGATACTCCATTCTGCTAAGGGGATATAGTTGTATGGGGGATACTCTATTTCGTGACACCGGCACATGGTTTGCGAGAGAGGTTGTTCTTGACTCAATTGTCAACAATTGCCTCTTACAATTGCCTCTTACAGGATCTTACATGCAATGTATGCATTCATGTGCCTTTGCGTAGTTTTTTTGCCATATGGTAATTTTCCAGAGAGTTATCTTATTAGGAGTACTATAGATAGTGTAGTGGTTAGCGCGCTGGACTGTCAATCGAGAGGTCGGGGGGTTCAAATCCCCGCCAGGGCAGAAAAGGTGCTAGATTTCTGTTCCACCAGCGCCCCCTAACCAGCTCAGCTATAATGAGTACACTGATCGTACACCGTCGGTGGGAGGATGAGACGGCGAGGGAGAGGACTGGCCACCCGCCTTCATATGCTGAGGCTAAGAAAATGAAGTCGCTAACACTTCATAACCATGTCTGCCTCAGGGCTAGCTTGAGGGACTACTCTTCTTCTTTTTCTTCTTCATTTATTCTTCTTCTTCTTCTTCTTTTTCTTCTTCCTCCACCTCTTCCTCCTCCTCTTCGTCTTCTTCTTCTTCTTCTTCTTCTTCTTCTTCTTCTTCTTCTTCTTCTTCTTCTTCTTCTTCTTCTTCGTCTTCTTCTTCTTCTTCGTCTTCGTCTTCTATCTTTTTAGCCTGATGTCTCCTGTTATCAGGGACATCATCACACTGACTCAAGTTTGGCTAGCCGCCAATCCATCTGACCCACGCCCTGGGTTAATTGGTAGCCCTCTTTTCGCTCTCCTATCAAATACAACAGCACGTCTTTTCAGTGTTTTGGAAGTTTAGGCCTTATACCTGGGTGGCCTAGTCTTTTTTATTTGCGTCTCATATGGCCAAGTAGGCCTGCTTCACCTGTGTTCACTCTTGATAAACACTCAATACCGTATAGGCCTACTCTATCGCCAAAGCTGGTCTGACCGGCCCTTTGCGCAGGCAGCGCAGCGAACGAAATCGATTGCTAAATTTACTGCTGTCGTCAGGAAATTCCGTTGGAAATACCTATCGCCCAGTTTATATTTTGTAAAATCGTGTCTATGTTTTCGAAAAGTATGTCTTTAAGAATTGCCTATAATAGTCTTTGATTTCAAATATGTTATGCAGTTTAAATTAAACATTAATTTTACACTAGTTGTACATGTATGTCGTATGTCTTTGCTTGCTTTTGTCTGCAGAATGTTAAAATCCTCGTTGATTGCTTTCTATCGTAGGCTTCATGTCAATTAGGCTGCCCCGATTACTACTATATGCTAGCTAATTGCCAATATAGCAATTTAGCAGCTAGGTCTTACTATTATCTACTATTTGATCAGTGTTGGATAAATAATAATAGATCTAATAGATGAAGATGCATCGATCATGATGTTTGATACTGTTCGTGTTGTTGTTGTGGTGGTGGTGATGATGATGAGGATGACCACAATGATCACGATGCTAGATAATATTATAGACTAGGGAATGGAATTTATATACTTACATACTCGCCTAAATGGTTTTAGCCTATATATACCCGCACGCGTATACACAGTTCAAGCGACAGCATAATAGGCCTATTGTACAGGTCTGAAGATATAAGTTTGTCAATAAAATGTCTGTGTGCTTTTAGCAATGGCTGGAGCAATTCAAATTACCATCCGGATAAATGGAAATTTCAAATGCTGCTCGTTGGTAAGGTAAGAACAATCGCATTTGTTGGTTTACCACAGAACGAGCACTAAATTCAGTTTTGTGTCGTAGTAACAAAAAGACCGTATGAAGGAATCCCTCCTACATTCGCAACAGAATAGAGAAGACTTGTATGTTGCCAGGCAAGCAATAAAGCACAATCACAATCACTCTTCCAAAGAAAGAAAGGTGCTATACCTGTGTATTCAATCACTTTCCTTTACACTATAGTCTAGGTAAATTCTGTCATGAATCCCGAAGAACAATGATGCTTGTAACGGCACAGTATAGACATATATAGTAGACATGATTATATCAATTTTTCCTAACTTTGCATTAGATAAACTTTGTTCAGAAATTTCAAAATAAAAAATCAAAATCAAAATTCTTTTATTGTTCACCAATCTTTGAACAATTACACAGTTTACATGGTAACACGAACTTAAGTTACATTGCGATCAGTGACAATAGGAAAACCCAAAGGAACGAAACCGTTCCGCTGTCAGGGTCACCTAATTACACAAACTATATCAGACCAATGAAGTGGTGCTTACAATGCAATAAAAAGTTTATTTCTAAAAACATCTGTAGCATAAATAATCATGAACGTTAGGTGTTAACTATACATGTACAGAATTCCTATTTTACTTAACAGGTTAGATAGTTTAATTTGCCATTTACATAATCATACATCTTTTGCATAATAATCTAGAATGTTTAATGAGCTCTTTAACTTATGTGCATACATGATACATGTGATACACATTAATCTAAAGTGTTAGACTATATAGTTACAAACACATAAAACTGTCTTTTTATGCAACACTCAGAACTTTTACTAGATTCCGGTTTCAGTATAATAACCAAAACATGAGGATATGCAAATAAGAATATTTTATTTAGTCTAACAATCTAGTACGTTAGATAGGCTATTTAGCTTATGGACGCTTTCAATTTTTTTTAGATAAAACTCCCAGAACTTATTATGTTCCAGTTTTGATCAGAAACAGGAGATGAGGAGGCACTACGATTTAAACATATCCATAAGATGAACTCTTAATCTGTTCTTAAATTGATGCACGTTTGTAAGGCTTGTGATCTCCAACGGCAGGGAATTCCAGAGTACTGGACCGTAGTTTCTGAGGCTATGTTGTCTTATCCTAGTGCGCATACTACTTATACATATCAGCCATCTAGCTTAAATATAAACGCAAAAGCTTATGTTGTTATCACAGTCTATAAATTTCGGTGAAGGCGATATTTAGGAATAATTTTTATCTTCAAACGCCGCCTTTGCCTCATGAAGTTAGCAGCAACAAAGGAATAACGAAAACTCAGCTGGACTTCGACATTGTCAACTTCATACAATATCAAAACTTCTTTCTGTTTCGTTTTTAATCTTAGAACCTATATTGTAAGGCAAATTTCATTATGCAACATCTGACATGCATTCTGTATTTTCAGAAATCGTCTGTATCGGAATTATTTACCAAAGTACGGAAAGAAGTTCTCGGAGAGAAAGCAAATGATACGAATTTTTACCTCATTTGTGACGGTAATACATGAGTTGTTGAATGTAACGTTATGGGTTTAAGCTTTCTGATTCCTCCTGATTCTTTAGGATTCACTACGAATTAATGCTATTAAGTTAGACTATTAAGTTTATTATCAGATAGATGTTAGAATGGTTGCGTGACTAAGGTGTTCCTTCTAATCGATTTTTAACATTGAAAGGCTGAGCAGACTGAAAGCTGGTAAAATATTATGACCATCAAATGCACAAGTAGGCCTACTACAATGCATGGCCTAGATATAGTTTTCGGCATCTATAATTCTCTGCCAACCCTTAGTTGAATGAGGTAAGATCTACAGTATAAAGTCCATGCAAGAAACCCAAGTCCAAAGTAAACTTAGGAATAAAAGTAGGCTACACAGAAGTTGAACGCTGTGTTGGACAACAGCACGTCTTCCAAGGCAAAGCTACAGTTTCTCTCGCGCTGAGTGCAATTGAGAAGAGTTAAACGGTTAGTTACAAGTATAGACGGCGTTCCCGGGGGTCAAAGGGGACAAGACCTCCACCTTTAACAGTGGGGTGACACGCCATACATCTGTCTCCACCCTCACATTTTGAAGAAACACCAAAAAGGGTCAACCAAAAAACGCGCGAAAATTTGTTTCCTCTATTTTGAACAGATCAGTTCAAAACTCTTTTTTGACCAGATCAAAAGTGTACCCCCCCCACCTGTCAAATAAGAACGCCGCCAGTGGTTACATGGTTCTGCAAGTATGCAAACCTATTACGCAATAGCATGAAATAACTGAAACGGCCAGAGAACATTCAGAGCGATTTGCCTAAAGGAGCATGGTGAACGAAAACCATAACTAGTCTTGGAATAAATTCTTTTACGAACGCTGGTTTAAACTAACGTGTACTAAAATTACAAATCATCTATAATTGCAAACAATTACAGCTTATAGTAATAAAATTTATCTTTGCACTAAATGAGCATTGAATGTTGCTCATTTTATTGCAGGCCAGCAGCTGGAAGAAGACCACATTGGATCCATTGATTCATTTGGAATCATCCATGGATCATTTCTGGATTTCTGTCAGCGTCTTAAAGGTGGAAGTGGGAAACTAAAGGCTCTTCCAGGAAAAATAAGCTTAACACGAAAGCCATGTTGTATGACGTATGACGATGACGAATTGACATATAGAGCCAAGATGCCCTGCGGATGTCCTATTAGTATGTATAATAATAATAATAATAATAATAATAATAATAATAATAATAATAATAATAATAATAATAATAATAATAATAATAATAACCGTTCCAGAAAAATTGCACACTTAATCTCTAAGTCCCTGAGGGAATGAAGTACCTCAGGGCAAAAAAATAATAATAATAATAATAATAATAATAATAATAATAATAATAATAATAATAATAATAATAATAATAATAATAATAATAATAAAAATAATAATAATAATAATATGAAATAATAATAATAATAATAATAATAATCTGTCATTTGTATCGCGCCTAAGCAAATTAGATCTTCCACGAAAGCGCGTAACAGAAAATAGACTAATCATAATATATCTTTAGAAAAAAAAAATAATAATAACAGTTTCAGATCAATAATAATAATAATAATAATAATAATAATAATAATAATAAAAATAATAATAATAATAATAATAATAATAATAATAATGATAATAACAATAATAATAATTTAAAAAATGATGATAATAACAATAACAACGAGGACCTGGTTGATTAGAAACTAGTTCTTTACAGTCAGCATTGAGTGAAGATATTAGAGGTTGACTGAAATTCAGTCTTTGATACGAGTTTAGAAAATTATTAAAATATATTGTTATAGTTTTAATTATAGAAAATATTATTAGTTTTAATTATAGAAGATATTATCAAACACGGTCAAACTATTTTATATACTGAGAAAATTGCTGTTGCAATTTTCTCAGTGTATAAAATAGTTTGACCGTGTTTGATAATATCTTGAACTTCAATTACCCAATTCCAAAAGTAACATCTCTTAATTTAATAGTGTAGGCCTATGAAGAAAAATTCACTGCTTAGGCTACATAATATTTTGTTATGTTATTTAATATATACCTAAACTCAAACGGTCGCCACATATGAATATTCTTATCTTATCTTCTTATCTTTATCTGATTGAATGTCCGAAGTAACGAATCAATATGTCAAGGTTATGTTGCCGAATGAACAAAGTCTAATATCATTCTTCTATTGATATATTTTCAATCTGTAACTTTTTTACACTGAGTTTTAGTAAATTCCTTCTAAAGCCATGTTATTTATTTTATTTCGCTCCCATTACACTGAATATAAAATGAATAGACTTCTAGGCTTAACTGAGTTAAGAATTAGCCAGTTTCTTTTAGATTCAAATTGAGAGCATTTTGTACGACACTGGCATTGAGCACATTATTTTTACTTATATTTTGTTAAAGCTTTTTTTCCATTGTAGCTCAAAATTAATTTTCCATTTGTCCATAAATAATTGGTAAATTACCAGTAATTATCAGAAATTGGAGTCGCAGTTAAAATAAATACCAGCGGTAATTCAATCTGTGACAAACTTATTGTACATATCATTAGGCCTACCTAAAAAATTTTCATTTTATCTTGATGTCCCAAACTATAAGTCGCGGAAATGTAATACAGAAACGTAAAGGTTTCTAAAAATATTATTTAATTTTCGTTATCATACAAATTTGTCAAATTTGAAACTTAACGCCACAAAGAAGCACATTCTTGCATGTATTGCGCTTACATATAAACTCTGTCCAGGCATCGGTATCACGGCAATTCGTCTACAGACTATTCGTCTACGACACTTCGTATGTAGACATCTCGTCTACCGACATTTCGTCTACTATGACGTTTCCTTGATCCCGCTTCTAGTTTAAGTTATATTTTAATCGTTGATCCGCTTCTAGTTTAATTTATATTTTAACAGTTCATCTTGATTCTAGTTTTAGTTATATTTTAATCTTTCATCCAGGTTCTACTGTTAGTTATATTTTAACCGTTGATCTGCACACGAAACGTCATAGTAGACGAAATATCTGTTTACGAAGTGTCGTAGACGAAGTCTGTAGGTCCTAGACGAATTGTCGTGGAACCCCAGGCATCTGAGTTATAACTGAGTATAAGAAACTTAAACGTTTGCACATTTTAGACTTGGGTAGATTGTGCCTGAACGTTTTCTAGGTGGAGACTTATCCGCATAACCATGCATTTTGTAGGCTGTTTCGGAGATTTTGCATTTACGCAGAGTCTATAAACATATGCTAACCTTAAAGCATTTCACCTTCTGATAACTTGGGGGTTGCATAATAATGCTATCACCTGAATAGCCTGACTTTACAACACCATGCGCCATGCGATATTTGTATCTTACATATGATGCACCTGGGTCGAGCAATATTTTGGATGAACATATATGGATATATATATAGGTTTAAATGGAGGTGCAACAGGTTTTAAAGCGATATTGTGATAGGCTAATAGTATGAATACCGTGCGTTGAAAGCGAATAAACAAGATTATGACAAAATTGATGTACAAGATCTAGCTTAAACATATTGCCGTTTTCACTACAGGTGTCGAAGCTATGAAACATTTCTGCGACGCAGAGCTATCGAAAGGTCGTTGTAAGTTCAAGTGCCCGTCCTGTTCTGCTGATTGGCCATTCTTTCTCATACGCCACGTTCTGTCGGCCATCGTATCTTCTGATCAACTCACAAAGTTGAGCATGAAGGTAAACGACAACTTCTTCGGAAATCTGCCAAAGGTCCAACAGTGTCCATCGTGTCGAAACTACAGCGAGCGCAGCGATCCAGAAAATAACCGCGTGCTATGTTCCTTGTGCACCAGTAAAAATGGTATAGAGTACGAGTTCTGTTGGGCGTGTTTGAAACCTTGGAAGGGTCATGGGTTGGACTCGTGCGGAAATGTTGGGTGCTCTGGAAAAGATTCGCGTCTACGTTACCTGGAGGAATGTCCGACAAAAACCATTGGCGACGTGAGTGGTGTTCCAAGCGCACGAATCTGCCAGAAATGTGGAAACTTGATCAATCATACCGAGGCCTGTAAACACATGACCTGCAAATGCGGCTTCAACTTCTGCTTTGTATGTCTTAAGCCGCAGGTTAACGGTAAGTGGCAGTGCGGTTCATATGGCACCGTGTGTCCAGTGGCTGCACGCCAGACTTCTCTTCCATAATCGTGATCCATCCTCAGAGAAACTGTTACAAAGAAACCTACTTAACTTTGGCCAGACAATTACTCACGAACTTAATGAATTAGGTCAAGAGAAATTATTTTATCAAAACAAACCTGCATACTGAATTATAACAAGACAATATATTTATCTTAATAATTCATATCATAGAACCATGTTTTATCATTTCAGCCGGTTTAGCACGATATGTATGGTTCTCTTGCCGTGAAGGTGTGCTAGTCCTGCACATCCGTACATGAAATCGGACATGTTTTGTTCAACTTAAGGTGCAATTGTCTATGGCAGTCTGATAATCAAGTGTACAGCGTCTTAGAGATATTCCTAGAAAGCGCTGTATTAATGTTGCGATGCAATCATTTTATAGACGAATCGAATACACATTTATTAGTAAGCCATGAAATCGTTTGCATAATACTTTGAACACTACCAGGACACAAAACATTATGATTTGCACGCTGTAGACGCTGTTGACTCCTTTGTCTTGGGTCACCTGTATTTTTGCAACGGTGTGGTTATGTTGGGAAGGGGATTTGATTAATAGTAACACTCATAAGATCTTGAAAGACGCGGTTCGATGCCCGTAAGCTCCATTTAGGTCGACTCAGCCTTCCACTCCCTAGGAGCAGCTGTAAAATGAGCTGGCGCGTAACAGCCTGTCAAGACGTGTTCTATGAGATACTGATAATTGTACTGTCATATGTTCAGTGTTACTGCGGTTTGTCATTGAGCTTGTCGATAAACACGAATATTACAATTATAGTTCTTCAACTCTTCCAGGTTGACAGCTGCGTTGAGTGTTCAATGACCAATATTACGTGCCACTTGCATATATTTTCAGAATATGTCCAGTACTCTTTTAGCTGCTGATAAATGACCGCGCATAGTACAAAGACTGCAATATCATATGTATGCTTTAGTGCTCACATAGCAGCTCTATCTTATAAGCTATCCAATGATTGATGCTGACTTTTTAAACTCATGTACAGCGTCCAAACATACTCTACACTCTACAGCCTTAAAGATACGCTTTTCTCCATCTGACTATACAGCCATGTATAAAGCGCTTCTGAGAGATGTGTGAAGGCGCTATTAGATGAGTGGTTTACAACAAATACACTTCATTATATTTTAATAAGGTAATCAATTGTTTTCTATTAAGCTGATATGCGCAAATGCTGCTTACTGTTTGTTGGCTGCTCTGCCTCTCTGGTCTCTGTGGCAACCGAACTCGGACTTCCAATGAACATCAATCTCTGGACAACCTCTCGGATGCGACGCAGCGCTCGTGAAGAAGCTAGTCTCTGCGCTTAACTTTAGAGCAGTGCTTTAGAAATTTAAAGTTTACAATTACGATTGGTTGAGGGTGAAATTGGAATATTGTGTTGTTAACTCCATGACAAATGCTTGATTCTCGAAATGATTCATTGTTGTTGAGAAATAGTCGACATTGTTTAGTTAAGTTAGATATAATCAGTATAACCACTTAAAATCACCTTTCAAAAAATACAAGAAACGTTCATTGGTTTGGTTGGTAATAAAACTTTGTCGTCAGATAGAACGATAACGTGTTCATCTGTTAAATAGCTTTTGCAATTAAGGTAATTGTAGGCCTACACATGCCATCTGAAATTAAAATATGAGTGCTTTGAAGTTTTCTCCGTTAATTGATTCTGTCACTGATTATAATATTGCATCGTTTTTTCCTACTGACACTGTGCTGCTTTTCTCGCTATTGCGTGCATTGTTGTTGAAAAGCGTGGGCGCTTGTCTCGCGCTATTACAGATTACTTACTTACTTACTTACTTACTTACTTACTTATAGTTGAGGCACTTTATGATTAATTTTATATATGCAGTAGGGCCTGCTCCACAAACTGAAGACAGACGAGACTTCGGGACACACGTAGCCTAATAATTAGGCTTAGTGCCGTGTATGAAATCGATTTTATAGAACGCTTGTGTCGGCTTGCAATGTCTCGACCAGCAAGACGCCAGTAGGGCCTAACACAAATGACGGCCGTTAAAACCGCTCCTTGGATTTATCTCATGAAGTAATCTGTATTATAGTTATGCATTAAGACTTCTGCGGTATGTAGCGCAGACAGAACAGTAGAATATAGAACCTAACTCTGAAGAATGAAGCTGAGGCTTAATAAGGATTTCCACAGTAATTGTCTATCTTAATCCATAATCCATGGTTAGAAAACCTAACATTGAAGTAAACGCATAGGCGTAGCCTAATTTTCGGAGTGTGCGAGGGGCATCTGTACCCCCACAGGGCCCACACACGTTTTGGACTGGATGGTAGGACCACCGTGCCTCTCACTCTTCATACCCAGAACACAGAATGCCAGTTAGGCCGTATTATTTTCTCAGGGGAAGACCTACATTTGAACCCTCAAGGCTAAAAACAATTACCGATCATCATTATCATCATCATCATTATCATCATCATCATCATCATCATCATCATCATCATCATCATCATCATCACCACCATCATCTTCATCACCATCGTCATCATCATCATCATCATCATCATCATCATCATCATCATCATCATCATCATCATCATCATCATCATCATCATCATCATCACCACCACCACCACCATCATCATCATCATCATCATCATCACTCTCATCTTTATTATTATTATTATTATTATTATTATTATTATTATTATTATTATTATTATTATTATATTATTATTATCATCATCATCATCATCATCATCATCATCATCATCATCATCATCATCATCATCATCATCATCATCATCATCATCATCATCATCATCATCATCATAATCATCATCATCATCATCCAGTGGCGTACCGAATGGGGGGCAGAGGGGGCGAGTCGCCCCGGGCGGCACTTTTGCAGGGGCCCCAAAATAGGGTTGAAGTAAAAATAAAAATTGAATTTTTTATTTAGAAAATGAAAAAGTAGGATAGAAAGAAGGAGATAAAAAGAAGGAAGAATGAAACCGTCACTTTGGTGAAGTCGGCGTGGCTTAGGTTGATAGTTAGGGGCGGCATCACTCTCAGAGGTCGACGTTAAAAACTAAACAGAATTACAGAAAAGGAAGCGGAATCGCATTTATCTATAGTAAACTGTAGAGTAACAGCTGCATAGTCTACTTTAGAGCCTGGGCTTCCTATTCTTGTTATGCCGCCTTTCATAATCATAATATACGCCTAGGCCTATATATATAGGTATAGGCATCAAAACGAATTAATGACTTAGAATAAAATCTAATCACAAACTATCAATATCACCACCACAGCCTTTCACCAATTTGTTTAGTCCTCCTTTTAGAATTAATTTTAAAATTGGTCTGCCTTTGACAGAAATTGACTGCTGATTTTGTCATTTGAAATGAGCACTTATCCTTTAGCCTAAACAGAGATTAGTAATTGTATTAAGTTACTTTCGATTCTCGGTTGCTCGCTATTAATTTTGTTCCTTTGGCGTTTTTGCAATAATGCTGCAGACTGCATTATTTTGTTTTACACTGTTTACTAAATATGAGCATAATTATTATATTATTATCCAGTAAATAAAATACATGGCTTAGTTTGATTACTATTAAAACTTAAACTTCTAGAGCCCACAGTAAGCCGTGTTTTATACCGTTACTGTATAGCGGAATAACGGTTATTAATACGATCGTCATGCGATCTTAGAGAAAATAGCATATCGAAAATGAAGAGGCGAAGGGCGGCATTTTGGGCCCTCGCCCCGGGCGGCATTTCAGTTCCGTACGCCACTGTCATCATCATAATCATCACCACCACCACCACTATCATCATCATCATCATCATCATCATCATCATCATCATCATCATCATCATCATAATAATAATTATTATTATTATAATAAAACAACTGATTTCGAGTTTAAGTTTAATGTTGAAATCTTTAAGTAGGCCGACTGGTCGACAATGCTTGAAGAGCTTGTGCATGTAGGCCCTATTTACACGTTTCAAAACCCTGCTAGTTGGAAAAACCCTCATGACAACAGTAAACAGTGGTCATACAGTAGCCTACATAGACATCCGGGTATCTACGGCTTCATGTTGCTTACTGATGTGTAGCAGAATGTCGTGCTTAGGCCTGATTGGCCAGGATCAGACTGCAGAGCACGATTATTCATTGCTAATAATTAAAACGTCAGAATGTCGTGTATTATGTTAAATTTTCGGCTGGGTGGAAAGTCAAAGCCGCTTATGATAGAAAAGGTAAGCTGAAGAACAATTTGTGACATTTGCTGACTTTTGTTCATGTCACGTATACGGTACTGAGAATGTCGACACTCTAGAAAGCCAGAAGGAGAATTTGACGCAGCGTTCGTAAATAGGCTGGTGCCATATAGGCCTACGCTAGGCTTTAGAAATTTGGAGTTCACGACTACGACTACGATAAGAGGAAAGTGGAAATGTAGTAATTAAGTCGGATGTATTTGTCAGCAATTGTTATATTACATGATATTAGATATAACAGTAGGCCTATAATTACCGTAATAAATATATTTTTTTCAAAATTTAGGAAAGAACTCTAGCTTATCTCGCGCAGACAGCATGATTTTTACTATAGTTTCATCTGAAGCGACCATCAGACAGTGTTGTACCCTGCCGGGAGTCCTGAACGGTCCAGGACCCCTTGAGTCCAAGACCATGAACCTTAGGATTTATAATTATAGATCACGTACGCTCTTTGTATTAGTCATATGAAAAAATTGCACAAACATAACCCATGCATCACAGTCGGTGACTCGTGCAGTCAGCGATTATAGGGGTTTGGCAGGGGTTGCGATGTATATATATATATATATCTGGTACATTGCCCCCTATATATATATATATATATATATATATATATATATAGGGGGCAATGTACCAGATATATATATACAAACCCCTATAATCGCTATAATAAGTGTGTATATATATATATATATATATATAGGGGGCAATGTACCAGATATATATATACAAACCCCTATAATCGCTATAATAAGTGTGTATATATATATATATATATATATATATATATATATATATATATATATATATATATATATATATATATATATATATATATATATATATATATATATATATATATATATATATACAGGGTGGGCCAGTAGGAATGCACCAACTTTGAATGGATATAACTTGAACAATTATTACCCGAACATCGTGCCCAATATACTAAATTGAAAGTAATCATCCACTCTACTACTGTGTCAAATCTTGCACTGATATACGGCACCACTGTTATAAAATTTCGGTGCGGCGCACACCTCTCAATTTTGAATGTAAATATTGAACATCATGACGCCGCTCGCGGAAGAGGATAGAATTTTAATCCGAATTTTAAGAGCAGAAAAAGGATACAATGCACATCAGATGATGATAGAATTCCCGTCTAGAAAATGGAATAAATATGCTCTAGATCGATTGATTAAACAAATTGATGCTACGGGAACGTCTAACAGCCGCAACTGTGGTCGCAAACGTTCTGCGCGCACAGCAGCGAACATTGCACAAGTCCAAGAGTTAATTTCCAGCCAAGACAACAATCCAGGGACGAGTAAGAGTCCGAGCACGTGGTGGACATTATTGAGTATTTGTTTGACTGATGGTAAATTCACTCAAGATATTAATTGTTAGTACTAAGTGACTGTTTAGAACTGACGTCTTCAGTTTCAGACTTTTGTTTTTTCTTGCAGTTTTATGGCCAGAAAATGGCACATCGAATATTAATAGCATTATCTCATAAAGTCGTAACATTATCTCGTAGATATTTTGCAGAATCAAAAAATGGATAATTATCTTCAATCTGATATATTGGACAAGACGCTCAGATAAAAATTATTCAAGTTATAAGGCGTCAAAGTTGGTGCATTCCTACTGGCCCACCCTGTATATATATATATATATATATATATATATATATATATATATATATATATATATATATATATATATATATATATATATATATATATATATATATATATATATATATATATATATATATATATATATATATATATAGGGGCGCAATGTACCAGATGATCTTAATTTTCCCCAACTACAGGACCTCTTGGATAAGCATTATTTTGCTTGCGCCACTGCCGCGAACTTGTGTATCATGCCGAACCATTACGCATATTACGCATTCCCATTCCCCTCTTTCTTCTTTTTCTTCTTCTTCTGTTTTTTTTCTTCTTCTTCGGATTAGTTCTCAATTGACAATCTTCTATATTTGAATCATAGGTAGGTCTACTAAATGTGACCTTGTGCTTATTAATATGATTTGTTGCCTTTTTCAACTTTAACATGTCTTTCAATATTATATAGACGAAAACCGTCAATGACCTGTATCAAGTAGTAAGGCAGAAGATTCCGTCAGAAGCTGACTTGAAAATATATCTGGTTTGTGGAGGTAAAGAAATGGTTCATTGTCTTTTGCCTTTATCTATTTATATTGCTCATTGAAATATTAGAGCCTTTTTCTGGCGGATTTCCTAAATGCTTAATGTTAATGTTGGCTAAGGAATGGCATCCGACTAGCAAATACCTTAGTGCAAAAGTATGTCATTATATACGGCTAAATGACCGTTGTGTTCAGGTATAGCACTTGAAGAAGAATATTCCACAGAAACTCTTGAATCGCTGAACATTGAACACGGGGCCTATTTGGATTTCTGTATTCGAGCGCCAGGTGGAAGCTGCACACTTCAGCCTCTGTCCGGATACATCGAGGTTACGACTGCACCATGCGACGTAAGCTACGACGACGACCCAACGGTGAATCGGGCCAAGATGCCATGTGGATGTGTCGTTGGTAGGTCGATGTGTCACATCTACATGCTCAACTCTTCAAAGACCCGAAGGCAGGCCTGGCCCTAGTGTGTGCGGGGCCCCAGGCAGCAAGCGATGAGCGGGGCCCCAAGCATAAACAGGCATTGCGGAGTTGATTTCCTGTCAATTCGGTATTGGCAATACCATAGGGGGCCTACATATTAAAATAATGCAAAATGGAAATTAAATGGCTTAATCAGTGCTTTTTTCTGCTGGAACGATCTGGAACAGCGTCCCGGTACCTTTTTTCAGCTATTAAAAATAATTTAGTTATTTTAATTAAAGAATATTTTAGTTATTTTAATTTAATGCGACGTCAAAAAATTTCTTGGGAAAGGTCTCACCAATATCCCTGCCCGAACCCCAAGCCCTTGTTTCTAGGACTTCGCCCTCGATGTAGCCTTTCCATAATTGTTCAGTTCCGGAACATTTTTTCTAGAAAAAAGCGCTGGGCTTAATGAACACAAAATGCAAATCAGCCTCTTAATTATAGGCCTACCAGCATTTTACAATGAAACCAATACCGGGTTATTATGTTTTACTGAAGTATTTAAACTGAAAGGGATGTTAATAATTAGATATTTTAGCTCCTTCTTATTAAAAATTTGTTTGTCACAATAGACAATAGTCTGGGTTCTAGTTGTAACTCGCTTTATCTGCAGGCTCGCTTTTCCTAAATCACCCTATCACATTCAAGCGGCAAATTACCCGCCAGTATTGTTGCTAAGAGACGTGAGCGTTGTCAGCGTTCAATCTCATCACAGTAAACAAAATTATAACCAGCAGCGCGGGGCCCTTTAAAGAGCGGGGCCCAAGGCGGCTGCCTCGTTCGCCTTGCCCTAGGGCCGGGCCTGCCCGAAGGGTCTCACTTTAGTCACAGTATAATAATTACACAGTACGTCGACTCGCAATGCTAACTGTTGACTAGTTTTTTGGGTGACGCCATTTTGAATCCGAGCTCCTGAATTATAGATTTAAGCTGAAATTAAGGTTAAAAATAATATTGCTAATTCTAATGAAGTCCTCGATGTTGTTGTAACGTTTAAAAATATTTGATGTGATGGGTTCCGGTGTATCGACGTGTAAGAGCTCGTGTTCAAAATGGCGGTCGGTCACACATTCTGACTGTTGCATCGGCCGGGAGTCGACGTACTGTGTATTATTTATACTGTGCTTTGGTACCGTAATGAAGTAAAATTGTAATTCGTATCATATGAGCCTAATGTAGAATTGCAATCTGTAACGCAAGATACTTTTTAGTGGCTCGCGTACACAGAAAATAACAAAGTAAATGAAGCTAATACTCCTAGAAAACTGATCAATTTTTTAACCAACCTAACAATTGCCTTCAAGAATAGTGAGTGCAGGTACGGGCATTGTCCGTTTTCGATGAGTCATGAAAGGAAAAGACCAGCAGTAACTTAAGATAGTCCCAAGAGGCAGTCATGAGTATGAAGTGTTAGCGACTTCGCTTCCTTGGCTTCGGCATTCCACGAATATTGAACAACCATTGTACTCGTTGTAGCTATAGTTTGTTATGGGTGCAAGTGGAGGCAAAATCTTTAAAAAATCTGCCATTGCAGTGATTTGAACCCCGACCTTTCGCCTGGTAGTCCAGCACACTAACCATGACACTATTCGAATGATTCGAAGTAGCCAATCCGCTTAGCCAATAAATCATTTAGCTACATCAAAGTCATTGCTTCTTAAAACTCTTGCATCCACATGGCCACCATTGTTCACTTATGCGAACGTCCTCAATGGACGACTTCCAACAATATGTTACCCAAATCTCGACATTGTTTTTATGTTTTTTGTGTGTAATGATTTCTAATTAGTTAATTTGTCAGCAATACTGTGGTTTTTAAAATAATTGTCTGCTGATAGCACGCCATTGCAGCTGCAACCAAACACAACTAAAAACTGAAAACTGCAATGGTTGCCTTCTTTTTAGATTCGCGTGCGTAGGCCTATAGGCTTATTTGGGATGGGATTTTGTTGTTAAATAACTCCATAGGTAACGTCATATCTATTAACTTGTTTAAATAGATGTGTAACGTGTGTATTGGTTTCGTCTTTCGCAAAGCAGATAAAAGTTTTCTAATTTTGCTTAGGCACAGAAGAGATGAAGCGTTACTGTAACATAGTGGTCAATGGAGGAAAGTTTATTTTCTCCTGTCCAAGTTGTGACAGCGGTTGGCAGCTGTTTGTGGTTCGCCATGTTTTATCGGTTGCAATGAAACCGGACGAACTGAAGAAATTTAATCGCCAGATCAACGATAACTTTATTGCAAGCTCAATGAAAATTCAGCCATGCCCAGAATGCAACAACTTCTTGGAGCGCGATCCGACGACGCGTTTTGTTCACCAAAACTGGGTGCAGTGCAGCTTGTGCACTGCGATAAAGGGAACGAGGGTCGAGTTTTGCTGGGTTTGCCGAAAACCCTGGAGAGGAGACAGGCAGTCGTGTGGAAATTCCGGATGCACTGGAAAAGATTCAAGGATACATCATCTTGAGACGTGTGAGACTAAGACGATTGGTGATGTCAGTGGTGTTCCAAGTGTGCGCTGTTGTGTCAAGTGCGGCACCATGATCAATCACACGGAGCAGTGCAAGCACATGACTTGCAAGTGTGGGTTCGCCTTTTGTTTCATCTGCCTCAAGCCGAAGAAGACAGATTCAGGAGCTTGCGAGTGGCAGTGTGGATCTTCGAGTTCACCATGTCAAGTGGCTCCACGTCAAACAAAACTGTTCGAAATGCAGACATAATAAATTAATCCACCTCCTGAATTTTTGCTGTAGCTATTTCGCTATAAATGTTTGCATTCATATAAAATCATAAAATATGTTTCAACGTCAAAAATTAATTTGAAGCTCGTTGCTGGCATTTAATTTTTTGCGAAAGAACATATTGCATTCCATACAGTTCTTTTACATGTTTTCACCTTAAAGGCTGTAAATATACAAGTTTATCTGAACATTTAAGTAGCTCATGTGAGAACTCTCAAAGGCTATATTGATTTGTCTTCTATTACAGGCATTACACTTCTGAATTTTGGTTGTAGCTATTTAATTCTATTATTTGTAATCGTGAATACGAATGATTTACTCCACCTCAGGAGCATAGGCATAGCTACATTGAGGCAAGAGGAGGGAGTTGCCTCCCCTTGCCTTTTTATATACTGGAAATTTCCCGTGTATTTTAACCTCGCACCCCAAGTACCCCTCCCCAAACCCCACTACACCTGGATGTCTCCCGGAGTTGCCTCCTCTTGAATTTCAGTCTGGCTACGTTCCTACTCAGGAGTCGCATTTTCGGAGGAATCATTCCACGGAGACTACTGAATCGTCTTTTATCCCACTTCTATGGCGCCATGAACTGTGGTCAGGTAAATCTCTTGGCTCTTCTTGATGTTAGTTCTGCATTTGACTCTATTGATCACCACATCCTTCTACAGCGCCTTTCTGTCTCCTTTGGGTTGGCAGATCAAGCCCTAGAATGGCTGCGTTCCTCTCTGTCTGACCGCACAAACCGTGTTGACATTGGTTCATGTAAGTTCCACTGGGTCCCTGCTCCCTTTGAGGTTCCAGGTTGGACCCATTACTTTTTTAAATGTAGCGTAGTATTTACGTACCGTATATTTGAATTACGCCGATTATGTTATTGTTATTACATGTATGTATACTATGCATGTATGTATATATGTATACATACATACATGCATACTACGTCGTACGTACCAATATACGTATATATACTTGCATACAGAACTTCAGCTTTCTCATTGTATGCAACTTCGATTAGATAGGTAGGCTTATTATTACTAGACGGTATGAAAATTGGGCCAACACGTAGATGCGTCTATTAGCTTTGACACAGGCAAACACGTAGACGCGTTGCCTAGCTGTTATTGCTGTGCATGGCCCACATTTAGCTAATGCACGATATTGCCTATAGCAAATATCAATACGTTGACGACTGCTGCTTCAATGAGAGAATCAGCAGGGAAATTTAGCAAGTCTCGATTTTGGGAAATTCACGCCAGCGATATATACATGTACACAGAGCTGCTAAACAGTTGCATGTCTTTGGAGTCCGTGATCGCTCTGTACAGACGTAATCGACGGATAAAACAAACAAAATAACAAATCAAATGATCCAAGTAACGATAACGGTCAAGCACTAGCTTGCAATCTCATATTAGTGCCCATGATTCATTATGTGGACCGATAGTATACTGTACAGGCTTCTATGAATAATCAAAACAGGTAGGCCTACTGATAGTGAAGAGCAATATCCTGTCTTAAAAATGAAACGTTTTACAGTTTAAGAGTGCTTTAGTAGGCCTACAACAGAATGACGTAGGTCTATAGCATGCTAATAACAATCATGCTTATTAAGGTGCATTTTGTGGTGTGCGGCACAGGGCATATTTTACCTGTATAACTAGTGGGACAAATGTCCCAGTAGTGTTAGGATTTGTCCCAGAAGTTAGGCTGATTTGTCCCAGGCAATGTACGGTTAAAGTATAAGTAGTGGGACAAAATGTTGGAAGAGTTTTAAGATTTGCCTGAGTAGTAAATTCCCCAAAAGGTGAAGAACTTTTTCGGGAGATGAATTCCCTAAGAAAAGGTGATCAAGTGTTTTCGGGAGGTGACTTTTGGTAGATGACTTCCTAAAAAAAGGTCATCAACTTTTTCTGGAGGTGAATTTGTAAAAAAATGTCATCAATTGTTTTCGGGAGATTACTTTTTCGGGAGATGGTTTCCTAAAAAAAGATCATCAACTTTTTTTGGGAGAAGAATTCCCAAGAAAAGGTCATCAATTGTTTTCGGGAGGTGACTTTTTTGGTAGATGACTTCCTAAAAAAGGTCATGAACTTTTTCGGGGAGATGAATTCCCAGAAAAAAGGTCATAAAAGTTTTTCAGAGACGAGTTAAAAATTTTTTGTCCCAGTAGTCAAAATTCCTTAAAATATGCACTGGTGCGGCAGTGGAAGATTCGACAGGAATTAATTTAATGGCTGCAAGACATGCCCTTCAGATGAGCATTTTTGTGCAAATGGATAGAAATTCCCTCTCGGTGTACAAATGGCAGTGGCAATACTTTTTCAAACCCTACTTCGGAAGAGGTGACCTACATTCCGGCTTTTCCCCCCCCCCCTCTCTCTCTCTCTCTCTCTCTCTCTCTCTCTCTCTCTCTCTCTCTCTCTCTCTCTCTCTCTCTCTCTCTCTCTCTCCTGTCTCTCTCTCCTGTCTCTCTCTCTCTCTCTCTCTCCTGTTTCTCTCTCTCTATCTACCTACCTACCTACCTATCTACCTAGCTGCCTGCCTGTCTATCCTATCTATCTGCATAACTGTGAACACCCAAATGTTCATAAATCGAGTCTGAGAGGCCTCCATGCATAGGAAAGGTCAGCAATTTCATGTTTCTTAGCCTCAGCACACGAGGATGGTTGCCAGTTTGTCGACTTAGCCCTTTGATCTTTCCATTGACAGCGTATAGATGAGTTGGCTAGGGACACGAGTGAAGTCGAAATCTTGAAACTTGTTCAGGCCTGGATTTGAACCCTCGACCTTTCCTTTACAGTTGACTGCCTGCAGCACGCTAAGCACTAGGCTGTCGAAAAACAAAAACGGCAATACATCAATATAATCTCACAAATAGAAACCCATCAGACTGGTTTAGAGGTGACAGCGGTGTAATACGGAGTGATCCGATGGATGACTCCAGACATTTTTGCGGCACCAGTGAACGAAAGGTCTGGACTGGAGTCATCTGATAATCCTGCATTACACAGCTGTTAACTTTTAAACAGTCTGATGTTTCACCCTCAACTCGCACACAGCTCAAGGTTTTGGTAGCTATGTAATACACGCAGGAGATCGATAATCTTGGCTGGGAGGCCCCAATCATAGGCCCCGACTTCTTGGGGGCCTTTGGTATATATATGTATGTATATATATATGTATGTATATATATATATATATATATATATATATATATATATATATATATATATATATATATATACAGCCTATATATACAGCCTATATATACAGCCTAAAGTAGAATATATATATATATATATTCTACTTTAGGCTGTATATATATATATATATATATATATTCTACTTTAGGCTGTGTAGGCCATAGTCTGTGGACTATATAGGTCTACAGACTTGGGCTCGTTTTCATCGATCAGTAACACCGGCAGACCTAAAGAGAGCAACAGAGTTTATATAGGCCTAGATCATGCAAATACGCCTAAACAGGCCTATGATCGCCGATGGTTGTTTTCCCAAAATCGAAACTCGAGATATATCCCTGCGGATTTTCTGAGTGACACAACAGAATTCAGCCTATAGAATTCTGCTAGATTGTATAGTGCTTCAGGTATGCCTACGTGGGCCATTCTCAATTAACAGTACACACATTGAAGCTAGGCACAATTTTTAGATCATCTGCAGCACGTAATTATTATTAGTAGAAGCTATGGCGGCGTTTGAAAAGCTTGGAGTAATTCAGGTGACGATTCGCTTTAACGGAAACTTCAAACCGTTGGTTATTAATAGGGTAAGTTGATTTTGGCTGTTCAAATTGTAATTTTTGTAGGAATTAGGCTAAAGACAGGCTAGCGCATTATGTGCTGTGCACCGGAAGCACGGTAAAACAAAGAGACACGTTGAGTTAAATTCACCTGTTGAAATCCGATTAAGTTTCCACTTACAGCAGGCAACCACAGCTAGGTTCTTAACAGGTAGACCTTTAGTTCCAATATTAACGTGCCTCATTTTAAATTTAAAATGCTGAAATAATAATATAATAAATTGTCAAAGGTTGTCACAGTAGTAGGCCCTAGGCCTACGGTTTATTGTCACTGCTTAAATCATTAGGCCTATAGCAAATAGCATCATATTTGATGCCCCTGACAATCTAAAACCTCTGAATCTATTAGCCATATAGCATAGGTCAGAGGTGGCGAACCTTTTTAGGGTGCGTGTCAAAATGCTGCTAAATCAGGTTTAAAAATACTGTTGCGTGCCCCTGGGAAATTTGCACAGTATACAATTATTTTTCTCATATAAGGTTTAGTTAATAAAGCGTAACAAAAATGAATTAAAGACGTTATATCAAAGATCGTTTTTGAATTCAGTTAATTAAAATTAAGTCCTTCAACAAAGAAACTGTGGATTCGTACAGGGATTTTCTATTTCTAAGTTTGAATTTTGGGGGACGCTCTGAATTCCGCGTGCCCTAAAAATTTCAACGCGTGCCACTTTGGGCACGCATGCCAAAAAATAGGTTCGCCATCCCTGGCATAGGTCTATACTGTAACAGTTACTGTGCCTGGATATGCTAAGACTTAGTGTAAGCGTCTGATTAACTTTAATGACATCATGCATATCCATGGGCAACTGGGCATGTTTTTATAGGGCCTACATTGTGAATAATTGACGTCACTTTGCAATGGGATGCGTCTTTTCGGAGTGTGCAAGCTCAAAATTAACAAGAGTTAACTTTGTTTTAATGAGAAATATGATATCACAACTTCAGAGGCTCACCATGACATTGTGTATAGGCTAGGGTGACCATTTATTTTCCTTCAAAAACCGGGACACTTTTTGTAACGCTCTTTTTGGCATCTCTTATAGGCTGGGCAAAAGAAAACAATTATTGATCAATACAAATGAGAACTTGCATAGGGCCTACTAGCTAGTTTCCATACTATATACGATATCTTAATATTATCTGTCTATATTACTTATAGGGGAGAGTTTCCTATATTGGAACGGCTCCTTGATTGGAATTTTTCTTTTTTCGCGGAATTATACATGTTTAATGTGTCTGCGCTTGGTGTAGTATTGCGCTAAGTACGATTCACCATGGTGGATTGTTTGGTGGCGATAGGAGCTGTACTTCTTTAATAAAGTGAAAATATCTAATTTTGGTACACTTCTTATAAATTAGTTGTATCGATAAGATCAAATATTCAACCGGCGTTACAGCGAATAACTTTTTAATTCCTACGCTAATCTGTAGCTAAGGTAAGTGTGCTTGAATGATAATAAAGGTCTGAGCGCGCGATGCAACCTATTTTATGGGACTAAACATCTTGTAAAAGTAGTCCCAGTTGCCTTGAATGGAACTGCTAAGTTGCCCTGAATGGAACGTTCCATTTAGGGCAACTCAGCCGTTCCATTCAGGGAGACTCGGATTGAATATATTTGTTCATAGAACTATTAGGCCCCTACTTCTATTTCGAATGTGTAGATCTACAGAAAAGGCTTTTTAACAGTTTTAAGAAGCTTCATTGATTGCTCCTCTATTGTTCTATGTCTTTAGAAAACTAATCTAGAAGTTCTTGCAAATGCTTGAATCCAGCACTGTTCAGTTTCATTATCTTACAGTTTGGGTTAATCTAACTCTCTGTTAAAACGTAGTATATATTTTAAAATTTAGATGTCAAGAAGAGTATATGGAGAATGAACTGGCGAAGATATTGAAAGAGCAGTATCAGCCGTTCAAAGAGGAGATATGGGACTGTCAGAATCATCCAGAACCTATGGAATTCCGAAGGCAACATTGTCTAGACATTCAAATGGAAAAAATAAAACTGCTATTGGCGACGTGAAGTAACATGGCCAATGGCCATGCATGTTCTCTCTCAAGTGATTTAGAAAAGGAATTAATTGAACATTGCTTGCAGCTGGAATCAGTGTTCTTTGGATTACGCAATCGATTTGCGTCGGTTGGCGTTTGACCTTGCTGAGGCCCATAATTTAAAGCATAATTTTAATCAGGACAATCGAATGGCTGGAAAGAAATGGTATTATACATTCATGAGAAGACATCCCGAATTATCACAGAGAGAGCCAAGTAACATTCACTTGCCGATTGCCAATAAACAAAATCAGGTCGATTCAAGTCAGGTTTCAGTTGGTAAATGGGTTCTTGTAAAGTATAGTTCGGCCAACCTGAGAAACTGCAACGTTGGTCAGATAAAAAATTAAATGACAGCAATGAGGATGTTGGAAAGTTTGAAGTACATTTCCTAAAAAGAAGTAGCAGAAATGACAAAACGTTTGTTAATTCCTTGCCAGCAAGTCAAGATGTTGATGATATTGATGAACAAGACATTGCATGCTTCCTGCCTGATCCATTTATCCATCGTGGACTTCACACTTTCTCAATAAACTTTACAGACTATTGTGTTGAATGACAATAAAAACTGATTTTGTTTAAAGAAACTTAAAAATTTAATAAAAAACGTAAAAAAATAATAAAAAACTAAATACTAATTAGTGTTCCAAATAGGGCAACCGTGTGTTCCAATGAAGGCAACTGGTTTCCTTAATTGGAACATTAGGGTGTCATTGAAAATGGTTAAATTTCCTCTGAAAGAATACATCTATAACTTTGATATAAAGCACACTTGTAGTTTATTGGTAGACAATTGTAATGCATATCATAAGTTTCTAAAACGCATGTAATTAACATGTTTTATCTCGTTTGCTGCTTAAGCGTTTCAATTAGGGCAACTCTCCCCTATTCTTAGAATTATTGCCACGTTTCACATGTATGCATGTGAAACGTGGAGCGTGAAGAAGGAAGAAATTTATAGAATCAGATAGATAGATGAGAGACTGAAAGAGTAGACTGAGATGGAGTACTTAGTCCGTAGAGTCGAGTAGACTGAATGCCTTTGAGTTAATTAAGGGTTATGTGTAGGGTTCCAGTTAGGGTTAGGTACCGCTAGGTCCGTTAGACCGTTACAGTAGACTCAGCAGAGTAGACTGCTAAAGTAGTAGAGTCAGTAGACCCAGGGCGGGAATTGTAGGGGTAGGGGTTCAACCCCCAGTCTTTCTTAGGACCCCCACAGTTTGGCCTAAGTCTTCATTGCATGTCCCAGGGGGTCGTTTCCAACCCCCTCAGTCGTGCTGGTGTGATTTAGCATTATTTGAGTCTGAGTATCTGACAAAGAGAAGACATTTCCATGGTGTATCATGTACAGTATGCCTTTTTTATTTTCCCAGTGCTTTTTCTGTACTTTACGCATAAAAATCATTCCGGTCGTACTAAAATGAAATTGTAATATGAAAACTTTCACGTTATGCTTTAATATTTCGTATAACCTTTTAACTAAACCTACTAAAGGTATAATGTATAAATAACAAACTGCAGTTTTTTGTTACGATTTCGTTTAGGGTTACAAACTATTTACTGTTAGCTATTAGTTCTGTCATTTACAAAGAACTGAGTTTCCAAGAAAGTTGACAATTTCTTTTACTTCTCAGAAACCGGGACAATTTTGCTCTTTCACACAAGTCGTCGGGACACCGGGACACACCACATGAAACCGGGACATGTCCCGGAAAACCGGGACGTATGGTCACCCTAGTATAGGCCTACAGCTTCATACTGATTTTCACAGCTTTAACTGAACTTTTCACTGAATGATGCAGAAACGCGTGACTAGGCCTATAGCCCATTTAGAAGGCAGTAGCCTGTATACAAACAATAGGAACTAAACTCAAATCCATTGCAACAATTTCTCAGATATTTGACCTAAATGTTACGTCTTAATACAAGCCTAAATTAATGAATGTTGTTACTGTTATAGTCCTAAAACTTTAATTGATTAACTTCGTTGGCAAGGTCCGAAAGTGGGCTAAGTGTGGTAGCCCTTGCAACTTGAGCATTCGGGGCACCTACTGCCTAAACTTTGCGCGTTATGTTAATTAAGAAAACGATTAGGACTAGGCCTATATGCCTACGTTTATTTCCCTAGGCTACTAAAAGTATTGAATAGACTTGGCAGCTATGTTTGGCAATAGCGGTCAGTTTAAAGAGGCGTAAACGATCATGTTTCGCATATCAGTGATCTACAATATCAAGTTATTGTCGGTTCCGAGTTTAAAGAAGGCCATGCACAGTTTAGGCAATAGGCCTAAGTCTCGCTAAGAAAATAATAATTGAACTCAATTTCCCAGAGCGTACTCCATACATAATTATTCACTGTAACGTTGTTACGAGTCGTCAGGACTGTCGGTTAATCGAATCACAAAATTCGTGCTTGTTTTTACTTTCTGCATTACAGAAAAGTACGATTGTGGATTTGTTCTCAAAAATACGGAACGATGTTCTGAGAGACAGAAATAATACCAACTTTTTCCTCATCTGCGACGGTAATTGCACAGTTCGAACCTATTGATTGTGGTCTTTTGTGGATATAGGCTCTAGTATAATAGTGCATGCGTTAATTCGGGCCTGTAGGCCAATTACTAGACCTACTTTTTTGAAGGACCAGCTTGCAAACAATAGTTGGCCTAACTATTTCTAAATTCATAAGTGATCTGTTTGTTGACTGTACGATTGTTTGATTGGCTATAGGCTGAAAAATAACGAGAATTAGGCCTACTAAAAATGTCAACACGAACGCAGTTAAATATAGGCCTAAGGCTAAGACACATGTAGGCTAATAACGTAGTCCATGGCAAATTTAGTACCGCTAGGCCTATATATAGAGAGGACGATCCAATTATTGTAAGGTACGGTATTTCTTTCTATTTGACCGTATGTATATATAGAGGGACAGTGACAAGAGTGGGAGATACAGGAGAAGAACAGAATCGGGGAATGGAAACTTTATGAGAGGAACGGAATAACCGCCTGCGTAATAGTCATACATATTTTAGCTCAAAACATCAGATGTTTGGTTTAATTCTACGAATCTGCTACTTTTGAAGGTCAGCAACTGACGGATAGCAACTATGGAACCATCGAATCGTTGGGCATCGTGCACGGAGCCCTTCTAGACTTCTGCCAACGTCTTCCAGGCGGAAGCGGCAGATTGACGGTGCTTCCAGGGAAAATAAGCTTAACAAGAGAACCATGCTGCATCACCTATGACGATGACTTGACGGTCGACAGAGCCAGGATGCCTTGCGGATGTGTTATTAGTACGCATACTTTATAAGCCTATATGCGGGTCTATAATTCTACAGCAGGCCCTATACAATACTGTTAGAAATATATCTGATAAAATAATTATATCTGCATACCCAAATAAATATTTAACGAACACACGTGAAAGAGCATTGGTCTATCTGAAAACGAAACGCTTCACGGTTTGATTGTTAACTGGGGCACTAAACGTACATAACGCATATCGTTATATATATATATATATATATATATATATATATATATATATATATATATATATATATATATATATATATATATATATATATATATATATATATATATATATATATATATATATATATATATATATATATATATATATATATATATATATATATATATATATATATATATATATATATATATATATATAGAGAGAGAGAGAGAGAGAGAGAGAGAGAGAGAGAGAGAGAGAGAGAGAGAGAGAGGGGGAGGGAGAGAGAGAGAGGGGAGGGAGGGACAGAGAGAGAGGGGGGACAGAGAGAGACACACACAGAGAGAGAGACAGAGACAGAGACAGAGACAGAGAGAGAGAGAGAGAGAGAGAGAGAGAGAGAGAGAGAGAGAGAGAGAGAGAGAGAGAGAGAGAGTACTCAGATTAGACATAATTATATAACGCATAATCGTTATATAAAGACATGCGTTACATAATTATATAACGATACGTTGTACATATATGTATAGTGCCTTGTTATGTCTTAACTGGCGAATAGAAGGCAGATCTCCCGGTTAGGTAAACATTGGTTAGAGCGCACGTCCCATGCGCTTCTGTGCGTGGGGATGCCGGTTTGCATAATCACGGTGGCTTATTTCGGAGATTTAAATCTCGGTCTAGCACGAGCCGTACACGGGGACCTCATAAATGGGGTGCACGATACCCATTCAAACGGGCAGCGTTGGTGAAGGACCTCGCCCGATCAATTCATCGAAAACTGAGCAGAGTCGAGGCCTACAGTACGAAAGCTATAGAAAAACGTTTACATTTACATTTGCATTTACATCTCGGACATTAGTTGTCATTTGGGCAACTGATCGTATAGTTATTGTTTTGTAACAGGCGTGGAAGCTATGAAAGATTACTGCGACATGGAGACTGCAAAAGGTCGCTGTAATTTCAACTGTCCGAACTGCAATGCAGACTGGCCATTCTTCCTCATACGCCACGTTCTATCTGCGATCATGTCGCCCGACCAACTGACCAAGCTGAGCGCGATAGTCAACGACAACTTCTTCGGGAACATGCCAACGGTTCAGCAATGCCCGAAGTGTCACAACTTCTGCGAACGCAGCAAGCCAACACTGAACCGCGTGCTGTGTACCGTCTGCACCAGTCAAACGGGCAAGCAGTTTGAATTCTGCTGGGCTTGCCTGAAAAGCTGGAAGCAGGTGAAAGCAACAGCTAGAAATCAGTGTGGAAATGCAGGATGCACAGGAAAAGATTCGCGTATTCGCCACCTGCTTGAATGTCCAACTAAAGATGTTGGAAGAATAGTCGGTGTACCGAGCGTCCGTTCATGCGAAGGATGCGGCAATCTGATCCATCACAGAGAAGCCTGTAAACACATGACGTGCAGGTGTGGCTACAAATTCTGCTTTGTTTGCCTTGAGCCAATGATCAACGACCGATGGCAGTGCGGTAGTTTCAACACTGTATGTGAAGTGGCTCCTCGCCAGACGAAGCTCCAGAAGAGGCAATCGTGAAAGATTCGCATTTTCAGATGTGAATCAAACTGTCGGTGAAAAAGTTGTTTGCAAGGAACTAATTATCGCTAGATTAGCTCCAGCTAGTTAGGCCTATATGTAAACAGTTCAACTGATTAGGCCTGCCAATATGCATCATCTAATTAGGCATAATTATATCAATACGAATGCCGAATAATTTTGTTAACTATACATGTATTGACTACAACGTATAAGGTGTAGGCTTATAGCCTTTACAAGAAATATAGACATGCTAGCCTATAAGACACTTAATTACGACAGGATTATGGATACAGTTTGTTGGTTTAATATTTTCTAGTTGATTAATCTATTATATATATTCGTTTATTGAGAAGAAACAAACAATCTGACAAAAACGCAGAAATGCTTACATGAGTGATAATGGAAAATTAAAGTTCATTAGAAAATTGTACAATAAACTAGTAAATATTTTTATATAATGATCTGGGAATAAATTGAGAGTTGTCCTTGGGTGGGAGAGTATGGTTGTGTGCTCTTGGTCTTAGTTGGTGAGAGGAGAGGGGTCGGAATGGAGGTAGGAGTTGGTGAAGTACATGCTTAGGGTTGTGTAATATGGAGAAAAGGAGTTTCGCATCGGCTATATTGGTAAGTTCAGAGACTGTTGGAAAGGATTGTTCTAGGTAACCTAGGCGTTTGGCTCTTTTTAAGAGTTTTTCCAGGCGTTCTTTATCGGAAGCCAGGGTAAGATCCCACCAGGATGGGGGGGCATATAGAAGTTTAGCAACGGTAGTGGCTTTGGTTACATTATGGATGGATGAGGAAGAAAGGCCATGGGTTTTGAGTTTTCTGATCGCATTAAAAGAGGAAGAGCAGGTTGCTGTGAGGTGGTCTATATGGGCTGTGAGTTTGAGATTATCCTGAAGGATGACACCCAGTATCTTCAAAGTTTTAACTCGGGTAATACTAGGTAATGGAGGAGGAGGGTCAAATTGGTGTCGAGGGCGGAAAATGATCATTTCTTTAGATTTAGAGCTATTTAAGGTAAGGTTATTGGCAAAGCCCAAGTAGAGATTAAATGCAGTTCAGATGGAATAGTATGAGCTTGGGAGGATCCAGTAAGGAGGTAAGTGTCATCTACAAATTTGAATATAAGATTACGAGGCTGAAAAGGGTGCAGATCTGAACCAGTAATGGAGAAGTTGGTAGGTCCTAAGACAGAGCCTTGAACTATACTAGCATTGATTGGGAGGAGAGATGAAGAGTGACCTATTGCGCTAAAGAGACTAACGTTCCATAAAAAAATAAGGACTTTGTAATCGTAATCACGAATATTTGTAAGGTTGCTTTAAGAAAAACTCCTCACTTATAGACAACCAAATTCATGGGACCCATTATAGTGGGCTCACTTCGTGACGCTGATTGCAACTACTGGCCAGCTGTGGACCGAATGTGGGCTCATCGGATATGGCTGTCGGGGCAGATATTCGATCTTGATCTGACAACGCAAGACTGTGGCGATCGTGGTCCAGACATAATTCGCAGAACGGGGGTTACTCTAATCTTCCCACTATTGGGATTCAAACTGTCGTGCAAACTAACAACACGGTGGGACCAAACCCTTTCGGAACAGCGGAACCAGCACAGGACTATAGGCCTACATTAATTGTTTCGGCTGTTACTCAAGAGAGCACTAGGCCTAACTGTTAGCATTTTCCCAGACGTCCTTTCGCCCGTAATTATATTTCGTAACTCACCCGGACTTGAACTTGTATGCGCTATGCTCGCCCAGCACACGAATGCTCTGTGTTTATCATCAATCACAAGATCCCAAGTTAGGCCTACGTTCTTCTTTAGTTCTCTGCCCTCAGGCAGGTTCATATGTCCAACGGCGCCATTCCTCTCGATGCTGAGCTTCCGCCTTCATCATTCTGTCTGTACTACTGTAGCCGTCCCTCTTTATCATCCAATCCAGGAACAGTGATATTTTCGTTAACGAAAACTAAAATTAGAAGTAAAAATAAATGATTTCGTTAACGAAAACTAGAAGTAAAAGTAGAAATTATTTCAGCAGCAAGAACGAAATTAGGAATTGAATTAGGAATTATTTGCCGAACTAAAATTATGAACTAAAATAGGAATTATTTTCAGAAGTAAAATCATTTTACTTCTGGTGGCGCTTAAGTTGGGACGAAGGCGAGTATCGGTAAAATTGCACGCGCTCTAAACGCAATCCATTGGAAAACTTCGGTTGAGATGAAGACGCTGAGCATACCATTCGCGATGTAGGCCCTAATCTTTCTTTCGTCTTCGTTGTCTAATAATTGTCCCCACTTAATTGCGTACCAACGACCTCAGTTTCAAATGCCATTTTATTTCGGGTTTGATCGTTAAATTGTAAAATTACGAGTTTGTCCAGAACGTTGACCGGAAGGAAGCGAGATAGCCAGATTTTGGGTTTATCATTTTGACGAAACTACATGTGCAGGCAAATCTACATGCCAAATACTAAACGGGAGAATGGAATTTGCGGAACAGCACTAGCTGAAGAAATACAAGCAATATAAGTCTTGGAAGGGTTAAACGCTGGCATAGCCTAAGAGCATTAGATCATCTGACAGCTTTTTGGATATGGTTGTCCACACAGTAGGGCCTATACCTTGTTACACTGATACTAGATGGCCTAATCCTTCGTTTCGTAAAATGATAACCACACGACTCAAAATTCAAATTACCAGCATTGTTAGACTAACGGTTCACCACCTGTTTTACTTCAAACAGTTTTTTTCTTTCTCGATACAAGTTTGGTGTGCTTCTCTCTGCAAGCGTTGCATAGGCCTACTTTTACAGCACGAAAATTAATAATTAGTTGGAAAACTAAAATAAGAAGTAAAATTATTTGAGAACTAAAATAGGAATGAGAAGTAAAATTATTTGTGAAGTAAAATTAGAATTAGAAGTAAAATTCAGAAGCTCAGAACTGAATTAGAACTGATCGAATTAGGAATTATTTTTAGAAGTAAAATATCACTGTCCAGGAACATCGTTCTCCGCCCTCCTCGTGTGTTTTCCCCCTCCATTCTACCCTCGATGATATTTCTCAGCAGAGAATCCCCTCTCATTATATGGCCAATCCATCTTCTTTGGCGCTCTCTGATTGTCCTCATCATGGATCTGTCTTCTCCCACCATTTGCAATTATGCAATACTTCTTCATTTGTCTTGTGCTCTGTCCAGCTGATTCTCTCCATTCTACGCCATATCCACATTTCGAAGGCTTCTATCCTTTTGATGTCCTCCCCCTTATAGTCCACGTTTCAGATCCGTATAGAACCACACTCCATACCAGCGTCTTATAAAAATTAACCCACACTAGCGCAACTGAGGAGTTGGAAACGACCCCCTGAGGTGTGCAATGAAGACTTAACTGGGGTCCTAAGAAAGACTAGGAAGTTGAATCCCCCAATCCCCCGACAATTCTCACACTGGCAAAAACGAATCAATGCCATCCTGTTTAACTGATAATCCGATGTCTTTAAGTCAATGTAGGGGCCTACAATTAAGAGCCCCTTTGTATAAGTCACCATGCAAGAAAGCAAACGAAAAGGTCATATAATGACTTTTTTAATTATTTAAAATTAATGATATTCTATTATTTTTAAGTTTACACGTTTTGATTCAAAATCCAGAGGATGCAAGTGCTCCCTTGCTCCAACGTGCGGGCGTCAATGGCTATTCCGTTCTGGGGATTGTGTCTACAAGGGAACCTTAAATGGCGTGGCGGCGGCGCCAGGGCCGTATTAACCTAGGTGGAGGCCCCAGTGCACCGCCGCGGTGGAGGCCCATGGCGCACCACAGACCAGGCGCGGGTAATGCCTGATAACCTGCAGTGATAGGCTCACGCATGAGCGTCCAGCGGAGGCAAGAGGAGGCATTTCCCTCTGATTTTGAAAGTTAATTGTCACGTTTCCTGTGTTCGTGAATGGCTTTTCCATGCAAAAACATCATTTTCACCCCCCAGAAATACTGTGCCTACCTAGAAAAATTCCCCCTCCCAGAAAAACGCCCATGGGCTCACGAGTGATCACGACGCGTCGACTCCAGCATATCCTACAGGCAAAGCTGTACTACTTGAAGCTAGAACTATAGTAACTATAGGCTACAGTCGCAACTCTGCTCTTTAATTGAAAGTTTCTAATATATTCAGAAGAGTGAACGGTAACACAACATGCATCTTAATCCGCTCGATCAACTTCGTCACGCTATTCCACCGATGGAGTTGACGCAGTCAGATAAATTTCGAATACAAACTTTCTACTATAGTCATTGATCAGTTTGTTACTGCTTTGCAACATCGGCTTGGTTCGTATTCATGAGCTTATTTCATCTCGGTTCGGCTTCTTACGCAACTTGGATGTGCTTTAATTACAAGAACCACTGACAGCGGCATCGAATCTCTTTGAGGTCTAAAAAGACGACCTTAATTGATGCATGCTTACAAAATGAGCTTGTGCAGTTTGTTGAATTTGTGGACACATTAGGCTTAAAGGACGAAAAAGCTCAAGATGTCTCTCGAGAGAATTTCATGTAGGCCTATCGGCTGATACTCCAGAAATAAGTTCGGGGATCATTTCCTAATGTGGAGATAGCACTCCATATGGATCTGGTGCCGGTCAATAACTGCAGTGCGGTAAGTTCATTCTCAAAAATGAAACTGAGAAAGAATATCGACTTCGCACATCGATGGGCAATAATCGAGTACCACCTTGCTCTGATGAGCATAAAAGCTGACATTCTGCGTGAAATCAACTTTGAGGATCTGGTGACCGAATTTGCGAAGAAGAAAACACGCTAGGTTTCAATAATTTGACCTGACTCCACACCCGAGACAATTGAACTATCTTCTGACCTTTTCACTGTTTCTTAGTTTTAGATATTTGTGTTAAATTGTGTCTGTGCGGTGCGCACTGCAAACCACTGAAATATTTGATGATCAATAATAATTATGTTATGAAACACAAGTCGGCTACAAAAATTCTTCGCCTTTGTCGTGGAGGCCCCTATGTGGTGCGGCCTCTGTGCACTGGGCACATGGTGACCATGCCTAAATCCGGGCCTGCGTGGCGCCTAGGCCGTATTCGAACGGGCAGCGGTGGTGAATGTCCAATTAAAGGGGAAGATGAGCAGGGTCGAGACCTTACGGTAGGAAAATCGTGTAATAATAATAATAATAATAATAATAATAATAATAATAATAATAATAATAATAATAATAATAATAATAATAATAATAATAATAATAATAATAATAATAATAATAATAATAATAATCTTCGTTTAATATTTTCAAACTGACAATTACGCAGTATGATTACAAATCAGTATGAACGGATGATCACAAGTTATTACAGGAGTCGAATTTTAACTGTAGGCCTATACGGCAGCCATCCAAGGCGCCCCCATCACGTCCTACATGTTAACAACGCGCCATCTCGCGAATGATAGGCTGAGTGGACCTTTGAGAGGGTTACGGGAAGCGATCCCGCTACCTACTGCTCTTCACGCCAGTGATGTTACCACTACTCTATGGACCCCCCACATTTACATTAAAACTAGTATTAATTATTGACTTTTTGCAATCACCTACTAGATGGCGATAATTGTCAAATATTATGATATTAAGTGACGACTTATGATGAGGGCTCCGAGTCGTTGATGTCATTCGCTGAGGGAAGGTGACGTTCGTGTTGGATGTGCGCGAATAGATTACAAAATTAATGTTTAAATACATGGATTAAAAATTATTTAATTTTAAGACAAATGTTTAATATGTGATAGTTTCAACTGCGATCGATTTTTAGTTTAATCGATTTAATCGATTGTTTGGAATTTTACACGTATGTATTGATCTGCAGAGCACGAGTTTACTACGTGGCAGCATAAACCGTTTAAGACTCGGATAACTAAAAAAATTTTTTTTTAGAACTCAGTGTTAGCTTTAAGAGTCATTCGTGGCTGCTGGTTTTACAAGCACTCGTAAAGAAGTTGATTAAAACAGTGAATTTAAATAACTTTTGTTGATATGATGATTTGTGAAACTAATTATGGATAGCAGTGTTGCTATGTCACAGAATCATGTTCCAGATATTTCAGTTGTGTTTCTCATAGAAAGTAACATAAATTGTTTAGCATCTCATTATATTTGAAGTAAGCATTTCACAAGTTTTATACATTTATGTGTTATTATGCTTGAAGCCAACTTTATAATGCAGCAGCCAAACACAGGCTTGAAACCAGGGATGTAAAAGCTAATAGGTCAAAGACAAGGGATATCACAACTGGCCCAGAGATGAAGGACATTATTTTATGCTTAAGGACTCCATCTCTTGGTATGATGTTGTTCAGGCTTAATTTTCCTGACATGCTTTGAGTTCACAGGTCAGAAATTCTAAAATTTATCATTCTGAGTTGAATAGGGAGAGGTAGAGCAATAAATCAGCTCATAAAATAAAGAAACTTTGTATGTGAAACAGAAAATAGTGTGGCTTAGTATAACATTACTGATGTATTACTTAGCGTGTGTTCAACATATCCACTTGGATGCTGTCCCAACCCAGAGGAAACAGAACAGTCTGCAACTCTGCATGTTGAGCTGAAAGTGCCAGTAACCTCTGTGCACTAGATAAGTATGTGAGTAAGTTACTGAAGATTTTTGTTATAGTATACCTACAATACAGCAACTCTCAACAGTACTTCAGGGACTCAGAGTACTCTCAGTGATCTTAGAAATCAATAAGAAAGTGCTGGTAAGTCATCATTTGGTCTTGGTCTCGCAAGACCAAGACCAAGACCGGCTGTCAATATGAACAGTCATTTAACAAAACTCAAGAATTTAAAAATTTATCAAGCCTGTTTGCATTGACCATACTTACGGACGGATGCAAGTCTTGTTGGTCAGGAAAACCTATCGGCAGCAGCAACTATGTTATGCTGTGTCTGGAAGCCCTGCCGAGACGTTTTCTGAAGCCAGACGGTCTAATAAACCATGGGAGGATTTCGAAAAGGCTCACGATTTGTACATTTACATCCAGTGCTTGAAAAGCTACTGTGTGTGCCAGCGACTTCAACACCTATGGGAAGTATTTTTTCACATGGCGGAATTTTTATGAGGCCCCATAAGCACGTCTTGGTCAGCAAATTCTGAGCGAATTGGTTTTACAAAATACAAAAGGCATTTGGAATAGCATTTTGCATGAAGGACTTTTGTAAATACGAATTCGGAATTCTCTGCAGTCTGCATTTAAAGTTAATTTGCCTGAATAAATTAAAGACGCGTTTTCATTAAAATATCGAGTAGTCCGACTTGACAATTTTTTTGCAAGGAAAAGAAGTCTTGGGCTGAATGTGATTTTTTGGGTCTCGGTCTTGGTCTTTGTAGCGCCACCCTATACTAAGAGTGCTTAGTGTTATGTTCTACACCCACGACTACTTTAGTTCTGTTTGATCTTGTCTTACTGGACAAGTAAATGCACAGGCCTGTCTATTTGACTAGGGAAATGAACAGAGAACACCTGTGTATGCATTTAAATGAATATGAATATAATGTATATCAAAGTTAAAGCATGTAACAGTTCAATGTCTAGTTATCCTATGTCTACTTTGCCTTATTCCCTACCTAGCCAGCATCTTTGCTATCTAGATTTTATTGCCTAATGCTACCTCCCAGTAAGACCCTTTAGCACGGAATATTCTCACAGTTTGTTCCTCGTGGAAAAGCTGTCTTTCATCCGTTTGTTCATCTGATGAGTTCGCGGCTCTGTTCGCAAATCGCCTTGTTTCTCCCTCGTCGAAGCTCGACTGTCCACCGTTCTCGTGACTTCTCGTAGCGTGATGTCTCTCCCAAAGAGACCGTCGTTACAACCCGAGTGTGTGCTTTACTACTCCAGAGTAACGTACACTTCACTCGCGGAATAACTCCTTAAGTCCGTTGACAAGATCGCTTCGCAAATGTCGACTTCCTATGATGGAAAGTCACGCTTCGCAACGGTTTGTTACGAGAGCGTTTCACTCGAATTATTCGATCCTCGCTGTCCAACGTCTCGACTTATAAACTCAACTGCATCGATCGTTTCGCAAAACCGATCATATTGACTAACGATGCCCTCTCATCGACTTAGTCCAACATCCACCGAGTCGATCCACTCAAGATTTCTAGAACGTCTTGTTCAGTTGAAATCAAAAATCGAACTGCCGTATCTCCACGCCACGTCACCACGGTTGCTTGGTTACCGAGTCGTCAGCTGCTTCGCCATAACGGTTTTGATCAGCTGTTCGTACTGACCAATGAGGTGAGTCCACATCGTCTGCTGTCCTTTGCGTAGATATGATGAACCCCTCTATCTAATATTAATTAATCCCTACAATGCTGGCTTAGCTGCTGGCATTTTAATTAAGTTACATTTATGTAGCTCTATTATCCTACATTATATAATCTAAATAGATTCTTCTCTACACTATAACATCTTATAGCATGTTGTGTAGCTGGGAATCATTGTGTGGTTTGGGAGATCATTACATCACCCCCCACAATCAAAGAAATAATACAATTTTTCTTAAAATACTATGACTCCTTACCTAACTACACAATATTCTTATCTACACAACTTATGTTAACATATATCAGTTATCTAGTAAAGCCATTTACTGTTCCAATTGGTCTAACTTTAACTAGTGAAATATATATTAACTTGACTTAACAACCCCTTAACTTATATTTTAAAGCAACACACATTTTAATCTCTTAACTAGTCATATATGAAATGATAATCTATCCTATCATGTCATAACTTACGTTACTATCTTACTTATGACTATTCTAATTGGCTTATTCTAGTCCTCTACTTAAGTAATCTGCCACCACATTATCACTACCTTTAATGTATCTTATCCTAAACTTGTAGTTTTGCAATAACAGATTCCATCTCATCACACGATCATTCTTCACATTACCTGTCTTCAAGTATTGTAAACTACAATGATCTGTTTCCATCACAAATTCCTTTCCATAAAGATACCTGTTAAATTTCTTCAACCCGAATATCATTCCTAAACACTCCCGTTCCTCTACAGAATATCGTTTTTCTGCGTCGCTCAACTTTCTGCTTACATATGACACCGGATGCATCACTCCATCGTATTCTTGCATCAGTACACCTCCTACAGCTACATTCGATGCATCTGTTCTAACTACAAATTCTCTGTCTAGGTCTGGTAGTTTTAATATTGGTGCTTCTGATAACACCTTCTTGAGTTCTGTGAATGCACTCTCCAATTCGTTAGTCCATTCCACAATTACTTTGGCATTTTTCTTGGTTAATTCTGTGAGTGGTTTCATTATCATCGCGCAGTTTGGTATGAATTTCCTGTAATAGTTGACTGCTCCCAGAAAACTTCTTACTTGTTTAACTTCCTTAAATTTTCCTCACTACCAAAGTTAGGTTTCACTTGACCACTTACCACAAGGATTCTCTCCTTGCATCTTAACCTTAACTACATCTTACCTCTACAACTACTTATTTTTTAAATAACTCCTGAACTTCATGTCTGTTTATCTCAACACCAAGTTCCACTAATTTCTCATCTACTTATTTTCTCTAAATTTCCTACAGCTGCCCTTCTGTAGCTCTTGACTAACTTAATTCAAAGATCACTCCTAGTGATCATTTCCTTAACTCAAAATATAAAATCATTGTATATATCTATAACCCTTAATTACAGAATTTTCCTCATTAAATTGCCTCACGAAATTACTTAAATACCTCGCACTGGGCTTATCTTTCAACTGTTCTCTAATCATTTCGACATCTCCATGTCATATGATACCTGGGATTTCCTTTCCTCCTGTCATACTTTCCCCTCTCTCTCCAACTCAACCATTTACCATCGACCGACTCATCGCTATCACTTCTCGAATAGCTATCTTCACCTTTGCACTTTACAGACTCCTCTTCTCCACTTCTTCTCCAGGATCTTTCTAGGTTTCTCCCAGAATTTCTCCATCTGTTGGCCTTCCAATCCTTCCATGGTCTGTATTGCTTTCTATTATCATTACTGTAATCTTTCTTCTCATAGTCCTCACGTGTCTTCCAGCTTGACTTACATCTTGGCCTTCGCCAATTCCACGTATTATCTCCGTATCTATAATTTGTCTGCATCGCCTGTTGATCAGACCTATGAAATCTCCCGTCATTTCCGTAATTCTTCTTTTCCGTTACATCCGCTCTCTCGGATGTCTTCATGTAATATAACTTGGACTCCTGCCAATTTCTTCCTTTCCTATATCCAATTTTCTTATTCTCTTCATTATTTCTGTTCTCCACTAGGCCTAAATGGTTTCTTCTGCTAGACCTGGGTTCTATAGGTTCCATTATCTCCTCTGGTTTGGGATCTAAACCTGTTACTTCTGGCATTCTCAGTGGTCGTTCGACACGTCTCCCTTTTATCTCATCCTGTGCTCGTGTCATACATCCTGCTAATACCACTTCTGTTTTGCCGTTTCGTTCCACTCCGTCATTTATTCTTGTTTCTGTGATAATCTCACAATCATGTCCAGTTGTGTTCTGGATTTCTATGGATGATTTAGCCTTATTGCATCTCATCCCTTCAGCGTCACAACCCTTTACATTCCATTCTTTCTCTTTCTCTGCTTTGGCTCTATTAATTTTAGGTTCACATGATTTATCCGTTTTCTCTTTATCATGTTTTCCTTTCAGTTGGATCCTGTTTATACTCTTCTCGTACAAACATGGACCCGTGATCAATCCTATCACTAAGGATTCTATCACCACAGCATCTGTCACACCTTTGAAGTCATTTCCTTCAATTTTAATTCTTGCCATGGGATATTTTTCTTTCTTGCCATTAGCAAATCTGCACACCATAAATTTATCTGTGTATTGTTCTGGTTTCACTAATCTCTTTTGCACAGCGACACAATTTGCTCCTGTATCATAAAGGCATTTAGTATCTATTTCATTTACTCTGACCTTGCTAGTGAACTCTTCAGTATCTCTCTCTGCCTCTTTCTTCCACTTTACTACTTCAGCCTCACAATAACACAAATTCAATTTAGAATCTTCTATAGTTTCTATAGTTTCTACTCTTGATCCAATGATCGTTTCTACTTCTAGATCTTTGATCACAGCAGCTTCTACCACGCCTGTGAGGTATTCGCTCTGTATTGCGACTTTTGCCATCGGATACTCATGTTTAGTACCATTCATGAAAGTACATATCATATTTCGACCTATGTATTCATCTTTCTTGATCAGACTCTCTTTTACAGCAACACAATTTGAACCAGTGTCAAAGACTCCTTTCTTTACACATCCATTAATTACAACTGGTCCCTGATATTTGTGTTCTTCTATTATACACTTTCCTTCTTGTTCAACGTATGCGGAACAGTATGAAATTACTGCCTCTTGTTTATCTCCATTTTCACTTGATTCCTCGTCGCATTGCATTGTTGCTACTCTATGTTCTCTCCCTGTCTTATCTTTCTCACTACACTGGGCTATTCTGTGAAATTTTGATCCACAGCGGAAACATCCCGTCTTCTGGGTTTCTGTTTCTACTCCATATTTCTTGTTGTCGGAGAACTTCCAATTACTCTTGAATTGATTTTTATCTCTGAACTCCATCTGTTCTCTAAATTTGTTGTGAGAGTTGCTTATATTCTCAAAACTCTTCTGCTTATTGTCCCTCGGTTGCATTTTGGATTCTTTGTCTCTATTCTTCTGAGTATGAATCCATTTCCTTTCATCCGATTCTCTCGCTTCTATAAGGTTTTGGGCCTGTTCCAACATGTCCTCAAGATTTAGTTTCCCTTTCTCCTTTAGAAAGCGTCTCATATCATTGTCACACATAATGAAGAACTGGTCTCTCAGTATGAGTTGTTCCAAACCCTCTTTGTCTTCACTAAAGCCTGACATTTGATGCCACTGTCTTAAGTAACGTCTAAGTCTTCCTACATATTGTTCCGGAGTTTCGTCTTTTTCTCTAGGGCTTTGTTTAAACAAATTTCGGTACCCTGATTCTGACAATTTGAACCTTATGAGTAGTCTCTCCTTTAACTTTTCATAGTCTTGAGATTCTTCTATACTCATTCGTTCATACACTTCGAGCGCTTTTCCTTGAAGCGACTTCACTAGTGTCAGAACCCATAACTCATTCGGAACTCTGTATGCCGTACATGTCCTCTCGAATCTGAGGAGATAGGCATCTAAACAATCTTTTTCTTCTCTGAAGATGGGCATCTTAACATGTTTGGCATTATTTGCCTGTCCAGAATACTCTCCATCTCCATCAAGTCTTATCCTATCTCCATCTTCTCGTCTTGTCTCACGTGTCATCTGAAGCTCTAGTTCTTTCAGTTTTATCTCCTTCAGATTTTCCATTTCCATCCTCTTCAAATTCATTTCTTCGGAGATCCGTCTCTCTTCGGCCTCACGTAGCTTTTCTTCCTTTTGATTTTCCAGTTCAGCTAGGCGTAGCTTCTCTTCAGCTTCGCGTCTTTTATCTTCCTTTTCCATTTCAGCTAAACGCAGCCTTTCTTCTTTTTCCATTTCCGCTAGACGTAGCTTTTCCTCAGCCTCACGTCTTTTATCTTCCCTAATCTCATTCTGTCTCTCCTTGACATATTCTCTAACAGCATCTTCTGCGTATCCAAGGTCCTGCGCCACCTTAATCCACTTCTGAATCTCACCAGCCATTGCGCTATATCAATTTTCTTTGATATAAGGCTCAAGATAAATTTCAGATTTCAAAGCTAGTTCACCTTGTTTATAACTTAAACACTGAACAACCTTGACCTGACCTAACTCTTACCAATAGTTAGCTTTTGCGATTTGCAACCGTTGACCTGACCTCACCTTCGATAACGTATGATTGGTCACAATTCAAAATTCAATTACGTCATGCGTATTAATGAATACCGCAGACGACAAAATATGCTATACCTAGCGCGTAAGTAAATATCTCTGTTTACTTATTCAATCCTATCTAAATACACCTCTTGTGTCTAAGATATGATCCCAGATCGTTTTAATCAATGTCCTTAATTGATTATACAATTCTATCCCGAGAGCGAGCCCCCATTTATGTAGCGCCACCCTATACTAAGAGTGCTTAGTGTTATGTTCTACACCCACGACTACTTTAGTTCTGTTTGATCTTGTCTTACTGGACAAGTAAATGCACAGGCCTGTCTATTTGAACCTCGAGACCAAGACCAAGACTTTGAACCTCAAGACCAAGACCGAGACCAAGACTTTGAACCTCAAGACTGTAGCGCCACCCTATACTAAGAAAAGCAGCTGTAGGAAATTTAGAGAAAATAAGTAGATGAGAAATTAGTGGAACTTGGTGTTGAGATAAACAGACATGAAGTTCAGGAGTTATTTAAAAAATAAGTAGTTGTAGAGGTAAGATGTAGTTAAGGTTAAGATGCAAGGAGAGAATCCTTGTGGTAAGTGGTCAAGTGAAACCTAACTTTGGTAGTGAGGAAAATTTAAGGAAGTTAAACAAGTAAGAAGTTTTCTGGGAGCAGTCAACTATTACAGGAAATTCATACCAAACTGCGCGATGATAATGAAACCACTCACAGAATTAACCAAGAAAAATGCCAAAGTAATTGTGGAATGGACTAACGAATTGGAGAGTGCATTCACAGAACTCAAGAAGGTGTTATCAGAAGCACCAATATTAAAACTACCAGACCTAGACAGAGAATTTGTAGTTAGAACAGATGCATCGAATGTAGCTGTAGGAGGTGTACTGATGCAAGAATACGATGGAGTGATGCATCCGGTGTCATATGTAAGCAGAAAGTTGAGCGACGCAGAAAAACGATATTCTGTAGAGGAACGGGAGTGTTTAGGAATGATATTCGGGTTGAAGAAATTTAACAGGTATCTTTATGGAAAGGAATTTGTGATGGAAACAGATCATTGTAGTTTACAATACTTGAAGACAGGTAATGTGAAGAATGATCGTGTGATGAGATGGAATCTGTTATTGCAAAACTACAAGTTTAGGATAAGATACATTAAAGGTAGTGATAATGTGGTGGCAGATTACTTAAGTAGAGGACTAGAATAAGCCAATTAGAATAGTCATAAGTAAGATAGTAACGTAAGTTATGACATGATAGGATAGATTATCATTTCATATATGACTAGTTAAGAGATTAAAATGTGTGTTGCTTTAAAATATAAGTTAAGGGGTTGTTAAGTCAAGTTAATATATATTTCACTAGTTAAAGTTAGACCAATTGGAACAGTAAATGGCTTTACTAGATAACTGATATATGTTAACATAAGTTGTGTAGATAAGAATATTGTGTAGTTAGGTAAGGAGTCATAGTATTTTAAGAAAAATTGTATTATTTCTTTGATTGTGGGGGGTGATGTAATGATCTCCCAAACCACACAATGATTCCCAGCTACACAACATGCTATAAGATGTTATAGTGTAGAGAAGAATCTATTTAGATTATATAATGTAGGATAATAGAGCTACATAAATGTAACTTAATTAAAATGCCAGCAGCTAAGCCAGCATTGTAGGGATTAATTAATATTAGATAGAGGGGTTCATCATATCTACGCAAAGGACAGCAGACGATGTGGACTCACCTCATTGGTCAGTACGAACAGCTGATCAAAACCGTTATGGCGAAGCAGCTGACGACTCGGTAACCAAGCAACCGTGGTGACGTGGCGTGGAGATACGGCAGTTCGATTTTTGATTTCAACTGAACAAGACGTTCTAGAAATCTTGAGTGGATCGACTCGGTGGATGTTGGACTAAGTCGATGAGAGGGCATCGTTAGTCAATATGATCGGTTTTGCGAAACGATCGATGCAGTTGAGTTTATAAGTCGAGACGTTGGACAGCGAGGATCGAATAATTCGAGTGAAACGCTCTCGTAACAAACCGTTGCGAAGCGTGACTTTCCATCATAGGAAGTCGACATTTGCGAAGCGATCTTGTCAACGGACTTAAGGAGTTATTCCGCGAGTGAAGTGTACGTTACTCTGGAGTAGTAAAGCACACACTCGGGTTGTAACGACGGTCTCTTTGGGAGAGACATCACGCTACGAGAAGTCACGAGAACGGTGGACAGTCGAGCTTCGACGAGGGAGAAACAAGGCGATTTGCGAACAGAGCCGCGAACTCATCAGATGAACAAACGGATGAAAGACAGCTTTTCCACGAGGAACAAACTGTGAGAATATTCCGTGCTAAAGGGTCTTACTGGGAGGTAGCATTAGGCAATAAAATCTAGATAGCAAAGATGCTGGCTAGGTAGGGAATAAGGCAAAGTAGACATAGGATAACTAGACATTGAACTGTTACATGCTTTAACTTTGATATACATTATATTCATATTCATTTAAATGCATACACAGGTGTTCTCTGTTCATTTCCCTAGTCAAATAGACAGGCCTGTGCATTTACTTGTCCAGTAAGACAAGATCAAACAGAACTAAAGTAGTCGTGGGTGTAGAACATAACACTAAGCACTCTTAGTATAGGGTGGCGCTACAGTCTTGAGGTTCAAAGTCTTGGTCTCGGTCTTGGTCTTGAGGTTCAAAGTCTTGGTCTTGGTCTCGAGGTTCAAAGTCTTGGTCTTGGTCTTGAGGTTAAAGGTCTTGACAACAAGACTGACTATTGCACACACATACCATGCATGCAACCAAGTCTTGTGCAAAGCTTGCAGTTTCACACCATATTCAGACAACCCAAGGTTCCCACTACTTTTAATTCGGTGTCCATAAAACTTTTACCCTATCACATGATGGAATTCATAAGATTGTATTAGAATTCTAAAATAGGAATCCAAATATCTAGATTTCTGATTGCTGGGCAAGCAGATTCTACGAAATTGATTGGTGAGAGCTTTTGTAAGTTGTATTAATCTTTCTTATACTATGTCTGTTAAAGGATGAGTTCTCATTGGAGAAATGACGCTGGAAGGAATGATGAAGGTGATGAAATGGATATATCGGATGATAAGAACAACTACCCTGAAAGCAACCTTCGAGGATATTACTCAGATGTTTTGGGAGAGGAAGCTGCTGTGATTCTTGGGGTGAGGCTCTTTACAAAAACTCCTCCGTGTAGAGGATCTTGTTTATCATAAGATAGGCATTAGAAGAATAAGACTAGTTTCTTCTGCAAACCAACAAGTAGTGATATAGTGATACACCGTGGTTAAAGTGGTTTGGGTGAGCAGTGGGAACGCCAAAGAAGAGTTTCATTGGAACGCATGTGTGAGCAGTGGGAACGCAAGCAAAGAATTTCGAGAGCAGTGGGAACGCCGTTCCCACAGTTCCCACCCCACTTTAACCCTGGTGATACATAATGTTCATGATAGCCCAGGTAACTGAATTAGACCAGTGGCTGGCCCTCATTGGAGCACTGGATGCAGGTAAATGTTGGTTTTAATCGTAATTGTAGTTTCCAAATTTCTAAAGCACTACTATAAAGCTAAGAGCAAGGCACCAGCATATTCATGAGTGCTGCATCAAGTCAGAAGGGTTGTCCAGAGATGGCAAATGAAGATCAGAGGTTGGTTGCCAGAGAAACCAGAGACGGGTTTCTTTAAGGACCAGAACACGTGGAAGGTAGAGGATTGGTTGGATGGCCTGTTTTTGGCCTGCATGGCTATCAGAGAGAGGATGTTAATTCTCAATTTCTCATGTATCACAAGTCATTGAGGGGTGCTCATACACCTACATAAACCCCAAGAGTTTTGGATTTGCAACCAGTACAAAGTTAGAAAAGGTTGTTAGTCCCTACCCAGCTGAAACCTGTCCCAAAATAGATACTGGTTGGCAACAGTGGCAGACATTCACAAGGTGAGTGAGCAAGGTCATTACAGAGATTTGACTTTGAGGCAGTGGACCTGCAGTCACTTGATCATAATATCAGCTTGATCAAGGTTTTCTTCTGCTCCTGTGTTTTTTGGCAAAGCAGTTTGCTATTGGAATTCATTGGAACCCAATATCCAAATAATTCAGTCAAGTTATCTAACTATATGCAGAGGCCTGTTTTTAGTATCTGAAACATCATGGGTCGTCTTATATGGTTCTGTTCAAAGAATTGTGATTATATCAGAACTTGAGAGCAACTAATGACTGCGTGATACAATAACAATGATGTATAACTTTCCACATTGGGTTATATAAATCATCATGTTGATGTTTGTAAGTAATTGATCTTCTGAAAAAATACTTTAAAAGTTACTCTGTGCTTATTTGATGGATGAAGGATGTTCGAAGAGGACCAGGAGTGGAACAGGATGTGATGTGGAAAGTGGCAAAGGAGGATCACACTCCGTATGGTAAGCCAATGTGGCGATATTTACGGTCAATGCTGATTTAACAGATATCGCACACAAAAGTACAGTTGTCAGCCAATATTTTCATTTTGTTTTATTATATCACACTCTGTGACAAGACAGTCTGTCCTTGCATAGATATCTTGCGAGCTGAAGAGAGTTTCTAAGACTTATCTTAGCTGAATTTCTCAGTGGTCAAAGACTTCATGAGCATTTCATGTTAGACAATGGCCGTGACAAGAGACCACAATTTCTTACCTTTTTTTCATTTACTTATGCAGCAAAATATAAATCTGTCTAAATTCATTGGGTCACAGTGGTGTAGTGGTATGTTCTGTGTCTTGTAACCGGAGGGTCACAGGTTCGAATCTGCCTCAAGCCACTGCGCAGCAACCTTGGACAAGTTGCTCACCTACAATTGCCTGTGAGGAAGGCAACGGGAAATGACCTCACCCATCTCATTCCCAGGTGGCGTAAAACCAAAGGATTTGCCTTCAGGCAGAGAACTCATCATCGTCACCCAAGTAGGAATATTGGATCTAATTAGGATTTATTCCTGTAATTTTTATTGCAGCGGATACATTTAACGTTCGGGCGAAAAAGCTGAAACTGGTGAGTGTTGTAACTGATGCTGAAGAGGAGATGGATGAAGAGGCTGCATCTGAAACAAAAGATGGAACTGAAGAAGAAACTGAAGAAGAAACTGAAGAAGAGACTGAAGAAGAAACTGAAAGAGAAGCTTCTCCACAACCTGAACACAAGGTGGGTTCCAGTTGTCATCTTTTGAAATAAAATGTTCACCAATGTTTTCACAAACATGTATTCATGATTCAGCAACATTGTGAGGTTCTAAAAGTGGTGCACTATATAAATATACAGATACTTACATACATACATACATACATACGTAGGCCCTACATACATACATACATACATACATACATACATACATACATACATACATACATACATACATACATACATACATACATATATACATACATACATACATACATACATACATACATATATACATACATATGTACATACATACATACATAGGTACATACAGACAGATTCATATAGATGCATATGTAAATATATGCATACAAGTCACGTATGCAAACATACAGATACATATAGATGCAATGATGCATATGTAAATATATGCATACAAGTCACTTATACAAACATACAGATACATACATAGGGGCGTCTACACCACAGAAACCTTGGAGCAAATGCTCCATCCAAAAAATAGGGGGGAAGATCTGTCAGTGTGTTTGCCACCATTTTAGGGGGGAAGGAAGGGGAAGGGGTAGAAGAAGGGAAAGGGGAAGTTGCTCCAATGACTTAGGGGCGATAGACGCCCTTGTACATACATGATACATGCATGAAAATCACACTGACGGTGTGACTACGGAACTAGACATTTATACAGGTCGTTCTGAAAATTATTATTATTATTATTAACTAGCAGGTTTACCCGGCGTTGCCCGGGGTTATAAGTTTCAATCCCTGTAGCGAATAAGGCCAAAAAAAAATAATGGTGTGTTTCCGGTAACGCGACCGAGTCACTTTTTTGGCGCGACTCGGATAATTTTGTGAAAATTTTTTTTTTTCGTAACTCATTTCGTGTCAGAGTTGCAGCTTTCCGACAATTGAAACCTCACTTTCTGTGCCAGAGGTGCAGCATTGCGACATTATAGGTGTACAGTGTACTTACTAACGCAGAGAGACCGTGGGAACCAGCGGTCTTTCAATGTAAATAAGAACACCGTTAATAAGCGGGTTCGACATCTCAGTGACCTATTTAGGTCACCTCGACCTACATAGGTCATTACTACCGGAAGTATTGGTCTTGCTGTGGTAAATATGGATAGGATTAATGATTTAGATGGTTTCAAACGTTGGAATTTGGAATATTTATGTATTAAGAAAATTTTCGGGAATCTGGGATTAACAATTATTCAATGTAGTAAGAAACAACAGTTGGTGGCTTTGTCGTATGCCGCATTTAGCCAAAACTACATTCGGCAGCGCAACAGTACCGGTATGACCGATCAGCTGATGTCCGATCAGCTGATGTCCGATCAGCTGATGTCAGTCTTGAACAGAGGAATACGAGTCGACACCCAGGCCTGGTACCCAAGTAGGAGACAGGGAGAGGGTTGAAACACTGCTGAAGAAAATGCGACGTTCTGGCCTACTTTCCCCATCCATTCAAATCGCTTCTGAATTGACAAAACAGGCAGATAAACGCCTCCTTAAGACAGCCATTACAGACCACGGCCATGTTCAGCGACCATATTTTCCACCTGATCGCAATATCCCTCATAATTTCCGGCCACGGGCTCATAATTTCACATTAGGCCAACCTGATAAAAACGACAAAAACTTTATCTCCCTTAAGCTCTATAAAAACACTTATTCACAATTAACTATTTTAGCACTATACTGCTTTTCTTTTATATGCATAGGCTACTTTACTTTAAAATCCATTAATCTCTTCAGTCTCTTTCATTAACTGTTTTCTGATTTCAATGCATATTTTAATGAATTTTGACTAGTGGGACAGTCAGCCACGACTAGGGTGTCTGGGCCGAAGCCCCAGCGGACAACGCATTTTACAGCATTGGCTGCCAAATGGAGCCCATTTTAGCCACTTTATTTTACCAAATTTCCTTTCTATTATTATACATATCCTGATTAAAGTCATGCATAGAAGTTTGAAAATATGACATAATTAGTTCAACCCAGGGCTGTAGTGGTAAAATTAGAGGTGAGTATACGCTACCGGTTAGTTTTCCGAAACAAATTAGAGGTGAGTATACGCTACAGTATTTTGTGAGTATACACTACAGTATTTAATATAAATAAATATAAATATTTTGTGAGGTGAGTATACGGTCTGTAGAGGTGAGTATGCGCTGTATACCCGCGTATACCTCGACTACAGCCCTGGTTCAACCATACTACCAAAATAATTGATAAAAGTAAGTCAGTGACAAGCTGAGTGACTGTGACCCAGTGGATGAGCTGCAGGTACAACAAACAATGATAGCTTTGACTTCGGCAACCACGATCAACTTTATTTTCCAGTTTGGTTAAGCAAAGAAAACAAGTACCAGTCGGTGGCTCGTTCTCAGATTGTCATAGTGAGAGAGATCACTCGTTTTAATATTGTAATATTACATTAAAAGTAGTGTTACAGAGACAAATCACCCAAACTATACTGGGACAAATCCTAAAACTACTGGGACTTTTCTCCCCCTAGTTATAGTTAAAATATGCACTGTATGATTTATTTTCACTTGCAATTATTGTCTTTGTAACACTGAAATCCCATCACGTGTCGACGGGAATCTTTCAATAAACAAATATTTAATTGATTGATTGACATCACACATCATACATTATGCTAAACGTTTTTATTGTGCTACTGATTTTGTTCTGCCTGTATACTTTGAGTTTGAACTTAAGCAGATTGAAGAAAACACGTGGTCAGAGTAAAAGTTCACTTTGGTTTGTTTTGCACATGAAGTTTTTACACGAGCAAAAAAATTATTTCTGATAAAGTGTGTGATGCCACTTCTGTTATCAAGTTGATAATGGAGGGCAAAAATGTTACTGCTGATCTCTGAGATGAAAGGAAAGTGGAAGAAGTTGAAACATATGTGTGGTTCAAAACTTGGATCATGAAAACTTAGCAGTTCCAACAGGAATGTGGCTTATACATTCATAACAAACATTCAGTTTTGTGTGCTTCACCAGATAGAATTGTCACTTAATAGATGCTGTGGCGAGGGATTGCTTGAGGTTAAGTGTCCAATTAGTTTTGCAGACATAGATCCTGCTGAAACCACCTGTGCCATATCTTGTGACTGCTGATGGTCATGTCATGTTAAGTCGCACTCATCAGCATTAAAAGTAACACATATTCAAATGCAGATAGCAGTTCGGTAATAGGCAGTGGTGTGATTTTTCAGTAAGTGTGGCTTCTTTTTTGAAAGAAAATTGTTTAACAAATCATTCTGGGATGTTTGCCAATCAATGCTAGAGACTTGTTTTAATACTTTCGTTTTCCTAGCATGGTGGCATCTGTTGCAGCATCTGAGAGCAATGCACAAACTTAACCAGGAAATATTAAAAGTATTAATTAATTAAATTAAACTTCAGTATATTTAATCTTTTTACATAGAATCAACACCTGTAACCATTTCATACTCTGTTGCAATGACTGGTAGTGAATGTTTCATTAAATGTAAATGTAGGCCCCTATGCGATTTTCTATAGCGACCGTATATGGCCTCGACCCTGCTCATTTTTCAATGAATTGATCGGTTGAGATCCTTCACCACCGCTGCCTGGATGAATTGGTGCAACGCCATTTAAGGTCCCCGTGTTGGGACCGTGCTAGCCCGAGATTTAAATCTCTGAAATAAGCCACTTTCGGGAAGCGAACCGCGCTTCGAAAAATGATGTTTAAAGATGTTTAATTCAGACATCTTAACATTGCCCGCATGCATTCACTAAGTAAGAGTACTCGAGTTGAAATTATGCTAAACACAGATCACAGATTCGTTGATCCAGACGAATGGATTTTCATATTTTTGAAGCAATGCTACAAGGCTTAAACATTAAATGCAATCGACCTATAACGACTTGCGTGGTTTGTTGACAAAGTTGGTAGTAATGACCTCTTGGACACTTAAGTGGGTCGGGTGACTCACTCGACATATCGATAGGGCTTATTAGAGCAACGAGATGCGTCGCCCGATGTGCAGACTTTAGGTCTAAGGGTAATTAGAGCAAAAATGGGCTGTAAGTTTCCCATGGTCAGCTTTTACAAATGTGGGAGGATTGGGGAGACAATAGACCCGAAAGTCGGCGATTTTCCCACGCTTTTATGCGCCAGGGTTATTAACCAAATCCAATCATCGTATTCAATGTATCAACATCTACGAATATCGTACGTAGGCCTATCATAGTATGAGTAAAGTTTCCTTTATAGCAACCAGCCTCAAGGTCAGCCTCCTAAGCAACCAGCCCTGCGTATGGGGGAACAGTTGGTCGTAATGCTCGGTACCGGCCCGCTGTTCCGGGGGTCCGCTATTCTGGGAGCTGACTGGAGTATACATACATACAACATACATACAACGTACATACATACAACATGCATGCAAACATGTATACACCCCTGGCCTATTTCTTGCAAATCTGAACACTGTCTTATATGAACGTGCTGGTGTCGGGAGCGCCTCTGAGTAGTTACCTTGAAGAGGCGCTATATAAATCTTCAAATGAATGAATGAATGAATGAATACATACATACATACATACATACATACAACATAGATACATGCATACATAAATGCATACATACATACATGCACATATACATTAATACACATATAAATGCACACATACATACATACATGCATACATGCATGCATGCATACATACAACATACATACATGCATGCATAAATGCATACATACACATATACATTAATACCCATATAAATGCACATATACATACATACTTGCATACATACATGCATACATACATACGTACATACAACATACACACAACATACATACAACATACATACATACATGGAATATACATACAACATACATACATGAATGCATACATACACATATACATTAATACACATGTAAATACACATATACAAACATACATACATGCATACATACATACATACATATATACATACATACAACATACATACATGCATACATAAATGCATACATACACATACATTAATACACATACAAATACATACATACATACATACATACATACATACATACATACATACATACATGCACACATACATGCATATATACATACAACATACATACATACATACAACATACATACATACATAAATGCATACATACACAATTTTATTACACATGTACATTAATATGCATATATATGCACATGTACATACATACATACATACATCATATATTAGGGCATAGCCGGGTACTGACTCGGATACCCGGAAATTCCGGGTATTCAACACCCGGAAGACACCCGGACCCGGAGCTGAAAGGTCTTCCGGGTCTGGGTGGATAAATGTCAACCAACAGTAACATAATGTAATGACATCAGGAACAGTAAGTTGCCTTGGCGACGGTCTTTGGCTGTCCATGATCTGCCGGAATTTTCTTTTGATTATAGAGAACTCCAGCAAGTCCCTCCCCCCCCCTTTCGCGTAGACACCGACAATTTCCTTTGATGTTGAAAACTCCATTAAGTCCCTCTCCCCTCCTTCTTTCACCTATGACAATTTCCTTTGATTGGTAAGAACTCCATCAAGTCTCTCTCCCCTCCTCCTTTCGCCTATGCACCTTTGATTATAGAGAGCTCCAGCAAGTTCCTCTCCCCTCCTCCTTTCACCTATACGGGGACAATTCTCATTGATTATTGAGAAAGCCAGCTAGTCCCTCTCTCCTACCCTTTTCGACCATTGCAGATGTTTTCCTTGTTTATTAAAATGTTCTGAAGTTGATTCCTAGAGGGTAGAGTGGAGTTATTTTTCGCGACATTGTGTTCGGATTAGAGATTTTAGATTACTTTTAGTTTTAATACCCGGACCCGGTACCCGGACCCGGCAGGTTTTTATTCAAACTACACGGACCCGGTACCCGGTTGAAAAACGGCACCCGGCTATGCCCTATCATATATACATACATACAACGCACACACATACAACATACGTTAGACTATTGTTGATGGCTGCCAGAAAGCGATATCAGTGAACTACACTTGTGAAAATATTAGCCTTCTAACATATATAAAGATAACATTTTTAAAATTTAATTTACTGACAGATAAGTTGAAAGAACATTGAACTGTTTTTAGCAAGGTGTTTATTTAGTGACAGCTTCTTGTTCTCAAAACATAAGAAAAACAAAAAGGTGATACGGTCGCTATGAAATGGCATTGTATAAAAATATTTTACAAAAAAAAATATTTTCCTACCTACCTACCCAGTTTTTTAAAACTCCGTTACCGGAAACACACCATTATTTTTTTTGGGCCTAAGCAACAAATTTAGGTATATGTTTAAATGCGTGTAGCGAATAAGGAAGAAATTTAGGCGACCTGTGGGGGAGACTGCTTGCAGTCTAGGCGTGGACTGACTGCTTCGCAGTCGCCCTCTGGCGACGACTGCTTTGCAGTCTCCCGTGGACTGACTGCTTCGCAGTCGAGTGGCAACGACTGCTTCGCAGTCTCCCGTGGACTGACTGCTTCGCAGTCGAAGAGGGTGAAGCCGGCGTTGGCGGTTCAAGAAAACGCCAGAAATCTAGCCCTCACTGCCCTTAGTAAAGCAGAGTCTTTGAACATACAATTTTGCTGTAAAACGATGAATATAGTTCGATTCGATCGTAATTAAATTTTGTGCGAAAGTAAACAACGTCTTTATTTTCATTATTAATGACGTTGGGGAATACCCGCGCCATAAATAGAACCGCTTGTCGTTAAATGCGCATTATTAATGACGTTGGGGAATACCGGCGCCATAAATAGAAGCGCTTCGCGCTGGGTCGTCATGGACGGTCGGTTGGGTAGAGTTTTTGGGGATTTTCACCATGTTAGCGGTGAAAAGGGGGTACGCGAACCCCTCCACTGGGTGTCCGAAGCCGAGGCCGACACAGTCGTGAAGGTTTCGAGTGAAAAGGTGCAAAATTGTAGAAGTTAAGCCCGGTCAAACAGACAGACAGAGAGACAGACAGACACACAGACACACAGAATTCTCGCTTTATTTATATAGATTAAATTTGTAACGTGCACAAACACTGCACATGGCCACACCGAAATGTGAATCTGAGGCGAACTTTGCTAAGGTGCTTCTTGCTAATGTAAATAGTAGTGTTTTAATTTCATTAGAACAAAGCGTTCAGTTACAGGCAAATGAAGCTGGAATAAAAAGTCTGTACTGCAGGCTATGACACACACACAGAACCACAACAATAATTGTAATTGTAATCTCAGGAATTCTATAGCACACAGAGAAAGCTAAGTGAGAAGAACCAGCATATTGGCAGATGCTGAACAAAAAACGGTTGATAGACAGGTAAGCTGTCTGACTGTCTGCCTGACTGACCCTTAGGATCTTGATTTCACCCCTGCCTTTTGATTATGTTTTGACTAAGTGCTTGTGAATAGGCTGGTTCCCTTGACTTCTCTTTTTAGAAACTGTAGGAATTTCGAGATTATAATTAAGGTCTGGTTACTTTCTAAATCAAGATCCAAGGATTGGGTAGTTAGACAGATGGGTACTACAGTGGGTGGCATTTAGAATCGGAGCAGCAATAGAGGTAAAGGTGAAGGACGTTATGGTGGGATAGATTCTAGACCTTGAATGACTGAAAAAAGATTCAGAATTCTAGGACGATGCTGTGCTGTAAACAGAGAATAACAATTTAATAGTAAAATACGATACAATACAATACTGTATTTGTTTATTCGACATACAATGTTGTCATAGACGCACCATGTGACAAATGAGAGAAATTTATGTAATCGTTTAAGCTGTACAAGAGAGAATGCATGTTGACGAAATATGAGCGAACCCAGGGCCCAAGAGATTAATTGGACTTGAATTTAATATGCAGTCTACTTGCTTTAGAGAATTCTTTCATCTGCTGGACGACATTTGTGCATGTAGAGATAATTTTAACTAGGGGTCCACCCGAAATCGCCTCGGACATTTGCCTCGGCCGGAAATCCCGTTTCCGGAACTATTCGCCTCGGCAAATACTGTAGACGCAAATAGTTGCAAACATTTTTTTCCTTAGCAAACATTTTTTTAATTTAAAAACTTATTCAGTAAACTTACGTATATAAAATTATAAATGTTCAGCCTTAAAACAATTACACATCCATTGAATTCAATTGCATTTTCTTGAAGTTATGTCAATTTATTGAATTTAATGCAATTTTAGAAAACTTCACAACTGCACAGAAATGACTAAAATTCAAAATGTATCAGTCATTTATTACAAGTACACAAATTTATTTCGATAATTTTTTATTACATGAAAATGTGAAGCTTCGCATATGGAACAAATGGTACCCGGTTCGTTTCCGGATCCGGCAAATAGTACATCCAAATACTCGGATTCGGTACTCAGTGGAAAATGTCTTTCCGGTGGACCCCTAATTTTAACTTTGTTTCTTAATATTTCTGTTTCAAATACAGCCTTCATCACAGGCTATTGACACTCTGAAGCCAGATGCACTTACAACATTCTACACTTGGGCTTCAATGCAACCAAAAGTCCAGCTGCCCTTCTTCACAGAGCCTGGTGTGCTTCCAAGAAAGATCGAGATAGAAAAGTACTTTTCTTGTTCAGTCATATTAATTTGAGACTGTTTAAAATAGTGGGATGCTCTGAAGTATTAGAATGTTGCTGAAATTATGATCATCATCACACTTGACAGCAGAAATATTATTTATGCTTGAACGCTTCAGCTCAATACTAAGTACCTCTTACGTATTGGTTAACCCAATACGTAAGAGGTACTTATATTGAGGATGATGGACATAAGAGGTTATGCAGAGGTTGACAGCGTGACTAGGTGACCAGTGTAATGTAACGCAGTCAAGCATTTATATAGTACCAGTGGAAGAGACCTCTCACTAAAACACCAAACCTTAGAACACAATCCACCATCAAACATTTTCAGGCCTTGGTTGGATTAAGGATGTTTAAGGTTGTGGAGTTCTTGTCCTTGACAGTTGGTAATCTTTTTCCAGTCATTGGCATAAGTTGAAGATAATCCAATTGGGATGCAGAAAGGAAAGTATAAGCTCTTCTGTCGTTGCTTAATATAATCAGATGATAGTGGCTTTTAGTGTTTACTGCTTTTGTGATTTTATGCAATTTAACAGATAGTCATGCATACTATGCTTTTGTGAAGTACTTAAAGCATGCTATGTTAAGTGTCTTCACACATGTGTACTTGCATATATGCATACATATATACATACATATTTACATGCATCCATACATACATACATACTCATACATATATTTTCATGTAGATCTATATACATTCATGAACATACATGCATACATAAATGCATACTTGTATATTGTGCTATACAGATATATTATATTATATTATGCTATACAGATGTTTAAAGAAAGCATAAATGATTTGCATTTAGGAGAAAGAAATGTTACGCAAGCATGGACATTGATCGGCTTCTTGACCAGAGGAAGATTAAGTCATCCATGTTGATTCCAAAACTGCCAGCAGAGGGCAACGAGGACCGCATTCTAATTGGCATTGACCCCAATGATCCAGCGCCGTTTCCTCCGTACCTGCCACTGGAGCTGTTTGACAACACAGAATATGACTGTCGGAACCCTGAGGAGTGGCTTGCACTTGGAATGGAGAATGGAGTGAGGAAGCCGATACCCGGAAAAGCATACCTTCCGACGTGGGACGATCACAAGCATTGTGAGTTAAAATTAGGTGTTAACCTTTATCTAAGCTAGTGACTTTTGTTATCGGACTGCATGTCACTTAAGTAATCATCGTGGGACACGGTATCAATAGGGTAGAATGCTCGCCTTGTAACGCAGAGAGTACAGGTCTGAGATGGTTACTGTGTAGGGGACCTTGAGCAAGCTCTTCACTCACAATTGCTCGATTGGTTAGAATGCGCGCCTTGTAATGCAGAGAGTACAGGTTTGAGCCGCTTCTGAAACAGTTACTGTTTAGGGGACCTTGAGCAAGTTCTTTACTCACAATTGCTCTACGCCATCAATTGATGATTGATCATTAGACAGTGGTGCTTAACAAATGCATAATAATATAATAATAATAAACATCGAATAATGATAGCTGCAGAAGTCTGGTAAAAATCCAATGTTCAGGGAAATCGGAATTCAGCCTATGGTATGTATGTAAGCTAGTTGAAACAAGTGAGTCCTAAGTTTAGATTTGAACGACATTAAGGAAGTGACCAAATGTACATAAGGTTCTGCATTACCATCCGAAGGTTTCACTACAAGCATTTAAAAACTTAATCAAGTCAACATCAAATCAATGATACTTAGATCCTTGAATATGCCCAAACAATAAATCACATGATCAAATGTTGCTAGAAAGCTGGAATATTTTGGATTTGTTATTGCATTATTTATGGTAACCACTTGAAAACTGTAGGGGACATGTCAGCTATTGTTAAAGACAAGCTGTTTAACACTTTAACAACAAGCTGCATTGTTTTCCCAGTAACTTTTGGTACATGTTTGTTGTTAAAGTGTTAAGCTGGGTATGTTGTAAAGTAGCAGTCTGAATGCTGATGCCCTATGATGAATGCACAAGGTAGACGCTTGAAAACCTTTCTTTTTGCCAGTTTTGGCAGTGATGTGGGTCGAGAGCGCTGCTGATTTGAGTGGCGCTATATAAATGTTCAATTACAATGTTGTTGGGAAGGACTGTAGGCATTAAATAGTAAAGGGAGCAGTTTGAAAGTAGACATGATGTAGGATGAGAAAGAATATGGACATAATGTCAATGGATAAGTTAGAAGATTAGCTATGGAGGTAAAATGGGACAGAGTGTATTTTTGCTTTAGGTAACAGAAAGCACACTGTAATTGTAGTAACTTCTATTGCGCCGGTGTCTAATGCACAAGGTATTAACCGATGGCACACCAAAACCAAGCAGTAATGAGGTCAGTATCCAGAAGATCAGTCTGTAAGACAGAGAGGCAGCCTATGGTGGATAAGCAATTTGGAGTGGTTTACGCTGCTGAGTATAGTTTGGAAGAATGGTACCTTGTTGCATGTTGCATGTACAGTCACTGATGACTGTACAAGTGTTGTATGCTTCGATTCTTTGTAGTGCACCCAAGAGATCCAGTGATTCAGTATAAATGGTACGATGTTGGTGTACTGGACTTCATTCCAGAAACAAAACTCTACTTTGTCCAGAAAGTAAAGAATGGCCATGTTTCAGATTTGGTCGGTCGACCTGTGGTAAATGGTGGGAAATTAGAAGATGGTTAGTTGTTTGAGACTTTTCATTACTGTTAATTCAACCTGCTGTTACCCGTCTGTCATTTTCCTTGACCAAGTGTCTAGGAATAGCTGGTTCCTGCAACTGAGCTGTGTTTGGGTGCTGTAGAAATCTTGAAGTTACATTGCCATTTTGATTATGATAATTTTCTTACACCTATGTATTGCTTGTTGGGTATTTTCTCTGGTGCAGCAATCACACAACAGGTGACTCTCTAGCTTAATGTAGCCATGCCAACAACGCAACCCCAAGCTGATATGTCCTGGACCCTCTTCCACCATGTATTAAGACCAGTAATCATAGCTGCAGATCCTTCTGGACATCTGTACGCAATGTATGTATCAAGACACTTAATGTAGCGCCTTGTAAGTACCTCACAAAACATCTGCACTTGTGGCTATCTGACTGATCTAGACAAGTGCGTTTTTAAAAGACAGTTTGAAAATGGTTGCTGCACAGAGCAGAATGCAGCAGCATGTAAATGCAACGGAAGACTGTTCCATGGAAATAGTCCAACACATGAGAAGGCATGGTGAGCTCGAGTTGAAATGTGAAACTACGACACCTGCACATCTCCACTGCTTACAGAGTGTAGGAATTACCGAAATGTTTACTCGAGACTGGAACAAAGTGCTTCCCGATGTATGCCAGGGCAGTGCTGATAATTGAAGCACATGCCAGCAAGATGGTGTTAAAAGAAATTTGCAATGGGAAGCAAGGTTTGACAAGCAGTCTACATGGCCCTAGGTAGACCTCGTGGTGTTCTGTAATCTCTTGGTCCATCTTCATTGAGACCCACTTGGTCTTCTGGTGGCCCACAATAGATTTAGCAGAAAGCGTTAGGCCATTGTTAGATTATGGCATTAGAACTAAAGTATTAGTCTAATCGCTGGATTTTCTTCAGGCAGCTACATGAGGCTGAATGATCAGTTCTGGATACCACGCATACGGCTGATGTTTTCTGCTGAGAACCCGGAATTGTTTGCTGATCGTGTTCAAGATGCCTACTTGTCACGCAGGAACACTGAGGCTCTGCTGCGCTATAATCTTTACGTTGACTGCATGCCAATCGAAGGTCTACCGGAACCTGATCCAGTTTCAATGAAGAGAATAGCAACAAAAGCCACTAGTACAAACTCACTTATCAAAGACAAGGGGTAAGAACTGCCTTGCTCAAGATCTCTGGCTGTTAACTGCCACCATTGATATTGAGTCTCTCTGTCTGTCTCTGTGTCTGTTTCCGTCTGTGTGTGTCTCTTGACCAATGTATTGTGCATTGCAATGTACTATAATGTAAGTCGACGAAGTTTATCAGCGCCCCACGAAAGTGCTGTCACGGAGACAACTTATCCAGGCCATAATGATAACGGTGCTACAGATTTCCATATTAGATTTGATTAGATTAGATATGAATAGATTTGATTAAATTAGATATGATTAGATTAGATTAGAATCATGCTGGAACAGCCTTATGGCATTCATGGCCTTTTGTGGTTATACCAACTTTTTCTTTATGATAAGCTTCATTATACTGACTTCTTGAGTACCGGATAAGTAACTTAGCGTTTTGTTAATGTTAGACAAATGCTCACATTTTACAAAAAAGTTGATGAAGGTAAGCGTTTCTGTAAACCATGAATATGGCCTGTCTAGAAAGCTACTATGATACTACATCTGATGCTTGCTTCATGGTATACATTCCTAGGACAGTAAGTTTATTGGTAGCGAAGATGATGAATCTGAAATATGTCAAATCCGATATCCCACCAACACATGTCTAAAGATATTCGGATGGTGTTTTGCTGGAATGTTGACTGTCCAGATATGTAGGCTTATGGGTGACAAGTTGAAATCCTAGACAGCTTATCGTCAGTTGGACTCTAGTTCTAAAGCTCAAATGAAGTTCATAATACCTTACCGCACTTTGAATAGAACTCATAATTGTAATCTCAGGTGTCAGAGTCATCCCATTGTGTTCTATATTGATGCTTCTTGTAACAATAATCAGCTGCTTTACAATGGTTGCAGAAATCAATCAATCAAGCAGTTAATCGATCTAAACACAGGTTAATACTGGAAGCAAGCATTACCATGTTAGTTCATCAGACCCTGAGATCGGCTACTATGAGCTCCTGTATGAAACATTTCTGCAGATGCATAAGTAACTTTGACCTTCAGTGGAAGCAGGTACTGTTGGTACTGCTTAGTGCTGGGGGTAATCGTTAGTGAACAACTGGTGTTAGATAGTTAGACAGAGTCCTCTCAGCAGGCTCAAACTCTCAGTCGTCAGATAATGAGGCAATTGCATTACTGATTGGAATGCCGTGTCTTGCATGCATTAATCTTGTATTAGTCATAAAATTTGAAGAATACTGTAAGAAGAATATTTTAAAAGTTTGGTTATGTAGTAATATCACTTCTGGTTATATTGAACTCGGTTGTGGTTTCATTGTTGTTCAGGTTGGAAGACTATATCCAGGTGTTGTTGCGGGAGGTTAACCTCGACTACTGTCGAACAATGAACCAAACCATATTCGACCTAGCAGTCACCTGTTATCCTACCATGTTTTCCTTCGTCACACTTCCAGAAAAGGTCTTTACTCCAGTTCCAGCTACAGGTAAAACTTTCAAGTCTGATACTTGTAAGGATTATTTAAAAGTAAAAAAATATATTTATTTGTGTTGTTTGGTTTTGCCCTTCTTCAAAAGTTCAGAAGTACCAGTGGTACTGAGTAGCTGTGCCTGGTCTTGCTCAAGGTCCCTACACAGTAACCACTGAAGGACACTCAAAACTTAAGTAAGTAAGAATATCCTTTATGAGACCAATTGCTAATTGCATTTTGATGTACATACAACATAGTCTCACAAACAGCTTACTAAAACATGAAGTTCAAGCATCATATATCATCGTGATGATAAAGGATTTACGCATTGAACTATCAGCCAGTGGTATGATTCGGTTGTAGGCCCGGGGGCAGAAGGAGTAAGTTGTGTTTTTGATCTGTGTTACAGGCCGAGTGTGCTATCCAATGGCTACCATGTCCCACTGTAGTAGTTGCAGTAGATGTTGACGTTACTGGTTGTGAACATTATCAAAGAAGCAGGAGGTGAAAAGACTTATCCTGAATAAGGATCAATATTTCTAAGGTGTTATTACGACTAACTTCTTAGTGAATCAACAAGAAGATATGTTTCTGTCTTTTTTCCGTTTAGGTCGGTGGTATGACGTTCCAGAGTTTCCGTTTCATGAGCAGAGGAAGCGATTTGCATTTATCACATTGCTCGTGAAGACCGAGGTGGCACTGGCAATCTCCAGGGTACGGGCAGAATGTTTCCGGGTGACGTCGATGTCTCTCTTCCACATCACAGCCATCAAGTCAATGCGACTGGAGGAATTTGAACAGACTCAGTCACAGACTTCATCTCAGGTGTGAAAATAAATTTCTTAAACGTACTTTCATACACTAACTGATCTGTGTAAATTGTCTACTTTGTTTGACATTACGTTACATTACAAATGCATGTGTGTGGACTTGCTGCCATATAACCAGGATAACAGCAATTTACAGAAGAAATGTAGATTGCCATACTATTGCTAAACAGTTTGCAAACACCTATGAGTAGTTTGGAACGCCTGGATGGTTTTTGGCCACATCTATATAGGGCCTTTATAAGGCTTGTAAAATGCACTGTACAAAAGTTCAGGTATATACATACTTAGAGTACTTCAGTATGAAACAATTTCAAACTGACATATACCTGTAGCAGTGTTGTTTACATGCACCTGTGAGTAGTGTGGAGGGCCTGAATGATTTTTCTCTGTATATAGTACCCTTATTAGTATTTAAAACATGCTATATAAATTTCAAAAACATACATACGTACCTATGTACATACATACTTAGAGTACCTCAGTATAGTACAGTTTGAGGCAGAATTGCATCTAGGACTAGATAGTGTAGACTGTAGAGGATCATAGTTTTGAATGCAGTTCTTTATGAGTGTCTGTGCAACATATGTGGTTGTCATAGTGCATTGTGTTTATCTCAAAAGTTCTAATATGATGCTGTTGTGATGCTGGCCACAGGTGGGCTTTTACCTGAAGGACAGCTGGTTATCAGCCGTGAAGACGGCTATTCGCACAAGCTTAAGAGAGGTTGGCAAGGGTTGGTTCAACCTCAAGGAGTCCAACTGGGAAGTCTATCGCATCTCGAAACTGTGGAAGTTCATGACAATGGTCCGATTCTACATGCAGGTTAAAAACAGTTGTTGCTTTACATTAATGTGCATCTTAATGAGGTGTGGTTGTCTCTGTAGCCTAAGATTTTAACTTAATATGGTGTGGTAGTAGTGGTAGTTTCTGTTTGAAGATGCTGCTTGGTTAGCATGACCCTCCTCCTGTATCCAGGCTTATGACTGGCACCACCCGAAAACGACAATGGCAGTGTTGACATGTTGTGAGTGGGTAAGTTAAGGATTAGAGTTTTGTGTGATCAGAGCTCTTGATAGTGTGCACCTCCCATTCTTTCTGCAATGTGATAGTGGGAACTTTTATACTATGTAGTATTTGCTTCACAATGAATCAAGAAGGGATTTTCCAGTATTTGCATGGTGCTTTGACAGATTGGCTTTTAAATCATTGAAAACTGTTGATTGTTTTATAATATGTGACCAGTCATCACGAAACCAGTCGCTTATCGCAAAACGTTATTACGCAGAAAAGCCGATTTATGATGGGTAACCTCAAACCGGTCGTAATCATAGGCGCCGACTCCACAGGGGCAACAGGGACTTTCGCCCCAGTACTCACCAAGGTTCTGGGGCGATAGTATAGTTTCGCCCCAGTACTTTTTTGGCCATTCAAAATATCAAAATTTCAAAATGCTTGATAAATCTTAGTTAAGGGCATCTTCCGGTCTCAGGCGACTGAAAACTTATATACGAAACACTATGACACTGACAAGATTAAACACCATTGCAGTTTTGAACTGTCATCGAGCATATACCTGGAAGCAGTGGACATTGATACAGTTCTTGACGAATTCATAACTAGGCTAAATGCGCTGTTCGATAGAATACATTCGCCATGAAGTTCAGAAGTTAAGACTGTAACTAACGTCTGTCTTACTGGCAAACTTTATGTGTAACTGCTACAAAAAGAGATTTGTTAGAGAAAGTAGCTATAGTTAGTACTAGTTAGTAATTACAGAAAACTGAAATTTGTTTGGTGAGTAGGGGCCTAATACCAGTGATGGGCAATAGTTAACTAAAAAGTTGCTAACTTTTAGTTTAACTAAATTTTTTTAGTTAAGGTAGAAGTTTAACTGAAAAAAATTGTTTAGTTAAAACCATAGTTTAACTAAAAAATTTTAGTTGCCAACTAAAAAGTTTAACTAAAAAAATCAGCAATATGCAACTATTTTTCCACAGTGAACATTGAACACTGTCAGCAAAAAAACATTTTAACACTGCATGGTTTTAGCATTAACAGCCTGTGTTTTCAAATTCATACACTACTTACAGTACACATGTAACTGTAGCCTATGCCAGAACAGTACACATTGCATAGTTTGAAGGTGAAATTGTAATTGACGCGTTGCATTATTACAGTTCACTTAACGTCTTTTATTGTGAAAATGTTTGTCGTAAAAAGTTGGAAAATGTTTAACTACTTTTTTTTAGTTTAGTTAACTAATTTTCAAAATCAGTTGCCAACTTTAGTTAAACTTTTTTTGAGTTGGAAAATAGTTTTAGTTTAACTTAAAAAAATAGTTTAGTGCCCATCACTGCTTAATACTCGTGGTTGTTGTGTACTTGTCTGTATGATTGAGCAGAGGTAGCACTGTTTCCTAGTATTGCAGTGAGTCTCTTCCCAGTTGAAAGGGCCAGGGTCTGCTACATGGAGTTGGGGGAAGGAAGCAGACTGCTTCCAAATTGTACCGAGGGGGGTTCTCCTAATGAAATGGTTGTTGCTGTTCAATTGACAGAACGCCTACTGACTCAACTGTTGCAATGTATCGGCTGTGGACTGTAATCAAGTCACTGACTCAACTGTTGCAATGTATCGCTGTGGACTGTAATCAAGTCACTGACTCAACTGTTGCAATGTATCGCTGTGGACTGTAATCAAGTCTCTAGTTGGTCAATTTTTTTTATTCCCGATATTTCTATAGCACCTCTCGAAGTCTACTACTACTCAGAGGTGCTCCTGACTACAGCATTGGTATACTGTGCCGGAATATTCACGCCGAAGCGCCACGAGCAATCGCGAGTGAAGGACTTGCCCAAGGTCCGTACGCAGCGGCTAGAGCGGGATTCGAACCTGCAACCCTCCGGTCACAAGGTGCCGAACTTACCACTGAGCCACCACGCCCCACTGTATCGGCTGTGGACTGTAAAATGGCCTATTTCACTGCACTACACGACAATGCTACAATTATTGTCGTGTAGTGCAGTGAAAGTGGGATTATGGAGTCTTGAAATATTCCTGCAAAATAATTGTTGGCTGGATAACACTGTAATAGGCAGGGATGAAGCCTGTTACCGCTCCTTTACACCAGAAAAATGCATTCATAATGCAATCTTTAAAATCCCCATATATTTGCTGAACAGTATCCCATATTGACAATATTTTAACAAGTGTCCCATATTTTGGAAATTTTGTCCCATATTTATACAGCCTGTCCCATAAAATATTTGCAGTGCACTGGGAGCCTTGCAGAAAGAAGCATCCAACATGACCAAGACATATATATCTGCTTCGTCGACTATGAAAAAGCTTTCGACAGAGTAGACTGGAGAAAGCTAATGGGAATACTGAGAAGAAAAGGGGTGGATTGGAGAGAAAGAAGATTGATAGGTAATCTATACATGGGACAAAGAGTGAAAATAAGAGTTGATGGAGAGTACTCAGAACCAGGAAAAATAGGAAGAGGGGTAAGACAAGGATGCCCACTGTCACCAATCCTATTCAACATCTATATAGAAGAGATCATAAGAGAAACGCTAGACGATATGGAGGAGGGGATAAAGGTAGGAGGAAGAAGGGTGAAGGCATTGAGATTTGCAGATGACCAGGCGATGCTGGCAACTAGCCAGGAGGGCTTACAAAGGATGATGGATCGTCTAAATACGGTATCACTGGAATATGAAATGAAAATAAACGTAAAGAAGACAAAGGTAATGAAGATAAACAAGAGAAGCGGTATAATACCACAAACAATAAAGATCACACTAAACGGACAAGAAATAGAACAGGTGGAGAAGTTTTGCTATCTAGGAAGTGTGATCACAGACGATGCAAGATGCCACGAGGAAATAAAAAGAAGAATATCCATGGGAAAAGATGCATTTTACAAAAGAGGAGAGCTGATGAGAGGAACCTTAAGCAAGAATCTAAAGAAGAGAATGGTGAAGACACTGGTGTGGAGTGTGGTGCTGTACGGCTCCGAGACATGGACAATGAGGAAGGACGACATAAAAAGATTGGAGGCCTTCGAGATGTGGGTGTGGCGCAGAATGGAGAGAGTGAGCTGGGTGGAACGGAGGACGAACGAGGAAATCCTGCAAATGGTAGAAGAACAAAGATCACTCATAAGTACTATACGCGGACGACAAAGGAAATGGATCGGGCACATCCTAAGGAGTGAGACACTGCTAAGAGACATCATGGAGGGAAGGATGGAGGGGAGAAAGACGCGAGGAAGACCGAGGGCAATGCTGCTAGACTGGATGATGACAAAAGAAGAAGGATACAGTGGACTGAAGAGAAGAGCACAAGACAGAGAACGATGGCGTCATTGGTCATACGAACCTGCCAATGGGCAGAGAACATAAAGAAGAAAGGGAGCCTTGCAGAAATTAATTCAGCAGTTCAGTTGAACTAAAATGTATAGTTTTCGAAAACCAGTTTGCTTTCTCCAAAAATCCGCTAAAATTCACCTACGGCAATTGTAGAAATCCAAAATTTTTCCGGGGGAGGACCCCGAGCCCCTGCTTCAAAGGGAGGGGCAGGGAGGGAATGTTAAAGGAGGGGGAAAGGGCAGGGGAGGGGATAAGGGGTGGGAAAGGGAAGGGGATGGGTAGGGGAGGGAGGTAGGGGAAGGGGTTTACAGTAAGGGGGATTGATTTCAGCTTGCAGGGGTATAGTAGGCCCTAGAAAAGGCTTGAGGAAAGAGGGGACTCGGGGAGATGGAAGGCAGGGCAGGATGGGCGATGGGATCATCAGATCAGATGATCATGGGAATGAAATTCTTGCCCCAGTACCTTTTACTAAAACTCGGCGCCTATGGTCGTAATTGACATTAATGCAAAAACAATTACAAAAATATATATTTAATACAAATGACATATAAAATATTTGTTTAGACGTATCTAAATGTGTAAAAAAACATTTTTAACTAAGAGCCCTGTATCTGTTTCAAGATGGAAAAACAGAATCTTAGTCAAAATTGCGCTGACTTTGTTGTGATATTTAATTAGGTTACAGATCGAATTTTCGTGCGTGCTTGGCCTCGTTTTGATCAGGGAAATCTCCTCGGTCTGTTCAATTAATAAAATATGACCTTTCTTTGTGTATTATGCACAGAGATTGGCCCGAAAGAGGTCGACTAACCGTTAAATTTTTGAATTTAGCTAGCAACGCTGAGCACGTGACTAAATTTTGCACCGTGGTTGGCTGAAGCTTTGAAAGGTCGGCCCAGAGCATGCCACTCACGTGACCTGGTTTGTTTAAATGACAGATAAATGGGTCGGGTGAACGGCAAACATTTCTTATTTTGTTCATTTTCGACTTAATAAACTTCATTTTCGAAATGGAGGCTATTAATGCGAGTTTGATAAATGCTAAAGTATCGGATCGAGCGAAAGTGCACGAGTTGTTGCGGGAATATTTTACCACAAATCGCGATGAAAGTGAGGACAACAGTGACAATGATGACTAAACTTTAAACGCAGTTTTCTCAAGTAACAATTTATGTAAACCATCGGATTGAAAATTCTGTAACTTCGGTTGTATGTGAGGTATAAAAAAACCGAAAACAGTTTTGAAAAGGTAAATAAAGGATCTACAAGATGGTGTAAAAAACTAAATTTTTATCATTTTTAAGTTGCGACTGGTTCTGTGGCGATGGGTCACATATATTCACATAGGTAGTCTCATTTTATCTGAAGTGTTAAGCTCCTAAAAGTTAAAGCTTGTTTACACACCTCTGTAGAATCTACTGAAAAACAGGGTCCTGAGGTCAAAAGTTCATTTGGCTGATGCACAAGCACAACCACAGCCATCTAGTGACAGGTTTTCATGCCTGATGTTGGAATTTATGAAATTCATAGTAAATGGATAATGTTTTAAAGATTTTAGCTCATGGTTTTCTGTAAATTAGGATTCCTTGCGCACCTTGGTACAAGATTCATTGATCAGCTTTAAGCAAATGATAGTGGACGCCTGTCAGTCGACATTCAGCTGTTCAGAGGACATGGTCTGGGGAGAGGACATCTACAACAGCCCCTACAAGTAAGTCATCTGTCAGGCATGGCCTAGGAATACTTATGTAGAAAATTTATGCATTACGTTTCAAGATATCTGCTCTGAAGTGCACCTTGCCCTGCCTTGGTGAGGGAGAACAGTTTTCATGTGTAGATTGAAAGTGAGTGTATCATATGTGAACAGAAATCAGTTGTGAGCTCGTTTAAAATCATTGGACCCTACCACAGATATTGAAAGAAACATTGGGCTTATCTAGAAACACTTCCATGTACTAGGTAAGTACTACCATTCACTGGTAAGTTCTCTGTAAAGAGTGACCTGTGCGTAATCAAATTTAAGTTAATACAATACCTTTAGTACCGTATTCTCGTATTCTCAGGAGCAACCTTAAGTGCACATTTGAGTGGCACCTGTTCAGAGATGCGACCGACCTGACAATACAAGACCACGAACGAACTAGAATGATCTTCAACTGCTGTCAAAATGGAGGCAGAAAAAGATGGGAGCTCATGTTATAGGTTTCAGCCTGTGTCAGAATGAGGGACCATCCACAGTGAAGCTACAATATTGAATTTGGAGGCTCTGGCTGTTTGAAAGGTGGCCAAGACCATGCCAGGCCTTCTGAGTACTTATTTACGTTCCTTCAAGAAGTTGGAAGAGGCGTGTTGGATGTCGCCTCCACACGTGACTGACCTTCATCCGCTGGTATGCACACGACCTGGAGACTAGCCTGGAACAGAGATTGTTGGCTGGGTGTCTTGGAAACAGCAACCCTCCAGAGAGGGACTTGTCACATAAATGATGATTTGAAAGTATGGTTTTCAATTTGGCATCACTAAGGGTTTTGCGTTGCATTCAAGAACTCTTGTCCTACAGTGTTCTGTGTTTTCTCTTCCAGGCCAAAGCGAATGCCACTTTTTGTGGTTGAGATTATCATGGATTTGAATGGTGTTCAGTACAGTACACCTATGACGACCTTTGAAACATCTTTAGTGGCGCTTTTCAACAAAGGGATTCAGTTGTGTCAAAACATTCCATGTGTTGAAAAGGTAATGATTGTGTATTGATATAGGACATTCATTATGACTGACAGGGAGACCTTGGAAGAAACTGATGTTAAAAAGAATATAAGAACAATTTCTGCACTAACAGTTCTGTAGAGGTCATAGACATAGGCCTACAGGTTAAGAACAGATCGATGTGCAATGGAATGTTTATAAAATTTGTATAAAAACTTTTTGTGGTCAGCCAGTTTACCATGACATTAGGAACCTTCTGCACAATAACTGATTATGAACATCTTGGAAACTGCACAGCTTCTGTCTGTCTGTCTGTCTGTCTGTCTGTTTGTCTGTCTGTCTGTCTGTCTGTCTGTCTGTCAATCTCTCCATCTCTCTTGCTTCAGTTTCTCTGTTGTACCTAAGGAAGTTTCAACTTGTGCTGTTAGCGTAATTAACTTTGATGTTTGGGGAGAAGAAAATGCTTTGTCCTTAGTCACTATAATTATAATAATAATATTCGTTTATTGCTTCAAACTGACAAGTACATGCTGTAAGATTACATGTTATGGTAAACTATAGTAACAGATAATAACAAGTTCAGCAGGAGTCGAATTTAACTGTATTGCAACCTGCAAGGCGCCCATCTGTCCTACTGCTCATTTTACAGTCGCCACCTAGAGAATGGAAGGCTGAGTCGACCTTTGTGGGGCTAGCGGGTATCGATCTCACGTCCTTCTGGTCTTCGTGCCAGCATGTTACCATTCAACCATCTCCCTAGGGATCTGCCTTTCCAGGTAGATGTATCTGGTATTAATAGCACAAAGTTAATTAACTGTTATCTTTCTTGTTTTCTGAATTGTTTTTTTGAATCAATTTTTAGTTCATCGTAGAAGAAATAAGGTTCGCTGGCATGCCTTTGTTGGAATCTGTTGGTGAGAATGAACCGCTGGTGAGTGAATTGCGAGAGACTTTCTGCCACGCAATTAGGAAGGCTATGATTCCAATGAGAGCCTATGCAAAGGAGTATGAATCCCACCTGGAGTTAATGAACATGGATATTGGCCTCTACATTAAGTGAGTATCTCATCATCTTATTAGATGGAAAATTGTCTTGTTTGATACATATTGACATTAACTCTGTTTATTGGTTAAGCTCTAGATGCAGGCGTGAACCAGCCACTGGTGACTTTTCTACTAATCTGAACACTATTTGCTAACTGATGAACTTTGTTTACTAAATGACAATTAACATTGTTTAGGTTAGTGCAGTGAGGGCCTTTGATTAGTATCTTTTGAAGTGGCGATATATTAATTTCCAATTAAAATTACAATTACGTTGCATACTATCAGTAAGTAACCAAGCAGCAGTTGCTTTTGCATTGTCCAGTAAGGAGGCTCAAGCTCAAGAGAGCTGGGTCGATGACAGTCATTGTGCTCAGCTACTCATGAGGGTATGCAGGTGCCAAGCTTCCATTCTTCACTTTGAGTTTGTTGTGTGTCGTCATGAGTTGGACTGTCCACCTAAAACTACCCCACTGCAATTATGTGCTGTTGGAGTTTGCTCTGTGCTGCAAACATTTGAAACTGTCTTAAAACACAGTTGCTTGGATCACGTAGCCATCCATCTTATGGGGTGTTAGGCGCTATGTTTAGTGTCAATGCATAATGAAATATATGGAATTTGAATCAACAAAAATATTTGTGAAAGGAAACAATGATAATACAAAATGACAATGTTTTAAATTGGATCAACACTAAAATTCGAATGTTATTATTATTATTAAAATTGCTTTTTTGAGAGAGGATTTGTCAGTGCTTTAAATTTCATCTAGAAGAAACGTAGTTTCAGGTTCAGAAGTCAGAACTGCTGACTGCGTGCATATCGTATGCTTTATAACTATGTGTGAATTGACTAACAGGAAGTATGATGAGAGCAAGCCATCACCGGCTGACATCCGGGAAGAGGCTGAGCGCCATCTAGCCATCATGAAAAAGTTGGACCAGTCCCTTCCCAGTCTCATCATCATTGGTCCTTTTTATGTGAGCACTGAAATTCTTCGTCAGTCATTGTCGAAAAAGTGCAAAGCTCTGTGCACAGCCGGTCTGGACCTGCTTGCACGAAGACTGAAGACACAAGCTGAGGAGGTCAGATGTCTTATATTACAGGAACTTTAGACATATTCATATATGGATGTACGTATTGTATTTAAGCTATGTATGTATCTGGCTATTTATAGAGTGTCTTATGAACCTCACAAGGGTGCTTAACGTGACAGATCTGAAAGGGTGCACATAAGATGACTTGAAAATGTTTCTTGAGCTGTCTGTAATGAAATAGTTCATAAGTTTAATCTTGGACTGTTCCAGGAGGTTGGTCCAATACATGCATGTATGTTTGTATGTACGTATGTATGTATGCATGTATGTAGGTATGTATGTATACTTAATATAGTGCCTCTGGAAGTGCTGCACATATGACTAGTTTCAAAATGTTTGCTAAACAGTGTGGTAACTGAACAAATTTAAAATGGTTGGTCCGATGCTAGCACAGGAGAGGGAACATTGGGCACAATGGGTTGAGTCATTCCTTTCTGTATCTATTTGGGGATAAAGCTGTTTCTAATTAGAGAGATGTATTTGTTGTGCAGGTTAAGATTATTTAACCCTTTAACGACGAGAGGGATTAGTTTTCCATACATTTTAGTATATGCTCGTTTTTAAAGTGTTAATGATGCTGGTAGATGGGTGCCAAAGAGAAATTGTTTAAGAATCTTGACAAAGTTGCCACACTTATTATTCACAGCAGTTATGACCACGAGTTTGGAAAACAGTGACAGACCATGGAATCATACAGCTCTGTGTAGCTGCAAGCGGCTTTCATGATTCAAGTGTTGTACATTTATACTTGCAGTTGTACTTTTGTGATACATACTTACGTTACGTACATACATGCATACTTCTATACATACATAAACACATACACGCAACATAATAAAAGTATTGTAATTGTTAAGCTTCTCTGTGTGCTGTCTTTAACTGAAGGGGTCTGCTTATGTAGAAAGTCCATCTGAGGGCAACTGCCTTAAAATCAGTGTTACTCCGTTTAATCAACTGTTTAAGACTTTCTGTAGTGCTGTTATCAAAATAAACTAGACGTGAATTGATTGTCACGTAGTGAAGAATCCATAAAGTTTAATTCCTTGTGCATGTTATGCTTTATTTTTTAGGCTTGCGAAGAATACAAAACCATATCTCATAAGTTGTATGAGAAGCCAAATAACATAGAGGAATTGACGGAAATGAGAGAGTGGATGAAATGGATTCCAGAGAAGGTGGAAGAACAACAGGTAAATACACAGACGATGGTGAATGTTGCCTCGGCCAATGTGTAATTTGTCTGGTCGTGCACTGTTCTGGTTGTGAGTTCTTTGTGATGCTTTCATTCAGACATGTTGTTTAAAATGTTGTTTAACATGTTATTTAACACTTAGCGAGGACAGTGTACTAAAAGTGAATGGGAAACCAATGCAGCTCATCACTAAAGTGTTAAACTTTGGTATGTATTGTTTTGTGTTGTTACTGGTTTATTTCAAAGCTTGCTGACTTCTGTTTGTCTAGTGGATTGTTGAGCCTCGTTTTTATGTCTATGGAAATTTCACTAAGTTTCTGAAAAATACTTGGCGAGATATACTTGTAAATAATCATATGCTGACCTCTGCTGTATTAATCATGCTTCAAGAAAGCACTGTCTTGTAACGAGTGCTGTTTACAAGATAGTCATTTTTAGAGGAATGATTAGGGATATCAATTTAAATGTTAGTATGTCAGCTTTCATTTAAAAATTAATTTGAGGTTATTTCTTCAGATGTTGATTGTGAAGTGCAAATTTTAAAGTTGAGAACCAAAAGTCACTGTGTCCTGTGTAGAAGTATCAATATGACTTTGTTTTCTTGAAGGCGGCAGGTGAGAAGGCTCTCAATGACTATGATCTGCTGGAAGGATTCAACTACAATCTCTCGAATGAAGATTATAACATCAGGTAGGCTGGGGTTAGCATGGGTCTGGGGTCGAAAGATTGTGGGTTTGCACCAGCTGAGTGGTAACAAAACCATGGTGAAGTTGCTTACACACGTACTTGTGTCTACGACCATGTGGTATCATTTGGTATGGCCATCTGCTGTGAGTATATAGCTAGTCCGGTGATGTGCTGAACCCATGTCAATGAGTCTGGGATTCATACATTGCTTGCTGAAGAGCAGAAATAAGTGCCTCCCTAGTATACCTAGGCTGCTTCTTAGGACATGGAAGTTATACTTTACTTTTACTTGGGTGGGCATAGAGTGACCACTGACCAATGCATTCTGTGTCAAAGTATTAGTATGGGGTTACAGTTTGCTACCTAAGGGAACATACTGGCTTTTGTTTATAATCATATTTTACTTTCTGTGGCTATAACTGCATGTATCTTTAATTATATTTAGTTGTGCATGTGTGACTTTATAAGCTGCTCCTGTTATAGTTTATTTGCAAAATGTATGTAATCATTGTATGAGTGTAATGTACGTGTGCTCTTCAGCTGCAAGTAAAGGCTACTTGCTTACTTTACTTACTTACTTATGACATCACAGCAGTGTTGCTAATGGAGATGCAAGATGGCGATGAGGCCGTCGCTCTTGTCATAATGAGCTTGGCAATTTTACTTAATTAATGTTTAAAAATTAGTATGGATAAATTAAGTAAAGATTTACTTTCTGATACACACACTGCTGGCACAAGCTTCGAAAACGTGATTAACCCCTTCAATCCTTCATTTATTCACTGGTACAGGATAAATGGTGACCAAATTTGGTGATGATGTTGATGATGATGCTAATGATAATGAAGATGATGACAATGATGATTTATGCAACAGGTGGTCGATTCTTGCATGGCCTCATAAGTTGGAGAGGCAGGTTGAGGCTACACAGGCTCAGTACTTGGAAGATGAAGAGAGATTCAAGAAACTCCAGGTCCTGGATCAGACGTCCTTTGCCGACAGAATTGATTCTCTGACGGTAATTTCTTTTTCACATACACAACTGAGTCCTTTTCACTAGTAGCGTCAAACATACTTCACATCTGTAATTTCTGGAATCGATTGATTATTATTATTTTACATATATTACATGCCGTGGTTTAATAACAAAGCATCATTTGATGGTGCTGACATATTGTGAGTGAAAGACTTCCTCAGTGACCATTTCACGAGGGCTTTATGCAGTACAAGGCAAGTGCTCTACTCCAGTTGGACACCAAAGAAGTGTTAATTTTAGTTATGGTAATGTATGCATCAGTCTATTTATATAGCACCATTTCTGAACTTTGGAGACCTTACTGGTCTATTTATTTCCATGTATTATTTGTGCTTGCCTGCTATACTAGTCCTCCAAAGGGCTAAGGTACTGTCTTGGGATTGTTAGATATTTGGGCTGAAGCACTACATGCCTTCAGGATTCTCTAAATGCTAAAAGAGGAAACCTATGGATCTTGCAACTATGAAATGTAACCCTGATGTTTCAATTAGGATGAACATGAAATTAAGGTTAAATTTGGCGTTGATCGCTAACATTGACCTGGAAACTACCATTGATGTATAATATATTGGCTCTTCTTGTTAAGGTTCTTAGCTAGCATACTGATTGCTTTAATATTCATTTCCAACATGTTTTAAATTCTGTTTGTATGAGAATTTCATGTTGTAATGATTAATGAAACTTATTGAAGAGAATTTGCTTCACGCAGAATATAATAATCATCGTAGAAACTGTTGTGTTTTAACCCTTTAACGACGATTGTGCGCTAAAATGCATGGAAAACTAATCCCTGTCGACGTTAAAGAATTAAGCCCAAATTGATGACTTACTTGCTGATTGCTATGTTTGCATGAATTGCTCAACAGTTGGCAATGGCTGGTATTCCTGGCCTCACTGATCTAAACCGAGTGCATGAGTATGCTGGCTTGTGTCGTCGTACCTACAAAGACCTCAAGGATGCACAAGCAGATGCAGCCAAGTATAACAACCGTGACCGACTGTTTAACCTTCCACTCACCAGCGTAAGTCCTAACCTAACAGGGTCTTAGAACTTCTATAGCACTACTGTGTTACTGCATCAGGTTCAGACAAGATACAAGGTTAAACCCAAAAGCAAGCTCACTATGGAGCGAGTCACCACTGTGTATATATGTGACCTCGGCCGAGAGAAGGGACCACTTGTCGCTTTCTAGATTAGCCGGAAAACGCGTTTTTACGCTTAACGATTATATTGATTTTTGCGTCTAATTAATCAATCTGTAGCTCGGACTCACTGTACAACAGCAAATCTTATGCTACATGATGCGTTAAGGCACGATTCAGGCATTAATGCATTGGGTAGAGTCGTATTAAATTTTTTTCATGCGATTTCCCGCCAAATGACATTTTATATTTTTGTGAAAAAGTGCATAAATTATGGGCCAATCGCTCTGAAATTTTTTCCTCATTTTACCTAAGGTGTAAGCTTGTGGAAACTGCTAATAAGTCCATTTGCGACAAGTGGTCCCTTCTCTCGGCCGAGGTCACATATTATTCAGATATAGTTGCATTTGTTTAGTTATTTGGAGATGATCTTCAAAGGTTACATACTTGGAACCATTGGACAACATTGGAAAGTTCCCGTAGACAGGAACAGTACCCCTCAGGACTTACTGTTTTCTTCCAGGCTTGTGCTGATATCATGTTATACAGAGCAAATGTATGCAAACAGTTTGTCACTATACAGAGTCCACACAGCTGGCTCAAACCTGCAAACATTGGATCGCAGACCAAGAGCATTTAAAAATAGATCACATTGTTACAATGTTTTGCAATGCACAGAAAGACTGTAATGCATGTAATGTAAATCTTCGCATTTCCTCAGCGCCATGCAAAAGCCACGTCAGGGAGACAAGCTTGTTCACCAGTGCTATATACATGTACAGGTCAGGTAAAGTCTGCAATAGTCATGTTGTTTGGTCCATTTCGGTGTCAGGTCAGAATCTGGGGGAGGTCAAGCCAAGGAGACAGCATTGTGCTATGGTGGAAAAGACTCTGAAAGCTAACATTAGCAATCTGTTACCTTGCAAGTGCAGCCGTGCTTTGTTTAATTTCAGTATGACAAGTTGAATCGAGTAGTGAAGGACTTTGAGCCTTACCGCAATCTTTGGGTAACGGCCTCAGACTTCATGAAATGGTACGACAGCTGGATGACAGATCCACTTGTGTCCATAGATGCGGAGGCTGTTGAGAAGAATGTTAACGACTCGTATAAGATGATGCACAAGCTGGTCAGGTTATTTCAGGAATCTCCAGGTCAGTTGTTTATTTTGTTTAAGATGAGATTGATTAGTTTTGCTGTAAAATACATTAGATACCTGTAGATCTTTTACTGTTAGATATTTAAGTTAAGGTAATTTAGATATTATGTTGCGTAAGGTTGGTAATTTAGTACTAGCCTCAGTCAATTCTAGTTTCTTAGGAACTATAACAGTTCTTATACGAAAGAAATTTTGGATCAAGGGTAAATAAGGGCATATATGTCTGATGGCATCATTCCAATACTGCCCTCATAAGAAAGAACCACGTAACTGAAAATTTGGCCGTTTTGAGTTAGATGCAGTTTCTGCATGTATTAGTGGTCTTACACCTTGGTAGGAAGTAAGAACCTCCTATCTTGATGCGATCATAGAGAACCAGCGCTTGTTAATACCACCTATCTGCACACTTCGTATCAAATACTAAGTAAGAACCACGCATCTCACATACGTGGTTTTTTGCTAGTAACAGAGACCGTTTTCTGCAGATGCGTGTCCACGCGCATGCGCAGTCACTACTTCCAGACAATGTTTACGTTTAAGTTTACGAATCTGAGCGATAATTAATTATTTTTTAAGACTCTAATTTTAGTCCGTCTTGGTGGTTTTCATCATTCATCACGCCGTGAGATTAAGTGAAATTTGAGCAACAATAAATATAGTAATTTCAAACGTTTTAAATGTTTTTGAATGATTTTTCATGGCTTGTTTTGCGTGCGTAGCGAATTCCCGACACCCTTATTCCCGAAACAGAATTTCGTCGGATCTCCGAAATCTATTTTCCAAGTTACAACAAAGTTATTTGCGCAAATCTAACTTTTAGAGACATTTTCGAATATACTATTCAGGATATTGGCCGGCTAATCCATACTAGTTTTCAGGATTGGAGCGCTTGGCAGAATATTGTTTTCTGGAATTCGACCAGTTTTGCATTTCCATATTTTATCTGATTTCGGGGATTCGGGTAGACCCAGATTGTTTTGTAGGCTTACAGGATTGAGGGTTATATGATTTAACTTGAAAGAGTCAGAAAGACGATATGATAAACTGTATGGAGAGGATAAGTAGGCCTACAGATGGTGTGGGATGCGTCTGGCTGTTTTTTTTAGTCGATTACACATTATTTCATTTCATCCAACCATATCACACTTACCGCACTTTGGTTTACATATAGTTTATACAAAATAAAGCATTCTTGTCAGAAATGTTTTCCTCATTAAATTAAAGTGATAGATGTGTTGGTATGTATTAGGGGTTGGTGAAGTTGCAGTTGCTGTGGAGCAAAGGATTGAAGCCTTCAAGCCATATATACCTCTGATACAGGGATTAAGGAACCCGGGAATGAGGCAACGGCACTGGGACATGGTAAGTGGAATTCTGACTTATTTGGACACAAAGATCAAGACATGTTTCCTGTGCTGGGTTAATGTTTTTCTTCATTGTGCACTGCCATGTAAACTTATGGTCAGACAACATAAATTCATCCAAAATGTCATTCCAGGTGGCAAGTCCAAAACCTGTGCACTGCTTTAAAGGGAACATTGCACTGGACTTGTGCACGTGACTTGCTTCATAGCTTATAGTTCACCAGAGACTCCTCATGACAGTCTTTATTATAACACAAATTGTAATATAACACAGTCAGGCTCGCAAATCCCGTAATTCAGCTGCAGAATAATATTTACGATGATGCAACTTTGCTGTAAGGTGGCTCTTGTTATGGTTTCCAAAGGCAGTTTTTGATGTATGCCTATTCAGTGGAGGACGGTTTCAAGAGGACTGTCAGATGGATGAGACAAATCCCCATAGGCGTCAGAGAGTAGTGATTGCCAACTGCATTTCCTTAAAAACTGGTGCTCATAGTTCCATGAATATCTGTCATGAATATCCCCGTAGCTCCTTGCACCAGTTTTCCTATAATTTACCAAAGACCAAGTGAGATTTATCCCATTGCAACTAGAATTAGACAATCAGGATCGGGATCAATCTTGTCCAGAGATTAGTGTCCATTGGAGGTCCGAGTCTGGTCGCCAGAGAGACGAAGGAGGCAGAGCAGCTGTTACGGCGGGTTTTGTTCAGGTCGAGAAGGCTTGTAAGGCAGAGGATCAGATGGATTATGGTAGGAATTCTTGAAGAGGTGAGACTTCAATTTGCAGTGGAAAACCTGAGTGGTGATGCGTAGAGGAGCCTGAGGTAGATGACGATGAGTGAATGGCGGTTTTGGTGGAGGAACTGAGAATTTGCGGAATCCAGAGGGAAGTTTGTTCTGGAGTTGAGGTGCAGTGTGGGATATGGATCAGTTGGAGAACTTGAAGCGAGTTGTGACTATGGTAGTAACACTAAAAAAACTATCAGTTTAAAAAATTTAAGCTGCTTAAAGACATGTTTAAATGTAACTTTGATAAGCAAAGTTTAAAATCAGTACAACTTCCCGCTTCCCCAAGCACCTACCGCTATCGGCATAATAACCCATTGTGCTAGTGGAATGACATCAGGCATAATGCCCTTATTTACACAGTAATTTGAGATTTTGGTTAGATTGCTGTAAACTAATTTAATGTCGATCAAATCTATTGGTTAGCATAGGACCAATCAAACTCAGCAGTTACAAGTTCTGTGTTTGTTTGTGTGCATTTCAGCTGAGTAAGGAGTTAGGCTTTCCACTCTACCTTAGGACCAATCTCACTTTCACTAAATGTCTTGAGATGAATCTCCAAGAGCACATTGGAACCATTGCCAAAGTAGCAGAGATCGCTGGAAAGGAATACAGCATTGAACAGGTGAGAAACTGATCAACTTATAAATATTGAACAGGTGAGAAAATGCTAAAATATATGCACAATATAATCACACTAGCACAACTGAAAGGGTTGGAAACGATCCCCCTGAGGTTTGCAGTGAAGTCTTAACTGTGGGAGTCCTAAGAAAGACTAGGGGGTTGAACCCCTAAATCCCCCGAAAATTCTGACCCTGATCTGTACATGCTATATAGTATAATGTAGTATTTTGTAATGTAATGTAAAAATGGCTTTTTGTGTAGAATACGTCTAGCATGTTATCTCAATGAATTTGTTTGAAAAATATCGCTGACATTTGCTTTGTTCTTAGTTTGAGTTGTAATGATTTGATTTATGTAAGGTGTTGGATAAGATGACGAATGAATGGAATCCAGTGAATTTCGAAGTCCTGCCATACAAATCAACTGGGACGTACATAATCAGGGCGTCCGATGACATATCACAGATGCTCGACGACCACATTGTCATGACACAGACCATGACGTTCAGTCCTTACAAGAAACCATTTGAAGACAGGATAAGCTCCTGGGAAACAAAGCTACGAATTACACAGGTCAGTTTGGCACAATAACACCACAAAACATTTCTAAAACAATTCTTTTATCAAACGACCAAAACACCAAAATAATATAATGCAACCCACGTTAAGTGGAATGGAGAAATTTATTTTTCACAAAGACAGTCCTGTGGAGGAAAATCTTCAATGTATGCATGTGAATGTGCAATGATGGTGACAATACTGGTGCATGTGCTAAAAATACTATACTATATGTGTTTAACAGCTACAGACAGAACATGCTGACTAGCACAGTCGAACGCCTTGTAACTAACTGGTTCTGTGCTGGCCTTGTAACGCTAAGCATGCACATATGAGCCTATGCTAAAATACAGGTCCTTAACCAACAATTGCTTATTGCTGTAGATGACTGTCTTGTCAGTAGATATTGGTGCAACAGTGTGGACTTGTTAGCGCAAAGTCATTGGGGGCCATGTCTTATGAGACGGCTTGTAAACCAGACCGCACGCAAAAATGGATCATACCGAAAATGTTGATATTTGTTACTACACTGCAGTTCTTGTACTGTATGTTAATTAACCAGTTTGGCGCATTAAGTTAGTAAATTTGAGGGACATAATACCACTTCGAGTTGAGCAGAATCACACGTAAACCAGGAGCATGTAAATGAGTCCAGACTGTACATAGATAATTTGAAATACACAGCATAATTGATACCTGTGTGTTTGTAGGATGTGTTGGATGAGTGGCTGCTATGTCAGAGGCAGTGGCTCTACCTGGAGCCGATTTTCAGCTCTGATGACATCATGCGCCAACTGCCAATCGAGAGCAAGCGCTACCAGACAATGGACAGAATGTGGCGCAAGATAATGAGAAGTGCCAAGGAGAATCCTCAGGTAGAGCAAGTGATAATGCAGTTTTTTTAGCTATATAGTGGCAATACGAGGTACATAGAATTAGCGATATCAGGATATGATGTTTCGTGTTTACTCGTGTTTATTGACACACTCACTGACAAACTGCAGTAAGTAACATTGAAACATATGATAGTACAATTATCAATATTTCATACAACACACGTCTTGGCCTGTTAGGCGCCCGCTCATTTTACAGCTGCCCCCTAGGGAGTGGAAGACTGAGTCGACCTATAGGGAGCTTACAGCATCGAACAGCATCTTTCAAGATCTTATGTTCTTCGAGCGATTTTTACCATTCATCTGTGCACCCCTGCTAATGATCATGGGTAGAGGTACAATATTTTACAACTGAAAGTTGATGATGCCCCTTACAACAATAGCTGACATGGGTTGGTGATCTTGAAGCCATGCATTGGGGAACATTAGGAGCTATTAACAGACTGGAAGGGGTATGTTTTCGCTTTAAAGCAAAGCAGAAACTCAATAAGAGAGCCACAAAAATCAGGAGGTACTACATTCAAAATGGTTGGACCAGCTACTAGTAAAAATTATTGAAGCTTTTGATAAAGTACAGTCTGGTGATAACAGTTTGAGTTAGTGATAACTTGTACATTTGACTAAAAATTATCACAAAATGATTTCCTAAAGAAACAATCCTGTTAGAAGATGTGGAAACAGGTCGGTCCATAGCCTTAAACTCTGAACTAGCTTAATGAGCTATTTCCCATCAGTCAAGGGTATCTGTCGCTGGTTATTTCTGGGATCGCAGTTGCCTCTTGGTTAGAGCGCTCACCATATAACGCACAGAATATGGTTTGAGCCTCTTGTGAGACGGTTTTTTGTAGGAACCTTGAGCAAGTCATTCACTCACAATTGCTCAGCACCATCGATTGATATATGGTCATGAGTTTAACAAATGCATAATTATAATAATAAACTTGACACCTGTGTTCGTGCAGGTGATCACCCTATGTGCCGATAACAGACTACTGGACAACCTGAGAGAGTGCAACATGTTGATTGATCAAGTGCAGAAGGGATTGACAGAATATCTGGAGACAAAGCGCAATTCCTTTCCACGATTCTACTTCTTGTCTGATGATGAACTTCTGGAAATTCTGTCACAGACGAAAGATCCCACTGCTGTTCAGCCTCATCTTAGGAAGTGCTTCGAAAACATTGCCAAAGTAAGCAATGGCTATACGTGGATGGCCTTTATTTCGATTGAATACAGAATGCTTGTGTATGCAAGTATGTGTGTATGTACGTGCATGCATACATGTATGGTAATTGTAACTGAGATAACTTTTTACTAAATCTATAAATATTTTAACTTATTACTATGTACTGTGTGGTAGAAGTAAAAGTTACTATTCTCAAGTGCATTTTTAAGCATTTGCTTAGTTTAGCTTGTGCTTTATGCTACTGATTCTATATTTATCTAAATTATATGCCTCTGATATTTGTTGATTTCAAACTTCACCAATCACCATGCGTTGTGATATATACAATTAATGTTACTTAACTTGTTTCCAGAGAATTTGTTGAACATTTGCGTAGTTTAGTTTGTGCTCTTTGCTTTTTACAGATCAAGTTTGAGGCTGATCTGAAGATTACACAGATGGCATCGGGAGAGGGTGAGGTTGTGCCATTCAGGGAGTCGCTTTACCCAGAGGGAAACGTCGAAGATTGGCTGCTGGAGGTTGAAAGGGTCATGAAAGAAAGTCTGAGGTTGATTCTGCACGACTCCCTAGTTGACTATAAAACGGTTAGGAAAGTCATTTCTATTACTTTCAAAACATCCTGGACATATATGGACATGACTTATTTAACACTTTACTGACGAGCGTGTACTAAAATATATGGAAAACTAATCCTTTTATCGTGGAAGGGTTAAGAAACTGACAGGAATGATAGGGTAGAAATTCTTCAACGCAAGTCGATTTATGGCTATATTCTGACGAGGGTATAGTCTCAGTGGATGATATCATGGCTTTTAAGAAAAAGCTAGAAAGGATTTGTTGTTGAATTTACAGTAGTTCCAACACAAATTTATTGGCTTATGAACCACTTAAAACCGGTGTTCTGTTATGGTGTTGCCTGATTTTATCTTGATTATTATTGCATTTCTGTGCATTTTAAGCAAACGAAAAGGCATGAACAGAATATGACATGTGGTTCAAGTGCCTGAAAATTTCATTATGTGTTAGAACTACTGCACTCTATTCTCTTCAGTAGCTAATAGTTATATATGGTGTCTTTATAAAAACTTAGCAGTGTTCGCTAGACTGCTAGGTGTAAATGTAAATGACTTTCAGCTGCTAGGTGTAAATATAAACGACTGTCAGCTGCTAGATGTAAATATAAATGGCTGTCAGCTGCTTGATGTAAATATAAATGACTGCCAGCTACTAGGTGTGAATATAAATGACTGTCAGCTGCTAGGTGTGAATATAAATGACTTTCAGCTGCTAGGTGTAAATGTAAATGACTTTCAGCTGCTAGATGTAAATATAAACGACTGTCAGCTGCTAGATGTAAATATAAATGGCTGTCAGCTGCTTGATGTAAATATAAATGACTGCCAGCTACTAGGTGTGAATATAAATGACTGTCAGCTGCTAGGTGTGAATATAAATGACTGTCAGCTGCTAGGTGTAAATGTAAATGACTTTCAGCTGCTAGGTGTAAATGTAAATGACTTTCAGCTGCTAGATGTAAATATAAATGACTGTCAGCTGCTTGATGTAAATATAAATGGCTGTCAGCTGCTTGATGTAAATATAAATGACTGCCAGCTACTAGGTGTGAATATAAATGACTGTCAGCTGCTAGGTGTGAATATAAATGACTTTCAGCTGCTAGGTGTAAATGTAAATGACTTTCAGCTGCTAGATGTAAATATAAACGACTGTCAGCTGCTAGATGTAAATATAAATGGCTGTCAGCTGCTTGATGTAAATATAAATGACTGCCAGCTACTAGGTGTGAATATAAATGACTGTCAGCTGCTAGGTGTGAATATAAATGACTCAGGTGCTAGGTGTAAATGTAAATGACTTTCAGCTGCTAGATGTAAATATAAACGACTGTCAGCTGCTAGATGTAAATATAAATGGCTGTCAGCTGCTTGATGTAAATATAAATGACTGCCAGGTACTAGGTGTGAATATAAATGACTGTCAGCTGCTAGGTGTAAATGTAAATGACTTTCAGCTGCTAGGTGTAAATGTAAATGACTTTCAGCTGCTAGATGTAAATATAAATGACTGTCAGCTGCTTGATGTAAATATAAATGGCTGTCAGCTGCTTGATGTAAATATAAATGACTGCCAGCTACTAGGTGTGAATATAAATGACTGTCAGCTGCTAGGTGTGAATATAAATGACTTTCAGCTGCTAGGTGTAAATGTATATGACTTTCAGCTGCTAGATGTAAATATAAACGACTGTCAGCTGCTAGATGTAAATATAAATGGCTGTCAGCTGCTTGATGTAAATATAAATGACTGCCAGCTACTAGGTGTGAATATAAATGACTGTCAGCTGCTAGGTGTGAATATAAATGACTGTCAGCTGCTAGGTGTAAATGTAAATGACTTTCAGCTGCTAGATGTAAATATAAACGACTGTCAGCTGCTAGATGTAAATATAAATGGCTGTCAGCTGCTTGATGTAAATATAAATGACTGTCAGCTACTAGGTGTGAATATAAATGACTGTCAGCTGCTAGGTGTGAATATAAATGACTGTCAGTATGATATGGCTGTATGCGTCTGTGTATTCAGAGGCGACGGTCAGAGTGGGTGCTGATGTGGCCAGGTCAGGTAGTTGTGGCTGCCTGTCAGACATACTGGACGACTGAAGTGTCTGAAGCTCTTGCAAAACGCGATCTTGCTTCCTACCACAAGAAACTGCTTCTTCAGGTCTGTATTCATCACCCATTCAGAAGTAAACATCAAGCCGTGGACCGTATCACTAGATAACAAAACTGTGGTTACTAACTTCAACATAAGCAATAAGGTCTTAAACTCATTGCGTTTTGTGACAGATGCTGATGGAGTGACAGGGTGACTAAATATGGGATACCAGATTAAGCATCAAAAACTAAATGGCTGAACAAGCTTGATAGTAATACTTTACTCGTGTCTTAATGCTCTAATCAGTTTTGTCTTCACTTGTTGTAATGCTACAATGGTTCCACTGTGCAATATGGGACGATGTGGGACACAGTAGTGAATTGATTACAGTTCTCGCCTTTTAGATATGGAGAGCCTCCCTGAGATGGGTACTTAAGTAGGAACCTTGAGCTATTCTTTCACTCACAATTGCTCAGCTCCATTGATTGGTGCTAGGTCATAGGATAGTGATGCTCATTAAGTGCATTGTCAATAAAAAATTAATGGTAATTCATTTACTGCACCACAAATCTCTTACCAACTTCTTTGTGACACATTACAAGTAACCTAAGGTTATATAATTCCCAGTAGTAAGTGCACAGCTAACTAGTGCCTATTGACAAAAATTCCTCAGAGATGTTCCTTACCAGACTACATAAGACCAGATTCAGAGACGACGGTCAGAGTGATAGTTATGACAGTTAATGGATTTTTGTGACATTTTGAGTGAATTTATTACTAGTATGTTGTTAATAGTTTTTTATTCGAGGAATTTTCGGGAATGATGTTTTATGATTTTTTCCGAATGATGTTATATACCTTTGGCTGTGTTTATTAGATGTCTGTACACAAAACTGCAAGTAGCAATTGGTTAATAATAAAGAATATACTTACTTGCTTTACTTTGTTTTTTATTGAGCAGTTGGATGAGTTAAGACAACTTGTTCGTTCTCGTCTATCACGAACCGGTCGCCAGATCTTGTCTGCCCTCATCGTCATTGAAGTGCATGCGAGAGATGTTGTGACAAATATGTTGGCTGAAAATGTTGCAGACGTTAATGACTTTGAATGGATCAGCCAACTGAGGTAGATACATACAGTTTGGACTCTTTTATATGCCCGATTTGTGCACCATTCTGCTTAATACAAATTGGTGTGACCCCCAGAGCTGCTAACTTAACATGCCTTACTGCTTGACATGACATACAAGAGCAGCAGTGTGGTGCTAAGTTATTATTATTATGATAGAGTTTGACTGGCAGCACATTCCAAACTGTTGGGCCGGATGCACCAAATGTTCTTCTTCTCCATGTAGCAGTAGCCTTTCCGGACCACACTAGGTCATAGCTCTTTCTAAAGAGCTAAATGTTTACACTCTTTGAAATATATTTATACTTTTATTTCATTTTTTATTTTCATGTTTTACTCATCTTCTTGGTTTATCTGCTTTTCTAAAAATTAGTTGCAAGAACAGATATCTTATGCTGAGACAGTGTTTGTCTTTGTGCTAGGTAAAATTTGTATTCTTGGCTTAGGAACTGTTTCTTTATATTAAATTTAATTTGTTAGGAATTGTTCATTTGCCATTTTGTGTTGTTAACGATTTTTATTTTAGGTACTACTGGACAGATGAGTTTCTATACATTCGAGCTGTAAATGCTGAATTTCCCTATGGCTTTGAGTACCTTGGCAACACTGGACGCCTGGTGATTACCCCACTAACGGACAGATGTTATCTCACCTTAACAGGTGCATTACACCTGAGATTTGGTGGAGCACCTGCTGGACCTGCAGGTACCGGAAAAACCGAGACTGTCAAGGTACGCTGAATTGAATCATTTAATGTCTTTGAATATTTTAATCTGAGGTAGATATAGACAGAGCAAGAGAGCATTTGGCTGTGTATAAACCTCCTTCTGCTATATATACTTTATATAGCCTAGGTTTTGGTAGTTGGACTGGCAACGTTATGTTTGCAATTCAGCCATGCAATGGCTTGGTCTTAGGACCTTGCCTTCGAGGAGTGTTGTTGATAGGGACTTGTAGAATTTAGCACATGTAAATGTTCTTATAATTCTCCGAAATTTGTCAGCATCAAACAAAAGTTGCATCAGGGAGACCTGCTTTTTCACCAGTGCTATATCAAATCAAGTCTACAAAAGCCAGAAGGTTTGGCCAGTTTTGGTGCCAGGTCAGAATCCTTGAGGTCCTGCTGAGAGACAGCATGGTGCTACAGTGGAAATCATTGGTGATGGTGGTCATGTGATGGTGCAGTAGCAGAATCAGAATAGCATAGTTTGAAACGTTCAGATTTCAATCCTGGCTGAAGTTCTGCAGGATAGAGGGCAAGCAGGAAGTGCTGAAATTAGCAGGCAAGAAAGGGGATGGACAGAGTGGTGGAGATCTTCCAGTAATTTCTTACAAAGAGCTGGCACAGCATAGATTACAAATGGTTGCAGATGTTGAGAGAGGAGGAGACCTAAGGCCAACATAGAGAAAGGTAAACTTAGCAGTTACTATCCTTATTGAAGATTTTGCTGTACACTAGTGATTTGATTCAGAGAATGATCTTGGATACATGTATTTTATTCACTTGTAAATTAGTGGTAAATGTTGGGTAAAGAGAGCCAAAACAAGTGGATTTAATCGGTTACCAAAAGCTCTGCTAAGCAGAGCTAACTAGAAACTGACATATATTGTAAATTGTATGTGTCTACCATACACTTGAAAAGATGAAGGAAAATCCTATTGACCAGTGCTACTCAAACTGTGGTCCACAGCCTGGTACCGGTCTACGAGGGATTGGTTACCAGGCCATGGAATGATAACTGGAATCACAATTTTGATCATACTCAAATAAAATATGGAATTGCATACACTTTTACAAAATGTTCTTGCTCTAGTGAATAGGACATTTTGTTTGGTGCACAACTAGTGAATAGGACATTTTGTTTGGTGCACAACATAATAGTGAGTTATGTTTTTGAATGCTTTTTTAGGACTTGGCCAAAGCCATGGCCAGGCAGTGTGTTGTATTTAACTGCTCAGATCAGCTGGACTTCATGGCTATGGGAAAGTTTTTTAAAGGACTGGCCAGGTCTGTATGATAATAAGATTAACCTGGGTGAGATTTGTTGTCATTGGTTTTATCATTGGTTTTTCTTTATATGCCTAGACATTAACGATCTCATGAATAACTCATTAAAATAATTAGTCATAAAAACTTTGCGTGATTTTATCGAGCTCGGTTTGAAATTGAAGCGTGATAGTATGGAAATGGAAAGTGATGTCAGTTAGTGATTTTGGTGATAGTTAATGATGGGTTGTGATGCTTAGCATTTCTAAGATTATGCTAAGATTGAGGGGGTGCTATTGAGGCTCCCAGGTATAGGAATTCTTTAGACTTGCCCAGACAGGTAGATTTGTTACCATTTGGTAAACCATCCTTTTGTAACTGGGCATCTGAGTTATTGCTTCTATTGCCATGACTTCTATCACCACTCTTGTAGTTATATACAAGGCATGACTACCATGTGTAACAGACCATAACCTGTGTGCAGATCCTGTTAATTCTGTGGGATTGGTCCAGTTAGGCACTAAGGATATGGGCAAATTATTATTATTAGTTATTACCTAAATTTGTAACGTGCGCATGGTCACACTGAAAAGTGAATCTGAGGCATGGATACTGGATAGTCAGTCGCCAGGAGAAGGTGCAATTAGATATCCAAGTGCTTGAAAGCCAAGGAGAAATAGTGTGTTTTGAACCGCATTTTGAAGGTAGGAAGTGAACTTGGGCTGCAACGAGCATAGACACTAATGATAAGTGAGCTGAAACAGATAAACAGAGCATATGTTAAGGTCAATCTACATTATAGTACATTACAACTGTATTTTGATATTGCCCTTCGTCCAAAGTTCAGAAGTGCACATGACCATACTTATTTATTTATTTATTTTATTCCGGATATTTCTATAGCGCCTCTCGAAGTCTACTACTACTCAGAGGCGCTCCCGACTACAGCATTGATACTGTGTCGGATTTTTCACGCCGAAGCGCCACGTGCAATTGCAAGTGAAGGACTTGCCCAAGGTCCGTACGCAGCGGCTAGAGTGGGATTCGAACCTGCAACCCTCCGGTCACAAGGCGCCGAACCTACCACTGAGCCACCACGAAAGAACATTGATGACCCTGAGCAATTGTGAGTGAAGGACTTGCTCAAGGTCCCTACACAGTAATTGCCTTGGGTGAGCCTCGAACCCATACTCTCAGGGTTACAGGCTGAGCACTCTAACTAATTGACCACCGTGCCACACTCTATAAAGCTATATTTATATAAATCAACTGTACCTTTACATTAAAATACATTTGGATATTTTAATTTTTGTCTGTCTTCTTATATGTTTGTGACTGTATGGCTTGTAGTGCTGGTGCGTCCTGTTGCTTTGACGAGTTCAACCGCATTGACATTGAGGTCTTGTCAGTCGTAGCTCAACAGATCACCACTATACAGAAGGCTCAACAACAGCGTGTCAGACTTACTTTATTAACCTTGTCTTTGCTAAACTTATTTTACTTAAGTTATGATGAGTATTTCTATCCAAGGGTTGAAATATTAGCTGATTGTTATGCCATTGCAAAATGGCATAAGCATTATTCACTTTCATTTGTTTTCAAAGAGTCCACGATTTCTGTAGCAATTTGCAGAATAGATTTTAAAAATAGAAATAGTACTTCGAACTGTTTATTCAGATTTTTTGTGACACTGTCCAGTTTGGTTTTATGCATCTAGTATGCTTAGCTTAGTGGTTAGCTGTGTGCATGTTTAACACTTTAACTACGAGCTGCATTTGTTTCCCAGTCGCTTTTAGTACACTCTCGTCGGTAACGTGTTAATGTGTTAGATGTTTATAAATATGCAAGTGCACTTATTCCTAGAGTAAAGATGGTAAGAAGAAACTTGTCTCTTATGAATTACAGATATTTTCAACCAACCCAGTAGATCTTCATATGCATTTCATTATTTAGTTCTAAAGAGAGAATAATAGAGCAATATTAATATAGAATAGTTATAGAATATTGTATTTATATTGACATTATAATATATTATATATTAATATTATATTAATATTAATATATAATTAATTAATATTAATTTTGTATATATTATATTTTTTAAATATATGGTTTAGCAATAATAGGAAATCACCGTTACCATTGATGGCTGTGTGCACGATAAAATATAAAGAACTGTTATGTGCAAAAGTGTTAAATGCTGGTCATGCATCTGAAATAATTTCCTTTAATTTGAACTAATTAATTTTCCAGCTGGAGAGGTTCATATTTGAAGGCGTTGAAATAGTTTTGAAGCCTACATGTTCGATCTTTGTCACGATGAATCCTGGTTATGCTGGCCGAACCGAACTGCCAGACAACCTGAAGGCAAGAGAATCAATCGCTATTACTTCATTTTTAAATAATGAATTGTATAATGCAGCACCCTTTTTTCTGAGTGTTTTCAAATTGCAAGGCACCTGTCAGTTCCAAAGAAAACATGTCAATACAGACAGATGGCCGTTGGGGTCATTAAAAGTCTGGTAGATAAATGGTCATGAGGGTCAGCAATGGAAGCATGTTTTAGGGTAAATATCTGTTTTAAAACATCATTCAAAGTGTTTTAAAACATTATTCAAAGTGTTTAAACTGTCATCAAGAATTTCATGGTATTTGCTCTGTCTGTACAGACGTTATCAAAACAGCCACACCCTTGGGGTCAGAATAGGCCCATATTGTACTGGTACTAGCCTGCTATGGGCCAATTGTAGGTTCAGTTAGCACTATAATGATGAGTGTGTACTAAAGGTGACTGAGAAACCAATGCAGCTTGTCGTTAAATTGTTAATATGGTTATCAGGACCAAGTCAGGGTGAGTGACACAGTTGTTTAATGTTTAATCATCTCTGTTAGAAACTACTTAGAATTGAAAGTCCCGGGTCAAATAGTCATTATGTCTGGAAGGAAGGAGGGGATTAATTACCACCACTTTGTGTTACGCCCTTGTCTGGTAGCGAAGTTTAAAACTGAATGTTTTGAATTCTTATTAATTTTTAAGTATTGATGGACACTGGCATGTGTATATATTTTACATGTTCTGATGTTACTGGTTGCCAGGCTCTGTTTCGTCCAGTGGCCATGATGGTCCCCGATTATGCCCTTATTGCGGAGATCTCTCTCTTCTCTTTCGGATTCTCGGATGCCAGAGTTCTCGCGAAGAAAATTGTCACCACCTTCAAACTTTCCTCAGAACAACTATCTACCCAGGTAAACTATTCTTGTTTCACAAGTCCATACATGATTAGGTGTTTCTTAAAGACAACTCTGGTTTATTGAATGAATTTTATCTTTTATATCATTTGACTTTAGTTTACCACATTTTTCATAGAGTAATGTTATGCTAAAATAGATCACGACCTGTTTTCAGCTTCTTACTAATTGACCTCTTTTTATTTTAGTGGTGCCTTTTATAGATTCTTTAAGTGTGCTTTTGAATCTTCTAGACTTACCAGTAGAACTGTAGTTCTGGTGAATAAGCTGGTCTCTGTGACACTGCTTTTGTGCAGCACTGAGAAATTTAGCAGATGTATATTACATTACATTACATTACACGTCTCTGAAGTTTTTCAAGTACACTGTTTCTATGTGATTGTAATAAATGTGTGCATTTCTTCCAGTTATTAAGCATCATGCTAACTTGTTTGGAACTTTGCAGGACCATTATGACTTTGGCATGAGAGCCGTCAAGTCTGTCATATCAGCTGCAGGTAACCTAAAGAGGCAGTACCCAGACATGAATGAGGTAATTGGTTTTCATCAGAATATTTTCATTGGTCCTAAGGTGTTGAATAGTAATTCTAGTCATTTGGTAACATGTACTTTTATGGTACTGTTTGCTAAGTTTGGCACATTTTGGACATTTAATCTAAAACTCTGTTGTGCCACTTAACACTTTAACGATGCGAGTGTACTAAAAGTGACTGGGAAACCAATGCAGCTTGCTGTTAAAGTGTTAAGCAATGTACAAATCGATTTTTTAACCAGGCTTTGCAAACCAGTTTATGCCTTCTTAATTTGTTGCTTTTTGCTTGGTACATATATAGTTTGTGCACTTATTTGTGGTAGTAAGTAAGTAAGTAAGTAAGTAAGTATATCCTTTATTAATCCAACTGCTAACCGCATTTTGGTTTACACTTGTATATCACGTCCAGATTAAAGTACTAAGGCCTATATTCCGGTGAAAATCATCCTAATTATGAAAGATTTACGAGCTAGACTGTCAGCAGTCGGGAGAACCCGATTATGAACACGGGGTCGCAAAGTATAACCCGTATGCTTAACAGGAGGTAATAGCACATGAAGCACATGTGTAGGACATGTAAGGACGGTCGTGAAAAGTTTAGTTCTATTCTTTAGTTTTATTTTCTTGTCTCAAGTGATTTTATAACTTAATAGAAATTTTACCGGTTTATTATGGATTAACTAAATCGACTACAAGTATAAAATACCTTTTTTGCACTGTTGTATTTTATTTTACAGTTTGATATGGCATGTCACTGTTTATAGGTGGAGTATAGGTGTAGTTATAATATGGCTTTAGGATTTGATAACGCTGCGTGCTATACGTGATGTCAATGTCCCCAAGTTTCTGATGGATGACCTCAAGTTATTCAGTGGAATTGTATCTGATCTCTTTCCAAATATCAAGTATGTTACTGATCTTCAGGAATAAGAATTTCTTTCGACTGGTCTTTTGAATGATTCATGCTTTTCTCTATTCCTTCTTTGCTGTTAATTACTTTATTGCTGTTAATTACTTTATTTGACATTTTTAAATTGAACATTAAGTGGATATATGCTCAATGTTTAGTTCTAATATATCGATATATATCATCGATATATCATATTTGGAATTTGTGTAATTTCTTCTTATTTTGAATTTGCTGCTTCTTTTCGTAGTATGAAAACTTTAGCCTTGTGTATTCAGTGTCTTAGATGCAAGGCATTTCTGTAGTTTAACTTTGCTGAATCAATTCTTCTTGGTTGCCTCTTTTTCACTTGCATTCTGTATTTGATTAAATATGCTGGATTTGCTGACCCAGTTTTGAGATGTGAATTTCAAAATTCTACTAAGTCTTACATTTTGTTACATTGTCATATTACATTGAGTGTTTTTACTGCATATGGTTGGCTGATTTTTGACTATTGTTCGACTGATGCCTTGCTCATTTTAATTATAGTACTACAGTTTGGTAGGTCATATTAGATTTGAGTAGAGTAGATACTAGGATGTGGGACACAGCAGCGGATTGGTTAGAGAGCTTGTCTTGTAACGCAAAGCATGGGTTCAAGCCTCCCATGAGATGGTTAGGGACCTTGAGCAAGTCCTTCACTCAGAACTGCTCAACACCATCAATTGATGCTTGGTTATTATTTATTTATTTATTCCGGATATTTCTATAGCGCCTCTCGAAGTCTACTACTACTCAGAGGCGCTCCCGACTACAGCATTTGATACTGTGCCGGAATTTTCACGCAAGCGCCACGAGCAATTGCGAGTGAAGGACTTGCCCAAGGTCCATACGCAGCGGCTAGAGTGGGATTCGAACCTGTAACCCTCCAGTCACAAGGCGCCGAACTTACCACTGAGCCACCATGCCCCACAATTAGATAGTATTAGATAGGAGGCTTAATAAATTCGTAAAATAGTAGTATAGAGATCACAACTCTACAGTGTTGAAGTCAGAGGAGTTTGTGTTTGTCATAGGGAAGAACCAGTGGATTATGGTGCTCTCAACACTTCATTGAGGAAGGTGTGTGTCAAGAACCACCTCAAAGATGTTGATGGTTAGTGTCGTTTTCTTGGAAGCGTTTACGATTTAGAATTTAGGATATTACCCATGTGGTTGTTTCTGACATGTCTAGTTTAACAGCGCATATGCAACTCACTTATGTAATTTTAAATCCTACTTCCAGAAATTCAGGCACATGCTGTAGGAATATAAACACTTGTGCTCAAGAATAGGCAGTCAGTGAAGAGTTAGGTGAATACTATGTTCACTTTTTAGTTAGTTATAATGATGAGCTACCAGCCAGTCTGTGGCATTAGGCAATTGTACAGTAGGATTATGAATGGACCATCTCTGGATTATGCCTTATAAACAATTCCTAACAGGTATAAATTGAAGCTTAGCTTTTGCCAATTAATTAGAATTCTCGAATATTCACATTATATAGGCATTGCCTACCTGTGTATGTAGTATTATGACGACTTGTGATGCAAGTTTTGTTGGCATTTGAGTGTTTTTGCATTATTGAAATATAATCTAATTGCTTCTATAAGTAATTATCATGTCCTATCTAATTATTTGTCTTGTTAGAATATCATAATGCACAAGGCTTCAGTCATTGGTCTATTCATTCATTCATTCGTAAATTTATATAGCGCCACTTCAAGGGAACTACTCAGAGGCGCTCCCGACTCCAGCATGGCGAAAAAGAGCAGTTTTCAGGTGGTCATAGAAGGTACCAGAGGAAGACCTAGGATGTAGGCGCAACTCAGGGGGAAGGCCATTCCATATGGTCGGGCCAACCACCGAGAAAGCGCGGGTCTGCATGATAGCAGTACGGGCAAACGGGACGGATAGCATCCCCCTCCCCACCGAGCGGAGGACTCGAGCAGTCCGAGAAGCTATTCAAGTGAGATCGTATTTGAGAGTGATACCCAGTCGAAATTCAGAAGTCGAGCTAGTTTATTCAAATGAAGAGTTAACCCAAGCAACACTACAAGAATATAGAAGCACATTTCACGTCATGGGTAGAACCATAAAGGAACCAGTTACTGCACTGTCAGGACCCAAATTTTCACAAGTAGTTTGACGGATGATTTCATTTATGATTTCTCATTCACCATGTGAAGAAGTGCCTAATTAATGATCAACTGTGATACAAGATAGCAGTACTTTTGATGGTTATGAGTTTGAAGGTTGCAAACCTGTACTTGACAAAATTGGAAACTATTAAGATTTCTTGAATGCACAGGTTTCATTGAGAAGTGTATTCAGCTGTTTGAAACTACTATTGTACGTCATGGACTTATGCTTGTTGGACCAACTGGGTCGGGAAAAACTAAGGTTGGTCTTGGCAACACTGTTTTTTTTTCAAAAGTTGTTAGTCGGATAACTTGCAAATTCATTTGATCAGAGGATACTTAAACTGAATTTTATCTAAACTGTTGCTATAGCAATGGTCTTTGGCAGTGCTTTTTCTCAGCCGGAACAGCGTTCCGGCACCTTTTTCAGCTACTAAAAGTTAATTTATTTATTTTAATAATAAAAACAATAATTTAGTTATTTTAATTAAATTTCAGTGTTTTGAACTGTTTACAGTGTTTATTGAGACCCCTCCCAACTTCTAATCCCGTTTTTCTCGGGATTTTAGCCCGCCCATAATTGTTCCGTTCTGGAACCTATTGTTCCGTTCCGGAACCTTTTTCCCCAGAAAAAAAGCACTGGTCTTTGGTAATAAAACTATTTAATTAATTCAGGACTTTAGCTTTAGTTGGACATTTTAGGACACGAAAAATCACAACTGAAGAATTTAATACAATGCATCAAAAGTGTCTTGCTTCTGTTAGGTAAAAGTGTGCTTAAGAATGACTGCAATTCGGAAGTCCGGGTTATGTTACATTAGGAGAGATATAGAAAGATTCTAAGACAGTATTGCAAGTTGATAAGTATGGTTCTTGGAAGGACTTAATGAGTGTGAGATATTATAATGCCAATAATTTTAGATACTGTTTAAACAATAAAAACATACACCTATGCATTGAATGCTCTTCATGCACACTGCTAAGAATATTTGTGAAAACGATTTATTTGCCATATCTTCAAATCTCAGTGCTATTTGTTTGTGCGGCTCATGGCTTTTTTTAGTGCTATGAGGTTCTGCAGTGGGCACAGACAGACCTGAAGGGCATCATGTCACCTTCAGGGAATAACTTTGAACCAACACATACCTACATCCTAAACCCAAAGTCCATCACCCTTGGGCAACTTTATGGTGAATTTGATGCTATGACACATGAATGGTAAACTAACGTTCTCACTCTTACAACTTCTTTATCTCCTAAGCTAGTGTTTTTGCTCAGAATAAGGAATTAACCCTTCTTTGCATATTTAGTTAGTTTTGCTAGCATATTTAAATCGTGCTCTTCTTTTAGACATATGTGAATTTGATTAATAAATTAAAAATTTTATTCTTCTTACAATTATTACTCTAGATAATGTTAAAAATACATTATGCACATATTAATATCGTAATTGTAATCTCCAAACTTATAAAGCGCCACTTGTAGGCCAAGCGCAGGGCACCAGCCTATTCACGAGCGCTGAGCCCATTCATGTATGCTGAGCTTATTCACAAGCGCTGAGCATATACACGAGCGATCAGGGGCTCATGTATGAATACGATAATAAAATTCATGTATGAATATGATAAAATTCTGCAGGTATGAATATGATAATTAATTCATTTTGTATTTTGAAAACAAATACCTTTGTAAATTTGCTAGATAGATAATGGGTTAAGGTAGTAAAAGTCCATTGTAGTACTGTTAGTGTGGTTTAATATCTTGTAGATTTCTTCTGTGCTTTGTGTGTTTTGGAATGTACTAGACACATAACTGTATCGTATAGATGCTATAGAATAAGAATGAGCTGGACTTTCTTTACGAGTTCTTGTGATATTTGGGTACCCTACAGATGCAGTGTTTATCTTTTGTTTAACATGCTGCAATGGTTTGCGATAGGACGGACGGTGTCTTGTGTACTCTGATTCGCATTGGTTCATCTGCCACAGACGAGGACAAACGATGGTACATGTTTGATGGACCGGTCGATGCCATCTGGATTGAGAGCATGAACACCGTGCTTGATGACAACAAGAAACTCTGCCTCACGAGTGGAGAGATCATCAAGCTGACTGAGGTAACAATTGGACACGGCTAACTAGTGATGCGAACAAAGGTGTAATTGCTATTAGTAACTTCTGTTGTGCTGGTGTCTATTGTTCAAGGCATCGTTCGATGGCACACCAAAACCAAATCGTAATCAGGTCAATATCCAGAAGCTTAGGCCATAAGACAGAGAGGCAGCCTATGGTGGATAAGCAGTTTGAAAGAGGTAAGTTTTAGGTTGAGAACTAAGTAAACAAGTGAATGAGCAGAGCGGCGCACAGACATTGGGAGAGCGTTCCAAAAAGTAAGTGGTTTTTAGACGTGTGTTTAGACCTCCAAGACATGGTTTGATCAGGTTCTTTTGCCATTATGGGGCAGCAAAAAATACTGAGATGCAAGTGCAAAGAAGAAAATACTTTTTAATTGATTTGAGTAACTGAAAAATCAATGCTTTCTATGAATGGTTCCATGAAAGTTACTGATGCTATAATTTTTAAGTATCTAGACCAATGACCATAGGTGCTTGGGTGTGAATTTCATGAGGGATAAGTGCCAAATCTTGTCCCTATGTGTGGATGCTCATGTGGTATGTATACACTATACAGTTGATATTATTGCATAAGAATGGCATTGTGGCCGACTGCTAATTGCTAATTAATTAAAAGCCAGTGTCTTCTAGCAGCTAGCAGATGAGTTGGCTATGTCATTGTTCTGCAGCACATGACGATGATGTTTGAGGTGCAGGACCTGGCTGTGGCTTCACCAGCCACCGTCAGTCGATGTGGCATGGTCTACTTGGAGCCAAGCCTCCTTGGCCTCAAACCTTTTGTTGAGTGTTACCTGAAGCAACTCGTGGACCTCATCAGTCCGTACAAAGAACAGCTTCAAAAACTGTTTGACTTCTTCTTAGAGGTAATCGCAGTCTCAAAATGATTGCCTGATTTGGTTTTGTACGCACCCTTCATTTGTAATCATGTTGATAAACAACATAATTGGTTACAATTATGTTGTTTATCAACAACAAATAAATTTTAATTAGTATATTTTTGGAAGGCTAAAATTTGTGAGAAATTGATTGCTTCAGCTGATTTATCACACGTGTTATTTAGCAGACCTGTAAACAATCAATTCTGTTTTCAATGTTACAATGCTGGCATCTGAAGTACTGTGAAAGTTTTGTTAGTTTTTAGGTATTTATTTTAAGTGCTTAATTATTATGCACACACAGTCAGTAATTCTAACTCTGCAGTGCTAATAAGTTCAGTGCTAACAAAACTGAGTAATTTAATGAGCAGAATGTAAACATTAGTTCTCAAGTAAGTGGTATAATGGTTTTTTGGTGCATGTGTATGTAGCAAGACGCTTATTATAGTGTCTTTCTAGTACCGCTTGAGGGCACTGAGACTGTGCGTGAATTATGTTATCTGGTCTTTGCTTGATAATAACAATAATAATATATTTGTATTTATTGACAAGCTTACTGACAAACCGCAGTAAATAACATTGAAACATGTATATGACAGTACAGTTATCAAGATCTTATAGAACACATGTCTTGTCTGCCTGTTAGGTGCACACTCGTTTTACAGCTGCCCCTAAGGAGTGGAAGGCTGAGTCGTGTCTTTCAAGATCTTATGTTCTTCGAGCAATAGTGTTACCATTCATCTATCGACTCCCCAACTACGTGGTGAACACTCAGCCATGCCTCAGATTCATATTAGTGATTTTGCACATGTAATAAGCACTATAAATAAATAAAGCATTAAATATTATATTTACTTGCATACTGCTTGCATTATATGAACTTGTAAAAACTGTTATCAAAACTACTGCTTGTGTTTTTGAAGGACGCAATTGACTTCCTTCGTCACAACATGAAGGAAATCGTTCCATCGATGGACAGCAATTTGGCGTTCAGTCTTCTAAAGATGTTGAACTGTTTCTTTAGGCCATACTTTCCCAAAGAAGTAAGCTCTGCAAGAACAAAATTATACATATTGTAGGGTAATGCAGCTTCAGCAAAAATGTAAATTCTGTGTTACACATTTTCAGGTTAATTTTAGCAATGACCTATTAATGTGACTCAATGACCTGATACCAGGTGGTGGCCAGCTGATAGCCTCATTGTGAACCCAGTGGACATGTCTGCTAGGGTGGGGCATCAGCAGATGAAGAAGTAAATTTAGAAAGTTAGAAACAAATGTGGTATTTGAACTGGAGAAAGACTTACTATGTTTTGTCGCGATGCAGTGCATTTGCAATGTTTTCGTTTGTACAGTTTCTCTTATCAAGTATTGAATGGTGTTTCCAATTTAATCTAATGACTTGTATCGCTTTGTCATCACAGTGCTCAAGACATTTTAGATTTCTACACATCGCATAATATCTGTAATTTATGTTGTTTCTGTTTTGTAGTTGCAACAGCGAAGAGTTGCTGTAAGTTGCTTTGTATTTATTTCCTAAACTGATTCATTTTGAGATTTGTTTCTTGTGGAAACAGAATGAGTTGTTGATGCATTATGTCTGTTCCATGTGAGAGAATGGTTCTTCATGTTGCTCTGTGCTAAACAGGCATGGATGGAGTCCAGCCAGACCAATAAGACCAAGGCCAAAGTTGTATCGGACAAGGCCAGACCTCTATGCTAAGACAATTCTTTCTGAGGCGTTTTCAGCTGGTTGTACCAACTTAACTTGCTTTTTCAGCTGGTTATACCAACTTAACTTGCTTTTTCAGCTGGTTATACCAACTTAACTTGCTTTTTCAGCTGGTTATACCAACTTAACTTGCCTTTTAGGTTGCTTATCTGCCATAGACTGCCTTTCTACCTGTCTGTCTCAATGCACTGACTTTATAGATATTGACCTGATCGTAATCTCCGGATTTCTACAGCGCCCAAAGAAGTGAAGTCGCGGGAACCAGCTTATTCACAGCCTGAGTACAGCTTGGATTTTGCCTCATCCATTGATGCCCCGAGCTAGTACAGGAGTTGCTGATTATTAATAATTCATTATTGATTCTATCATTTAGGGTGAGAAGCCACCTCCAGAGGACAGACTGAAGCGCATTGGGGAGCTCATTGAACCATGGTTCTGCTTTTCTCTCATCTGGACGGTTGGTGCAACTTGTGACAATAACAGTCGAGAGAAGTTTGACAAATGGATGAGAGCGAAAATGAAGGACGCCAAGGTTAATCACTCTTACACTTGAAGCAATGAAATAAATAAGTGAATTATTAAATTAACGTGATCAAATCTAATCCAACAGCATTTGGTTCAACCCACTTTCAGTTTATTTAGAACATTTTCAGTGTGTTTAGTTATATTAACTTGTGCTGTATAAATCTTCATATAATAATAATAATAATAATAATAATAATAATAATAAATAATAATAATAATTAAATAATAATAATAATGATAATATGGTACTCATTTGCATTTGCTGGCAGGAGGAAAGAGGATTTATATGGCACTCTTTGATATGTGTCTTAACACTTTAACGATGATGAGCGTGCACTAAAATCTATAGAAAACTAATCCCTCTCATCGTTAAAGGGTTAAGGGTCAATTCATGCCACTGGGGCCTACCAGAAGGGATGTCAGGAAATGCATAGATGTTTTTAAAGCTGACAAGCCTAATCTCAAAGCTAGTTAAACTGACGCTGTGAAAATGAATTTTGAAGGGCCTGCCTCAGTGTATATGTTGAATTCTGTTAACCCTTTATTGACAAGAGGGATTAGTTTTCGATGCATTTTAGTGCACGCTCGTCATTAAAATGTTAATGATCTGTGGATCGTGTTGGTTTCAGATCCAGATGCGATTTCCAGCTGAAGGACAGGTTTACGACTATCGTCTGGATGATGCAGGACTTACTCTTCCTCCACAGGATGAGGATGAGGAGGAAACTATCAAATCCAACAAGGTCAGTTAAGGGTCATCTGAAGCTGTGCAGTTGTGCGACTGCTGAGGCCACACTGTCTCATTTGACCTAGGTTAACTTTAAAACACCTGGAATTGGATAAATGGGAATACGTCGGACCATTGCTATAACACGAGGTTTGGGATTCATATACTTTACAACCTAAACCCCATAACCTTGTCCTCCCTTTTTATCACCCGTTTCTTACATTGCCTTAAATCCAAACCATAACTAGCTTATTCAATGTTTCTTGCATGTAGTTGTACTCTCTGTTACCAGATGCGGTCTCGTCATTCTGGATTAATAAAGATCACTGGTGCAGAAGTAAATTTGGGGTCAAAGGCCACGACCGTGTTATACACGAATTCATGTTATATTAACGCGTGTGTTAGCAAGGGTCCATTGTAACAAATTTATGCCATCACTAAGCATGGGTCTTTGTAGTCTGTGCAAGGACCATGAGCAAGTCCTCAATATCTGATTACTAGGCATAAGGAAATGGTGTGTTCTCATAAAGCACAAGAATTTCATTGATATTTTCATAGGTTGCTTGGAAGAACTGGATGTCTGAGCTTCCAGAGTTCATCATTTCTGCTGAGTCCAAGTTCTCGGACATCATGGTTCCGACGCTTGACACAGTTCGATCGGAGTTCATCCTCGAACACCTTCTCGTCAACATCAAAACGGTTGGATCAAAATGTTGGCTCTCTGGTTTCGTTAACCTTGAATATTTGGCCCAAGATCTTTGCTGAGGGCTCAAGATCCTTGCTGAGGCCTTTTTTCTTTCAACAGCATGTTAATAACCCAGGATTGACTCATTGATGCATTAGTTAGCTTACATTCATTCATTCATTCATTTGTTTGTTCATCGATTGATTGATAAAAGTAATTGTTAATTCATCTGTAGTATGACAAAAGCAGTCTCAGTGGCCGATTGGTTAGAACGTTCCGCCTGTAACGTGTAGAGTATGGGTTTGAGGCAGTAATTGTGTAGGGACCTTGAGCAAGTCCTTCATTTACAATTGCTCAATGCTATCAATGTTCTGTTGTGTGCATTTTGAACTATGAAAGGAAGGCACTATGATATACAGTTGTATCATATATTATAAGGTCACACAGCGAGTGAGAGGACCATTCCACTTCTACCCTTTCATAAAACTAGAAGCTACTGGAACAGAAATTGAGAAATTAGATTGAATAAAATACTGCAGTGCAGTGACATATCTTGACAGGACTTCAAATATTTCCTGTGAATATTGAATCCCCAATCTCTGGATTAGCTAACTACTAGATAACTGCACACCATGAGCTTCTAATTAAAAATGTATTTTTAAAAAATTAATTCTGTTATTGCCGATCTTTACAGGTACTCTGTATTGGTCCAACGGGAACTGGCAAGTCGCTCACCATTTCGAACAAGTTGACGAAGAACATGCCAAAAGATTTCATTCCCGAATTCTTTACTTTCTCGGCCAAAACATCTGCAAATCAAACACAGGACTTGATTGATGGAAAATTAGACAAAAGGTGGAAATTTAGAACTTTTGAACAACATTTCATTTGTCGATGTATGTTTGTCAGTACACTGTGTTATTTTGTTAAAATCTTTTTGATATGGTGTTTCGTTATGATGCTTTTATATATATTTAATCTCTCATACTGTCTACGAAAATTTTCACTTAACAAAGGAGCAAAAGTTGTGTACTTCAGTGTGGAAAATTTAATAGTTTCAGTCATTAATTGTTTTATCCACCAGTGTCCAAACTGAGTAATGCAACTGTGGTCTCAGAAAATCGTTTTCCTGCTATGGGTTTTTCTTAAGAAACCTTGTTTGTTTTATTCATCTTAAAAACTATAGCGGGCAAGAAATCGTGTTTCATGAGATCCAAGAAGGCGTTGATCAAAGTGATGTCTGGTTTTATGTTGTGTCTATTGTAATTATCTTTATATGTCATTGTTACTATGTTCAATCCATGACACAAATGATTCATCATGATATTATAAATTAGAGTAAAAGTTAAGTATTTGGAACTGTCTAATTGTAAATAGTATTACTAACATAACAATGAAAAAGTGTATTATATGATACGTCATAACTAACTAACCAATTTTCGCGAGATGTGATGTGATAAGTATTGTAATGTTTCAGGCGCAAAGGAATCTATGGTCCGCCGATGGGAAAGCAGATTGTATTCTTTATTGATGATCTGAACATGCCGGCGCTTGAAGTCTATGGTGCTCAGCCACCTATTGAATTAATCCGGCAGTGGATGGACTTCAAGGGATGGTATGACCGCAAGGCCATTGGTACGTCACCATCATGCTATGTTGGAATACTCTAAGTGTTTGTTAGGAAAGTAGCTGGTGTTTGATTATTAGTGTATTGGTGCATGATGGTTTAGTGGTTAGCATGCTAGAATGTTAACTGAGCGGTAAGGGTTCAACTCCCCACCTGCACAGAAATTTGTTTCAAGGTTTTGGCTCCTCATGCGCCCCTAGCAAACTCTGCTATAATGAGTATGCTGACTGTACACTGTTGATGTGAAGATCAGATGACGAGGGAGAGGACTGGCCTGAGGCCCTTGTCTGCCAGAACTAAGAAGGTTCTAACACTTCATACCTATGGCTGCCTTGTGGCTAACTTGAGGAACTGATCTTTATAAATATTTAATGTGGCAATCTATAAATGATTAGATAAGATTGAATTGATCATTGATTAGATCAATAATTGATTATGAGTGGGTTGTTATATGAAGAAATCGTTATATGACAAGATAAGCTTAGAGTGGATTGAAATAGGCAGAACAAGATAAGTTGTCAAGTTAACATTGAACTAAGACCATTAAGCCATTTTCTCCAATCTATACCAATAGAGTTGTTTAGTTTTAGTAATTTTACAGGGTTATCCTATAGTTTTCTCTGATTTACATTTTATTCCAGATAAAACTCTGATGGAAACCTGGATTGTTTACAATTTTAATAAATATTCATACTGTACTGTGTGTTGTAATGGATTGTCTTGTGTTTGTTAGGTGAATTCCGGAATATGGTTGACGTGAACTTTATCTGTGCCATGGGTCCTCCAGGCGGAGGTCGTAACCCCGTGACACCACGTCTCATGCGTCACTTCAACTACCTGGCATTTACAGAACTTGAAGATCCAAGCAAGCGAACTATTTTCGGAACGATTCTCGGTGGATGGATACGTAAGTTTGTTTTGTTAAAATCACTGACAGTGTTTGATACACTGGTCTGTTCAGTAGGTGCTGGGTGTATAATCCACTGATTGTGAGTTCAAGCCTACAGAATGCACTCTTTGTAATGACCTTAAACAGGCTGTTAATTCACATTTATTTCATGCCACAGATCAGGAGTTACTAACGTGTGCATGTTAAAGTGTTGTACTTGTCCACTGGGCCCACAGCTGGCCCCAGTAAACGCAGTGTGGTTAAACTATGGGCCCAATAAATAGTTGAGTCAGGTCACTGTTAAAATTCAGCCTAAAAATGTGCCACGCATTAAATAGCATCGGGAGCCATGGTGCAGCCGGGTGTTAAATTAATTCATGCATAAACGGGTCACACATAAATGGGAATGGACTGTACTCACTTTAGTCAAGTCCTTGTGTACAAGAATGAAGGATCCAGGTAGAGGAAGAAACGAACAACCACACAAACCATGTCCTCAGATGATCCTACTTACTGTTTGTGTGTACTTTTTCTGTGATCGTATTCTTTAGCTCGTGTACTGAGTATGTGCTCCAGTGTTTTGAGTGATTTTTTAACAGAATCGAATACTGAGCTACAGCCAGTTGGTCTGATAGCGGTGAATACTTGTATCGAGGTTCATAACACGATTACAACTCAGCTATTGCCAACTCCGTCCAAGAGTCACTACACATTCAATCTGCGTGACCTTTCCAAGGTCTTCCAGGGCATGCTAATGGCCGATTCTACCAAACTAAATGTAAGCCACTGTATTTTGTTACCAATGGAACTACATTTTTAATTATTATTATTATTAATAGGTAACTTCTATAGCACTTAAAACTTACCTCTGTCAAATGCTTATCCACCATTGGCTGCCTTTCTGTCTTACAGACTAAGATTCTGGTTATTGACCTGATTACAGCTTGGTTTTGGTGTTCCATTGGTTGATACCTTGTTCATTAGACATCAGCGCAATAGAAGTTACTAATTACAATTAAACCTACTGCAGCAATATCTTTAACTTCAACGTATGGTCTGGCTTGTCTAATCCACAAGGCATCAGCATACCTGCAATTGTTAGACCACTGATGAAGCATGCTACCAATGCTATTTAGACTTGAACAGAAGCAAGAGACTGTCTTGTCAAAAATCTGCCATCCAACTTGAATCTACCGTAGATGGATTATTATCTTTAAGAGGGATATTTGAATGATGATATTTTGACCTGACCTAACTTTGGTGTTAGCAGTGGTTATTTAACTGACTGTAGATAACGAAACCAAATTTCAGAAGCATTTGTTGTTGTTTTATTTTGTGCATCAGTTGGATCTGTTTGAACAGGGACTTCCTGATTTCCTTCGACTGTGGTTCCACGAGAGCCGGCGAGTTTATGCGGATCGCCTCGTTAATGACGAGGACCGCAGCTGGTTCACCAATTTGCTGAAGGACAGGATGAAGGTCGACTTTGGTGTGGACATCAAACAGGTTGTCTTCACAGAGCCAGTCCTGTATTGCGACTTTGCCACTGACAACTATGAAGCCAGACCATACGTTGAAGTTAAAGACATTGCTGCGGTAGGTTGTTTGTCATACCTCTTGTGTTACAGTAGTGATATAAAGTGTACGCATATGTATCCGATTTGTATCTATGTATTGGGCTAAAATAGAGTGCAGCTGACATTGTGCAGCTGACATTGTCAGGTGTGCATTTCACTTGTCTGGAATGTGCAATTGTAATTTTGACAATTTCTATTACATCGTCAATAGGAAGGTACTTCTGGGATGATTTACACCTTGGACTTTCATCTCAAATGCTTAGAATTAGATAGCAAGTACAGTTTTAACTTTTTTTAAAGATAAATTGTTTTAGCATAAGAGTGGCGCTTTGGAGATTACAGTTACGATCATGATATGGTAGGTTTCATTTTTTTTACCAGTCACCACATTAAGCTAAATCCCAGAGCAATCGACCGGCGTGATTAAATCATTGTTTACTTTTTGGTTTCGGCAGCTGACGCACAAGCTGCTGGAGTTCCAGGATGACTATAACAAGGTGGCTACTGCACCGATGAACCTGGTCTTATTCATGGATGCTGTCAGACACATCTGCCGCATCACTCGCATCATCCGTCAGCCGCTCGGAAACGCTCTGCTGCTCGGAGTCGGAGGAAGTGGGCGACAGAGCCTCACAAGACTCGCTGCTCACGTGTATGTTCACTGGTTCAAAAGCAGGATTCAGTTGGAAATTTTATTTGGGGACAATTTAGATACACATTTCAGTGCCTTTTTCCAAACTGGTGACACCAAAACATACCCTGACTCATTTGGTCCTCCGCCTTCCAATTCTTCTCGCCCTAAACGACACCCATCTTAACAGCTGCTCTACCTCGTCTCTTGATCTGGACCCCCTGGAAACTGGACTCAGACCTCCTTTGAACTGCTGTTTGGAAAACCCTGTCTGACTTGATGCAGCACTTGTGAATAAGGTGGTGCCTGCGCTTGGCTTTCAAGTGGAGCGTTAGAATTTTGGAAATTACGATTATGAGGCTTTGTTCAGCTGTAAGAGATGCTGTTTTGTGTGTGGCACAGCGGTCTCTTCGGTTGCGTGCTGGCCCTGCTGGGTCTGTGATTTGACCATTACGGGTTCGACCCTGCTGCATAGACTCTGAGTATTGACCCTTACGAAATGGACACTTATGTTGTGCCTCCGATTCAAATTTACTGACAAACAAATGCATATTGAGTGCAATTAATAAATAAATGAACTCAAGATTCAGTTCTGTGAACTTCGGCTATGGGTACGGTACTACGAGTGAATCTATCTTCAGTATACATATTTAGCACAAATAATGCTTTGTAAATCTTAAGTTTGCACTATTTGGTTTCACGATTCTATGTAGTGAACATTTCTGTTGAGTAATTTTAGCAACAGTAAACATGCTTGATGTCCAGTTGGTCTAAACCATTGATGAAATAAACATATTTGTCAGTCCTGAGATTTTTCATATAAATTGACCTATACCTGGTTTGCCTTTATAACTTGTAAAGAATTTTGTTTCTAGGTCAGACTATGACCTTTTCCAGATAGAGCTAGCAAAGAACTATGGAACTCAAGAATGGCGTGACGATCTGAAGAAAGTGATGCTAAAAGCTGGACAGGAAAACGTTCCCCTGGTTTTTCTTTTCAGTGACACCCAGGTTGGTCGTAATCATAGGTAAATATAATGCAAAGACTGAGTTTAGGATAACTTTAAATAGTTTGATGCCAATTTTTTTTGTTTTTTGAGTAAAGGAAACGACTCTTGTGAAGTGCTTATTTTTTTGCTCTAAGAAATTGTGCTGGAAATAAGAAGAATTCTGTTTGATAGGAAGAGGCCTAAAGATAAGAAGAGTGCTGAAGATGAATACTGTTGTAGATGAGAAGGGTGTTTATAGATTTGACATCAACTTCCTGCTTTTTGTATAGAGAATCTGTAAAGTTGAAATATGAAGGAAATGTGGATTAGGATGTTGTTTTGTAGATAAAGAAGGAATCTTTCTTGGAGGATTTGAATAACATCCTGAACGCTGGTGACGTTCCAAACATCTACGCACCAGAGGAATTGGACAATATTTACACGGCAATGAAGCCCATAATATCAGACGCTGACATGGCGCCAACTAAAACAAACATGTTTGCCACTTACACCAAGAGGGTCCGGTCGAATCTTCACACTGTCATAACAATGAGGTCAATATGCTCGTTATTTCAGCTACTGCTTACATGTTTCAGTAGTTCAACAAGTTTTCCCTTTTCATGTTTTACTGAATATCTTCTTATAATTCTTGTTTTTCATTGTCTGTTTTTGTTGCAGCTGTTGTTTTTATACAATACAATACATTTGATATTGATATTTGGTATTATCCTACTTCAAAAGTTTGGAAGTAAACACTTGAGTCTTGACCACACAACAGAATATCGATGGCGCTAAGCAGTTATGCTTGAAGGACTTGCTCAAGGTCCATACACAGTAAACGCCTCAGGGAGGGTAAAACTCATAATCTCTGCATAAGCCAAGCACTGTAACTGATCGGCTGTGCTGTCTTGTGTTTGGATCTTTAAAGTGGATTCACAATTTGGATTCACAATTTTTTGGTGGGAGTAGTCGGTTTCAGCTGAGGTTCTATTAGTGTCGTGGTTAGTGTGCTGGACTGTCAATCAAGAGGTCGGGGTTTCAAATCCCCATTAAGTCAGAAGTTTGGTTTGAGATTTCTGTTTCACCTGCATCCCCTAGCCAACTCGGCTATAATCTAGGGACCTGCGAAGCTTCGATATTCGATTCGAAAACGAATCGGACGCCGGTATTCGATTCGATTCGAAAATGATGTCATGATTCGAAAAATTTCGAATCGTTTTACGGAAAAATGATTAGCCCTTGACGCAATTTCTTGTAAACTAATTGGTTTAATTGTTTACTGCCCGTGGATTGGTTGTTGAATTTCTGCGTGAAACGCGGCATGCGATGACAGCAAACCCTCTGAAAAGGGTTAATAATTAGAATCCTATAGGCCTGGCCTACTCAGAGCTTCTCATTTGAAAATAGTAGGCGGTTTGAAAATCTATCGCGCTGGATTTAGGTAATAGATGCGCGGTCGACCTCTAGAGCTTTTGTATACAGCCTATTTTGTATAGCTGCATATAATAATTAGTGACTCCACGAATGAAGTCGTGAGGTGTCGACCGTGTTGTTAGGCCTATGGCCAATCATATTGTATGAACTCAGAGCGATCACTCAGCATTCACCGCTGCCGTAAGTAAGTAAATTAATGTAATGTAAATTAGATAAATAAAATAATGATCTGGCTCCAGTTACGTCTATCGTCTTGGAGTATAACTTAAGCTCATCGAGCGATGACCGACGGTGCGACTCCTTCCGGTAGGCGAGGGATAAACCGCTTGCCCGTACCTATGCTAGGCGTGCGACCAAGGAGAGCGATTGGTCGATCGCCACAAATGAGAAGCTCTGTAATAAACTCCGCTTAGCTGTATGTACACCAAAGTTCGGTTATGCAATTGGCACAAAGAATATACTTAATCAATTAATTAATTAATTGTGTTATTTTTAATTCTGTTAATAGAGCTTAATGTTTAGTTTAATTGATTTTAAACTGCAGAAGTCATTGACACTGTGGTATGCCTGTGCAATCAGGCTTCATTAACACAAAACTGATACCCGCTGATTCGATTCGAGATTCGATTCGAATTCGAATCTTTACCCCCGATTCGATTCGAGATTCGATTCGACTGAAAATTTGTGATTCGCAGGTCCCTACTATAATCCGTACACTGTTGGTGGGAAGATGAGATGGCAAGGGAGAGGACGTGCCACCCGCCCTCGTACGCTGAGGCTAAGAAAATGAAATTGCTTCACTTTATACCCATAGCTGCCTCAGGGACCTAAAGGGACCGCTGTTCTTTCTATTAGTCATGTTTGCAGCCAAAATGCTGTGTGAATATTGATGAAATTTGTCACTGTATTGTGTTAAAGTCCGATTGGTGAGGTGTTTCGAGCAAGACTTCGCCAGTTTCCTGCGCTTGTCAACTGCTGTACAATCGATTGGTTCAGTGAATGGCCTCCAGATGCTCTGCGTTCCGTTGCAATGAGATTCTTCAACGAACTTTCTCAGCTTGATGTCAGCGAGGAAATTCGTTCCGGCCTTGTAAGTTCATGACTGTGTTCTTGATTAAAACCTACAGGTGTGTTGGGCACCATTAATTTTAAGGCACAGTTACCAGGTAGATAATCTGTAATTACTTATGTATAATTAATTATTACCTGTGCAAGCCCCATTCAGGAAAGCTCCACAGTTGAAATTAGGGCCAAATAAATTGAAGCTGAGTGACTTGTCTCACAATTTCCTCTGCCCTTTACTTATTTCTAAAAAACGTTCTTTTCAGGACCAGGAGCGCCTCTGAGTAGGTATCTTGAAGGGTGCTATATTGTTTATATTGATTGATTGATTGATTGATTGATTAAGTGATTGATTGATTGATTGATTGTGTATTATGCAAGTATGCAGCCATATGGCACCATTTCTGATTGACACTTGACACTGGGAACTGTGCAATATGATACTGACCAGGTAGTGTTAGTAGTATTGCATTGCTGCAGTTAACACATGTCTGCATTTCAGTTGAAGCATTTTTTAAGTCCTAGGACTAAGTAAAGCTCCCTTGTCACATAGCATAATGTATGGAGGCTTTCATTTCCTGCTTCTTGCCCTTTAATCCTGAAGTGGTTATATATAAAGGTTGTGGACATGAGGCCAGCACGTCGCATGACTTAACATTTGCTCCCCAGCTTTTGCATCAGGACCGAATGATATTGTTAGGCGATGGAGGCATGATTGCATGAACAACTTGCCTAGGGTCCTTACACAGTCTACTTGGCAGATACAATAAGATCTTTTGATTACAGACCCAGTGGAATAATTACATAGACAGCATGTTGCACTAGTAGTACTTGCAAGAATTATATTGTATGAGGCAGGTAGTTATTCTCACAGCTACCTTGTCATGAATCATCTTGCTTAGGTATGTGATTACCCCGGTACTTAAAGTGTGCCGTGCTTACAACCAAACGTTGCTTTTATTACATTTACTGTAACAGAATAAATTCTTCACTGCTTATGTGATTGATTTACTTTCATGATTTTGCAATTTACAATTAAATTAAATTTACAATGTAATTTTTATATTTAATTTAATTGAATTGACAATTTAATATTGAATTTACAATCCAGAGCAGACAGTTATTCTTGCATCAATTAGCTTAGCAACTTTATATACGTACACCAGATGGCCATTAGAAACCTGAAATCTGATTTCCTAGAACACTATATTTCACATTTCTGATTTGGGGACGTTTCGTCCCCGGTCGATTCGTCCCGGACGATTCGTCCCAGGACGATTCGTCCCGAGGACGATTCGTCCCGAGGACGTTTCGTCCCAGGACGATTCGTCCCAGAACGATTCGTCATAGGATAAAACTCAACTCGGGTCTATTCGTCACGGACTGTTCGTCACGACGGTTGACTGTTAACATTAGTGGAGTTTTATCCTCTGACAATCTATCGTATTAGTCTTTTTTAGTCTTTTGTTGACTGTTAACATTAGTGGAGTTTTATCCTCTGACAATCTATCATATGTCTTTTTTATCGACGCTTTTAACTAGTAATACAGAACAGTTTGCCAGGCAACAGTTTTTTTCAACAGCTTAAAAGGGACAAGTCCCGCTAGAAGGGAACCCCATATACCAAATTAAAATCACTCCTTAAATAGGCAATCATCACCAATCACAAATCGCTAAATGATATCCTCAGACGATTCGTCCTGGGACGAATCGTCCTGGGACGAATCGTCCTGGGACGAAACGTCCTCGGGACGAATCGTCCTCGGGACGAATCGTCCTCGGACGAATCGTCCGGGACGAATCGTCCGGGGACGAAACGTCCGCATACCCACATTTCTGATTTGTTTATTCTCTCAGGTGCTGCTGTGTCAGGAAATTCATTCTTCAGTTGCTACAAATTCTGAAAAGTTCCTCCATGAACTCGGTCGATACAACTACGTCACGCCAACAAGTTACCTTGAACTCCTTGGCATCTTCAGCAAACTCATGGTTCTCAAAACTACGGAACTAACCCATGCTATAACCAGAACAAAAGGAGGACTCGACAAGGTTTGCTAATTCTGTGGGAATTGATTGTGTTAATAAGAACATAATAATAATTACATAATTTATATGGCATCGTAACGTGGCTACCGCTACAAGGGCGCCTTACAACTTATTAGCGGGCGGGATAAGCCTTGGCAAACAGGTCAGATTTGAGCTTAGATTTGAAGGAGTCTACTGAGTTGGTCAGTCTGATGACGGGTGGAAGACTGTTCCAGCATCTGGGAATGGCGGCTGAGAAAGCGCTATCGCTGAAGTGCGTCCTAATCCTCAGCTCGCGGATATCGGTCTTCTTAAGTGATTTAAGTCGCAGCTCGGAAGCTGTGTTATGGAGACTTTTGAAACTTTTGATGATGTCAGAATTATTTTGATGTTCTTTAACTATTGTTTCAACAGTACACTTGACACTGATATTTTTAAATTTACTTTTCAATGCTCATTTTTTATATCCAGCCTGATCATTTTTGAGCATCAGTTTTCAAGGAAATGCTAAAGCTGACATTTTAGCTAATGTTTATAAAATGATCAAGATCAGTCGAAGAAAACATTTAGGTTGACATTCAAGTGTTATCTTTTGCAGCCAGTTGATAAATACTGGATATTAGGAAAATGATATGGAAGACAAGAGTGAGTTCTGCAGGGCACTTATCTTTAAGGTTGAGGATTTGAATCCTAACAATAATTTGAAAGTACTAGAATATAGGAGCATTTAAGAATAAAGAGCTTCATTTGGAATTTCTGCCTTTTAACATGAACCCTGCAGACTCAGGCCAGCCTAGAGGCACTCCTTGAGTAAGTTTTTAATGATTAAGATGCTTCATTTGTTTTTTTCTGGTTTTTCATAGCTGTTGAGCACGGCCAAGGAGGTGGCCACACTGCAGACTGAGCTCGAGAGAATGCAGCCAATGATCGAAGAAGCCGTTCGTGAGGCTGCTGACACCGTCATCCAAATTGCAGAAGACACAGTCAGTGTTATTGAATGCACTTCTAAAGTTCTGTAATAGAAATTTGGTGCAGCGCATGGAAGTCTTGTGAATATTTTGATCCTAAATTATTTCTTGCTCCCATTATGTTATTTTCTTTTCTTATTGTAATTATTAATGCTGGCCTGATATGATTAGGTAGAATGAGCTTCTTGACAGTGAAACTCATTAGGCCCATATCTGGCAACCACCAGTGGCACAATGACAGCACAGTGAGCCAAGACATAGCTGGCTACACTGGTGTTTGTTTGAGCATAACATAACATAACATAACAAGGGTTTTAAGTGGTTCAGAAGACGTGTAGTCTGTGTTAGAACCACTGCAAATTTACCTCGAACTCTTAATAGCCCAATTTTCCTAGCTTCTTCTTAAAAGCTGTCACAGTGTCCACTGAGACAGTACTATCGTCCAAACCATTCCACAGGTCCACAACTCTTGCACCAAAGAACCTCTGCCCCAACGTTCCCTTCGGCCTCTTAAATAATTTATACCTGTGTCCCCGAGTTGCCTTGTTCGGTGCTAATTCAAAGAACCTCTCCCACTGCAGTGCTTCCTTTCCAGTGATAATCTTATAAGCTTCAATCAGATCTCCTCTGCTCCTCCTTTTCTCCAATGTTGTTAGTCCACACCTTTTCAACCTTTCTTCATAGCTCAGATCCTTGTAGCCCCAAATCATTTTCGTAGCTCTTCTTTGTACTTTCTCCAGTTTTTCCATGTCCTGTTTCAGGTATGGATTCCATACCTGGATGCAGTATTCCAACTGTGGCCTAACCAGTGATTTGTACAACCTTATTATTATATCTTTGTCTCTGGTGACTATTGTCCTTTTTATCATACCTAAAGTTGAATTAGCCTTTTTTGCTGCTTCAGCACATTGCCTTGAAGGTTTTGCACTCTTGTGCATAATCACTCCCAAGTCCCTTTCTTCATCACTCACTTTCAACACCGTGCCCCCCATTTCATATGAAAACTCGTTGTTTCTCCTCCCCATATGCATCACTGAGCACTTTTCCAAATTGAAGAGCATTTGCCAGTCTTGTGACCATCTGAACATTCTTCTTAGATCTTCCCGCAGTATCTCTGCTTCTTCTTCATCATCCACTGTTCTACATAGTTTTGTATCATCCGCAAACTTAGAAATTTTAGATAAAATCCCATCGTCTATGTCATTAATAAAAAGCACGAAAAGCAGTGGCCCAAGCACTGATCCTTGTGGCACTCCACTTAGCACTGTCGTCCAGCCAGAATGTTTATCACCTATGCCCACCTTTTGTCTTCTACCTGATAACCAGCTTTGAATCCATCTTAGTACCTGCCCTCTAATCCCACCTGCTTGTAACTTTTTGGCCAGCCTTACATGAGGTACTTTGTCAAATGCTTTGGCAAAATCTAAGTAAATTACATCTACAGGTTTTCCCTCGTCAATCCTCTCATAGACCTCATCAAAGAACTCCAACAGATTTGTCAAACACGAACGGCCTTTGGTAAAACCATGTTGACTGCCCTTTATAATATCATGCTCATTCAAATGTTTCACTATGTTATCCTTGATAATTCTTTCCATGACCTTGCACACCACACTGGTTAAACTGACTGGTCTGTAGTTACCTGGTTCACTTCTATTTCCCTTTTTAAACAGTGGCACTATGAGTGCATCCTTCCATTCCCGTGGTACCTCTCCAGTCTGCATTGATTTATTGAAGATCTGGGCTAATACCTCTCCAATTTCCTCCCTCACTTCATGTAAAAATTTTGGATGGAGTTCATCTATGCCCGGACTCTTGTCGGTTTTAAGTCTTTTCAGTTGCTCCACCACATTTTCCTTAGTAAACAGTACCTGTGTTAATCCCTTCTCGCCACAATCTACAAATATTTGTTTGGGTTCAGGTACATTTCCTAATTCTTCTAAAGTAAACACTGAGCTGAAATATTTATTGAGTACTTCAGCAGCTTCCACATCATCCACTATAACTTCTCCCATTTCTTCTTCTTTTTTCAATGGCCCAATTCTGTCTTTCCTCTTCTGCTTACTTCTGACATAGTTGTAGAAACTCTTACTATCCTCCTTTACATTCCTCGATAACTTCTGTTCAAAGTTTTGTATTGCTTTCTTGTTTGCATTATTGCAGCTGTTTCTTTTATTCACATACTTGTTTCTTAACTTCTCAAGTCTGGCAACACTCTCTTGATCCAAATCCAGTCCCTTCTTTGTTTCCTTCTTCAACTTCTGTAAATTCTTCCATGCTTTGTGCTTTGCCCTTCTCTTTCTTTGAACCTCACGTGTTATCCAAGGCCTCTTCTTATTGGTTCTTTTGTGCTTCGGTATGTTTTCTTCGATAATCTCCCTCATACGTTCTCTGAACTTCTCCCAAGCATCATTCACTCCCATGCCCTTTATTTCACTTACCAAATCCCTTTCCTTCAGCATCTTCCTAACTAATTCATAGTCTGCCTTAAAGAAGTTGGGTCTTGTCACATAGGCTTTTACTTCTTGGGTCTGCTCCATTACTAATTCCCATCTCACAACCTGATGATCACTAGTACTAAAATGCTCCCCCACACTCACATTCTCAACCATATTTTCATCCGATGTTAGCACTAAGTCCAAAATGTTGTCTCCCCTCGTTGGCTCCATGACATGCTGCTGCATAAAGCTGGCATTAACAAAATCCATGAAAATCTTATCTTTTTCTCTCTCCCCTTCCATTTTTTCCCAATCAATATCTGAGAGTTATAATGTTTATAAAAGAGAATAATTCAATTGTTTCATTTGACTATCTGTCTCAGACATTTAACAAAGTACCAAAGGAGCTCACTACTTCTGTACTATTATAGTTTATAAGTTTTCACTGTTACATTACATTACTGTGTATACCTTTCTGACACATCACTTGACTGTGTGCCTTTAGAATGAACTATTAATATTCAGAGCATTTGTCAAAGTATCTATTTTATTTTACCATCCAAGTGCAAATGTGTCTCTCTCAAAATAATGAAGATTACACACAATCTGCCATAGATACGATTGCTGGTTTGGTTTCGTAGAAAACTGCAGAGGAAACGAAGGAAGTGGTAAAAGTTGAAGAAGAGCAGGCAACAGAAAAGGCCAAAGAAACAATAACAATTGCAGAAGATGCTCAAAGAGACCTCAACGAAGCTCTACCTACACTCGTAAGTCGTCCGCAAGGTTACCTTAACTCTTTGGCAGCAGGTTACTTTAGCTTTTGTCCATTAGTAGTTCATGTGAATGCAACGCTTAAAATCATTAGAAATATAGACATGTTATATGTAGGGGTCAGCCGGGTAGACATTTTCTACCGAGTACCGAATCCGAGTATTTGGATATACTATTTGCCGGATCCGGGTACGAACCAAGTACCATTTGTTCCGTATGCGAAGCTTCACATTTTCATGCAATGAAAAATTATCTAAATAAATTTATGTACTTGTAATAACTGACTAATACATTTTGAATTTTAGAAATAAATAATCAATAAATGGACTTGACTTCCGTTGTGAACTTCCGGTGTTGGTGTTTTTGTACTTTTCTCCTTCAAAATGAGTATGTTAGATGAAGCTCAAAGCTGATATTATGAGCCCACAAATTCCGACATGTGAGGCAGACAAGCAACTATTTGTGTGGCCGAGGCGAATCTTCCGAATAGTGCCAAAAAACGGGATATTCGGCCGAGGCAAATGTCCGAGGCGATTTCCGGCTGACCCCTAGTTATATGTCACTTCGTTTTCAGCAATATTCTCACTTGAGAAAATTGATCAATGCATGTGTTTACCTTAGAGTTGATTAAAGATACAAAAAAAGGTAATAAAAATCAGAAGTATAAGATTTTAAATCTGTAAAAATCTTACATTGAGCAGAATAAAATGTAGTATAACTCTGCTAAATGTAGCCACTAGTAAGAGTTAAATTTTTACTTTAGTCCAAACTGAACTGGGACGCGGTGATGTAGCGGTATGTTCTGTGCCTTGTAACCAGAGTGTCTCAGGTTCCAATCTACGTCAAGCCACTGCGTAGCGACTTTGGACAAGTTCTCACCTACAGTTGTCCAGCACTCGTGAATAGGCTGGTGCCCTGCACTTGGCCTTCAAGTGGTGCTTTAGAAGTTTGGAGATTACGATTACGAACTTATATCTATTCTGATCAATGATGCATTCATAGCTTTACAAAACTATTGGAAAACCCACTAAGGAGATTTTTTCTGCCATGTACAACTATTTTGCTAGCTGATAGATAGGCCTATCAATGGAACTGTAAATAATGGAACTCTAAATATAGCTAATTGTGCACAAGGGAAAGTTATTTTCATCATTAGGTCCAAAACGACTACAGTACATTTGCAGTGATTGAATTAAGACAGGGAGCATGTAAACTAGGTGAAGTAAGCAAGCTTTTGTTCCATACTATATGTCCATTGGCTGTAGGAGGAATCAAAGATTGGGCAGTGGACACTGAGTCATGTATGGACAAACGATATGTTAAATGTTAGACTCGCTTGAACATTGAGTTCTTTAACGCTTTAACGATGAGCTGTATTGGTTTCCCGGTCACCTTTAGTACACTATCATCGTTAAAATGTTAATGACTTTCATGTTAATAAGTAGAAGTTACTTGATTATTACTTTAACGATGAGCATGTACTAGAACGTATGGAAAACTAATCCCTCTTGTCATTAAAGGATTATAGTAAAAATACAAGGATTTTGCGTTATAAATGCTTAAGTAAGCAAATCTGTCTGAATAACTTATGTAAAAACTTTGCTGTTTCGTTTATCTATTTCTAGTCCAGTCTTTTAAGTTAATATTTGCACTCTATTCGTGATGGCAAAAATGAATTAACTAATTCTGTTGTGTTTAATTTATTGGTTTTGTTCACTTGTTATTAAAAGGATGCTGCACTGTTGAGTCTGAAGTCACTGAACAAGGGTGATATTGTGGAGGTGAGGTCAATGCAGAGGCCGCCAGATGGTGTTAAGATGGTCATTGATGCCGTCTGTATCATGAAAAATGTCAAGCCAAAGAAGGTCAGTAGGTAGTGGCTGTTATCTGAGGCTTTCTAATTATTACTTTACTGCTGCATTAAATGTGTGTGTGTATGTAAATGTGTATGTGTCTGAAAATTTATATAGCTCAAATCTGTATTAATATGCAGCTGACCTTCTGGATGTTGACCTGAGTATGACTTGAGTTTGTTGTGCCTTTGCTTGATACGCTGTGCATTAGAGACTGGCGCTATTGAAGTTATTAATAGTAATTTATATTTCAAAGTAAACTCAAACAAGGCTACCAGTCTTTAAGTTTGTTAAGAAAGAAAACTGTGATATTGCTGTACCACTTTTCAGTTTACTGGGAATACAGAGAATCAGTCAGTAAATAATTGTTAGTTATACAGTTAAGACAAGATTTTTCATGTGAAATAATACAGTGGTAAAAATATAATACAGTACAATACAGTACAACTGTAATTATAATTTGATAATGCCCTCCTAACAAAGTTTAGAAGTGCATATTGAAGCCAGGAAACACAAGAGCTACAAGTAGACTGGAAGAGGAAAGTTTTAAGTTTAAAGTAACAGACAGTCTCGCCAAGAGAGTTGTGAAGATGAGGAGGTAGAGAGTTCCAGATGAAGGAGGGACCGGCAACTGTGAACGAATGCCGGCAAAAGACAAGACGTGCATGAGAAGCAACATACTTTCCAGCAGATGCTGGTAAAAATATGCCCAACATTTGACTGGACTGACTGCAGTATGTATTTTTTTCATGGTTTCGAAGTTAGTAGCATGAATTTCAGGAGTGATGATTTTCTGTGGATTTTTATGAGGAAGTATTCTGAAACGATATTTATGAGGAAGTATTTGTTTCAGACAGCAGAAAAGAAGGATGATTACTGGGAAGTAGGAAAGGCACTTCTCGTTGATCCAGGGAAGTTTCTAGAAAGCCTGTTCACGTTTGACAAAGAGAATATTCCAGAGAGCGTCATCAAGGGGATTCAGCCGTATATAGATAGTGAAGCATTTCAGCCGGCTGCCATCGCAAAGGTTTTCTTACTTAGTTGACTAAGTACTGGATATGCTTTAGGTATCAGACAAAATATTTGATTATTTTATAGTGTTAGACCCCTCATATTTTTGGCAGATCTGATGAAAAACACTTAGAACATCAAAATAGCATTGCCTGTTTTGGTTTTGTATATTTTATTTCATAGTCGTTAACTCCAAATTTCTTAAGCCGTGCTCTAAGCACAAGGCACCAGCGTATTCATGAGCACTGCATCATGTCAGATTGTTCAAATTATTTTAACTCTGAAGATGAGAATTTATTTCCATCTGAGCTGTTACGTTAGCTATCATCAGTGATAGGAGCTGATTGCTAATGTAGAAGTCTTTCACCTATTTATTTAGGGTTCATATTCTGGTATTGTCTTTTGAAAGTACAGTTTCTCAAACCAACTATTTGTAGTCGTAATGCATGGGGAAAGGTTGTCTAGCGGTTTTAGTAATGCATGACCCTCAACCCAGGAATCCTTCAATCCCAAGACTACATCTGAGAATTATAATTGCTTAAAATGACAATGAATACTGAATATCGTATCGTATCGTATCTAGTAATTTATAAGGTGCCTCTCTCAGTATATACTATGTTTAACTGAAAATTCTATTTTCTATACAGAATTGATATTGACATGTTGAAGTTCACTGCTTGGCTCTTCCCATTTCTGGTGGTGTTTTGTTTTTCCATCTTTTCACCACGCAACCATATGCTCAGGAGAAATATTTTTACACTTCTGGGAAGCCTTGTTACATTTCATTGCACACACAGATGTTTATTTATAGGTGTCGAAGGCCTGTACATCCATCTGCCTCTGGGTGAGAGCCATGCACAAGTTCCACTTTGTCAACAAGAGTGTTGAACCGAAGAGAGAGGCACTATTAAGAGCTCAGACAGATCTCGAGCTGACCCAGAAGACGCTAGCAGACGCAAAGCACAAGCTGAAAGTGACGGAAATGGGATTGATCGCTCTGCAGAACAAGTACGTGGATTGCGTCAAGAAGAAGGAGGAACTGGAGCTGAACATGAAGGAATGTGAAGCAAGACTCAACAGAGCTGACCGGGTACATAGACCATGTCATTAACCCTCTAGACCATGTCATTAACCCCTTATGCCATGTTGTTAACCCGCTAGACCATGTCATTAACCCCACACACCATGTCATTAACCCCATAGACCATGTCATTAACCCTTTAACAATGAGAGGGATTAGTTTTCCATACATTTTAGTACATGCTCATCATTAAAGTGTTAACCTGGCCATTGCGGTCTTGATTCGATATGGCACCAGTGAAAAAGCTGGTGTGCCTGATGCAGCTTTTTTTGGCACTAAACATTCTGTAGTCAAATTGGAGCACCGCATTACATTTCCTCATGCATTACATCTCAGGAAAGCGTGAAATCCAGCTTGAAATGTAGAGAAAAGTATGGTAAAGTAATTGCTCGGTTCTTGGGGATTTGGAAATACTTGTAAAATATCTAAACTGGTTTGGCAGCACAGCTATCGCAGTAGCACAGTTCTCTGAAATATAAGACTTAAATCAGTAGTCGTTTCTAAGGAAATTTGCCATCTGAAATGGCTGAACCAGTCAGGCTAAGCTGCCAGTACAATACAAAACAATGCAAGATCCAAAGACCAATGATGTTGTAAGTGTGTCTGTGTGTCGTTTTCGATTTTCCTTGCTTTGGTATGTGCTAAAGTCAGGTGAAGTATCTCACAAAGCTAGTGGAAGAAAGATACTATTTCATTTTCAAAGGTACTATTTCATTCCTTCAGGCCCTTTTCCAGCATGGGATGAACACCACAGTCCTACAAATGGGGCCAGAGGATGGCAAGACCTGCCTTAATCCCAAGAGGATTAGACTAATAATAGTTTTATTCTCTTGTATTTTTAAATTTTTATAGAACCTCTACTGAGCAAATGGTGCTTCTGTCATAAACCCTGTAAAATAATGTTAACGATAATAATTAATAAATAATAAAGGAAAAAATTAAAATTTAATAAGAAACTACGGTAAATGTCCTGCTTTTGTAGACTGAGAGCATCAAAGAATAGGAGTAATGACATCAATTAATACTGTTAAGTATTAGTGTTTGAATTAATTACAAAAATTAATATTTTAAATAATAATTATTATAATAGATAAATAATAATTAATGTCTAATGTCCTCCTGTGAAAACTGTAGTATTTTAGAGTTAAAAATTGTGAAAATAAATTGTATTAACCATCGACCTATTGGGAGTATTTTCATGTTGGCAGCTGATCACTGGTCTTGGTGACGAGAAGATACGATGGTCAGAGACTGTGCAGAGACTGACAAAAGTCCTCAGCAACATCATTGGTGATGTTCTCATATCAGCCGGATGCATTGCCTACCTTGGGCCATTCACAGTAAACAGATCCGTTTGTTTAACCCTTTTCCTCTGCAGTTAACCTTGACTAAACTGGGCACTGAAAAATGATATTTAACATTTTATGCACAAGTAGTTAAAAGGACCTGGGGGTACTCAGTAGTGTAGTGGTTAGCCTGCTGGACTGTCGATTGAGAGGTCGGGGGTTCAAATCCCCGCCAGGGCAGAAATTTTGTTAGAGGTTTCTGCTCCACCTGCTTCTCCTAGCCAAATCAGCTATAATGAGTACAATGGCTGTACGCTGTTGGTGGGAAGATCAGATGGAGAGGGAGAGGACTTGCCACCCACCCTCAAATACAAAGGCTAAGAAAATGAAGTTGTTACACTTCATGCCCATAGCTGCCTCTCAGGATATAGCTTAAGGGACTGCACTTCTTCTCTTCTTAATTCATTCATTCAGAACAGCTATATAGCACCCCGACTCAAAAGCGCTCCCGTCCCAACTAAACTATAACGCCGAGAAGGTTCGGTGAGGACACCATAAATGAGCCATTACTTCACCCTGTGTTTAGCATTTCCAGCCATCATTTAGCACATCAGAAAACAACTGTTGAGCTGGTTGTTCTTTCAGGGAGCATATCGAATTCGCATGGTGAACGAATGGATCGTGGGACTGAAGAAGTATACCATACCACACAATGAACAATGCCTTCTCATAGACACGCTGAGCGATCCAGTGAGGGTGCGTGACTGGCAGATTGCTGGTCTGCCCAAAGACAACCTAAGCGTGGAGAACGGAGTCATAGTCCAGTACGCCAGACGCTGGCCTCTCTTCATCGATCCACAGGGCCAGGCCAACAAATGGATTAAGAATCTCGTAAGTTAAGAACTTCCCCATTGATTCTCTTCTGCTCAGCAGTTGGATAACCTGTTGGTCATGGCCACCATTAGGATAGCCTGGTAGGCTAACCTGTTAGGATTGCATGTTAGGATGATAGCCTGTTGGCACTTTGTTTCACCTGTAAAATGACTAAATGAATATTCAACTCAGTCTGCATTTTCTGGTTACCTTTTAATATTTGTTTAGAACACTTTTTGTGGCAACTAAAAGGTGCCATAAAAATGCTGTGATACTTGCATACATGCATACATACATGCATAGATAAATGATACACCCATACATACATAAATACATATATACATACATATATACATATACATATAATATATACATACTTACATACAATCGTACATAAATGCATACATAATACATGTATACTACAGGAGTATCGGTAAATTCTGTTGACTGGTTTTTGAACCTATGGGCTTAATTTTTGTTGCCTTCTGTGTATTCTGTGATAGGGAACTATGAAAACAAAGCCATTGGTTGATGAATTTTGTAGTGTAATAAAGTTTGCTAGGAGCCAAGAGAGTAAGTAAGTTAAGTAAGTAAGTAAGTAGGTTGCTATGCAGAGTAAGTGAATGCCGGAATAAGATAGTAGATTGTCACAAGTGATTTAAAAGATAGATAGCAGTTGGCAAGTTGGGCCTTTTGTGGTAGACATTTCCAAGTACAAGGGACTGGTAACATCTCCAACATGTACAATTCATTATAATGGAGTTTGGCTGAAATTGTGCTTTGTAAATGTTTGATTACTTCACTTTGCATATCTTAGGAGAGGGACAAATTCATGGAAGTGGTGAAAATGTCTGACAAGGATTTCCTTCGGAGTCTGGAGAATTCGATCCGGTTTGGAAAGCCGTGTCTACTGGAAAATGTCGGACAGGAGCTCGATCCAGCACTGGAGCCTGTCCTGCTCAGACAGGTCTAGTTTTGAAATGCAGAAAGCAAATATAATATATATATATATATATATATATTTGCTTTCTGAATTTCAGATTGAAATCACACCACACATTTTAATTGTAAGCTTTTCAGGCTCTTGCGAACTGGGCAGGAGGGAGAGTGAGGAGGTCAACCCTAAGAGCCTGAAGCAAGCGGTTCCAGCTGGTGGGGCCCACAACAGCAAAACTCCAAGACTAGACCATGGCATTGCGTATCCGAGGGACCACCAGATGGTCATGGGCCGGCGTCCAGAGGGACACTCGACCAGGTTAACTGGAAACCTTAGTACAAAAGGCCCGAAATACAGCGGAGCAGAGCCAACAAGAGAATTACACATGAGGGAAAAAACCTTAATTTGGATGCGCTGCTGAATGGGAAGCCAATGAAGGGAGTCACGGATGAAGGAAGAGATATGAGCAAACTTCATGATGCCCCTATAAGACAGGCAGCAGCATTAAGGATGCTGTGAACTGTAAAAACGAGGTTCTGTGGTCCTGAGGTTGAAGGGTGCCTTAGCTTCTCTTTATATGGAAAATTTGTGGAAATCATTCAGCATTTATACATCTTAAGTAGTCAGGTAGTTTAGCTGTTGAGTTTGGTCATTAAAGATGTTTGATGCTCATCTTGAATTGCTTGTAGACTTTCAGACAGCAGGGTGTTATTGTTCTGAAACTCGGTGATACTATCATCACCTACCACGAGGACTTCAGATTCTACATTACGACAAAACTACCAAATCCACACTACACTCCAGAGACGTCAACCAAAGTCACGCTGGTCAACTTCACTCTCTCTCCAAGGTATAGTAATATAATTGCATTAAACACAGTGTTATTGGAGCATGAGGTAGTGTATTGGTCAGCATGCTTGGCTGTCAAACAAGAAGTTCGGGGTTCAAATCCCTGTCAGGCGAGAAGTATATTATGAACTGTTGTGCCACTATGATATGTTAGGTGGTTGAAGATACATAACTCATGATAAGTTATGTTAGGTAGCTGATAATGGTAAATACAGTATTATGTTGTATAGTTAATTGAAGATAGATAATTAAGGGTAAGTTGCATGAGGTAGCTGAAGTTTTGCTTAAGTTAGGTTATTGAAAATATGTAACATTAGGTAACTGAAGATGTGTTGTTGCAGTGGTATTGAAGACCAGCTTCTGGCTCTAGTTGTGGCAAAGGAGAGGCCAGACCTCGAAGATGCCAAGAACCATCTGATTGTTAGCAATGCCAAGATGAAGCAGGAGCTGAGCACCATCGAAGACAAGATCCTCGTGAAGCTGAGCAGTTCACAGGGCAGTCCAGTCGATGATATCGACTTCATTCAGACTCTGGAGGCCTCCAGGGTCAAATCAGACGAGATCAAGGTACAGCCACCACTTTGAACTCTTTCTTTGGTTGTTTGTCCTTAGTCCTTCCTGTGCAGGTCTGCACACTCAGGCGATGCAGCTTCTCCATTCATCTCTGTCCCTTGCCAATCTTTCAGCCTCGTCACACAACATCCCCAAGTGCCTGAAGTCATATCTGATGATCGTCGGCCAATTCTTCAGTGTCTTCCCTTCTCCTTTTATCTTCAGGGATCCAGTTCATCACTCATTTGGCTCTTCTATTCTTATCCATACAAACCCCATGTTTTATTTAGCTACATTGGTTTGAGCTTAGGGTGCGCCTCTGTTAGAGAGCGTGGGATCACGATTTGCATACCAATGCTGGCTTATTTCAGAGATTTAAACTCGGACTAGCACCGTCCGTGCATGGGGACCCTAAATGGCATAGTGCCCATTCAATGGGCAGGCGATGGTGAAGGATCTCACCTGATCAATTCATTTCTGATGATTTCCGGCCAATTTTAAAATGAGCAGGGTCAAGGCCATATACGGTCGCTATCATCCATTTTAATCTTCTTTGGATATCGTTCTCTATTTCGTATTCTCCCTTTATCTGTTTGTAGTTTTATTCGATATTTGGTTCTTACTTGTATTTATTTATTTTAGGCTTTTTATTATGCTTAAATATTGCCACTAACTAATGGCAAGACAGATTATAAAAATTAAATTAAAGAATTTGTGCATTAAAACCAGTGATCATCTTAGAAAGGTTTGATCTTATACAAGGTTTGTGAAAACTTCGGCATTAAAACATTATATAAGGTTCCCTAAGTAATAATTATCAGTCAATCAATGGTTCTGAGCAGGTGTTGTGTGTGAAGGATTTGCCCACGGTCCAAACACAATAACCGTCTCAAAGGAGGCTCAAACTCACACACCATGTTACAAGGCAAGCACTAACACCAATCACCCAAGTCAAAATGATATGAAAACAGTGCCATTGTTATTTGGACGACATGCCCAACAGAGAATTCAATTCAAAACCATCACCCTCATGCGCAACTGCCTCACTGGGTCTGCTCCGTCTTACCTAATGAATTTCTGCACCCTGGTTTCTTCCCTGCCTGAGAGGGCTCCTTGTGATCCTCGGCCCATGGCCTTATGGTTGTTCTGCGCATGCACTGTTCCATGGCCCAGTCCAGGAGCTTTGCCTATGTGATTCCTTCAGCCTGGAACAGTCTTCCCCAGTCCCTCCGCCAAGAGCTTCTTGTCCTTTCACCTCTTCAGTTCCGTAGACGCTTGAAAACCTTTCTTTTTGCTGGTTTTGGCAGTGATGCGGGTTGAGAACGCCGCTGATGTGAGTGGCGCTATATAAATGTTCGGTTACAACTACAATTACAAAATGTACGTCTGTGTGTTGGTGGTTGCAGATGAAAGTGGCCGTTGCTGAGCAGACTGAGAGAGATATTGATGCGACTCGAAGTCAGTACATCCCAGTGGCTGTTAGCACCCAGATCCTCTTCTTCTGTGTTGCTGACCTGTCTAACATTGACCCCATGTATCAGTATTCACTCGAATGGTTCCTTGGCATCTTTATCCACAGCATGAAAATGGCTACGGTTGCAGGTAGGATGCTATTACAGATTTATTCATCTTTTAATTTATTTAGGACACTTAATTGTTACACACATGTGACCAGTATATGTGGATCTTTAACTCATGAATGTTCGCTTAGGGCCAAGACAGAGTCATGAGAAGACTACACAGTTCTAAGAAGAAGAAGAAGAAGAGCAGCCTCTTAAACTAGCCCTTAGGCAGCCATGGGTATGAACTTATGAAGTGTTAGCGACCTCATATTCTTAGCCTCGGCATATGAAGGCAGGTGGCCAGTCCTCTCTCTCGCCATCTAATTCTTCCCACCGACTACTCACTGTAGCTCAGTAATATCAAACTACAATTAAAAAGAATGAGTGTAGCAAATGAGGCAAATAATGGTTAGGAAGCTAAGTTTATTGCACAAAGAATTGATGAGAATATGTTAACATTGAGATTGTTGGCAATATTTTAACCTAAATATGAATGTTTTTAAGTTGTCTCCATTCACTGCCCAGGTTTGTGCATTCTTTCATTCTTTAACATCATTCTGGTCTAAACTTGAAGGTGGTGTGTTTCGACTTGCTGACCCACCATGTCTTGACTTCTATCCACCCTGGCCCATTGAATTTTACTAGCTTTCCCATAGATTACTGGTACAATATTTTACTAGAGTAAAATGGTGATCATTTGATGTCTTGCACAATGTGTGTTGCATTGTTACTATAGTTTTGCAGTTTGTTGCATTGTTGCTATAGTTTTGCAGTCTTACACTGTTGCCATAGTTTTGCAGTGTGTTGCGTTGTTGCTATAGTTTTGCAGTGTGTTGCATTGTACTATAGTTTTACAGTGTGTTGCATTGTTACTATAATTTTGCAATAGTCTGCAATGTGTTACATTGTTTACGTTGCAGTTGATATTGGCCAGCGAAGTCAACACATCAATGACTATTTCATGTTTAGCCTTTACTGCAACGTCTGTCGAAGTCTTTTCGAAAAACACAAACTGCTCTTTGCTTTTCTGCTTTCTATCAGACGCCTGCAGTACGAGGGTGGCATCAACATGGTACAATGCATTATCTAGTTTCTAATGTTACCTTAATAGTTACGAGAACATCTAAAGATATCGTCCTCGTAAAACATATCTAAGTTATTCAGTGTATCATATTTGGCAGGTTGCCCCAATATACATCTGCCAATCAGAAACAAAATAATAATAAATTGATTTTAAAATAGAACTGAAAAATCTAAATTCCAGTTATTATTATAATTGGTTATTTAGTATTTAGTAACTACAATTGTCTAGTGGCCAAACATTGTTCGATGGTGCTTAGCAGTTGTGAGTGAAGGATTTGCTCAAGGTCCCTACTCAGTAACCGCCTCAGAGAAGGCTTGAACCAGTATTGTCCACATTACAAGGCAAGTGCTATAAACCAATCAACTATGGTGTTCCATGAATGATCATTGATCACTGAAATGTTGAGTCATTGATCAGTGAACATTCGTAATGGTGTTTCCATTTCGAGTGAATTCTTTGATGCTTTTAAAGACATTGTAGACATAATTGCTGTGGTTCATTTGGTAGCAACAGTGCTTTCTAAATCCTTTGTGCCTTATTTATTAAAATCATTCAGTTATGTCACATTAGCAGTGATTTAAGCACGTGATTTACAGAGATTTACCAACAGATTTTGATGGATTTTATACGATTTCTGGTGATGCTTTGAGTTTAAGGAGATTTTTATTCGTATAAAGTTTATCATTTAATTTTGATTTAATGTCAGGATGAATGGCGTCATTTCTTGGCTGGTGGAACACAAAAGACGCAGGACATACCGAATCCGGCTCCAGATTGGTTGTCGGAGAGGTCTTGGCACGAGATTCTGGCACTGGGCAATCAGCCAACATACTCAACGATTTCAGGAGATTTTGTCAAGCACTTGGCTGAGTTCAAGGCACTCTTTGACAGTGCTGAACCACATCGGTTAGTCCAATGGCGCTTAATATACCTGCCAGAATACCCAAATGGGACCCACATTCCTGTATGTGACCCTCATAGGGTCTGTTGCACTCTGGCCTTTTCTTGACTGCATCTTGGCAAACATTTGTCTGCACCTTGGATAGAGAGGTTACTGACTGCACAGTGCACATAATAATTGTAATTTCGTAAAATTTTTAGAATAAATGTGCATAATGCTACTACAAGAAATCCCTTTTCCTGACAACATATGACTGTACTCCCTAGACCCATTACTGACTTGACTGGTGCTTTTCTCAAATGTTTCTGCACCAACAGTGTGTATGTATGTATTCATGTAGCAAACAGAATAATTTTTTAGTCCATTCATTCATTCTGAAAATTTATATAGCGCTCCTTCAAGATACCTACTCAGGTGCACTCCCAGCACAGCCACGGCTAAAAAAGAAAGACTTGAGCGATTTATGAAACGCAGGCAAACTATTCAGAGGTAGTAATCGCAGTTCCAGCGGGAGCCCATTCCAAGTGGAGGGACCCACAACTGAGAAAGCCCGGCGCTGCCCAATAGAAGAACAAGCACGTGGGACCAGGAGCTCCCCTCTGGCCGAGGAGCGTAGTGCCCGACGCGCTATGACGTCGGACACCGGGCGGCAAAGGTCACGAAGGTAAGATGGAGCGCAGCATAGAAGACAATGAGAGACTAAGGAAGTGATCCGATAGGAAATACGCTGCGCGATAGGGAGCCAGTGCAACACATCGCGCATGTAGGCAGAGACAGGAGCGTACTTGGGGATACGCTTAGTATTGTGGATCTCTCCTCTTGGAACGGCTCCCCTCAATTCGTTGAAGTTTTGTCTGGGGTTTCTTCTCCTGGTGCCACAGGGCACCACTCCTTGAAATGATTTCTTTTCCTCTGGGCTCCCACGTTGAGAGTGCCTCTGAGTAGCTTCTGCTGTCAAGAGGTGCTTTACAAATTTCCAAATACAATACAATATAATACAATTACTTACTAGGCAACCTTTTTTAAAATGATGGTCTGACCACAGCAAACATTTTATGCTGAAGAATATCAGTGTATCTTACAAAATACAGTCTTATTGTTTTTTATAATTTTTTTTATCTGAGTAAGTAAATAAGTAAGTATATTCTTTGTTACTACCAACTGCTTATACCGCACTTTGGTTTAAAGATAGGTTAAGCAGTATAGAGTATTCTTTTTCAAAAATGTTTTCCTCGTTTGATTGATTTAAGGCAAAAACTTCCGGGGAAGTGGCAGGACGACCTGACAGAATTTCAGCGTCTGCTGATTATCCGCTGCCTTCGACCGGACAAAGTGACGAACGCGATGCAGGACTTTGTGGTCGCTCATATCGGACAGAAGTTTGTTGAGCCACAGACGGCGGATCTAAACGTCGTGTTTCTTGAGTCGTCTCCGATGATACCGCTTATCTTCATCCTGTCACAGGGCACTGACCCAGCTGCTGACCTCTACAAGTTCGCTGAGGAAGCAAGGTTCTCAAAGAAACTGAACGTTATTTCCCTCGGTCAGGGTCAGGTAAGCTCAGTGGTCAGACTGAGATGAAGTTGCGTGAAAGAAGAGTAGTCCTTTAAGCTAGCCTGTAAGGAAGCTGTGTGTATGAAGTGTTATTGACTTCATTTTCTTTGCCTTGGGATATAACTGTGGGTGACCAGTACTCTCCCGTGCCATGTGATCTTTCCACTGACAGTGTACAGTCAGTGTACTCATTATAGCTGAGTGGGCTAGGGCACAGGTGGAGCAGAAATCTCAAAAATATTTCTGCTCTGGTGAGGATTTGAACCTCAGACCTTTCAGTTGAGAGTCCAGCACATTAACCACTACACTATCAATGGTTTGCTTCTTGAAAAGTCGATTACTATTCACGTTATGTGGTTTTGCAGTTTAAGGTACTTGAGATGTATACACTCATACATGCACTGTTGGTGCAGAAAAATTTTAGACAAGCACTAGTCATGTCAGTACTATATGCTCCCCAAAGATGCTTGTGGATTGAGTTCTGTTTTGTGTGTATATAATACCTCTTACAGAACAAACACAATCTGGTGGCTGAAACAGTTCACTGGATTCACAGGCCTTGTTACATTTTCCATCTGTTCTGCTCCGAGTACTTCAAGATCAGTTGGGTCCTTGTAAAAAATGCAAGGCATCAATAGGTAGCTAATAGCCAGCCCAAAATCAAGGTTAAGTTCTGTGAAATATAGCAGATCGTCAGTGGAGACATAATACCAGTGCAGGTTCGAATCCCACTCTAGCCTCTGCGTACGGACCTTGGGCAAGTCCTTCACTCGCAATTGCTCGTGGCGCTTCGGCGTGAAAACTCCGACACAGTATCAAATGCTGTAGTCGGGAGCGCCTCTGAGTAGTAGTAGACTTGAGGAGGCGCTATAGAAATATCCGAAATAAATAAAATAAATAATAAGATCAGTGTGGTCATAGTCATAAGTGCATATTTATACAATGCTTGTTCAGGAAATCTCCCAGATGTGATTCCAACCCATGTCCTTTACCTGCTTCCATTTCGCCATCAGTCACTGTCGAAATGGAGGCAGAGAAAGGACAAGAAGCTTGTGTGTGCTGACTGTGTTGTTGGTTCTGTGTCCAGTTGTGAGTCTTATGCTGTAGGGTCCTCGTGCAGAGTTGATGCTTCGAGAGGCGACGGAGAAGGGCCTGTGGGTCTTCTTCCAGAATTGCCACCTGGCACCAAGTTGGATGCCAAGCCTTGAGAGACTGCTGGAATTGGTCAACCCAGACAGGGTGTGTATCTGTTGATGTGTGAATTGATTTCAATTGAAGCCATTCGTTTATTCACCAGCAACAGAAAAATATAAAAGTATAGTGCAATAATAACTTACTATATGAAGTTTACAGGAGTTTTGCTGGTTTTGACGGAGAGGACCTTGTTCCCTCCCGTACTGAACGTGGCTGTCTCTGTTGAAGACCCATTTGAGTCATTGCATTACTCTGTGTTTTAACGAGACACCATTTTGTAGTATTTATATACTCTATCAAACGTCCTTTGGGGCTCTTTGCCCTGGGCACTCACATGTACTGGCGAGGACTCGTTTGTCCACCACACATTTTGTTCAAGAACAGGGGGACCACTTGAAGGTGGTGTGGCAGACAGTTGAACAGCAGAGGCTTTTGGAGATGCTTACTTTCCCATTTCCTCCCCCCCCCCACACAGCAACAGAGAAAATGGATTGGTCATTTCTTGAGAGGGGACTCACTTGAGAAATAATTGCCAAACACTGTCCCAGTTTTGAGAACTTTATCCAGCATCCTTCCTTTTCTAAATGACCTTCGTAGTTTTCATGTTATTCAGCATATAGTGCTGGCATTCACCATGACATACATATAAGCTGAACCATGCATCTCAGGCTATTTCTGTTTATATTATGATTGGAAAATGTTTTCATTTGTTTGACAGTCCTGTACTCAAATCATTTGAAAGGCTTTTAAGAAAAGCATTATGTCAGTGCCTTGTTACAAGTATGGTTGGAATTTTCAGCCTTGTTTTGTTCAGATGATTCTGAAACTGCTTTATGTCCAGGTTCACAAGGACTTCCGATTGTGGCTGACGAGTATGCCTTCATCGACTTTTCCCGTCTCCATCCTCCAGAATGGATCAAAGATGACAGTGGAGCCACCTAAAGGTGTCAAGGCAAACCTCCTTCGATCGTACGCAGGATTCAACGACGACTTTCTTAAATCCTGTGGTGAAGCAAAGGTATTTGTTTAATCAGTAGTTCACTGAGTAGATGAAAATCTTTTGAATATGCAAACAGTTACCTTTCAGCAATGTATGAAGTTTATTTGTGGGGCTACAACTCTGCTGTGACAAAAAAGATTAATAATTAAGTGTTTCGACCAAATGTAAATGCTTCTATACTGCCTTTGCTATCACTTTCGTGTTTTGATATCTGATGTTCAACCAGCTGACTACACTCACTTCACACAGAAAATTCAGAGCAAATGTTGGTGCTAAATGTTCGCCAGTCTAAAGAGGAGAGGGGATAGATGAATGGTAACACTGTTGCTCGTAGAACTTGAGAGATGCGGTTCGATACCCGTAATCTCCCTATAGGTCGACTCAGCCTTCCACTCCCCAGGGGGCAGCTGTAAAATGAGCGAGCGCCTAACAGGCTGCTAAGACGTTTGTTCTATAAGATCTTGATAATTGTACTGTCATATGTTTCAATGTTACTGCGGTTTGTCAGTGAGCTTGTCAGTAAACACGGAATATTATTAAAAAAGTATTTCTAGATTGATCAAAAAACTATAGGAACAATGTTTATATCATTTGAAGCTTCAACTCCCTCTGAATGTTTACCAAGACTTGGAAACTGGGTTGTGAAGCACTGTCTTAGACTACAGAAACTGGCTTATAATTTATCGGAATGCTGTTTTGGTGGATAATTGTAGAATCCAATGTTCCGTCATCTTCTCCAGTCTCTCGCTTTCTTCCACGGTGTCTGCCTTGAACGACGTAAGTTCGGTCCACTCGGATTTAACATTGGCTACGAGTTTACGGATGGAGACATTAGAATCTGTGTCAGTCAACTGAAAATGTTCCTTACAGAGTACGAAGACATTCCATACAAGGTATGCGTAAAGACGTCATAGCAGACGCTTTCTACAAATTCTTTCTGTGTTGCAATTAAGCATGGAAGCAGGATACTTTATGTGAATTTCACTAAGCTGTGATTCGTATTATTGTTTTATATTGCAAAGACTCTAACTACGTTATTGTTAAGCAGTTAGGTGAAGCAGTATGTGTCTGTGCGCTCTGTGCGGTCGCTTGTGTCATTTCGTTCTCAACTTAAAACTTACCTCAAGATTCAAACTGCATATCCACCATAGGCTGCTTCTCTATCTTCCGGACGGATCTTGTGGATTACGGCTTGATTTTGTTGTGCCATCGGTTGATGCCTTGTGCTTTAGACACCGGCGCAATAGAAGTTACTAATTACAATTACAATTACTTTTGATATCTGGGAATATGGCCAACCTTTCTTATAAATTAGGATTTCTGAGAGCAGTTCCACTCTGAAGCTGCAGTCAGTTGATGCCCAGTTTATTATAATACTTGCACTTTCGAAGTTACTAGCTTTGTATTACTTTGCATTGTATTGTATCGTGGTTGTAGGTTTTGCTGTATACAGCGGGTCATATCAACTACGGTGGGCGAGTGACGGACGACTGGGATCGACGTTGTCTCATGAACATTCTCAACGATTTCTACTGTCCTGAAGTTCTTCAGACCGGACATACTTACTCACCATCGGGAATCTACAAACAGATCAATCCAGAAAATGACCAAGAGGTACGCAGCAATAATTCTTATCATGGTTTAAGTTAAAAAGGAAAGGAAATATTTGTGGTGTCTGGCTTTCAAAATACTTTGTTCTGTTTTATAATTAATTCCTGGATAATCCTGATTGACTGGCTTCCAAACGACACAAAATAATGTAAAGTAATCATAGATTTATATAGCACCTTTTCAAGAGACACTCGTCAGAGGCGCTCTCGGCCTAATGACGGAAACCAGGATAAAATAAAATGTTTTTTTACTGAATAGAGGTAAAGAAAGACCAAGAAGCTACATAATCTGCAAATTGCTTGCCTCTGAACATGAATCTGCCTTGTGACTTGGTATGGAACATTATAAGCAGATACAAAGGAAGGTCTTTGCAGTGGTACTTTGGCTCAATGCAATACTGCAACCTGTAGATAATATGGTGTCTGCTTGTTTTTGCACTCTCAGCTTACACAGCATTCTGCGTAAAGCGATGAATTGGTGTTATGTCCCCAAAGCTATTAACTTAACACACCATACAGGAACTGCAGTGTAGTGCTAAACATTGACTCTTTCACAGCATCAAATCCCTTTTTACATATGGTCTGGTTTAGACGTCATATCATAAGGGATGTCCCCAATAGCTTCACATTTATGAGTCCAGTGTGTATACATTGTAAGGTTTGAATCCAGTTGCTTACCATAAGCCATGTTAATTGGTCCCACAGTTGGTTTGAATTGTGTCATTTTGATCACCTTTGATGTATTAATATTCATGTTACTGAAAATCTCACCGACACACCGCAATATGTTACATTGAAACATAACAGTACAATGATGCAAGATCTTAATTAACACACGTCTTGGCAGCCTGCAAGGTGCCCGCTCATTTTACTGCTACCTACTAGGGAGTGGAAGGCTGAGACGACCTAGAGGGGGCTATGGGTATTGAACCGCAACTTTTCAAGATCTAATGCTCTTCACGCCAGAATGGTAGCTCTTCAGTCCAGAGTGTTACCATTCATCTATCCCCCCTCCAATGTGGTCTTATGAACATGTCTGACAGAGATCGTATAAAACTTGCAATTATGATCTCTCAGATGTTTTGTTGATATACAGGGCTACTTGTTTTACATCAGAGGATTGCCTTTGAATGATTCACCCGAGATCTTTGGTCTGCATGAGAATGCCAACATAACGTTTGCCCAGAATGAGACATACGTTTGCCTTGAGGCTCTTCTGATGTTGCAGCCCAAGAGCAGCTCTGGCGGAGGAAAGACGCGGGAAGAGGTAACCATCACAACTGCTAGTCCATTGATGTAGGGATGACATTCTGCTGGGTTATGATTATTAGAATGGCACGATTGAGCATTTTCAAAACCCCAAACACTTTCTATCTACATTAACACTTTAACAGCGAGAGTGTACTTAAAGCGATTGGGAGACCAATGCAGATCGTCGTTCCAGTGTTAAAACACATCTGATTATATCATTTACCAGTAGACAGCATACATCATAATGAATTTATGTATGAATAAATGCATGTATGCATGCATACATTTACTTGGTCAATGAATATGTTGTATCATTCATGTTGCTAAAGTGCGATAAGTGTGAGTGGGTTACAAACCCTCCAGGCCTTTACAGTACCATCCTCCTTTGTCTTGACTGGCCTTCACTTCGTACAAAGGAGTTTGGAGGCAGAGTTATATTCACAAATCATGTAATGACCTCTTCTGGCTGTAGAGTTTTTCTAGTTATGCTAGTGTTAAGTATATGCCAAACACAAACTCAACAAAGACTTGCTTGGTCGTCACTTTGTTCTAAAGCTGTTAAACCTTTCGTTGTTAAATTTTTGCTCTATGGCAGTTTCGTTACTTGTAATTACTCGTAAGAGACTTTCAGGCATTTTCTTAGTTTTCCATTTCAGTTAGAAATAATTTGAATTCTGTGTTTATATTTGACCTTCAGTTGTCCGTGTTCTTCAGGTGATGGAAGAAACTGGCCGTTCAATTATGACCACGGTCCCCAAGCCCTTTGATTTTGAGTACATTGTCCAGAAATATCCTGTTAAATATGAACAGTCCATGAACACGGTTCTTGTTCAAGAAATCATCAGGTCAGGGATAAAAGTATTTTACATTATCTCTGTATGCATTTCTGCATTATGTATTGCATACATGCATTTATTTACATGCATGCACAGTTGCACACATTCACTGTGGTTTATGCCATCTACAAGTAACCACTTGTAGAAACAGGTGTGTTTAAAAAGAGTGATGATGTAACATTTGGCCAAAAATTACACAGACACCTATTAATGTATTGGAAATTCACCTGTTTCATCTACCGAGTGTGAGTGTGAAAGGATTCAGTCAAATTAATCTCTATTTACTAGTGGAAGAAACGGGCTTCTGGTGAGTTCAATGATTGTATTGTATTGTATTGTATTGTATATGAGCATTTATAAAGCGCCTCTCGCAGTATGAACCATTCAGCGGCGCTCCCAGTGCGCGAGACCAGGAGAGAAAAAGCAGGATTGTTAACGATTGACGTTAATGCCTTTAATGTAGAAAAGTGTGTTATTCTTGGCTTAAAGCTGGGAAGCAATGTGCTTTGGTCTCAGTCACAGGACTACCAAAGAAAAAAGATGTACTAAACATAGTTCAAAATATTATTTTTTAACTAATATGTAAGAGTTCTGTAAATTGTTTTCTGTTTTTGCATACACATATTTAGATGTGTGATCATCGTAATTCTTGTTTTATAAATAAATTCAAAAGGAGACTAAAGAATTTCTCGTTAATTATTTCGTGTGCAGTATTTCAACAACGTTAGAGTCCATACTGTCTGCATTACATGGAGAGCGCTCTGACCGATTGGCTACCATGTCTCCTTATATAACAAGACCTTTATGTTATGTGGTACTTGACTTGGTTCCCAAAGGTGGTGTTTTGAATCTGCTTACTATTTACAGCAACATCACTCATCCTCTTTGATAAGAACGTTTTGTCTAATTAAATAGCTTAGCTGTGGTTGACTTCTCATTCTGGAACACACCCCATGCAACCTGCAACTTCAGCTTCGTGTCTTTTCCTTCATTTTGCCATCGGTTAAAGACCATTCTGTTTCATCATGGTATTGCGTTGTCCGATTTGGAGCTTCTCTGAAGAGTTTTTGTTACGAGGTGCTATATGAATGTTCACTTACTATTTTGAATAGAAAGTTAAGCACAACATTTGGCAATGCACTTGAGGTTTTTCTTTGTTTGTTATGCAACAGGTACAACCGGTTGCTGACCGTAATCCACAGAAGTCTGTATGATCTGCTGAAGGCACTGAAAGGTCTCGTTGTCATGTCACTTCAGTTGGAGTTGATGGCCAACAGTCTCTACATCAACCAAGTGCCTACTATGTGGGCTGATAAGGTACAATTCCATTTAATTGACTTGAGGCAATAAGGCCTCTGTGAGGCTGCTAGGGTCAAGGCCTGCCAACAGTTTAATTGCCAGGCATGTCATGTCTTGATACCTCATTGTTTTTGCCAATTACCTGAAAACTCATTGATCATAAACCAGGGAATGAAGGATAGGTGAGAGGGTCAGTAAATACAGGTGAGTGAAGAGGGAGTATGGAAGAGATGGAAGTTCATACAATATCCCCAACCAAAGGGGAAATGTATTACTTTTTAATTATTTGACACAGGTAAAATAATTTTTACCTCAAGTACCAGTAAGCAAGCAACTAAAGAAATCTCATGGGAGTACATTGTTAGTTAAAAACATCAGAACATTAACTTAGGCTTTCATCTAGGCAATCTCAATTAAAATCCCAGGTAGATCATATTCTGCCAGCATTTCCATGGGCATTAGATGAGACCTAGATGGGCTCTAAGTGGGTTACATATGGGAATATGGGTCCTGTATGGGCTATATGTGGGCATTCTGGCTGGGATATAAACTTTCAATAGCGTATCTTGATATGCTGTATGAAGAATTGAAACTCATCATCTATCAGGTGTTTTATATAGGCCTACTTCTGAAACCAAAGCAAGATATCTTCCCAGTATTCAAAGCTTCAGCATCATCTGCCATTCACAAAACAAGGTTGGCTTTCAACGAATTGTCTGCAGTCATGCATAGCTGGATTTCCAGAGAAACTAACTAAATAGTATTTGAAATGATTCTTTATAAGACACAAGGTGTAGTAGTGAAGCATTACTGATTGGATTGCCTTTTTCTGTTAGGCTTATCCCTCTCTGAAGCCTCTGGCGTCGTGGGTCACTGACCTGATTGCTAGGATACAGTTCTTGCAGGAGTGGATTGATAATGGAATCCCATCAGTAAGTATGGTAAACAGTAATTGTATAGATATCGTTTCTAGTGGCTGGACCACAATGTTATTATTAAATTCTCTAGGTCAAGATTATTGGTAAATATTAGCAAATATGGTTGAGATGAGATCAAGATGTTCAGATTTCAATAGATGCCGGATGCTTCGACTTCAGATCAGTGTATGTGCAATACCTTCACAAGCTATGCATGTAGTGGGCATACTGGCACCAGTACTGAAACAGGAAGTTCATACAGTGAGGTCATGTATTGCACACTGAGTCTAGTGCAAGCAGTTGACTTTCTGCTCAAGTCAGATGGTCACTATTTCAGGAAACCTGATATTGCAAGTCATTGCTTTTGGTGAACAGGACCTATGGTAGGTAATTGTCATTGTAATTCATACAGTGCTGCATAGGTCTCATTGGTGTGCCTACAGAAGAGTTACAAGGTGCTTTAAACTGTTTTTGTTATGATGTGCTGGTACAAGTTTGGACTGGTATAAGTACATGTATGTTTATTGTGCCAATTTTTATGTTGGACTGCAGGTTTTCTGGATTTCTGGATTTTTCTTTCCGCAAGCTTTCTTAACGGGTACTCTGCAGAACTTTGCTCGTCAAAAGGTCATTTCAATTGACACAATCACATTTGACTTTCAGGTAACAGCCACATCTGCTCATCTATTTTCGCTTTATCTTCCTATGTAAACTTATCTTAACACTGAAGCTAAAGTAATAAGCTCGCCATCCCAACCATAGAGTTAAAATAATATTAAATATCATTGGAATTTAAAGACTAAAGCAAATATTTTCCTGTAAGATGAGGAAGCTAGAACTTTAGGAAATGAGAGCATTTTTGAGTAAATCAAGTTTACAGTAAAATTTAATTCTGTATGTGATTTGCAGTTATCAAGTTCACTATATGGACATCATCTTTCAGACATAGATAACAGTTTCAATGAAGAATACTTTGGACATTTATATGTCAGCAACCTATGTGAATGAACTATTTTTTCATTTGTCTATCTTATGACTGACTGATCGACCTGACTGACTGGCTGTCATTCACTGGTTCAGTGGACGGACTTGCTTTTGGACCAACTGATTGATTTCATATACTGATTGACTGGATAGGTGATGAAAGAAAGTGCAGCACAGATAAAGAAGAGCCCTGAGGACGGGTGCTACATACGTGGACTGTTTCTCGAGGGAGCTCGCTGGGATGCTGCAACCCACCTGTTGTCAGAGTCACGTCCTAAGGAACTCTACACAGATATGCCATGCATCTGGCTGATTCCGAGCGAAAATCGCAAGGCACCAACAACTGGAATCTATGACTGTCCAGTGTACAAGACACTGAAACGTGCAGGTAGTAGCTAAATCTCATCAGCACATTTAGCACACACGCCATATCAAAATCCGATAGATAGATCAGGGAAACCAGAAGCAACAGTACAGCGAGTATACAAGTTGAAAGCTCTAGATGAGTCTTAGGCCTGGACCTTAATGACAGCACCTTTTAAGAATCTCACAAAGATGCCAAAACATTGTTGTGTAACAGATCTAGAGCTTTGATTAACAAATTAACAACGAGCTGCATTGGTTTCACAGTCACTTTTAGTACACACTCATCATTAAAATGTTAAGAACTTGCTCCAATGTCCCTACGCAGTATGTGATCCAGCACAAACTCAAACTCTGCATTTCAATGTAACTATTTGTCAACGATTTGTCAATAAACATGAATATTATTACTATTATAACAAGGTGAGCTTTCATTCAGTCAATCCAGCATGTTAACTGTACACATTGTTTCTAATTCAACAGGAACGCTGTCAACTACTGGACATTCAACAAACTTCGTGTTTGCAGTTGAAATACCAACGGAAGATTCACAGAAGCATTGGATCAAACGTGGTGTTGCTCTGCTCTGTGCTCTCAACTACTAGCATTGTATACTTAAAATCAGCGACTGTTGCCAGCAAAATCTCTAAAAACTCATGTCTCAGGCTATGAAATGTATTTCTCAAGTTATTTATTAACTGTTCAGGTGCTATAGTTTGCATTTAATGTACAGACGTAAGCTAGTGTTTATTGTGATGTTATGCGCTGAATGGATATTAACTTTTGTTTATTTATTTTTTGCGTACATGTATTTATTCAGTGTATTTAAATCTGTATTTGTGTAAATGTTGAATGCAACTTTGAATTAAAATAGTTGATGGTTAGGGCTAGAACTGGTCGCATTTTACCGAAGCCCAGCCTAGGAATTTATGGATTAACAGATAAAGAGAAACCATGCAAGGTAAACTAGTTATGGGGCAAGGTAATTATGTATTACCATTATCATTGGTATCCCTCAAAGGGTTTAAAGTGCAAACACAAGAGCAGCAATCTGAACAGTCTTGCTATATATGGTTAATGTACTGTTTTGAGATGCAGTTGAACAGAAGAACAATTGGAATCCGTCACTGTGAGTTTGGTAGAAGTCACATGGTGTCGTATTGAATATCGTAATAATAGAGCACACGTTCAACATACACTTCGCAGTGTTTGATGGATGTGACAGGACATGGCACAGTGAAGGACTTGGTATGACTTGGATTTGAACCCTGATTTTGAGTACTGTTCATTATCATTCTGATGCTTGGTTCAATTGCACTTGACTGCTCATCATTTAGTGCTATGAAAGCAAAGGATGTTGCAATGATGAGGTTAGATTTGTTGCTTTGTTTCCAAAGCACTCCATAATTAACTTCATTGTTGTCAAGTGAGACTCAATCCCTCCTCGACTGTCACGTGCATGGGACGTGGGCCATCAGTGGTCTCATGGCCTTTACCTTAACCATAGTTGTCTGGCTACGGACTTAACATGGGCTCGTCTCCTGTCCCATCAATATTTGTGTACAACTGGACTCTTCCTTATTTTAATCCTCACTTTGGATTTCTATCATCATAATCCTCCCTGACTGCCAATGGCTTCTAAGGTATTCAGAATGACTGGTAGCCAGGAGCAGGGCTGTAGTCGAGGGTATACGCGGGTATACAGCGTATACTTACCTCTCGAGAGACAGCGTAGCGACTAAGTAATGAAATTTTGAGAAAAAGGTTTTTAGGGCGAATGACTAAAAAAAAGGTCATCAACTTTTTCAGAGATGAAATCGTAAAAAGTCTTAAAATTTTCTGAGAATTGCTAAAAGGTCAGAAATTTTTCTTAGACGAATTCCTAAAAAAAGTCTTCACATTATTTTTAGGGTGACACCAGCCCTAGTGACCCCGCTGCTCAACGGTAGCGTATACTCGCCTCAAATTTTACCACTACAGCCCTGGCCAGGAGGCCCGAGATTGGTTAGCTTTTCATGTGCATCAACCCAGCTGTTTTCTGTAGTTAAATTTCCTCAATATTTACCCTAATAGCTGTTCTCCCAGTTTTCACCTTTATTTTTATATACGTGCACATGCAACTGTTTGTTCAGGTCCATGAACATAATTCCCGAAAACAGTTTTATACCAAGCGTTTGAAATCCCGAAAACTAATTTGGACTAGTCCGTCACTATACTGAAAAGCATGTTCCGAAGATACCCCGAAAAGTTAAATTTGCATAAATTATTTGATTATAACTTAGAAAGCAGACTAAACGTAGGATAAGCGTACGTATCATGAAAGCAAAATAGGCCCTGCAACGGTAACCATTCAGACTGTGCCTGTCTATATCAATCAATCAATCAATCAATCATTCAATCAATATTCGTTTAATTCAACAAATCCAGTTGACAATAACGCAACAGGTTACAGAAGCATGATAATAATAGAATGGAGAATAAAGGGTTGTGTTAATTTATAAGCATCTTTGAACAAAACACGAGGAATAAAATTACATTTATCTTTAGCTGGAAGAGTAAAATTGTGAGTTCTTGTCCTTAAGTCGTAGTTATTATGTCGTGGGGGAGGAAAAATACCACGAAGGACATGGTAAGGCTGGCAACAGATTCTTTTAAATAAGCCAGCATCTGCAGCATCAATCAGGTTGTCCAAACTTGGGTTGAGGGCAGAAGGTAACCTCTGCACATGGTTCGATGTAACATGCGTTCTATCCTATCCCTATCATATTTGCTGGTATAACCCCACCAGGCCGGAGAGGCATACAAAAGGTGAGAAACAGTGGTAGCCCTTGCTACATCATGCAAAGCCTGAGGGGGACAGACCATGGTCTCTCAAAACTCTGAGCGCATACAGGGAGGTGGAACTTGATGTCAGGACTTTGTCAACACGTTTAGACATATTGAGATTGGAGCTAAGGGTTACCCCTAGAACTTTAAGCGTAACAACTCTCTGCTCCCTGAATGATGGGAGGAATGTTTAACCCTTTCTGACCCCTTTTGGAGAAGATTATCTCACGGGTTTTGGTTGGATGTAACTTGAGGTTATTGTTTTTAGCCCATATCGCAATGTGATCATATTCTTCAACCACTGCTCGAATATGTGATGAACCTACTATTAAATAAGTGTCATCCGCATATTTAACAAGATGATTAAAACTATATCTAGGGTGAAGATCAGATGACGCAACATCGTAAGACATAAACACATCGTTGCCACTGACTTCGATTCAATAGAGCGCTGCTACCTACCAGTCATCCATAATGCAGTTCGCTAAGTAAATAGCGAACACGAAATTTTATCACGGAACGATATTGCCTCTAACCGATCCATTGGCCCATTAACTTAAGCTTGCTCCCTCTATATGCCTCTAAAATGGCGATAACTACTACAATATACCATGATGTAAGAGGACATTATAAACTATGAATGGATGAATATAACAAATTGCGCCATCTAACGAATATAAATTCAAATTGACATTTCACTTCTCGCTGTATCTATAGTATAAGATGGAAGCCCAACCCCTTACGAACCTGATATATATAAATTTTAATTACAGGCATGGATACTATACCTTGAAATATGTATTCCATTTTTGTACAGGGATCGTTCCAAATATTAATTCCAATTATTATGGTCCAATTAGATCACAATAATTATTCATCGTTGTACTTGTTAATTAGACCTAATACCTCTGTTGCTAATATGTTTATCACCTGTATTCGTGAAGTATACTTATGTAGTTATGTTGGATTTAACAAACTAGACGCTGCTTACTAGTATGGAATACGCAATACTCTGTAGGCTACATTTTTGTGAGGGTCAGTTTTGACATTTTCTTAAGTTCACAGTACAACACAGAAGTGTGGTAGATTGTGAAAATGACAGTTTGGCATCCTAGTAAGTAAGTAAGTATATTCTTTAATAAACGCTAGCAAACGCAAAGCGCTCACATACAATATTACACACAGAGGAAAGGAAATAGAACAGAAATAATAACGTTTGATCTAAAATGAAATAATAACAACAGAGCCTAACTGTACAGCATCCTACCCAGGAAACCTCGTCGGGTAATGGAGTCAAATGACTCAAATCTAGGGAGAACCAGATTATGAGAACGTGGGCGAAAATAACAGAACGGCAATTCCTGATGAAATTGTAAGTAGTGAGTTTGGCACATTTAACATAGGTCGATCATCATAACTTTTAGAACAAATTAGTTTCTATTTCTAAAGGAGTCATTTGCGTGTAGTGTTGTGTACCCATTGTAAAAATTGCGGTGACTTTACTTACTTCCATAAACTTTCTAAGACGACGGGTAAGACTAGTGTCTGTTGTCTTTGGTAGTTGTGCAATAGTCCTTGCGCAAGATAGTGTGAACCCCGTATTACTCTGTGATCTATATAAGCCGAGGCTCACGGAAGGTGTTTAGTCCAACGTACGAGTTGGTCAGACTTTCCAAATATGGCGGAAAGCGAGTCATCGGCTCCCGTACGGGAAGTCAAACGGATGCAATTTGGTATCCTAAGTCCAGATGAAATTGTAAGTTGTGAGTTTGGGATGGTTTTCAGATTGGTCGATTGATCGTCACAACGGTTTAGATCAAATTAGTTTCTGTTTCTAAAATTATGGCGTTTACTGTTGAATACCCTTTGTCAAAATGGCGGAAACTGTTGGCAATAGAATAAAACCAGACCACAAACCCTGTAAAAATGTAATCGTTTAAACAGCATGATTGCTAATAGTATAGGTTGCGTAATATTTCTGAATCGTTCACTGGGTCCTAAACAAAATCAAACTACGAAGTGGTTATGAATTATGCTTACTCATCTCTTCAGCTACGAGTCTAATCGGTTCAATCAATTTGTAAACGCGTACACGATTCAAGTAGCTTGCTTCTAGAGTAGTAGCTAATCCATTTAATTGATTTAATTAATTAATTTACCATCCTAAGTTTTATCAACAATCTATATCTATTTCACACCCCAAATTTAACATCAGTCGAACCAGAGAAATCACCATTAAGAATGTCACACCAATAGATTCCACTTACAGTTGCACTGTTATGTGTGTGAGACTGAAATGTAATAGTATTAGCTAGCATCCAGTATTTACATAATGGTTATTACTATGTAAATGCATATTTCTTAAAGTTGCCTTACTTAAAATTTACTGGTAATTTAGAACTTGTGATGCTTGTTTAGTCATTTAAAACTTTGAAATAAACTTCTGGGATGTGACAACTGGCAAAGTAAACAAAGCAATGAAATTGGACATTAAAATGATAAAGATCTTATAATTCATTTGAATGCTAAAATGATAACATACCCATTGCTGTGCAGCACTCCCAAAATTTTTGAGTGACCATGTGGTTCTTTTGTTAACCAATTTGCTGAACCAGATTTTGAGTATGATTTCATGTTTGAATTTCGTATTGGCAGTGTTTTGATGAAATGAATTATATCAAGACAATGCTTAAACTTGTATTTATGGATGTATCATGTATGTATCTGAACTTTTATGGAGCGCTTGGTTGTCTAACAGATTTAAGCAATGTGTCTTAACAAACAACAAGAATATTACTTGCGCCAAGTTAACATGAGTAGTGCAGGTGTTCACAGGAAGACTATTCAAAGGAAGGACCTGACCGAGGCCCTGACCGAGGCCCTGATCCAACTTGTTGATTAACAGCTTGCGTTATGAATGTTCACTCAATTTTCCAGTAAGTTGACTGAATTAGAGTTTAATAGTTACTCTAATTGATTTATTCTTGTTGGATTGATTTCAGCGACGTATGTCCGTGACTGATGGTGGAATTAGATATCCAGAGGCAACTGAGGGAGGAAATCCTAAGATTGGTGGTCTGATGGACCCTCGCCAGGGTGTCATAGATCGTACCACCAAGTGCCTCACATGCACAGGCGGCATGGCAGAGTGCCCTGGCCACTTTGGTCACATTGAGCTGGCAAAGCCAGTCTTTCAGGTTCCGTTTATGACAAAAATCATCAAATGTCTTCGATGTGTCTGCTTTTTCTGTTCAAAGCTGCTTATTGATTCGGTGAGTTTGCTTTTTCTGGTCATTGTAGGCTCTGGATTAAGTTTATTTAAGTAAGTAAGTAAGTAAGTATGTTCTTTATTAAACCGCTTGCCAGGGCCGCATTAAGGCTAGTGCGGGCCCGGGTGCTGTAATTACCAATACATAGCCATCAGCGCGGTGCCCAATTACAAGTACATTTAACAAATTAATGTACTTCTGAAAATGCGGCCCCCTCAAAACTGCGGGCCCGGGTGCTGCAGCACCCTTAGCACCCCCCTTAATGCGGGCCTGCCGCTTGCAGACGCACTGCGGCTTACAAAATACAAGCATGCAAAATGAGGCGCAATGAACAAAATTAAAATTTATACTAAGTCTACAGGTTATTACTGCTACAGATGGCTTGGTGTTTTATTCAAGAAAGCTTGTACAAGTGTGTTTATTTTGATGTATATCTCTGGGCTTTTATATAGCACATTTGTGGGAATTTCTCCAAAGCGCTGATTTCTGGGTTTGATACAGAGCTACTGCAGTCTTTCAGATTAGATGCAAGTAAACCAGTTTTAATTATGTGGTCAGACGAACTAGTTAACTTCTGAGTGTCATTAAACGATATGTGTATTGATTGGTGCGATGATTAAAGAAGCAAATGAATGGTTCTTGGTTTAGTCATCTGAAAAAGTGACTGATATCGTGAACAAGACGAAGGGCCAGCTGCGAAAACGACAGGCCCACATCTACGATTTGTGCAAAAATAAAAAAGTTTGTGATGGTGGAGCAGAAATGGAGAAGAATGATGAAAATGCTGGAGGCCAGGAGACGAAGAAGGTAAAATTTTTATTATTACGAGATCACGACTTGCTTTCATAATATTACAGCAGTGGCACTGATCTTTCCTCGGCTGATATATACCTTCACCTCAATTTTCTGTCAGTATAAATTTATTTACTGCAGTGTACATTTTATTATTATACAGTATCACCTCTTTCAAATTGCTTATCTATCTTAGGCTGCCTCTCTGTGTTGAGGACTGATCTGGATATTGACCTTATTATGACTTGGTTTTGGTGTGTCATCGGTTGATGCCTTGTGCATTAGACACCGGCACAATAGAAGTTACTAATTACACTTACAATTTAAGTACTTAAGATAATTAAGCAATGAAAGCACAATCCTTAAAAATTGAAGGTTTCCACATTCTGAATTGTCTAAGCTATTAGCAGAATGGAATTGTGTGCTGAAAGATAGAATTAGTGATATCAGGTGAATTTAAAGCCATCATGAAGTGCAGGTTATTTCATGAAGGGCTATTTGCAACTGAAAACAAAACTATATGGTACAAGTTTGAAAGTTATACTGGAAACACATTAAATTGCTTTAGCATTGTAAAAATAGTTAATATTGTATCCATATCCAAGATCCACATCTAACAATAGCTATATCTTGTTTTGCTGTACGTGTTGGCCGTTTTACCCACATAGGAGTATGGAGGCTGCGGTCGTTACCAACCAAAGATCCGACGTATCGGACTGGAGCTGACGGCAGAGTGGAAGGACACAAACGAGGATTCTCAGGAGAAGAAGATCTCCCTCACAGCCGAACGTGTCCTCGAGATCTTTAAGAACATCCCTGATGAGACTTGTCTGATCATGGGAATGGACCCGAAATGGGGACGGCCAGATTGGATGATCTCCACGGTTCTTCCTGTTCCACCTCTTGCCGTCAGACCTGCAGTCGTTATGTTTGGGTCAGCGAGGAATCAGGTGAGTGTTTAATTCTGTGACTAGACTTTGGTTTAAAGTACTATTCCTCTGTCTAAGTTTATGTTAGAAATGTCTGATGAGGAATTCATCTGTTACTATTTTAATGCTCGTATACTTAATTTTATTAAATTGCCCGAGAGGAAACAGTGACTATGCTTGCATGCTTAAACTATAAACATTAGCAGTCATAGAGAGTACAAATGTGTCTACCATATATGTATGGATTTCTGATTGCTCTTCACCTGGCGACTGACTAACTGCGCCTTAGAATCGCATTTCTATGTGACTTTGCACGCGTTAAAAATGTCTGTAATAATAATAAAAATAATTATAATAATATTATTATAATAATAATGTCCAAAGGTGAAATCAGTGCTAAGGCTTGCATAGTTTTGTACTGGCAAATGCTGTATTTGGCTTCTGAAAGGTTGAAGTGAAAGTTTTTCTATATGTTAGTTCTATTTCATAGCTGTTTTTTTTATCTGAATTAAATTCCAGCATGGTGTTGCATTGTAGGATGATCTGACACACAAACTGGCTGACATAATCAAAGTGAACAATCAGCTCCGTCGTAACGAGCAGAATGGAGCAGCTGCTCACATCATTGCTGAAGATACAAAAATGCTACAGTTCCACGTTGCCACATTAGTCGACAATGAATTGCCCGGCTTGCCAAAGGTATGTGTGATTTAACAGTAAATGCTTATTAATTAACTGCTCTACCAGGTTTCTGTAGTGTGGCAACTTTATGTATTAAACGTTATATATTTTTCTTAGTATATATTGATAAACACAGGCTTGTTTGTGCAAGATTTAGGTTAATCTGAGATGTAATGTCTGGCCAGTTAAATATATTTTATTTTGGTTTACATACATTTTATATTTTCTCCGTCCCTCTGGTGCTACATGAGCATGGCAATATGACATGGCATCTTGCTTTCTTGACATGGCTTCTTGCTTTCTTGTCCTCTCATAATCCATACTGCATGCAGGCTAAAACCATATTCCAATTCCTTTTGGATTGTTCTAGTCCACATGTTTCTACGTCTGCTTAAACACTTATGCAGTCCGTGTGGATTTGCAAAGCATCACTTGTTATTAATACACCTGAAACTCATTAATACGCTGACTTTGGAAGACATTCCAAGAATAGCCTTATAACAAGGTCTTGTTGTAATGCGTTTATTTATTTTATCGGAACTGTGTTCTTCCGAGGCATGTTATAATGAGACTCTGAATTGCTTATGAAGAATTTCGTCCTGAGAGATTCTGCAAAGGCTTCTGTTAAGGCATACAAATCAAACTCCCTGTTTGTGTTTCTTTCCAGGCAACCCAAAAATCCGGACGTCCCTTAAAGTCAATTAAACAGCGTCTGAAGGGCAAGGAAGGTCGAATCAGAGGTAACCTGATGGGGAAGCGAGTCGACTTCTCAGGACGTACAGTTATCACACCCGACCCCAACCTCCGTATCGACCAGGTCGGGGTGCCAAGAACCATTGCTCAGAATCTAACGTTTCCAGAAATTGTAACACCGTTCAACATCGACAGGTATGTTGGCTGCTGATGTTGAAGTATGTTGGCTGCTGATGTTGAGGTATGTTGGCTGCTGATCTGTGGTTTCTCGGACTGTTGATGCATGATACTGCAAATGGTTACTTACAGAATTAGTTTTGTTATGTAAACTGCTGGGTCTACTTCATTTGGATTTTTCTCTGGTTTGTTTCATTATCTGAATTATTAAAAAAATCTATTGTGGTAGTTGCTCTTCACAAATAGCCTAGTAAGAGTGCGATTTCTTCTTCAGCTAAAATGACTTTGTGAGAAATTAAGAATTAATTTTTAATTGACAACGTTTTTTGGAAAAGTTCAGAGGTTCTCCACAAAGCAGACTATGTAATGTTATCACTTCATATGCTTACCTTTTACAGATATACTCAGATCTGTTAGCTAGCTGAAATTGGCACCTTTGAGAAGTTCTGAAAAGTACTACATAAATATTTAAAGACATGTGACTTTGTTTATACACTTACAAATGTGTTTTATGCTTACTCTCTACTGTAGACTGTCGGAGTTGGTTCAGAGAGGCGCCAATCAGTATCCTGGTGCTCGGTATATCATTCGAGACAATGGACAGAGGATTGATCTGCGATTTCATCCTAAAGCCAGCGATCTCCATCTCCAGATAGGATACAAGGTGCGCTGTCATTACTATTAAGTGCCTTTTGTTTTCATGTGAAAGTACTAGTGGTAAGGAATTATGAAATTTTGGGGATTTGGATTCAGCAGTTTTCTTGTTTTGAACAGGGAAATATGACTGATTAAGTTTGTTTTTTAAGTACTTTATTAGCTTAATTCATTCTATTGATATGCATGTAATTCATGGGTGTGACGGGATGTTAAGTAGTATGAATTTGTTATACTAAGTTGTTCCAGGTTACAATTCAACAATTGCCTCTCATTTGTAATCACAACTTTTGACAGAATAAAGTATGGAAGTTTTGTTGTTTTCTGAAATTGTTTAGCTGTCTCAGATTCCCACTGCCATCTTTTGCCAAAGTTTTAACGACGATAAAGTGCTCCCTTTTCTTCTAAATATTTGGGCTTTCACATCAGTTGGGACCAGTCTAGAGGTTGTGGGTTATAAGCAGTGGACAGTTCATTGCAAAGCACAAATTCTCATAATAATAAAAAAATTATGATAATAATAATAAGCTTATTTGTTTGAGAGATTCTTATGTTATGTAATTGTTGTTTTCTTCTTAAGGTGGAGCGACATATGCAAGACAATGATTATATTGTCTTCAATCGACAGCCAACTCTACACAAAATGTCTATGATGTGTCACAAAGTTAAGATCTTGCCCTGGTCTACCTTCAGGCTCAATCTCAGGTAATGGCAGTTAATAATAACTGGTGCATCATTACAGGTAGCAATGGAAATTCTATGCAGCAAGTGTTGAATTTGTTCTTTAAAATGATGTTTTTTTGGCACTACTTATCTTTGTAGAAAAACTCACGAATTTCTTTCAATAATATAGAGTTTATAGGTTTGATATCCAACTGTTATGCAACTATTGATGCATTGCTAGAGTTATGAAAACTTTGTCTTGATTCTGCTGTTCCAAACGTTTCTTTGTTTCACATTTAATAATACAATATGTAATGTGAAGTCATATATCGGGTGCAGCCATTCAATTCAACTTCAGTGAAACTACTGGTAGTGCTCCAAACGTCACAGGAAACTGAACAAGACTACACAGTTATTTGTGCTATGGAGTGATGCTGTAATTTGGCAATGTCATTTAAATGCAAGAATAGATACACATATGTAGTAACAATGAAACATATGCTGACTGTTCAGTGTGACAACTCCATACAATGCCGATTTTGATGGAGATGAAATGAACCTGCATCTGGCTCAGTCACTGGAAACCCGTGCCGAGATCAGTCAGTTGGCGTCTGTGCCTCGTATGATCATCACGCCCCAGGCCAACCGTCCCGTCATGGGTATTGTACAGGACACACTGACGGCTGTCAACAAGATGACGAAACGTGATGTCTTTCTTGAAAAGGTGAGATTCTGATGCGATAATGGTATGGTGTTTGTGTCTTAGGTGATGAGCATAAAAGACCAGTTTTGCATCTACTTCTGTGGACTGTAGTGTTGAAATGATAATTCATTTAGCACTCATGTTTGTTGTGTGGAATCTCTTTTACTCTGTGGCAGACTGTTAATTCACTTGCTGTACAACTCTATTTTTTGTGCATTGTGTGAAATTGATTCTGTTTGAGGCCGTGTAACCAATACAGAAAGGTAATCCAGTTGCTGGATCATGTTGTAGTTCTTCATCGACCAATGGATCCATTGACCTTTGAACCCTACCTGTTTAATATCGGTTGTAGGCAAGTAAAAAAGTAAATGGTTTTGTGTCATTAATGAGCATTTTACTTCTGTTACTAACAGAAATTTAATCCAAAGACATGTCATAGAATTTAGATGTTGTGTGCTGTGTTTGATGATAGGAACAAGTGATGACTATTCTCATGTACTTGCCAACCTGGGACGGCCGTTTGCCACAACCAGCCATCCTTCGACCAAAGCCTCTGTGGACTGGGAAACAGATCTTTTCCCTGATTATACCGGGTCGTGTCAACTGCATTCGCACACACAGCACCCATCCCGATGACGAAGATAAGGGTCCGTACAAGTGGATCTCTCCTGGAGATACCAAGGTCAGTCGGATTAGTGTAAATTAAACTCTTGTAAAGTGCCGCTGTTGTAATGATACATAGCCGTCCGTCAATTCCTAATGCTCAGGACAAACTGGGCTGTTCAAAACCTGGAGTTGCTGTTGAAGTCCAGTATGGGTTATATGTTAACAAGTCTTTATCGGACTACTTGTTTTGTTTGTCTTGGAAGTACTCTTGGAACTAACCTGCGTTTGGATTTTAAGTGGTGACCTTTGCTCTGAATACTGTAATACCAGTAGAAAACCTATCAACAGCTGATGGCTCTAGACTGCTGAGCTTAATTGAAGTCTGTGAAATGTGGGAACCATTTTGCGGTAGATGGAAAAGAATATGCCATTGGTTTTCCTTTGTTAAAATTGTTAGTCTGAGTTATTGGACACATTAAAAAAGTACAACAGAGCAGCCTGGTGATAATGTTGAATCTGCGATGTTTTCAGGTTCTGGTTGAAGACGGGCAACTGATCAGTGGCATTCTTTGCAAGAAGTCCCTGGGAGCGAGTGGTGGTTCCCTGCTTCACATCGTCTACCTGGAGCAGGGCTTTGAGCAGGCGGGAGAATTCTATGGAAACATCCAGACAGTCGTCAACAACTGGCTGCTCATCGAGGGTCACACCATTGGTATTGGTGACACCATTGCTGATCCACAGACATACGAAGACATTCAGAACGCCATCAAAAAGGCCAAAGTAAGTAATGTTTGTTTAGAGTAAGAATTTGACAAGATTTATTGTATTACTTATCAACATGAGGCACATGTTGAAGGACTGGTATTGATGTTGTAGTACCTCTGTTGTCCTTTCAATAACAATCAGTGGGTTGTGAGAATCATGCCGTCGTACGCATCAGAGCGTACTCTGTGATATTAGACTAATGTTTATGACATTAATAAGTCATAATAAAGGGTCGGTTATTGTATTTCGTATCGTATTCGGAGATTTGTATATTGCCGCTCACAGCGGAGGCCACTCAGCAGCGCTCCCATTGTGAAGTCTCCGAGAGAAGAGAAAGGTTTTAAGGACGGAGTGGAATGTAGGAAGAGATGTTTTGAGTTACTTCGAGCAACAGCATTTGAGCTAAATGATTTATGCATGTGTTGACATACAATTTGCATTTGTAGATGGACGTCATTGATGTTATCGAGAAAGCACACAATGATGAACTGGAGCCGACGCCAGGAAACACACTGAGACAGACGTTCGAGAATCAGGTGAACAGAATCCTCAATGATGCCAGAGACAAAACAGGTAGCTTGGCTCAGAAGTCACTCTCAGAATTCAACAACTTCAAGGCTATGGTCGTCGCTGGATCTAAAGGAAACAAGATTAACATCTCACAGGTAAGAACCATTTTCCACTGTCCATCTGCCATCAAACCCACAGTAAGTTCTTCTCTTTCTAAAGGAGACAAAGTCCAGATGCTAGTAAACGATGTGCAAGTGTTAGACTGAAAGTTAGCTGAAAATCTATTGCGACAGTTGGCACTTACAAAAGTGCAGACTTTCCGTAGTAGCTAATTGTAATCAGAAAATTGACTTGTCATGAGAAGCTAATAGTCTGTGCTAGGTAAATTTATGTGTATGTTTGTTAACAACAAGAAGTTCAGCATTAAGCAAGTAATGTTGTGGTAACAATGCCTCAAAACTCACTATTTCTCATTGGTCTTCAAACATCTAGATATCTAAATGCACCGTTTGGAGTCTGACTAACCGTTCCTCCGATTTGCATTTCTGTGTGACTTTGCGCGTGTTAAAATGTTTGTAATATTAATAATAACTAGAAATCTCGTAAGTGGTGGGTCCTGCATGAAGACAATGTAAAGTTGGTTTACTTGAGAAATAAAATGCTGGTGATTGCGCAGTTAGATTTTTTCTACAGATGATCTCGTGAAACATTCATTAAGCAAGTGATGCTCTGATAAATGGAAAAACTTGCCAGTGGTGAGGCTCCTGAAAAAACATAATTGTCACATAGGTTTGCTTGAGAAACAAAACACCTTTTAGTGCACGAAGTTAGATTTTCCTGTAGGTGATCCTATGAATGTTGTTGATTGTCTGTGTTTAGGTCATAGCCTGTGTAGGACAGCAGAACGTAGAGGGAAAACGTATTCCATTTGGCTTTCGTCATCGCACACTTCCGCACTTCATCAAGGATGATTATGGTCCTGAATCAAGAGGATTTGTGGAGAACTCCTACCTGGCTGGTCTGACTCCAATTGAATTCTATTTCCATGCCATGGGAGGTCGTGAAGGTCTTATCGATACTGCCGTCAAAACAGCCGAAACTGGTTAGTTTAGCACTTGTGATACAGAGTTTCATTCATATTTATAATTGAAGATGGAAGTGTACTGAGAAAGGCCTTCTTTTGCCATTGTGTCTTGCCCATTGCAGGAGCAATAGGTTTGTAATTCTGCTCATACTTGGTCTATCTTATCAGTATCTGTGTTGCTGAAAGACGATACTGTTTTCTTATATCTCAGTGATGCTGGGATGTATTATGACAAAGAGTCAACCAAAACATTAAGCCCCTGTGTAAGAACTCAAGATGCTGCTGTATGGAGTTTTAGCCTGTACTCTTATGGCTGCATTGAGTGTTTTTTGTGATGTACTTGAAGGTACCATATTAAATGATACATGCACATTTATCTGAAGGTATACATGCATTTGTACAATGTACATAAATACAAGACAAACAGTCGTCTGTAGTCACCATTTTACGCTGTTGCCTACATTACAGGCACTCATGTGTACACTAAAGTACCCATACCACCGCATTTTACTCAAATCTCGAGACTGTACTTTTCAGCTGGGATTGGGTCAGGAGTGCTTCTGAGTAGATAACCTTGAAGAGGCGCTATATAAATTCTCCATATGAATGAATGAATAAAGAAACATTGTTTCTGCCTCTTAAATGCCGATGATCTGTATTTGTTGTCGTGCCTTTGCCTTTAGGTTATATCCAGCGTCGTCTGATCAAAGCTATGGAGAGTGTCATGGTCAAGTATGATGGAACAGTCCGGAATCAGGTGGAGCAGCTGATCCAGTTGCGTTACGGAGAGGACGGTCTGGCTGGAGAGTGGGTAGAGTTCCAGCAGATGCCGTCACTTAAACCATCCAACAAGGCGTTCGAGTCCATGTTCAAGTTTGATGCATCAAACGAAAGGTGATAACATTAGTATAGTCTTATAATGGCTCTATATAAATACGTTTATCATTGTGCTGATGAAGGCATATACAGGGTTGTTAGTGTTTGAACCAATGAATCAAATTTGTGAGTTGATGACTGAAGTTATGATGAAACTTAGGTTTTCTGTATTGAGTAATGTAATGAAAAGAAATTTATACAGTGTATTTTCAATGAGATTCCTCCTGATAGTGAAGAATGCTTTGAGTTGTTACAAGTTAAAGGATTAGTTATAACTTGTTGCTGGCCTATTTTAAATCTTTTGATTGATATTTTCACAAAGTTTGCCGAGAGAAGAATGAGTTTGTTTGATTTGCGTTTTATTGTCATTGTGGCAAAGCAAATCTGGACGTTTGCCATAACTGAATTGATTTTACCTCGTGTTCTCTGAGTTCTTGTGGGATTGTTCTTTGATTTTAATTCTTTCTGGAATGTTATAGGAAACTGAAGAAATTCCTGAGTGAAGAAATCGTTAAGGATGTCATTGGTGATGCAAATGTTATGTCGGAGTTGGAAAGAGAGTGGGAACAGCTGCAGGAGGATCGTCTTGCTCTGCGACAGATTTTCCCATCTGGTGACAGCAAGGTAACATTTCGTTCATGAGAAAATCTATTCAACAAAAGGCTTTGTCATGCTTGTATGTGGTCCATTTAGTACATTTTGGAACTGACAACTTGTGACAGTGGCCCCACATTACGAATGGTAGGAGAATGAGGTAACTTTGCAGTTGGATGAGAAAGGCAAGAAAGGAGACGGTAGCTAATGGAGAGCAGATTCTTGTAAGATGAGTTTCACGGACACTGTCATACACTTGTTTAATTGTAGTGTGGAGTTTTTTAGTTTTCACTTTATCTATATTGTCATGGCATTCTTTTTCTTGCTGATTTTCTGTATACATTTGTTCCATTTTTTAGTATAATATATTGTGACTTGGTTTTTTAGTTTTATGTTTATATTTCTGCTTAAGTTTATGAGGTGTTTGTTATTTTAGACTGATTTTATCTGATTGTTTTTTGCAGGTTGTTCTGCCATGCAATCTTCAGCGTCTGATCTGGAATGCACAGAAGATTTTCCGTATAAACACACGCAAACAAACCGATCTCCACCCACTCAAAGTCATTGATGGTATGTGTGAAAACTCATGTTTGCCCCTAACAGTTGGTCTCAACAAGATTTTGGCATGCCAAACGTCTGACATTCAGTTGATTTGTTAGACGTTGATACAGTAGTGGTATGGAAGTATTTAGGTAGTATTCAGACCCATTGTCCATTTGCCTGAGAAATCAGCCTGAGGTTTGTTAAGACTGGCTTGAATGATAGCTGTGTGTGGAAGAACTAGTGCATTTTGGAATAAACCATGGAATAGAAGGCTAGGATGATGGCTGGTAGTTGACGCTTCGATGACTGCTGGATATCATCAAAGTTTGAGCAGTCTTGGGCTTTGCAGTTGATGATTTTCTTTCTTAAAGCACTGGTGAATTTTCCTAATCAGTGTTCTGTGGCTTTTCTACTGTGTTATGGTACAGACTGTATTGTAAAGCATTGAGCTTTTTCTACTTTTTAGGTGTAAAAGAGTTGAGCAAAAAGTTTATGATCGTGAAGGGGGAGGATCGCTTGAGCCGTGCAGCTAACATCAATGCTACTCTGCTGATGAACATCTTGGTTCGATCAACGCTTTGTGCAAAGAGAGTGATTGAGGAATTCCATCTGTCATCAGAAGCGTTTGAATGGATTCTGGGAGAAATTGAATCAAGATTCATACAAGCGCAGGTACGTCCCAGCGAATCATATAATAATTAAGGTGTCATACTGAGCAGTTACATAGCCTTGTTAACAGTGCTTTGTAAAAGGTGGTTAAAGAAGCTATGCATACAACTGAGTTGCGTTCCGTTGCTGTAAGTGTGCGTACCGCAGGAGCTGTTGGATTGGCAGTTGATTGTGTACGTCTGATAAAATCTGTTTAAGAGCATCTCACAAGTCTGTATGGGTTTAGACCCTTTGAAACAACAGCAAGATGGCTTTCATTATGTCTTGTGTTGTTATAATGTGTCTAGGTTCAACCTGGTGAGATGGTCGGTGCCTTGGCCGCCCAGTCCCTCGGAGAACCAGCCACCCAGATGACCCTGAATACATTCCATTATGCTGGTGTGTCTGCCAAAAACGTAACCCTTGGTGTTCCTCGTCTAAAGGAGATCATCAACGTCTCAAAGAAACCACGAACTCCGTCACTCACTGTCTTCTTGACGGGAGGAGCAGCGCATGACGCTGAAAAGGCTAAGGTACATTTCGATCTACGGTTGGGTTTTCTCTTCAATATTTATCAATGCTACTTCTGTTAAGGCTTCTGCTTCCTTTGAAGCAGGATTCTGTGTTGCTAAAACTTAGGAAAGACCTGGTTAACCCTTTGATTCCTCTTGGTTATTGATTTAAAACCATGTTTGTTAATATGGAATAGAATATTCTTTATTGGAACCAATTGGAAATCGCATTTTGGTGTACAGCAACTTGAACATGTTTTTACAGATTATATACATCTGTTGATATCTGCTAATATTTGCTGCTAATATTTGTCTCAAATATGCCCATTTATATTATTTATTACCCATTGCGCATGCTAAGCCGCTTCGTAAAGCATCCTGATGATGAACACTTTCTAGCCAAGCTATCAGTGGTTGGGATTTCCAGGTTGTGAGCTCTTGGGCGTAGGAAGTGGCCAGTGCGTTTGATAGTTGTCAGGAGGTCATGTAGGACATGCCCCTGAATGTTGCACACAGCAATGAAGAGGTGAGACTCGGCCAAGCGGCAATGCTGCTCTATGGAGCGGTGTCCCCTGATGAGATGCCGCAAGGCCCCTCTCAGTCTATCATGATCCCCTTGGGTTGTAAATCCCCACCATGCAGGTGATTCATAGAGTATCCTGGATAGAGTTGGCTCTCACCACGTCATAAAGACACGGTCCTCGTAAACCGTGTGCCACCAGGGTTTTCGTAGCGCACAAAGCGATTGACAGGCCTGACTGCAAATGCAGTTAACATGGGTCGTAATGCAGATATTGTTATGCCTAGGATGCTGGTAACCCTACGGAGTCTGGATGTGACTTGCGGAATGTCATCGTTCGCTCGTCTCCCTCTGGGCCTCCGGATTACGTCTTCGTAGGTGTTGCAGTGATTCAGTTTCAGGTTGCACGTCTTGGCCCAAAGCGTAACCATATCTAGTTCTGAAGATATGGTTGTGCTATTAGATGACAGCATTAGGAGGTAACAGTCATCGGCATATTTGTGAAGACGGTTGAGAGGATTGGCAGGGCCTAGGCAAGAGATAGCAGTAATGAAGTTTAATGGTCCTAGGCTTGAGCCTTGGATGATGCTAGCATTTATGTCAGCGAGAGTGGATAACCCATCCTGAAACTTGGTGCTGTGTTTCAGACTGTCCAAGAAATTAATTATCCAATTATAGACATCTTTCATAGACATGTTGGCCAGGGTATTAGCTAAGTGGTCATGAATGATGGAGTCGACAGCCTTGGAAAAATCTAAGGCCATCAAATAGGCCCTTAACCAGAAATACAAAAGCATTCGAAGTCTTGACCGCTATTAGGGCAGCCAAGGTTGAGCCTGTAGGCCAGAAGGCAAATTGGTCGATAAACGGCCAATTTAGTGCAGGATTGGTCAAAATCGGATAGAAGAAACGGCAGACTATTTGCTTTTCCGTTATGCGGCATAGGATAGGGGTCATAGAGATGAGCCTGAAGTCTGCCTCTGTGTCAGGGCTATAGCAACCTTTTGAACCGGAGTGATTTTACTAATTTTCCACTGGGGATGGATATAGGCATGGTCCAGGAACCAATTAACCCTCAGGCTACCAAGGTTTTTTTGCGACATCGGCTACCAAGGGGGGGTGGTTACCACCCCCCCCCCGGAATTTCGTGTTTGGTTTAAGATATCATATCATGTAATACAGCATTTGATTCAGCATTCATTTCTGAAAAGAATGGTATATTTAGTTGTAAAATATATGAATGCATCTCGAAATTATATAGTTTTTAACAAAGGCACCGGTCCATTTAACGATATCTGATATTATCGCACACAATTTGTACTATTGATCAATTAATATTATGACGTAAGGCCCTACATGGACACGCAAGACTGATATATATATATATATATATATATATATATATATATATATGCACACACACATTATAACCGGTATATGTGTGTGTATATATATATATGCCCATAGACAATTACGATTGTTACGTAAATACCTGGACAAAAATATATAAATGATGTGGGTTTTGAAAATGAACTATGTATCCAAGAATATTCTAAATATAATAAATATAATGAGGCTTAATTTTCAACAATACAAACTATTCCAAAGTCTGTTTTAGTTACAGACAAAACCTAAAGGCGTGCAGCTATATCAACATGAAAACATGAAAGAAGAAATTATGTAATTTTTTCCGGCAGTCAAAAAAAACGTCAGTGGTCCTTGCAGTTATTGCAAGTTACTTTCATTGTTTTGTGCGAATGCTTCCTGCAAACCGGCTTCTTGAACACTTCACAGCACTGCTTTACTCTGTTAGTATTCTGCTTCAACTGTTTATAGCCCTTCCCCATACCCAACCATATCGGTTTACGTTGTGATATTGCATCAGTGATTTTCACACTGAAAAAGCGTATTATTATTCATTATGATCACTTCCGGTTACCAAAAGACAAATAACTAAGCAAGTAAATATAACCCTAAATTCCCTCTAAAGAATGGCATAGTTGTTTCTCTTCCAGAAAGAATAATGAATACCTTTATAGTCGACAACAGCTAACAGCTGACGAGAGAAATTCCTGATTTCATAAGTGGTACCTAGGCTATATCGGGTATAACTTTTTTATGGCGTGGGATATCATCATGACTTTTACCTCAAAATTTGCGCAAATGGACCCCCTACAGCTACCTAAAATGTCAAAATTATATTCCATGTGCAAAAAAAGTTTTTCCAGAAAAACGTAGGGGGGGGTGGTAACCACCCCCCCCTTGGTAGCCCGAGGGTTAAAGCGATGGCTACATGTCCAGAAGTCCCGTTGCCACCTCCCTAAGGAACCGAGGGGCTACCACAGTCGATGTGCATTTGATGCTGTATTTATAACAATACCTCAACTGGGCGAGCATTTTATGGTGATTGTTCTTGGCAGGATATCCTCTGCCAGTTGGAGCACACGACCCTACGTAAGGTGACGGCAAACACTGCCATCTACTATGATCCTGATCCGTTAAATACGGTGATTGCTGAAGACCAGGAATGGGTGAGCATCTACTATGAGATGCCTGACTTTGACGTAAATCGCATATCGCCGTGGCTGCTCCGCATCGAACTCGACCACAAACGTATGGTTGACAAAAAGCTGTCTATGGAACAGATCTCAGAAAAGATTACTTCAGGTGTGTTTTTTGTTCTACAAATTAACTCTGTTGACCACAGAACAGAAATCACATGTTTCGGACGTTATTGTTGGTTTTATCCATTGTTTTAATCCATTTTTTGCAAAACATTTTTGTTCCCGAAAGATTTGCTTTAAAACTGAATTCATATATGGTCTGCTCTTGATACTGTCTGAAAGAATTTCAAAGAAAATTATACAGAATAGACTATATATTTTACATATTATTGACACAGCTTTTCTCACACCGTGCGTTTTTCTGCAGTTGTCTTTAGAAGTTTTTAAAAGGCACTAAAGTAGTTTTTTTGTCTCTTATAAAGTGTGACTGCTGTAGCAGCATTGGTATTTTACACAAAGTCAGTGTTCAGTTAACTACGTTTTGAAAGCTGCCTATGAACACTGAAATATCACTGTTCTTTCGGACATTTACATCTTATTACCGAGCTCTGTTGTTATTCCTTGCTTCTTACACACCTGTTGCCACGTGATGGTCAATGGTCTAGTAAGACTGATAATGAAAGTACTGCTGAGTAATACGGATATTTTGATTTCTAGGCTTTGGTGATGATCTGAATTGTATTTTCAATGATGACAACTCTCAGAAGTTGGTGCTTCGCATTCGAATCATGAACAACAGCGATAGCAAAATCGGAGAGGTTAGCCATTTCTGAAAAGTATCTTTCAGTTCTGTCACTTTCAAGAAATTTGACACACTGTCTAGTTCAGACTCGTTTTTGAGGAAGCCCTAGGTAAATTACCTTGAACCAGAGTGTATGTATAATTGTATATGCACATGTGTGAATGACTTGGACATTCTATAATGTGTGACCATAATAATTGCACATTATATTCACTAATGCAATTGTCAGGTGTATCAAGCACTCTGAATCTCGTGTGTTGATTTGATTGTCCTATAATAGTGTGTTTTCTCATACAAAGTGTGCAGTTGATATTGTCGAGTGCACTGTTGACTTTTCTGGAGTGTATGGTATGAATTCTACACACGATTTAATTCTAATACCTGAAATTTTACGTATCAATTCAAGTACAGTTTGACTGTGCAGTTTACATTTCTGAGTACTTTAGGCACTAATGTAAGGGCCATGAACAAGTTTCTTAGATTGATTACTTTACATTGATGTCTCCAGTTTATAGGTGACAAGAAGTAAAATGTTAAAAAGACATGGATTTGGTGTCTGATGAATGGTGTGTGGTGTCTTTTAGGAACAAGAGGAACAGGTGGACAAGATGGAAGATGACGTCTTCCTCAGGTGCATCGAGTCAAACATGTTGACAGACATGACTCTCCAGGGCATTCCAGCCATTTCCAAGGTATGTCCTTTGTATATCACCGTTCCTGTTGAAGCTCAACCCACACTTGTTATAGTTTATGTTAAATCACAAACAACATCTGCATAATTTGCTTAACTATTTGGCATTAAAGTACCTTACATTGTAAGGTGATACATGGTTTACGAGATTTATTATTACTATTTATTTATAACCTCGTACATGGGAGCTGATTAGTTTCAGCACTTGCCTTGTAATTCAGAGTGTGCAAGTTTGATCTCCTGGGTAAATTTACTGTATAGGGACCTTGAGCAAGTCCTTCATGTAGAGTTGGTCTTGATCTTGATGTTTTGTCATTAGATAGTGGTACGTAATAAATGTGAAATTGTGATTGAAGGTGTACATGGTTGAGCCAAACACCGATGACAAAAAGCGAATTGAGATCACCCCAGAGGGTGAGTTCCGAGCTGTCCGTGAGTGGATTCTCGAGACAGACGGTACAGCACTTCGACGTGTTCTGTCTGAAAAGGGTGTGGACCCGGTGCGAACTGTTACCAACGACATCGTAGAAGTTTTCGAAGTAAGCTACTCTTGAGTATATATATTTATTTAACATAGGAATCTATAATATTGCACTAACCTCTATTTCGAATGGAACTAGCACTGAGTTGGGTTTTTTAAAATTCAAATGACAAATGGCAAATTAGGTTGTTTACAATGTGTAGCTGTTGGCCAATGTGGTCATGTATAAGTGTGTATTTGTATTTATATAGCACCTTTCTTGAAAGAACTCGTCCAAGGTAATGGGTAATGGAGTTTTGCTATTGTATTTCTGGATTAGTATTTAAGCCACTATGATATTTTTACTGTTTTAACTCAGATTCATGTAAGATTTTGTTGCTTGTTTTTATCAGTGTCTTGGCATTGAAGCTGTGCGCAAAGCAATAGAAAGGGAAATGAACAACGTCATTTCGTTTGATGGCTCATACGTCAACTATCGCCATCTCGCACTTCTTTGTGATGTCATGACCTCCAAAGGCCACTTGATGGCCATCACTCGTCACGGCATCAACCGACAGGAAACGGGTTGCTTGGCACGTTGTTCCTTTGAGGAAACGGTAACCGCCTCTCGCTCCACTAACATTTGACTACCGAGCTACTTATTACTATCATTAATTAGCTTTTATTATTCCTAGTGAATTTTAAAAGTTGCCCTATCCCTTGCTTGACCGGAGTGAAGCTGCCAATTTGAAGCTAAATTACTGCTCCAGATAAAACTTGTAAGCTCAGTGCTGGTAGTGACTGTGGTAGGTCTTGAATAAGGTTAGCATTGGAAAAAATTGCATGTAGTGATTGTGTAAATGTATCGTGCTTTTTTGCAGCGTTAGTCCAACAGCTTACAAAAGTGATGCTTTATGCTTGCCATGCCGTGTGTCATTAATAAAAGCGGCTGATGATGATCTCATTTGTTTACATGCAGCTTTTTCAGTTAATATTTTCAAGTGTCATATGTGTGTGAACATTTCTATAGCTTTGAAAACGTAACAGACGCTATATGCATATGTCAGAAGCTGTATGCCTGTATTCTAAGCCATTGCTATTGTTTGTCCTTAGGTGGATATCTTGGTGGACGCTGCGGTGCATGCAGAGTTTGATCCGATGAAGGGTGTTTCGGAGGCAGTCATGTTGGGCCAGCTGGCTCGCATTGGAACTGGTTGCTTTGATCTTCTTCTCGATGCTGAGAAATGCAAATATGGAATGGAAATACCACAGACCTTTGGAGCAATGATGGGAACAGGTGTGTTTCGTTTATCAGTTATGGTATTATTGCTTTTTGCAATATTTGTAAGGAAGCATGATCAAGTGCTTTTTATCAGCTGATCTGCCATCAGTCTTTTTATTATATTATAAAATGCCTGATATAGTTATACTGGTATTAAAGTTCCATGTTGATAATTCATAGTTTTGAAGCTTGAAATCCAACTGAAGAAAGTTCTCGTATCACGAGTGCAATTCTTTGCTAGTCAGTAGATTTGTGATATTGCATCCCTCTCCCAGCTTGCATTTGATGTCAAGATGTGGCTTTGTCAGTAACAGCTGTTCAGTCTTACATTATGTTTGAGTTATGGTGATGTTGAGCTGTGAGGTTGTAAGAGTGTGGCATCCACCTCTCGTCATAATGTGTGCAGAAGCGATTAGAATTACTGAGGTGGATGGAATGACTTCCAAAATTATGTTTATTACTTAGGTGTACCAGTTTTACTGGTTTTTACTTCTATCTTTGTGTGTGATTTGCCACAGAGGCTTGCTGTTGGGATTAGATAGATGAAGTTAATGGTGCTTTGTATGTTTTTGTTTGTAGGTCTTGGTGTTTTTGGAGTAGCTGGTGGTGCCAGCCCAGGCAGCAGTATGGGTTCACCACAGATGACACCATGGGGTCCAAGTGCCACTCCATCCTATGCTTCGTGGTCGCCTGCGATGGCTGGTGGAATGACGCCAGGTGCTGCTGGATTCTCGCCAATGGACTCGGGATTTAGCCCTGGGTACAGCCCAGCGTGGTCTCCTCAGGGGGCTATGTCTCCTGGCTCACCTGCAGCTAGCCCATACATCCCGAGCCCAGGAAACGGAATGTCACCAAGTTACAGCCCGGCTTCACCTGCCTACATGCCTACGTCACCATCAATGACACCAACGAGCCCTGGATATTCACCTCACAGTCCTGGCTATTCACCAGGTAGTCCAGGGTATTCACCAACCAGTCCTTCATACAGCCCCAGTTCACCCTCTTACTCACCAACTTCTCCATCTTACAGTCCAACTTCACCCTCCTACAGTCCAACTAGCCCCAGCTACAGTCCAACTTCACCTTCATATTCTCCAACCAGCCCTTCATATAGCCCAACCTCTCCATCATACAGCCCAACCAGCCCATCATATTCTCCAACATCACCCTCTTACTCTCCTACCAGCCCAAGCTACTCGCCAACCAGTCCTAGCTATTCTCCAACCAGTCCAAGCTACTCGCCAACCAGTCCAAGCTATTCTCCAACCAGTCCAAGCTACTCGCCAACCAGTCCAAGCTATTCTCCAACCAGCCCAAGCTATTCGCCAACCAGCCCAAGCTACTCACCAACCAGCCCAAGCTATTCACCAACCAGCCCAAGCTACTCACCAACCAGCCCAAGCTATTCACCAAGCTCTCCCAACTACAGCCCATCGTCACCTTCATACAGCCCAACCAGTCCTTCCTACAGCCCAAGCTCTCCAAAGTATTCACCTCACAGCCCATCCTACTCACCCAGCAGCCCGAAATACAGCCCAACCAGTCCATCCTACTCCCCAGCCAGCCCATCATATTCTCCAAGCTCACCCAGATATTCACCATCCTCTCCACAGTATTCCCCCACCTCTCCTGGATATTCACCAAGCTCCCCTGGATACTCCCCATCTTCTCCACAGTACACTCCTAGTTCACCCAAGTACTCTCCTACCAGCCCAACTTATTCACCAAGTTCACCCAAGTACTCTCCAAGTTCTCCAGCATACCCATCTGCCAGCCCCCAGTCACCCGAGTACTCTCCAACCTCTCCTCGCTACACCCCAAGCTCCCCTGACTACAGTCCAAGTTCACCCAAGTACTCGCCAACTAGCCCAACATATTCGCCGACAAGCCCCAAGTACACACCAACCAGTCCAACTTATTCACCAACCAGCCCCAAATACACCCCTACCAGTCCAACTTACTCCCCAACAACTCCAAAGTACACCCCTACCAGCCCAGAATATTCACCAGAGGATGATGAAGAGATGGAAGATGATGATGATGTGGAGCCTGACGATTAAACTGCCAAGAGACTCGTCGCGTGACATTTGACATGATTATCTTGCATATGACAATAACTGACATTTGTTAATTGCATGTTTAATGCTTGACATTAAAGCGTTTTAAACGTTGATGATCGCATTGAGGACAATAAAGTAGAAAAATATTTTCTATTGCTGAGGTGATTATATGAAGACAATATCGGAAAAAAATAGGATTGTTTAGTAACCTTGAGCTAACAATTTCTTTTCATTGGTTATTTTATGCGAATACATTGATGTGTTGGTCTGGCATAGTTGTCTGACTTTGTATAATGTATGGTGGCAGGGAAAATATGCCTTTACGTGTAGCAACTTGTAGAAATGTCAGAATAGAAAATTTCAAAAGAAAAAAAACAAAAAGTAGTTAGTAGTAGGTAGGAAAAATTACAGAATAAAATCAGCATAACGTTTAGAGTACTTTGTGTCCCGCTACCAGTAGTAAAAATGTTTTAAGCCCAAAAAAGGTCATCTAACCGCTCACCACTCTTGCCTAATTAAAATAGTATGAGAGTACAATGATAAAGCAATGTTTGATGTTTGCCCACATGGCTACTTACACCCGAGTTTTTCTGCATTCGTTCAAGCAATTGAGTGATAAGGATGCCTCCACACACGGTATTTCAGATTTGCAAGTCTAGTAAGGATTTCTGTAAGTTTAGAATTTAAATTTGACAGTTTTCAGCCTTTGTATTTCATGATAAAGGGTTATTTGGAGCACAGTGCAGAGTGTTTAATTTTAACTTGCCTAGCCATGCAATTTTTACTGTGGCTTTAAGATGTTGAAGCACAGTTTGTAAATATTTTCAGGTAATGAACTATAATGTAAAAATATGCTCCAATGTTTTTGTTATTGATTTTTTTCTGTTCAACTATCAATGATTATATATAAAGTATAGTAGTTAAGCTGTACTGTTTTGATTTTAATGTTTGGGTTTCACTGTATAAAGACTATAGAACAACCTAAGTTTTTGCGGATTGATGCTAAGAGAGTGAGTGTTGATTCTGGAATAAAGCATTCTTGCATTTGCACATTTGCCTTGCTTGTTAGTTGAATGGTTTTCTTAAAATCGTCGTCATGCACTCCATGTTCCTAAACATACCCAGTGTTCTAACTGCCATTCATTGGAATCACAGAGTTAATGAGTTTTCAGTGTTGGGAGGACATCGGTTGTTATTTCAAGAGCAGTAAGGGGCGTTTGGTTGACGTTAATTAAAGACACTTTAGATTTATCAAGATTAAGCTTTAAACGAATGTGTAAAACTGTTTCTTGGTGCATGCTGTTATTTTTACTCTCTGTTATAGAAGAGATGAGCAGGACTTTAGGTTAACATTGAGATGTAGCCATGCGTATGAAGTGTTAGCAACTTCATTTTCTTGGCCTCAGCATACGAGGGTGGATGCCCAGTCTCTCCCTAACCTTCTTCCCGCTGACAATGTACTTGTTATAGCCAAGTTCGCTGACAGGTGTGAATGGAGAAGACATCCGGAAACCATTTTGTGCCCTGACGTGGATTTTAGCAGCTGACCTCTCGTTTGAGAGTCCAGCGCAGTAACCACTAGAATACTAAGTTAAATACTAAAGGCAAATACAGTAACTGTGAAAGTAACTGTGAATGAAACAGTAATACAAGGCAAACAGAAAGATGATGACGTATTCCTATAGTTCCAGATACAAACTGGTTAAGAATTGCAAACACCACTGTTAAATCTTACTCAAGTCATGGTGTTGCTTGGGAAGTAACATAAAGTACCCGAGGTCATGGCAAAACCACAAAACTGTGAAAAACTTTAAGGTCAGAATCTAATGGCAGTTAAACTTGTAAAGTGTCTTGACATTTCAAACTGGAAATATAGCTTGTATGAAATCACAATACAATTATTACAAGAGGTTGTTAAGGCAATATATCCTCTTAGTATGAAATCACAATGCAGTTATTTCCAGAGGTTAGACAATCGTTGCTACGGCAACACGTTCTGTATGAAATCACAATGCAATTATTACAAGAGGTTGCTATGGAAACATAATACTGTGTGAAATCACAATACAACACGTCCTCTATGAAATCACAATGCAATAATAGTATTCCCAGAGGTTAGAAGAGGTTGCTAAGCCAATATATTCCTCTGTGAAATCACAATGCAATATTCCTAGCGGTAGCAAGGCATCTACTTGTGCCTTTTGTGAAGTCACAATGTAGTAATTCCTATCGGTAAACAAACATTGCAAGGATAAACAAAGCATGCAATGCTTAAAATCAATTAACATAATATGGCTACACAGGTGACCCAAAAGGGGTCGTAGACGGTAGACCCGCTACTAGGGCCAATTGATGGCCCTAGTAAGCTGCCTTGTTCACCTTTCAGTGAGTTAGGCCTACTTTATCCAATGACTCTTCACTACCTCCACCTTTGCCAGTACTAGGCCTAGTTGGCCTCACGTCAGTCTTGTTGTCAAGACCTTAAACCTCAAGACCAAGACTTTGAACACCAAGACCAAGACTTTGAACCTCAAGACCAAGACCAAGACTTTGAACCTCAAGACCGAAACCAAGACCCAAAAAAATCACATTCAGGCCAAGACTTCTTTTCGTTACCAAAGAATTGTCAAGTCGGACTACTCGCTATTTTAATGAAAACTCGAGTCTTTTATTCAAGGAAATTAACTTTAAATGCAGACTGCAGAGAATTCCGAATTCGTATTTACAAAAGTCTTTCATGCAAAATGTTATTCCAGATGCCTTTTGTATTTTATAAAAACCAATTCTCTCAGAAATTTCTGACCAAGACGTGCTTTGGGGGGGCCCGATAGCGCATTGGAAAACATCTGGCGTAGAGTGTGAGAGGTACAAGGATCGAGTCCCATAGGCGGACATGCTTTGTAGGCTGCAATTTGCGCCGTGTATTGCAGGCTGTCTGTTCTGTTAGTAGTTAACTAGTTAAGATTTATCGCATAACATGTACATGTACAGCGCAGTGCGTTTGCAGGCGCTTAATTAAAGAATAAATATTATTATTAAATATTATTATTATTATTATTGTGGAGCCTCGTAAAAATTCCGCCATGTTAAAAATGCAATCTATCTATGTGCTGAAGTTGCTAGCACACACAGTACGTAGCTTTTTAAGCACTGGATGTAGGCTAATGTACAAACCGTGAGCCTTTTGAAATCATCCCATGGTTTATTAGATTGTCTGGCTTCAGAAAAAAGTCTCGGCAGGGCTTCCAGATACAGCATAACTTAGTTGCTACTGACAATTGGTTTTCCTGACCAACAAGACTTGTATACATCCTTCCGTAGGTATTTGTCGTAGGCTATGATGCAAACAGGCTTGATCCATTTTTAAATTCTTGAGTTTTGTTAAATGACTGTTCATATTGTCAGCCGGTCTTGCTCTTGGTCTTGCGAGACCAAGACTTTGAACCTCAAGACCAAGACCAAGACTTTGAAGCTGCCAATCAATATTTTATTATTGTGCCTTCTCAGAGAACGCACTCACCACAAAAAGTACGAAAATACTTAGATACACCGGTGAACCGAGAGTCAAGATTAATGAGAATACTGGCAGGGAATATGTTCAAAATGGGCACCATGCGAAAAGCGAAAGTGGAGAAGAAATTGGCACCCCCACTTTTTAGACCAAAGTATCGGTACCCCCACATTTAGACTAAAGTTACGCCCCTGATCGATACTGCTATAATCTAAACAATAATGATAGCCATCATCGAATTATTTTTTAAGTCCCTTAATAATAATATACTGTGAAAGTCTGTGATAATATCACAGTATAAATAATTACAATCATTAAATATACTGTGATAATATTGCGAAACCGGAAATGGCGGCAACTTTGGAACTTTATTGTCATTCTATGCTTTTTGATTTCTATGTCGTTGTTGCGAAGTTGATTTTGACATCAGCAGAATTTATAAACTTATATGAAAACACTTAAAATAAAATGTCTGTTGAAATATTATATAACTACGAATTAAGCCACATCAAGAAGAAACAAGATGCCATTGTGTGCTTCGTGCACAGCTGGTTAATCAGCAAGGGGTTCAAATGCATCGGCAAAGGAGAAGAGGTAGCAGCCGACACAGTTCTCTAATATTGTAACGGAAATTTATGCAAGGACCAATATTAGACAGGAATAGGGTTGACGAAACTTTTTACTGAAGCGCAAGCACTACGACAGTAATCCAGTATCATAGAATACTGTTTTTTTTACATTTGAAAGCTCGCATCGTTATTTATTTAAATACTCAGAGGATGGAGAGCTAAGTTGGCCCTATTATTCCAGATTCTGTGACAAAGCATCAAAGTAAAGAGCTTATCACCATTGTAACTGTTTGAACCACCAAGCTCAACCGCTGAAGCTGTATACTGTGGTGAGCATGCACAAGCTGAAATAAGTCCATCGAGTTTCTGGGTTCCTGTTTCTGTGTGTGTATTTGTACCACCTTTCAAGAACCGCTCATAGGCAAGATGTTTGTAATTTCCCAAGTGGAGCTTATTTCGTGGTGACTTGATTTTTATAGATTCCAAAGGAGAACATCAAGAAATCAGATATGTTGCCACCAGGATGGTCTGCTGACGATATCTACTCACTGATATACCAACATCAAACAACTGGAGATATTTACCTTCTCAAAATAGTGAATTTCGATAGCACACTGCTTCTTCATTTGATGGTTAGTGGCTTCTAGTTTGTGGTATTATTGGTTAATTGTTGGAATTCAACGTATTCCATATGTAAGGGATAACGTTAGCTTTCTGCTTGTAAGTATTTCTTCCCCTTCCTGCGAGTGAAAGAAAGCCCTCTTGTCTTGATTCAGCATTGTAATAAATTACATGGTTTTGTATTTTCAATTTATATTGTGCCTCGTACAGAGCAAATGACTCGGGGGCTCCCAGCATGAGGGCCGTGAACAACAAGTTGCACAATTTCTTCCACCCAGAACAAATGGTAGGTGGAAGTCTTCCAGATTGACGGACCACACCCCACGATGACGAAAGCCCTATACTGCGAGGTGAAAGTCCAGCAACAAGAACAAATAGGTTACCACATTCAGTGAACAAAAGGAACAAAGAGAATAACGGACACAGTCTGTGCAGTGTGTGGTCTGATTTGTCGCTGTAGTAATTATTAACAATTTGATATTCATTTGGTGCTGTTGACGTTCTTATGCCTACTGTGGCCATTGCGTTCAGATTTCCTGTTTATAAATCAATTGCTTATTATGGACAAGCTTAACTTTTACTGTCCAAACTCAAGTTGCACCTTTTAGGTCTATTGGATGAAGCTAAAGGTTATACATTTTTACTTGACTTTGGAGACTTTTCAGAATTGTGTTAAAGGATCTTAAAATTCGGGTAAAGCTGAAGTACTTTTGAAGTGACTTTGGAGACTTTTCAGAATTGTTGTACAAGTGTTAAAGGATCTTTTGGGTAAAGCCGAAGCTGTATACTGTGTATAGTACACTCTCGTCGTTAAAGTGCTCAAACATGACTTACGCAATACAACAACTCATACTGTCTGTTGTCCAACAACAACTCGTGCTGTCCAACAACATAACTTGCACTATCCAACAACATAACTCATGCTATCCAACAACATGACTTGTGCTGTACGACAGCTTGACTTGTCCAATTCAGCAGGTTCTTGAAAGGTGCTGTTCAGCTCTTTAATGATGAGCTGCACTGCATTGGTTTCCCAGTCACTTTTAGTACACTCTCATCATTAAAGTACTAAACTTCTTCATTCATGCAAACATGCAAGTTTAAATCACTTAAATATACTGTTAGGGTACTGCTGTGGACAATTACTGGCTTTTTCTAATAGGTTTGTTGATGTTAATGCACTAGGTAAGATTTCTTTTTTCCAATTTTAATACCTTGTAATAATTTTGTTTTTTAAAAGAGAATGAAAGACTCGAAAGTGTCCAGCATTGAAGTGAATCCCTCGGACTACGTGACAAGCAATCTCTCATCATTCGATGCGTATGTCTTTTGATTTGTCTTCTTCATGGCTCAACCTCTAACATAAGAATTATGGTGGATTTTCTGAAACAGTTGGCATTTTAGCTCTTTTAAATTAAATGCTACACTTTGTGTTTTGTCTATGATTATGTAGTGTAGTGGTTAGCATGCTGTGCCTTTAACCCAAAGGTTGGGGGGTTCAAATCCTGCCTTGGCAAAAAGATGCTTCTAGATTTCTGCTCCTCTTGTGCCTTCTAGAGAGCTTGGCAATAAAGTGAACACAACAGTTGTACAGTGTTGGTGGGAATATCACACAATGAGCACATTAAACCCTTTTACAGATGAGGGTGTACAAAAGCTACTGAGAAAATAATCCTTGTCGTCATTAACGGATTAAGTTACATTTAGAACTATGGAATCTTGACAACTCTGTTTGTCTTTGTGGATTTGACATGCAAACCATTATTTTGATTGTGCCATTGTTTCTTTCAACACTCTGTTCAGAATCCAGGTGGTATGCAAATGTCGAATGGTCACTGATACTAGGCGGAATAGTCAAACTGCTTAAGGTTATGTTTTAGACAGGTAGATATCAAAGAAGTGGTATTGCCAAAAAGATTTCTAAATTTCTAAAACTTTTTTGTGTGGCAAAGTAGATCTCTAGCCAGGCATCTCCAGATAAAATTATGTCGTCCAGGAACTAATTCAGAGGCATTTTTACAATTGCTTAGAGCAGAGGAAAAATTATAAATCTGCTAATGTCTGTTTGTTTGAATCCAGACATTGCTAGCATATTGCTTGTTACTAAGCAAAATTACCAGTGCGATGATTGGCTTCGGCAACAACCTAAGCCAATGATTCTTATTTTAAACCTATGGAAATACATCAGACCCTGACAAATCTATCATATTGCCAAGCAGACTGACCCTTTTAGTAAAAATGTTTGACCTGCCTATATTGGAGGCTGGTGAAAACATTGCCCTACATTGCTGCTGTTATTGCTTTCATTACCATGTGAAAAATTCTATATATTATTGTATGAATGGTACTTACAACAATATTGGATGTGCTACCATAAATGTGGGAAATCCTTCAAAGTTTGTCCTAACTGTTTATCTGACTCAAAATGAATGCTATGCCAAAGTTTGTTTTTGTTTGCCATTGTGGTCTCAAGGTTCGATTGTAAAATGACGCAGATTGCACAACTTTCAAGTCTAATGTCTTCACAACTTTTTCACTTGTAGATGAATAACCACTGGGAAAATTGTAGCATCTTATCACCTTAATTGACGATTATCTGACTTACCTGGTACAGAGATTGAAAGCTGTTTCCATAACTTTCAACTGTTGTGCTAAGATCACCTCTACTGTTTTCATCTGTGGCATGTGTGAAAACTGTCCAGTGTGTCATAATTTTGCATGTGCAAAGGGTTAGGGGACTGGTCTTTTTCTGTAGAGCTTTCCGTAACCAGAGTTTGGATCAGTTTAGCAAGAGACTGACTGGAGAGTTACTGGGTCTGTTTGAAGAGAAGCCAAAGACTGCGCCTCCTCGTGAGAATGTCCGAGATACAGACAGACGCCACCCTGATCCTCTCAGAGTTCCTTGCTCCAGACCAGACTGGTTAGTAATGTTGATTACTCTCTTATGACAGAATACTGTTCCTACAGTATTCAGTTCAAAGTTCAAGGGCTAAGTTGAAGTGTTATTCCACTGATGTCAGACATAGTGGCTGATTGGTTAGAGCGCTTGTCTTTTAACTTGGGGAGTATGAATTTGAGTCTCCTCTGAGACGGTTACTGTGTAGACCCTGAGTAAATCCTTCACTCACAATTGCTCATCACCATCGATTGTACAGTTAATGAAAGCATAATAATAGCAATTAGAATTCAGTTCTATTGATCAAACAAATGCTAGAAGTAAAAAATATTGGATAATTTTTTATGATGCCTCATGAGTATCTTCTCTTAGCTTAGCTAGCAACAAGGGAAATATTTTCCTTCTTTTCAAAAGGTGTATTTGTGTACATTTGATAAGTTAAAACTATTGTTTATTTGATCTTCTTTAAGCGATTACATGTACTGGTAGTTAGAATTGGTTACTGTTACTGCAAAGAGAGCACGAGCATAGGCGTAATTTGTGGGGGTACGAGGGGTACCCATACCCCCACTTTTTTACTGGGGGTACCATACCCCAACTTTTTAAACAATGCCAATAAATATTTTATTATTGAGCCTAACCAGAGATTTCAGTCTCCGCCTTGCTTCGTGTATGTAAGAAATTGGTATCCCCTCCCCACTTTTTGGACCAAAGTTACGCTCCTGAGCACGAGGACTAGAGGGTTAAACTTTCGTTTTGGTTATTTCAAAGAACCTAAACGAAAATGCCAGCTCTTTGGTTTGCTTATTTATCGTGTATTATGAACTTATTTATTTAATTTTTTGTAGTTTACAGTTTTAAAACTTGTTGATTTATTCTTTGTAATGAGTGTCATAATCTAAAATTACTGTTTGATGATCACAACGACTGCATTTAATGTAGTGAAAGGCTTTATCCAATAAAGGAAGTATGTGGTTTGATGGCCAATGAATCAGAGGGAAAGAGAGACAAAGGAGCTGGCTTGATGATTGAAGTGTTTAGTTTGAAAGAAAGGGGAGGGTGATAAATTGGATGAATGAGGGTAAGTTTAGTGGAAAAGGTCTTACTTTGCATGGAAGGCCTGAAGAGTCATAGATAGAGAGGCTTAGTTTGGCTGAACTGATTTGATTGATTGAATCCTACAAGGAGCAGTCAAATAATTCATATGTATTCACTATTATTTATGTTACCTACAATGTTACTTAACTGTTTTTATATATTAGCAAGTAATTTATATACTGATTAGTCTAGTGTGTATGTACGTGCCTGTAATTACTTGCAGGGAACAACCGACTAATCCTCTGTCGATTGGCCGTAGCGACCTTGATCCGCTGGCTGGTGGAATGGGATCTGGCATGATCTTCGATCCGATGAGGACTGGCTTTCCGTCGTATGGTGGAGCTGGTCGCGGACCTGGTGGACCAAACATACTCCCAAGGTAGTATGACGTATGGAAAAACACATCACTGTGCAAATTATAATCTCAGGATTTCTTTAGCGCCCACAGAAAGCTAAGCATTGGGAACCAGTTTTTTCGCAGACGCTTAGTCAAAACAAGATTGGTTGGTCGGCAAGGTCAGGTTCAGTTCCCGGTGAAGATGTAAACACCAGGCACACAGACAGTTGGATGGCAACATCAAATGCAAAGACACAAGTGACTGAATTCATGATGTGCATTACAGCTGAACCACGAAAACGTGAAAATTCACGTACCGTATTTGAAATCTGATGTAAAGCAAAAGAGCTACAAGCAGAAAATCTAACCATGCTTGAGAAAGCCTTATCAAGTCAGAAGATCAGTATATGTGACCTCGGCCGAGAGAAGGGACCACTTGTCGCTTTCTAGATTAGCCGGAAAACGCATTTTTACGCTAGACCATTATATTGATTTTTGCGTCTAATCAATCTGTAGCTCGGACTCACAGTACTACAATGAATCTCATGCTACTTGATGCGTTAAGGCTCAATTTAGACATTAATGCATTGGGTAGAGACACATTAAATTTTTTATGCGATTTCCCGCCAAATGGTATTTTATATTTTTGTGGAAAAAGTGCATAAATTATGGACCAAACGCTCTGAAATTTTTTCCTCATTGTACATAAAGTGTTAGCTCGTGGAAACTGCCATTAAGTCCATTTGCGACGAGTGGTCCCTTCTCTCGGCCGAGGTCACATATGAGAAATCAGCTCAGGCCATTTTGCATAAAATGGGTCCCAATTCGTCTGCAAGTAAGTTTCCAGATTATCACTCAAATGTCTTATGATAAAAATTAGGCTATATAACTAATGTTGCACGTTAGCAATTTGTTAAATTTAGCGATTCTTAGAAACTTTTGCATGAAGATGTGGTGCGCAATAGTCTAGTGATTAGCTTGCTGGACTGTCAACCGAGAGTGTGGGGGTTCAAATCCCTGCCTGGGCAGAAATTTGTGTTGAGATTTCTGGTCCACCTGTGCCCCTAGTAAATTCAGCTATAATGAGTACATTGACCACACACTGTCGGTGGGAAGATGAGACAGCGAGGGAGAACTAGCCCCCAGCCCTCATGTGCCAAAGCTAAGAAAAATTAAGTCGCTTCACCACATGCCCACTTCATAGGATTCATACCCTTGGCTGCCCCAGGGCTAGCTTAAGGGACTGCTTTTCTTCTTTCTCTTCTTACTATTGTGATAAAAAACATTCGATCTTCATCAAAATTGTCAACACTGCCAGCCAAATCCATTGCACTGTTTGACCCTTTAACAATGAGGGGATTAATTTTCCATACATTTTAATGCACGCTCGTCGTTAAAGTGTTGACCAATTTTCAATAGTTTTCCAACTTTATGATGCTTTTCTCATGTGTGGTCAGAATTGTCGACAGTGTTTCAACAGAGTGGGAATAAATTATGTGCAACTAGTTTCACTTTTAGATAAGAGAATATTTATTAATCGTTTGAATTATCCTAAAAAACTGTTCTGACCACTGAGTGTGGTATACTTATGTCAACAAATAGGTAATTATGTTTACGATGTGAATGTAATGAAATGAATAATAATTATTATAATAATGTTAAGAGGTTAAGAGATGTAAATGAATCATGATACTGCGTTATATGTTGACATGTAGGATCACTGACATATTTGGACCAAATGTATGTATATGTATGTCTGATTATTTTTTTTATACACTGCTTTTGTAAAACCTGTCTAGTGTTCTTGGAAGTGAACCTAGTCAGTGATTGTGGTCTGTTTTAACTAATGATTTCATCAATTTGATTAAAGTATTTCTAGTTATTTGTAGAAAGAAATTGAACAAATTAGTTTGATGCGCCAATTATTCTTTTTGTGTAGGGGAGCTGTTCCTCCCGGTGCCCGGTTCGATCCATTTGGTCCGCCCGCTCCCGATCCATCTGGAGGCTGGAATCCGGACTTCCGAAACCAAAGATCAGGGTAAAAGCAACTGTTTATGATTTTATTACCAACAATGTATCAGTGATGGGGTCTCGAGACCGCGGTCTTGGTCTCGAGACCGTCTCGAGACCGAAAACATGCGGTCTCGGTCTTGGTCTCGAACGTGCCGGTCTTGGTCTTGGTCTTGGTCTTAAAGGTGCGGTCTCGGTCTTGGTCTTGGTCTTGGGCGTCTGGTCTCGGTCATTTGCCTTTGGTCTCGGCTTTGCGTGCAGAGGCGGCCTCTGACAGTTTTGTGCTGTAGGCCGCTATAGGCAACCAGCAATGACAAAAATGCCGCCCCTTACTAAAAACATATATTTCCATTTAATTTCTTATTAATTAATTATATTATTTTTATTTTGCCGGAATTTGCCGCCCCTTCGAGAAATGTCGCTCTAGGCAGCCACCTATATCGCCTATACCTAATGCCAGCACAGCTTGGGTGGGATCGAGAGTGGAGTGTGGAGTATTTGTTAAATGTTGTCGATATTTAGTTTTTTTGCATCACATTGACATCTGCACCTGTTGAGAGGGTGTTTAGCTGCACTGGACTCTTCATGAGACCTCTCAGGGCAAGACTTGGAAACAAAACCTTGTGTGATTTAAATTAGTCCTTATAAACATCTGATTTGAGTGATGGGATTATGTATCACAAATCGAGAAAGGCGTTTACGGTATTGGTTTGGAGGCTTAGGTCTTGGTCTTGGACCATGCGGTCTTGGTCTCGGTCTTGGTCTTGGACCATGCGGTCTCGGTCTTGGACCATGCGGTCTTGGTCTCGGTCTTGGTCTTGGACCATGCGGTCTTGGTCTCGGTCTTGGTCTTGGACCATGCGGTCTTGGTCTCGGTCTTGGTCTTGGACCATGCGGTCTTGGTCTCGGTCTTGGTCTTAGGTTTTTGGTCTTGTGCACAACACTGCAATGTATTGCTTCGTAAGTAGCTACCCGGTACCTCATTCTAGAGCAGTGGTTGCCAAACTTCTCTGGGTCGCGACCCACTTGTGAATATCTTGGCAGTCTCGGTACTCACTGTCTAAAGTTAAACATTGTGTACTAAAATTTGTTTCATAAATTGGTTTCGACATATGCAGATTTACGTACAGCGCTTAGATATTTAAAGTATTAAAAGTAAACTTAGGTAAAAACAGTTTACAATTTACAATTTATTGCAATCCAACTAGTTATCATTGCCAAATGTTGTTGCTGCCAAAAAATAATTTGGCGACCCACTTGCCAGAGCTTTGCGACCCACTTTTGGGTCGCGACCCACAGTTTGGGAAACTCTGTTCTAGAGTGCTGTACTGTCAATTGTCAATGTATGTGCTAAGAGTTGAACAGCAGAGGGAGTTTCAGTATAGCGATGAAATATCATTCGAAATTTTGAATGAAAATAACAGGTGGGTGGATGAAGGAATATTCCTGTCGTAAGTTCTGCCATTTGGTGTTTGTGGCTGTAACGTATTTTGTAAATGAAGCAATGTTTTTTTGTTTTAGTCCTGACCCCGATCACCTCCCACCTCCTGGCTATAACGACAGGTTCATGTGATGAGAAGACTGAATCACCAAAATGTGGAGCCTTCCTCTTGCAATGGAAGTGAAGAATAACCGATAAACTGATGGCATGGAGGGATTGTTTGAGTTATCAAAAAAAAAATAATAATTAGTTTTGAGTTTAAGAAAAAAATCCATGCTGCATCAGAACAAATTCATGTATGGGTTATTTGAACCAGCAGTCGACAGAAAATCTTCAGTCTGAACTTGTATGAAATTGGCATGGATGGATTGGATGAACGAGTGAACGAGTGAGTTTTAAGTTTAACATGCAAGAAGATCAGTGCGTTATTTGTTTAAACTAGTAATGAACAGAAATTCGTAGTTCTGAAATAATAAAAAGGTTGAATGTCATTACTAAAGTAACTAACTGTTCTAATATTGTTTTGGGTCTGTGCATCATTGGCAACATCTATACATTGTTTCGTGATAAATAAATGCAAGATACCTTTGTTAATCAATATTTAAAATCTCGTGTCTTTAAAATCAAATATCTTGTCTCAATATGATGCTGTTTACAGCTTTTGCTACTGTGTGCCTGACAATAGATGTTGGTTGAGGTCTCAGAAGTTGTAGGATTAGGTGGGTTTAGATTTTAATTTTCGATGATAATTCTTAATTTGGTTGGCCTAATATTTTTACTAATATAACATGATTTCAACATTGTAACAAGTTGCAAGAGAAGTTACATTCTTTGGATTTATTTGATTGCCTAGATGCAATTAAGAAATGCAGCTGAGTGTTATCCTTGGGCTTTAAGGCGACAACTGCAAAGTATTTTGACCAGTCAACAGAAAAATGCAAAATACGTAATGAATGAAAATAGCGAAAAGTAAACTAAGCTTTGCAAAATGTGAAAGGAACAGAGAAGTTATTGTGGAAATCGTGTCAATTTAAGTCCTGTACGGGTCATTTGCCCTTCTCTGCTAAAGGAACCCCTCCCGTCTGTATGTCTGTCTGTTTCTCTCTATCTGACTTGGGCCTTCACTTGGTATGTCTGATCATTTGTGTTATACACTGCAATTATTTTAGGCCCTACAATATTTGAGAGGTGCGGTCAATAGCTTACATGATTCAATTGCCTGCAGGTAATGCAGGTCCATCAAGGACTTGATACATGATAGTTTGAAAAGTCCGGCCTAATGACAGAAGGAAAATAGAAGCAGACTGCGGTGTTCAATGCTGCTTTCACTTTGGGTTTGAACTTGACTTTCCTTGAATTTGGCAAGCACACAGATTTTGCTCAGCCTGACCATTGGATAGATGTCAACCTTGAACAGTAACACTGGTGTTGGACTGTTGGTGATAGTCATCACTATGCGTATAATTTGCTAACAGGTATATTGAGAGTGTAAGCCTATTGGTTGCAGGGCCTACTATCCCCCCTGTAAGTTGGAAGCAATCCCCCTTACTGTAACCCTTCCCTACCTCCCCTTCCCTTCCTCCCCTATCCTCCCCGCCCCATGCCCCTTCCCTTTCCCACCCCATGCCCTCCTTTTCCCCACCCCTTATCTCCTCCCCTCCATGTACAATTCCCTCCAATCCCCTTGAAGCCGGCGGTCCGGGGGTCCTCCCCCGGAAAATGTTGGATTTCTACATTGCCGTATATATAAGTTTTAGCGCATTTTTGTAGAAAGAAAACTGGTTTTGGAAAACTGTATATTTTAGTTCAACTGAACTGTTGAATCAATCTCTGCAAGGCTCCCAGTGCAGTGTATATATATTTTGGGACAGGCTGTAATAAATATGGGACAAAAATTCCAAAATATGGGACACATGTTAAAATATTGGGCAATATGGGACACTGTTCAGCAGATATATGGGGATTTTAAAGATTGCATTATGAATGCATATTTCTGGTGTAATGCAGCGGTTACAGGCTCCATCCCTGCCTCTTATACAGACTTGCAGTGTTATCCAGCCAACAATTATTTTGCAGGAATATTTCAAGACCTCATAAGGGGTCATCCATAAAGGACGTCCGCAATGAGGGGGAGGGAGGGGTCATCGAAATGCGGACAAGGGGAGGGAGGGTTATGACTAGTTTGGACGTCCGCATCTAAACTTTAAAATTTGATAGTTTTTTAAACACCACCTTGTTTCAGCCTTACCCGAAAGACGAAAAGGTCAGTTAAGTGATTGCGTAAAACTTCATGCATGGTATAAACTTTACTGCGACTTTAAAGGGGCTTTTATTACTGCACATCCTGCGATATGAAACCTGAACTGTCACTTAAACGTGCACAGGAACTGTGGAATAATTGTAAAAATAATGAAGACGACATTAAAAATTGCCTTGGGCATGCGGACGTCCGCAAAGGGGAGGGAGGGAGGGTAAGGTCAAATGCGGACAAGGGGGAGGAGCGGTCCAAAATGCGTCATATTTTGCGGACGTCCTTTATGGACGACCCCTAATCTCATTTTCACTGCTCTACACGACAATAATTGTAGTATTGACCAACTAGATTTTTTAATCAAAAGGATTATGAATATGAACGCGTTTCTTCAATTTATAGATCTCACTTCAGGTCATACTAAAAGCGAACCAAGGTATATTCCAGTAGCCTAATGTTTAAAGAAGCAGTATGTAATAATGTTTTTGACAGAACAGAAACTTTATATCAACTTATTAGGAACTTGTAGACAAACATTAACAAGAATATAAAATAATACCAATAATACCATAATACATTAACTTTAGAGTGTAGAGACTCAGTTACAGTCGACAGCCAATACGTTGCAACAGTTGAGTCAGTAGGCCTACTGTAAACTGAACAGCAACATCCATTTCATTAGGGGGAGAACTTTCCCTCTGGAACACATATTGGAAGCAGTCTGATTCCTTTCCCCATACGTAGTAGGCCCTGATTGGTTGCATATAATGTGTGTATATATATATATATATATATATATATATATATATATATATATATATATATATATATATATATATATATATATATATAGTGTCACCTACATGTCCACAGACCTGTTACTTTCTGTTATAAAGTCACTATTAAAAGAAACAATATAATCGTGCAGACTACTAGCAATGTACACTTTTCATATCTTTGACATAATAATTACTGCAGGCTGAATAATACGATACCCATACATAGGTTGGATGGCAATTGTGAAAGGATACAAGGCTTATCGTTTGCTCATTCATTACACATCAGTGTGACATGATTTACAGGTCACTATTTATAAGATACCGTTCGTGCACTTTCCAAACGTGGACAACAGTAAACATAGTAGGCTCATCACCTGCATTTCGACTTCATTCTATTGTAAAAACATGAGCGAGCCGATCGTGATTTTGCTATGATAAAAATACAGTGTCGGCGCCACGATTTGAAAGTAGAACGGCAGAGGATCGAAGCTTTTAACCAGTCTTGTTGTCTAGACCTTAAACCTCTAGACCAAGAACAAGACCAAGACTTTGAACCTCGAGACCAAGACCAAGACTTTGAACCTCAAGACCAAGACCAAGACTTTGAAACTCGAGACCAAGACCAAGACTTTGAAACTCGAGACCAAGAACAAGACCAAGACTTTGAACCTCAAGACCAGGACCAAGACTTTGAACCTCAAGACCAAGACCAAGACTTTGAAACTCGAGACCAAGAACAAGACCAAGACTTTGAACCTCAAGACCAGGACCAAGACTTTGAAACTCGAGACCAAGACCAAGACTTGCATCTGTCCGTAGGTATTTGTCGTAGGCTATGATGCAAACAGGCTTGATGAATTTTCAAATTCTTGAGTTTTGTTAAATGACGGTTCATATTGACAGCCGGTCTTAGTCTTGGTCTTGTGAGACCAAGAACCAAGACCAAGAACTCGAGACCAAGAACAAGACCAAGACTTTGAACCTCAAGACCAGGACCAAGACTTTGAACCTCAAGACCAAGACCAAGACCTTGAACCTCAAGACCAAGACCAAGACTTTTGGTCTCAAGACCAATTGAGACTTTTGAAAACGAACTCGAGTGCACTCGAGACCAAGACCCTGCAGGTTTCGAGGACAACAAGTCTGCTTTTAACAGACAAAAAAGTGGTAGGCCTGCGGCAAAAGTATGTTGTTGCTGTGCCACCTTAAAAAGTGGTAGGCCTACGGCAAAAGCCGCACCGAAAATAATAGGCGGCGTCGCCACTGTAAAAATATACGGACAAGGAAAAGAAGTAAATGTAAATGTATCGCTTTTATGTAACAACCATATGGCCTCAACTCCGCTCATTTTCAATGAATTTGATCGTATACAGAGTGTGCTAGCATCTCGGACATAATAGCCATGCAATTATAAGCTTCATAAAGTCGCTATATTTCACATTTTTCTATAAATCCAAGCTTATGATGGTCATGAAATAACAATGACAATTGTAATAAAATCACTTAGTAATAATAATAAAATGGAATAATAATAATAACAATTACAATATCAGTAATAAAATGGCTCTTCCTCAGCCATTTTAATAAGTCCCGAGGGAGCAGATTAGCCTAGGCCTACCTCAGGCAAAAAAGTAATTACAACAGTAACAATAATAGGCCCCTAATTATTACAAAACTGTTGCAGTAGCTTGTTTTAATCAAGGGATCGTACAATGCTATATATGACGGTTTCCTCTGATCGCACAAGCTCGAGTGATCTCATGCAATGACTATCAAAGATGACAATCAACTACCGTAGGCCTACTGTTCAGTCAATCCTGTGTTAATTTCGACCGTGTGTTGGCGCCAGTCTGAGCTCACGTGCATTTGCGTATAGCGCCGTTTCTGGGTTTTCTTGATGAACTCCAGGCAGAGAATTACGAAGGCTGTGGGTTGAACACCAACTGTGTTGATGCAAATACTCGGCTGAGCAGCGTATGTTGATATAATCGCACGAGTCGTCGTCAGCGTCTGTCCGCAGTGGAACCGAGGCATCATCCGTACTAAATCTGTTGCTCGCGAAAGGAGTTCTGCCACGTCGCCGTTGGTGTTGTCGCGGATGCCTGTTGGACGAACTCAGACGATTGGTCAGACGCGCTAAGTCTGGTCTGACGGGGTTGGCGTTTCGAAGTTGGCCTACTGTTGTTTGGTTGACGTTAATATATGACCTCGGACCTTCAATCCGATGACGTTTATCGGAACCTTCGCGTTGACTCTTTACATCGCTTTGTGACACCACTGAAGAACTGCTCGTAGTGGTAGAAGATGGATGGTAGACCAAGGCGCTGGTTCCAGGTCTACCAGGGTTGGCGGTGGCGTCCGACACTGCAGAGTTTTCGAAGGATTCGTCAGGCAATTTGATTGAAACGAGGCAGGCACTTGGACCTACCGTTGTCGGATTGACGTTAATATATAGCCTCTGGCCCTCAGTTCGTTGACGCCAATTAGAAACTTCGCGTTGACTGTTCGCATCGTTTTCTGACATCATGGACGAACTGCTGGAAGTGGTGGGATCTGAACGGTTGACCCAGGTCCTGGTTCTGGATCTGCCAGGGTTGCCAATGGCATCCGACACTAGGTATTCTTGAGACGATTGGGTCATACCGAGGTAGGCACTTTGAAGTACCATGGTCGGATTGACGTTAATATATGGGCTGAGACCTTCAATACGGTAACGTCTATCTGAAGCCTCGGGCTGAGTGTTCGCATCGCTTTGCAACACTGTTAATGAACTGCTGGAACTGGTGGAATCTGGATGGTTGACCCAGGAGTCCGACATCAGAGGGTAGTCGTAGGATTCGCGAGATGATTCGGTCGAAACAACATCTGGGAGATAGGAGGCTGAGTTTGAGAAGTTGACGACCGTTGATCCATCGCTCATCGAACGAACTATGGTTGTCTGTCCCAAGGGTGAGCCTTCCAAACTGCCGATAATGCCGTCTGCAGCCACTGATCGATGCTCTGTAATTAGCGGGAATTAGTTTAACTTTGAAACTAAGTTTAGTCCGTAATTTGTGGGGGGTACGAGGGGTACCCGTATCCCCCACTTTTTGAACTGGGGGGTACTGTACCCCCACTTTTTAAAGAATGCCAATCAATATTTTACTAGTGTGCCTTCCCAGAGAACGCAGTCAACGTCAAAAGTACGAAAGTAGGCCTACTTAGATACACAGGTAAACTGAGAGCCAAAATTAATCAGAATACTGGCAGGGAACATGTTCAAAATGGTCACCATGCGAAAAGCGAAAGTGGAGAAGAAATTGGTACCCCCACTTTTTAGACCAAAATTTTGGTACCCCCCACTTTCTAGACTAAAGTTACGCCCATGTAAAGTTCTATAACTTGCTCTCCAGGAATAGCAGCAATATCAATGTTCTAGTAGGCTACTATACTAGAAGTTAGCCTACATGATGTTGGCAGAGGTGCGTTTACGCGTAATTGCGTTAGGCGCGCGCCTTAGGCCCTCAAATCTTGGAGGGCCCCCAAACGAAAATATTTTTTTTCCAATTATAAAAAATAACATTTTTGAATTATTTTAAACATAGCTTATTTCCTATTTTTTACAGTTTAGCATTCAAATAAACATATATTATTGTAATTTATACTTGTTTTGTTCATTTGGACTAATGATTCATTTTTGTGCGATTATGCAAAATAACATCAAGTTCAGAAGGCCCACAAAAATGTTTGCGCGTAGGGCTCTGTTTTCTGTAAACGGACCTCTGGATGTAGGCCTGATACCCCGCGATCGATGCAAGAAGAGCTAAAGCATTGCAGGCAGTGTCTTAGCTGTCAAATAAGAACTGGAGGTCGAACATTTTACAGAATACCAAAGTACACAACGTTGGTCAAAATCCAATGTTTCTAATATTATGTTGCACACGAAACAAATGACGACTGGTGAGATATTTTAGTTTCCTGACCTTTTCAGGTATACTTACCTGAGTCGGTTGAAAGCAGGGTGAGAATTGTCGGGGGGGTTTGGGGGTTCAACCCCCTAGTCTTTCTAAGGACCCCATAGTAAAGTCTTCATTTCACACCCCCAACTCCATATAAATCAAAGTCTAAGCCCCCAGTCTTTTTTCTACAATTCTCATACTGGTTAAAAGAAGAGTAGGCCCTATAGTAGGGGTTGAATCCCCAATCCTCTGACAACTAAAACAATGAGTGTAGACCTCATGAAGCAACAATTTATACACGTAATAATTTATACACATATAAAATAATGAAACAGTGTATCCTCCTAATCCGAGAGAACTTACTTAGATGGCGTCTTAGATGGACGATGTAGAAAGTCATCAGCAGAAGAATGATCAGAAGGAAAGCGATGCTCGATGTCAAAGCCACCATGGCTATCCAGTTCGCTCTCAGGAACCCTGAAAACATATCGCAAACGTCGGCCTCCGTGTATTAGGGGCGCTGTTTATACGTATACATACACACACTCACAAACATACATACATGCATACATACATATATAAAAACACACATACATACATACACACATACATACATAAAAACATACATACACATACATACAAGCATGCATACACTCATACATACAATGTCATACGCACACATACATACATGCATATATATACACATACATACGCACATACATACATGCACGCATTCATGTATGTATAGGAATTTTTCTATGACGCATCGTGCGTCAGTCCCTCTGTCCAGGTGCCTCTGAACTCGTTCATTAATTGTCTGAACGTCTGGTTTATTCACATATATCAATTCAAGATAATAATTATATAATTAACTATGATCGTCATTCACATTTATCTTTATAAATGGCTGCAGTCTAACCTGAAAAGTTCGAAACTGAAACGACATTCTGAGTGGACAGTTGGATCTCTTTTTCAGCTTCAGTGACTCTAATATCTGGGAAATAAAACAAAAGTCTGTATTTGCAGTGTTTAAATGGTTGCAAAACAGAACTGGGGTTTGAAAATGTTACTGATTATAATACCAAAGTAGGCCCCTACACCAACACAGGTCAAAATCTAGTGCTGTTAATATGTTGCAGCTGCCCCATTTGCCTCATGGTAAATCCAGCACTGTGTACCCATAAGCTAGTCCCTGCAGTTCAGACCTACACCCTTCAAATGACGTCCCTGAATTTGAGTGTCATTTTTCTTTTTATCCCTCTTTCTTCCTCCTTTTCTTGTTCCATCTTTTTTCATTTTTTTCAAACATCAAGGGGAATGCCCCTGCCCCGCCCCCAAATGACGTGCTTGGAGTGATTTATGACCTTTTCTATTTCCTCCACTATGCTGCAGGGTTGTTGCAAATGAGGTCATAGATACAAACGTACCTTGTCTGACAGTAGATGAAGCGAAGAATTGTCGCGAATTAATCATAGTGAAGAGACTCGTCACAGCGGAGACCGTGGACCCTGACGCTTTCTCTGTAACACATACACAATGAACACATCTGCATAATATATCTAGAGCGTTAAGACAGTCCCTCTCGGTGTTCACACCCAGGCAACACACAAACGTTAATAACACATTGGGAAATGGTAAGCCGACAGCTCTTAAAGAAGTCTCTAAAATGCGCTGTACAATCATACATCGATGTGATGTAAGCGATAGGCCTAATGTTTTTTTACAAGACAAGTGCATTGTAATCACTGATAATTCTGGACATAGGCCTACACGTGTGCCTCAAAAATTGTGTTTATGACCTACCAACAAGTCAACTTCAGTGCATCGTGTAGGCCCTATGCACAATAATTAATTATAATGAAGCTGTAGTCAGCTAATCAAACGAGAACGGCGCAGCTGACGTAATCGTAATGCTGAAAAAACAGGTTAGCATGTTTCGTTTTCAGTTGTAGTTATATAGGCAAGTAATAAAAATTGTGTCCGATGTCGTAGGCGTAATTTCCGTCTAATAGTAGCAGCAGGGATCTTGTGTTGAAGTCTAGAAATTAATAGCCATCTACCGGAGCAGGAGGAATAGGAGGAGGAAGACGACTGCGAGAAGGAGGAAGATGAGGAGCAACAGGAAGAGGAGGAACAGAAGGAGAAAAAAAGAGGAGGAGGAAGGGTAGGAGGAGGAGGAGGAAGAGTAGGAGGAGAAGGAGGAGGAGTAGGAGCAGGAAGAGCAAGAAGAACAGGAGGAGCAGGAGGGGCAGGACAAGGAGGAGATGGAAGAGGAAGAGGAGGAAATGGGAGATGGAGGAAGAAGAGGAGGAGGAGAAAGCGGAAGAGGAAGAGGAGGAGGATCAGAGAGGCCCTTGATCTGACTCAGCTGTAAGCAAGGTTTCGGTTTCGACTGTAAATCGAACACGAAAAACCAACACTTACAAATAACCAGTGCTTTTTTCTCTAAAAAAAGGTTCCGGAACGGAATAATTATGGGCGGGCTAAAATCCCGAGAAGACGGGCTTGGGGCTTGGGAGGGTCTCAATAAACACTGAATACAGTTCAAAACACTGAAATTAAATTAAAATAACTAAATTATTGCTTTTATTATTACAATAAATAAATTATTTTTTAGTACATGAAAAAGGTGCCGGAACGCCGTTCCGGCTGAAAAAAGCACTGCAAATAGGCCTAACTAATTGCTGTGTGTGATTTATTCCTCACATATTTTGGTCTGCATTTGCAACATATAGGCACACACGAACATGCGCATCTAGACTACATATACAAAAATACACACATACATTATACACATAAGTCTATACATATAAGCAGCCATATATACAAACGCATATTGGATAGGATTGGATAGGATAGGATACGATAGGATGGAATTGGGTAGAATTGGATAGGATAGGATTCGATCGGATAGGATAGAATTGGATGGGATTGGATAGGATAGAATTGGATAGGATAGGATAGGATTGGATAGGATTGGATTGGATAGGATAGGATAGGATAGAATTGGATAGGATAGGATAGGATAGAATTGGATAGGATAGGATAGAATTAGATAGGGTAGGATAGGATAGAATTGAATAGAATAGGATAGGATTAGATAGGATAAGAATGGATAGGATAGAATTGGGTAGATAGGATAGAATAAGATATGATATGATAGGATATTACAATATAAGATTACAATGATTGCATAGCATTTCACTGCGCAGCACTACAAAACCTAAATATAGAAACAGTACGAAACAATAGATCTATAGAGCAGTGGGGTACGAACACAGCGGATGTCTGAAGACAATAGGCAGTACAAAAGAAAATTCAGAAGACGCCGGAACCAACCTAACACGACGAGATCCAATTGACAAATCGGACGCCTGTCAACGGAATAGATGCAGGCGTATATTCCAGCGTCTGACTTTTCCACGTTCCCAATAACCAACGTTTGCAGTTTTCCTCCGTTGGACGGTTGAAAGGAGAGGCGATGTCTGAACGACCCCTCGACGGTTGAACCCTGCGACAGTCGCTCACACAACACGGTGTCTTTGTAGAAGAGGGGTCCTTGGCAGTTGCCAGTGCTAGAATTCGTTGTCCGATACCACGAGGTTTTAGAGTTCGATGTGTTACAAGAAAGAGGAACCCGATCACCAACATATGCCACCAACCCTGGTTTCGAAAACAACACTTGAGTTAAGTTGAGGAAAGGTAAGGTCAGGTTGGGTAAGGTATAGTGAGGTAAGGTAAAGGTAAGTAAGTTAGGAAAGGTATAAGGAAGAGTGAAGTCGGATAGTTAAGGTATAGGTAGATGGGTTAAAGAGAGGCAAGGCAAGGGACTGTACCGAAAAGCAGGATAAGTTCAAATAAAGATAGATCTATAGACCTATGCAACTTAATGCAAGTGCCCTATCAAAATAGCAGCGTTCTTTGCAACTCACTAATCAATTATTAATTATCAATTATTAATTATCAACATTGTCGCCGCCGTCAATATCTGCATGTTCGTCGTTATCGTCATTATTTAGGCCTATTGAAATGCATCAGCATAAGACCGGCTGCATGCCTAGGCCCATAGGCGTAATTTGTGGGGGGTACGAGGGGTACCCGTACCCCCCACTTTTTGGACTGGGGGGTACTGTACCCCCCACTTTTTAAACAATGTCAATCAATATTTTTGTTATTTTGCCTTCCAACAGAATGCAGTCTCCGCCAAAGTGCGAAGTTCTTAGATACACAGGTAAATCGAGAGCCAAAATTAATGAGAATACTGACAGAGAATATGTTCAAAATGGCCACCATGCGAAAAGCGAAAGTGGAGAAGAAATTGGTACCCCCACTTTCTAGACCAAAGTATTGGTACCCCCCACTTTTTAGACTAAAGTTACGCCGCTGCCTAGGCCTACGTCTCTTAAAAATCTACACATGCAGGATGAATTTTAAACAGGTTGCTGAACCCAGTACTCCGAGAATGTGAAAAATACATCGCCTGTTACTTTAGGTGTGATTTTTATTTTGTTGCTGAGTTCTAGTCATCTATTTATACAAATTCATTCTATTTTTATTATTATTTTCTCTCATTCTATTTTGCTGCTATTATTGTTGTTAACGACGACGTCAGTGTTGTTTGTTGTTGTTATTGCTATTTGTTGTTGTTATTGTTATTTGTTGTTGTTATTATGTTTTTGTTAATAATTTCAGTGTTTAGTTACGTTAGTTCCTCTACTATAACTTTGCAAACCTTGAGCTAACCCGTTTAACCAGATAAATTCTAGAACTAGAACAAGCTGATTCTGTTGCTGCATGTTAATAATATTCTTGTCGTGATGAATCGACCTATCACTAAAACCTTGCATCTCGACCACTTTATAGGGTCAAGCAAGCGGACACCATTACCTACACGTGCGGGTTTCTACATGGCCTAAAACATCTCTAAGAGAAAGTGTCGGGAATTTTAAATCAGTAATTGCACTGCCTATAATTATATATATATATATATAATATATATATATATTATATATATATATATACATAGGCCTATTATGTAGCATATTGCTTGCATGGAACAGTATATCTAACTAATAAATGGTAAACTATTATTGAAGGCTATATACATAGACTGGCCTCGTGATGGTTCACCAGTATATATATATATATATATATATATATATATATATATATATATATATATATATATATATATATATATATATATATACATATATATATATATATATGCAGACAATAATTATTAGCGTATAATGGCTCCGCGTACAGGCAAATAAATACGTTTAGAAGTAGGCCCCTATAGTCTGTAGGGGTATAAGCCTGACTAATAGCCGGTTTTTATTCGCCGATCAGTAACACGAAACAACGTTTATAGGTCTATTGTTAGAAGGTAATTTCTCTATAGGTCTATTGTTAGAAGGTAATTTCTCTGACCGTACGTCTATCAGCAAATCAAGAAGCAGTTTAGTGAAACTCCCTAAATGTTCTACTTTCATATGAGTTCCAACGAACTTGAAGCACTCGCTGGACTTGGCACACTTTGTGAAGAAACGTAGGACCTGAAATTCTGTGCGAATTTAAGGCAATGTAATGTAAGGTAAGTTAAGTTGAGGTAAGGTAAGCTGAGTGAGGTAAGGAAAGGTAAGCTGATGTATAGTAAGGTTACGTAAGTTGAGGTAAGGTAAGTTGATGCATAGTAAGGTAAGGCAAGTTGAGGTAAGGTAAGTTGAGGTAGGGTAAGCTAAGGTAAGTTTCGGTAAGGCAAGTTCGGTAGGGTGAAATAAGGGAAGTTGAGGTAAGGTAAGTTGAGATAGGTAAGATAAGGGAAGTTGAAGTAAGGTAAGTTGAAGTAAGTTGAAGTAAGGTAAGTTGAGGTAAGTTGAAGTAAGGCAAGTTGAGGTAGGGCAAGGTAAGGCTAGTTGAGGTAAGGTAAGTTGAGATAGGGTAAGCTAAGGTAAGTTACGGTAAGGCAAGTTTCGGTAGAGTGAAATAAGGGAAGTTGAGGTAAGCTAAGTTGAGATAGGAAGATAAGGGAAGTTGAAGTAAGGTAAGTTGAGGTAAGGTAAGGTAAGTTGTGGTAAGGTAACTAGGTAAGTTGAGGTAGGGTGAAATAAGGGAAGTTGAGGTAAGGTAAGTTGAGGTATGGTAAGATAAGGCAAGTTGAGGTAAGTTGAGGTATGGTAAGGTAAGGTAAGTTGTGGTAAGGTACGTTGAGGTAAGAAAAGGTAAGGAAAGGTAGGCCCTAAGTTGAGGTGCCAGTAAGGTAAGTTGAGGTAAGGTAATGTAAGGTAAGTTGTGGTAAGGCTTGATTTTGCCTCTGGCTACGGGCCTGAATGCTGGTCTCGTCTTGCCATATACGTCGTCTTTTATAAACAAAAGTAGTTGTCCTCATATCACATGAATGCAGTCAGAATTCGTATAATTATTATTATTTATATTTATTATTATTACAAATTGTTATTGTTATTACGCATATTTACTATATATGCGCATCAATTAGACTGGGACTGGTACCACTCTAAAGACCAAGTACACATTCCTGGCACACAGTTTCCTGTCGTAAAGGACTTGTTCAAGGACCCTAGACAGTAATCGTTTCAGATGAGGCTCGAACCCGTACTTTCCGCGTTACAAGGTGAACGCTCTAACAAATCGGCTACCGTGTCCCACGATGCAACTAAGGCTATTAATAGACATAGGCCTACCATATATACTTACAGTGCCCCAAACACGAGAAACTAACGAATGTCAAATGTGGGCCATCCATATATTACGTACGCAAAAATCCGGGAAAATTGGACCCCTCCCCTCCCTGTTCGCAAGCGTACTTATTTCTACCCCCACCTGCGTACGTACGCTTGTCGCACACCCACCCCCCAGACCAGCTGCAGAATGTGTCGGTTCGGCTGCGGCTGTCTGCACTTTAGGCCAGATTGAAGGATGAGTAATCCATGGACTCACTGCTCAGCTGTGTGATAGTTTAATAATAGCGTTCAGAGGTAAGGACATAAGATCTTATAAGTGACACCTCTACCACAGTCCTATTTCCTCTGACAGTACCTGATAGCTGAAAGACTGAACTCTGACTCATTTGAAGGCCAATCAATTTGAGAGCCAATATAGACAAATTATAGGTCTTACCCCCCCCCCCGTTTCCGTTCGCAAGCGTACGCAAACACATGCATTTGTGTTACCCCCTCCCCTCCATGCGTACGTAATATATGGATGGCCCCTATGCACATTAATCCTACTCGAATTCAGTAGGAATAAGCTAATTATCCACATTTACGTTAATATAGGCCTAAATACCTGCTGTTAGCTAGAGACTGCAGATCCATAGGTCAACACTCTACAGTAATACTACTCGTACTGTTTGCACACCGCTTAAAGTCGAAGTTTAAAGTTTGTAACAGGATCAGGTTTCAACTTGAGTAGATTTTTGAGTAGATTCACCGATTTTTTAGTACATATTGGTCTTCAGTGAATGTGATAAAACTAAATAAATTATACTACAGCATGGGCTTATCAATAACAGGAACGATGATTTTTTTGTTACAGGTTTTTGCACATCAAAGTTCTGTATTTATAGACGAATTACTGCATTCAATATTGTTAAATTTGTATCCAATCTTAATATTGACGAAAATCAAGCTTAAGGACATTGATTGGAAAAAACGTGGACTGATCATCAGCAGGGGCCCAGAATATTGTGCCTAAGATAAATCTATAATTATATAGGGCCTAATGGTCTAACACGTAGTCTACAAATGTATAATTTCATAGCTAATTAAGCTTCCCTAAATTACTAACATGTTGACACTGATGAAATAAATCTTCAGTTTGCTGAAACGTTCTTCTGGAACGAAAGCGTAGACCTGCATTAGTCACGTTTTTGTGAGAAAAGAAATAACCAGGAGAAAGTGCTGACAGACAGAATCAACAGACTTTTTGTTAGCAATATCTTCTTGTTTTATCGTCTTCACTATCACCAAACATTCAGATAACCATGGTGTCACGGATGTCAATCATGGCAGGAGAAAAGGGAATGCTCAACTTAGTCAATGGATTCGTATTCGCCCGTATTAAAAACGTCTCGATAGACCGCTGGGGTTATCTGGCTGTTGCTTTCTTCCGCAGTAATGTCACCGTCTGTTATATATCCCGTTCCAAAATTCTACAAAATACAAAGTCATTTTAACAATTGTCAGTCATTAGGTTGAACACCCTTGGCCTCGTCTCGAAAGCACCGGCATTTTCCTGATGAGCAACCTAGGATGTCTTTTATGAATCGTGGCTGAAGATAAACTTATGCTCGACTAAAGTTATGCTCTTTCCAGGTTTTGCTTTTATTGACAGTGTCGGATAGTCGTCATCCGACGAAATATATCGTTTGACCCAACTTTTAAAATCATCGTTGTGACATTAATTATGTCATCCCTGTTCCCTAATTCTTGAGCTTAAAATGTGGGTAACCGTTGAATTGAGCGCGCACATTTCGCCGACCTTCATCTCAGCGACCTCAATTCGCCGCCGCGAAACTCAGCGCCTACACAATTCGCCGCCATCAAACACAGCGACTACACAATTCGCCGCCATTCATTTCAGCGACTCTTATGATAACCTATATTTTATTTTCAAACACAGCGACTACATAATTCGCCGCCATTTATTTCAGCGACTCTTATGATGATCTATATTTTATTTTAATGATGAAACTTTCAAACAGTTTAAATTTAAATTTAAGGGGAAATAATTCAAATAGTTATCAAATAGTTAAAGCTTAAATCGTTTGTTCAGTTAATCAGTTACATGTTAAGCAGGGATTTCGTCCTAAGTAAAAAAGAACCGGAACGCCGGCGTCAGACGCCATGTTAATCTAGAAATGTTCCTGTGAATCCTGTCTAAAAAGTACTGGTCGTCAAAAAAAGAACCGGAACGCGGTTCCGGTGCGTTCCGGTCCCAACCGATCCCTGATGTTAAGTAGGCAATAGCTAAACCTGGAGGTTCAAGTTGTGCGAGATGCCACGCAAATAGTCCAGCAATCAATCAACTTCGGCTTCGTGAAGAAGATGCCCAACCAATTTTGCTTTGATTTTGCTTTGAATTTCTAGTCAAGAACACGTGTTGTTTACGCCCGGTATTTAGCAACGCCCTTTTGAAGCAGCGCTGAAATGAATGGCGGCGAATTGTGTAGTCGCTGTATTTGATGGCGGCGAATTGTGTAGGCTCTGTGTTTCGCGGCGGCGAATTGAGGTCGCTGAGATGAAGGTCGGCGAAATGTGCGCGCTCAATTCAACGTAAACCAAAATGTGTACAGTGTGACCCATGAGTGCATGACATGTGCAAATAAGTGCTGAATTCTTACCTAAGTTTCGATTAGCTGACTTAGCCGATTAGCTGTAACGCCGACAGTATTGCTCGCATATTTCAAAATGTGTGCTGCAGATCTATATCTGAAACTTCTTGATAGAAATACAGTTTCAAGGAGCCTGTGATTTGTTAGAGCGTTTTGCAGTCTTAAACTAAGGCCGAACCAACACGGTACTAAAACTTAAAAGGAACTAAAATTTCAAATTTAACAAGTAGTCTTGCACATGCCAGAGATACGTCTGTATTATATCTGGATGTTAAAAGTTTTCCAACGAAATAGCAGATGAGAAAGTCTTATACGATGAAATATTGCGCGGGATTTTATACGGTGCAGTTGTAAACGAGGATACATAATGTGTTCTGGGAGTGGAATGTAAAATGTGTGATACACTCACTTTTGGCGGTACTTCTGGAACCGTTTCTGTTTCTTCAAAGTCTGTCGGATCATACATAGAATTTTCAAAGATCATGCACTTGTCTGCATTGAAAACATTTTCAGGAAAAGCTGTTTCTGAATGCAAAACAAAGATACCAGTTGTTAATAAACAGTGCTTAATTAAATATAATATATATGCGTTTATACATCTTGACAGTGGTGGGCAATAGTTAACTAAAAAGTTGCTAACTTTTAGTTTAACTAAATTTCTTTAGTTAAGGGTGAAGTTTAACTAAAAAAATAGTTTAGTTAAAACTATAGTTCAACTAAAAATGTTTAGTTGCTAACTAAAAAGTTTAATTAAAAAATCAACAATATGCAACTATTTTTCCACAACGAATACTGAACACTGTCAACAAAAACATTTTGACACTGCATGGTTTTAGCATTAACAGCCTGTGCTTTCAAATATATATACTACTTTCTGTGCACCTGTAATGCCAGAAAAGTACACATTGCATAGTTTGAAGTGGAAATTGTCATTTACGCTCTGCATTATTACAGTTCACTTAACCTCTTTCATTGTGAAAATGTTTGTCGTAAACAGTTGGAAAAAAGTTGGAAAACGTTTAACTACTTTTTTTAGTTTAGTTAACTAATTTCCAAAATCAGTTGCCAACTTTAGTTAAACTATTTTTTTAGTTGGAAAATAGTTTTAGTTTAACTAAATAAATGTTTAGTGTCCATCACTGAATCTTGACAGCATCGATTAAGAGTTTTTTGAAAGCGCTATAGGCTACTCGCTTTCCAAATTTGTTTCCGAGCTTTTAGAGCTCTAAAAGTTTTTTCCACTGATGCTTGCAGAAGAATGCTGGACAAGGTCTCTATTTGTCGGCTCTCAGCTGCACGTAAAATTAGACCTACAATTCCAAATACTCCTAACAGCTGATGTTCCATTTAGTGTCCAATACATCTATTAAATCGCATATGAGACCAATGATACTTCTATATAAGTGCTGACATGTTCTAAAAATGTGTTGCAGAAAAGCTATAGTATTAGGGAGTTGTTGAACGAGGAAAGTCGTTTTACAATTTAACCTAACAAGGATAATGTTTAGGGACAGTAGAAAATCACGGTAAAAAAATGCCAAAAACACGGCATAGGCCTACTTAAAAAAAAATCGCGAAAAACACGGCAAAAACACGGCATCAAAATTTCACAGTTTTCTTGTAACACATTATATGTTTATCTTTCATATTCATTGTTCATTGACAAATTGACAATTGTCAACCATTTGTCAGTCATTGGTTCCTTGCTGTAACAGTTTAGCTGCGAGTATTGAATACCATCACAACATGAAGCGCTAACTTGTCATCTGTCAAATTTTGACGCTGAGGTGCATTCACCAGTGTGTATTGACTAACGCTCCGTTCTGCCTCAACAGAATTGTGAGGAACTGACAGATATCGAATAGCAAGCTCAAATACTTTCGACTGCGCAAAACTTTAAACTGCCACAACCAAAAAAAATTGCAACAAACACGGCATTTTTTACGAAAACACGGCAAATGTCAAAAATCACGGAAAACACGGCAAATGCCGAAAAACACGGCTTCCGTGTTTGCCGTGTTTTCGTGATTTTCTACTATCCCTAATAATGTTGTAGGGAATAGGACAATATACATAAATAATGTTTTTACCCGATTTATTGACTTCAGAATTCATGGGAGTCTTCTGTTGCGATTCTAAAATAGGAATATTTTTTAAATAAAAAAACTATCGGTAGTATGGCTCCTGCCTACTTTCCATGATCAGAACATTCAAAGCATTATTGCACGACTGTATAATTCTCGTAAAAGCACTTATTGAAACATAAACTTGGTCCAGTATTATAAATTTTAAGGAATAGTGGTATTATTATCATCTATGAGCGTTATACCGGTAATGGGTCTCAACAATGCTGGAGTAAAATCAAAATGTTATCGTTAAGATAAAATTAAAATTATAAGGAAAAATGATAAATAATTTACTTTGTTTTGTTGCTGTGTTTGAATGTTGTCAATCATGAAAGTAGAGAGCAACTTTACTCAGTTGACAAGTTCATTAGTTTATGCTGAATCGACTCCGTTTAAAGTCATGCTGGTAGATTTACAGCAAAGAATAATTTTGATGGCTAATAGATAGGCCCCTATGCGTTTTAATCTACAGTTAAATTACTGTTATTTAACCTTTGCTTTATGTTAGTTCTAGCAACCTGTGATGTTCTGTGCTTGTGTTAAACAGGAGAATTTTATGACAAGCCAGGGTTAAAACCACTTTATTTATTTATTTATTTATTTATTCTGGATATTTCTATAGCGCCTCTCGAAGTCAACTACTACTCAGAGGCGCTCCCGACTACAGCATTTGATACTGTGCCGGAATTTTCACGCCGAAGCGCCACGAGCAATTGCGAGTGAAGGACTTGCCCAAGGTCCGTACGCAGCGGCTAGAGTGGGATTCGAACCTGCAACCCTTCGGTCACAAGGCGCCGAACTTACCACTGAGCCACTTGTAGTACATATACCCGTGAAGTAGTATAAATCTTGGCCCTGCATTTTGTAATGTAATGTAAAATCATTGGAATATATTAGTGCAACACAGAAACCAGTGAAACCAGCTTAACACCGGCGCTATATCAAATGAAGTTCGCAAGAGCCAGCCTTCCTTGCCCGTTCTGGTGCCAGATCAGAATCCCGGGAGATCAAGCCTAGTTGTGTATAGCCTATGCAAAAAAATTTAATTTGAGCATGACTCAGGCAAAAAATAGGTGACTGAAATCTGGATTACTATAGGGTGCCATATTATTTTTCTTGTTATCCATTTACGTCCAGTATATTTTAGATGATGCCTATCTCCAAACCTGCAGGGTTCAGAATTGCATACATTCAACTGAAAATAAGATTAAGGCATTTCTCGCTTCATAGTTTAAAAAAAATCTGAAATCAAGTCCAGACTGCTTGTTGTCTCAAGACACATCTCTATTTGGACTAGACACCACTGATGATCTCCAAGATGTTTTGATGGAGTTCTTCTGCGAAGATGGCAGTGATAATGGTAACAATTATAGAGACAATACAAGATGACAATACAGGAAGCGATTCTGACATCACCGGAAGACGTTTCTAAATCTTTTTCACTGTCTTAATCGACTTATTTTTACCAATTGCTGCAGTGATATAAACGGTGAGTTTCATTTTTGCTTAAGCAGACTGCGCTGAGACATGGCTTGAGATGTTAACGTGCTACATTTGATACTTCCTCCTGACTTTCTTTAACACATCATTCATGCATCACATCGTGCAGTTTAGACCCATTGAATCTATCATGACCAAAACCTGACAAGAGGTAAAAATCTTATCTTTCACAAATGAATCCTATGTCTTTGAGTGACAGACTGCATTAAAATCACCGATAATTTTTTTATTAGTGATCAGACTTAGCTTACTCCCTTTGTTGACTTTTGTGTACAGTTCTTCTTCTGAAATAACATATTAGAACACAAAGTAACTAAATGTTAAAAATTATTCATGAAATGGTAAGGCGTCATATCGTTTTTTAAAAAGAAAACACTCAATTTTCGTCGTACTCTCCTCGTTTTTTAAAGCTCTCTAGGGTAAAGTGCCCAATTGCTGGCCGGTGCCCGGTTATTGGCCACTTTTGCAAAGCTCAAACTTACAGATAATCATCTAGAGCGATAAAAATAAAATTATAAGCTCTTTGTTTCTATTAAAAGTTACCAAATCACGTGATGCATTCGTCATTTGACCTAGCTTTACTTTGTTTTGAAGCCTCAAAGTTCACGCCATTCATACAAGCAATTTCGCTTATGTTTTGAAAATCGAACTTTTTTCAAAGCTGATAATGCCCCTTCTGCGCTTGCTGGTGCTAGCACACTGACGGAAATATAAAACTAAATATGTTATAATGATGCGGAACAGTTATTTCAAATATGACTTCGCACATTCCTATTTTTAATAAATTTCTTTTTCTACCACACGAGAGTGCCCAGTTACTGGCCGTGTAGTTGCCTAGTTATTGGCCATGGCCAGTAATTGGTACACCTGGCCAGTAATTGGGCTCTCGGTGCTCAGGCATTTCCCACACCTATAATCATGGCTTAGGCTAAAGCACAGTTATTTTTTCATATGTTTACCTTTCTTGTTACAATATTTACAGTTTACACTAAGATTTTACAATTTATTGCAGGTCTGTTGTTATTTTGATGTATACTGCTGTGCACCAAATACGACAGGCCCAATGAAAATAGGCTTAGCTAAACTTAATAATTAACAACCTTAGGTAGTGTTTTATCTTACTTTGTTTCTCCTTATCTTTTCCAGATTAATCTAAAACCAGTCTTGTTGTCAAGACCTTAAACCTCAAGACCAAGACTTTGAACCTCAAGACCAAGACCAAGACTTTTAAAAATGAACTCAAGTGCACTTGAGACCAAGACCTTGTCTCGAGGACAACAAGTCTGTCTAAAACCGGAATAATTTTGGGAAAGTGTAAAAGTAAGGCAAAAGTATATAAAATATTAAAGAAAAATAGACCAAAAGAATCTAAAACTTCAGTCTTGAGGCAGAGGCAATGGTCCAGTGAAGACATGAGAGCGGCAATTCAGGCAGTTCTATGTCGCAGAGAAAGGCATGTCAAACGTTTAATGTTCCTTGTTGCACAATGCAATGTACCATTCGTCAAAGTCCAGCATTGAGTCAAAAGTCGTGTAAATCAAAAAAGTCAAATGAAGACAACTGGCAGTGCTTTTGGTTGCAACAGATATTATTTTGATGATAAGAACTGCAAGTATAATGAGGACTGGGTGTCTTGTGTTGAATGTGACAAGTTGTGGTTTCACAATTCATGTGCTTTGAATCATGCAAGTTTGACAATGATGATGTCATGGTGATTTTAAGTAAGTAAGTATATTCTTTAGTAACACCAACTGCCTATACCTTTACTTGTGCTGCAAGTTTTCGGTCATCAAGTTAAGTACAGTATTTTATGAAAAGTATCTGAACAATGATTTGACATTGGACTCCGGTCTGTAGAATATAGATTTAGTACATAGTTAAGCAAGCAGGCCAGGGCAGAAATTTGGTTCGAGATTTCTGTTCCACTGCACCCCCTAGCCAACTCAGCTATGACGAGTACACTGACACTCTCAGTGGGAAGATGAGACGGCGAGGGAGAGGACTGGCCACCCGCCCTCATATGCCGAGGCTAAGAAAATGAAGTCGCTAACACTTCATACCCATGGCTGCTTGAGGGCTAGTTTAAGGGACTGCTCTTCTAAGCAAGCAAAACTACCATCCATAAATTTAAAAAATTGATCAAAACAGCAAACTTAAAACGTGCAATAATAATTTTTCTAGTCAGCCTAAATTTAAATTTTTATTATTGTTGACGTGAATTTTGATTGATAAAGTACTGATTTAATTTTGTTACTCGTTTTATATTGGTATTTTCTTAAACCCATTTTGGGATAATCTGATAAAATTGTATTTGGAATGGACTTTGATTTTACTTTGGTGCTTTTATATATTGTTTTCAAAGGGAAAACATGAAATAAATAGGCCTAACATAATTGTGCTAAAATATACAAAGGAAGTAAATAAATATCTGGCTGACAAGCAGTGCCAGAAAGGATGACTTTCAAGAATATCATACTTATGCCAGTAATTGGTACATGACATTTATATACTGTGTACCAATTACTGGCCGCCCGGCCAGTAATTGGTCATGTATGGCCAGTATTTGGGCATTTTCACAAAATATGATTTTTGTAAATTTCTGTTTTGTTTCTGAACAAATTTAGCAAATGTTATTTTGCGCTGTAGGTGTTTTTTATTCTCTAAAATTTGATATATGACGAGCTAAGTTTACTATAATAGTAACTAATATACATAATATTGAAAAAATATGCGGCCAGTAATTGGGCAGTAATTGTGCACTTTTTTAATCTACAGTTAAATTACTGTTATTTAACCTTTGCTTTATGTTAGTTCTAGCAACCTGTGATGTTCTGTGCTTATGTTAAACAGGAGACTTTTATGACAAGCCAGGGTCAAACCACTTGTAGCACATTTACCCGTGAAGTAGTATAAATCTTGGCCCTGCATTTTGTAATGTAATGCAATGTAAAATCATTGGAATATATTAGTGCAACACAGAAACCAGTGAAACCAGCTTAACACCGGCGCTATATCAAATGAAGTTCGCAAGAGCCAGCCTTCCTTGCCCGTTCTGGTGCCAGATCAGAATCCCGGGAGATCAAGCCTATTTGTGTATAGCCTATGTTAATTTGAGCATGACTCAGGCAAAAAATAGGTAAAATGAAATCTGGATTACTATAGGGCGCCATATTATTTTTCTTGTTATCCAATTACGTCCAGTATATTTTGGATGATGCCTATCTCCAAACCTGCAGGGTTCAGAATTGCATACATTCAACTGAAAATAAGATTAAGGCATTCTAGCTTCATAGTTTAAAAAAAATCTGGAATCAAGTCCAGACTGCTTGTTGTCTCAAGACACAACTCTATTTGGACTAGACACCACTGATGATCTCCAAGATGTCTTGATGGAAGTTCTTCTGCGAAGATGGTAGTGATAATGATAAAGATTATAGAGACAATACAAGATGACAATACAGGAGGCGATTCTGACATCACCGGAAGACGTTTCTAAATCTTTTTCACTGTCTTAATCGACTTATTTTTACCAATTGCTGCAGTGATATAAACGGTGAGTTTCATTTTTGCTTAAGCAGACTGCGCTGAGACATGGCTTGAGATGTTAACGTGCTACATTTGATACTTCCTCCTGACTTTCTTTAACACATCATTCATGCATCACATCGTGCAGTTTAGACCCATTGAATCTATCATGACCAAAACCTGACAAGAGGTAAAAATCTTATCTTTCACAAATGAATCCTATGTCTTTGAGTGACAGACTGCATTAAAATCATCGATAATTTTTTTATTAGTGATCAGACTTAGCTTACTCCCTTTGTTGACTTTTGTGTACAGTTCTTCTTCTGAAATAACATATTAGAACACAAAGTAACTAAATGTTAAAAATTATTCATGAAATGGTAAGGCGTCATATCGTTTTTTAAAAAGAAAACACTCAATTTTCGTCGTACTCTCCTCGTTTTTTAAAGCTCTCTAGGGTAAAGTGCCCAATTGCTGGCCGGTGCCCGGTTATTGGCCACTTTTGCAAAGCTCAAACTTACAGATAATCATCTAGAGCGATAAAAATAAAATTATAAGCTCTTTGTTTCTATTAAAAGTTACCAAATCACGTGATGCATTCGTCATTTGACCTAGCTTTACTTTGTTTTGAAGCCTCAAAGTTCACGCCATTCATACAAGCAATTTCGCTTATGTTTTGAAAATCGAACTTTTTTCAAAGCTGATAATGCCCCTTCTGCGCTTGCTGGTGCTAGCACACTGACGGAAATATAAAACTAAATATGTTATAATGATGCGGAACAGTTATTTCAAATATGACTTCGCATATTCCTATTTTTAATAAATTTCTTTTTCTACCACACGAGAGTGCCCAGTTACTGGCCGTGTAGTTGCCTAGTTATTGGCCATGGCCAGTAATTGGTACACCTGGCCAGTAATTGGGCTCTCGGTGCTCAGGCATTTCCCACACCTATAATCATGGCTTAGGCTAAAGCACAGTTATTTTTTCATATGTTTACCTTTCTTGTTACAATATTTACAGTTTACACTAAGATTTTACAATTTATTGCAGGTCTGTTGTTATTTTGATGTATACTGCTGTGCACCAAATACGACAGGCCCAATGAAAATAGGCTTAGCTAAACTTAATAATTAACAACCTTAGGTAGTGTTTTATCTTACTTTTGTTTCTCCTTATCTTTTCCAGATTAATCTAAAACCAGTCTTGTTGTCAAGACCTTAAACCTCAAGACCAAGACTTTGAACCTCAAGACCAAGACCAAGACTTTTAAAAATGAACTCAAGTGCACTTGAGACCAAGACCTTGTCTCGAGGACAACAAGTCTGTCTAAAACCGGAATAATTTTGGGAAAGTGTAAAAGTAAGGCAAAAGTATATAAAATATTAAAGAAAAATAGACCAAAAGAATCTAAAACTTCAGTCTTGAGGCAGAGGCAATGGTCCAGTGAAGACATGAGAGCGGCAATTCAGGCAGTTCTATGTCGCAGAGAAAGGCATGTCAAACGTTTAATGTTCCTTGTTGCACAATGCAATGTACCATTCGTCAAAGTCCAGCATTGAGTCAAAAGTCGTGTAAATCAAAAAAGTCAAATGAAGACAACTGGCAGTGCTTTTGGTTGCAACAGATATTATTTTGATGATAAGAACTGCAAGTATAATGAGGACTGGGTGTCTTGTGTTGAATGTGACAAGTTGTGGTTTCACAATTCATGTGCTTTGAATCATGCAAGTTTGACAATGATGATGTCATGGTGATTTTAAGTAAGTAAGTATATTCTTTAGTAACACCAACTGCCTATACCTTTACTTGTGCTGCAAGTTTTCGGTCATCAAGTTAAGTACAGTATTTTATGAAAAGTATCTGAACAATGATTTGACATTGGACTCCGGTCTGTAGAATATAGATTTAGTACATAGTTAAGCAAGCAGGCCAGGGCAGAAATTTGGTTCGAGATTTCTGTTCCACTGCACCCCCTAGCCAACTCAGCTATGACGAGTACACTGACACTCTCAGTGGGAAGATGAGACGGCGAGGGAGAGGACTGGCCACCCGCCCTCATATGCCGAGGCTAAGAAAATGAAGTCGCTAACACTTCATACCCATGGCTGCTTCAGGGCTAGTTTAAGGGACTGCTCTTCTAAGCAAGCAAAACTACCATCCATAAATTTAAAAAATTGATCAAAACAGCAAACTTAAAACGTGCAATAATAATTTTTCTAGTCAGCCTAAATTTAAATTTTTATTATTGTTGACGTGAATTTTGATTGATAAAGTACTGATTTAATTTTGTTACTCGTTTTATATTGGTATTTTCTTAAACCCATTTTGGGATAATCTGATAAAATTGTATTTGGAATGGACTTTGATTTTACTTTGGTGCTTTTATATATTGTTTTCAAAGGGAAAACATGAAATAAATAGGCCTAACATAATTGTGCTAAAATATACAAAGGAAGTAAATAAATATCTGGCTGACAAGCAGTGCCAGAAAGGATGACTTTCAAGAATATCATACTTATGCCAGTAATTGGTACATGACATTTATATACTGTGTACCAATTACTGGCCGCCCGGCCAGTAATTGGTCATGTATGGCCAGTATTTGGGCATTTTCACAAAATATGATTTTTGTAAATTTCTGTTTTGTTTCTGAACAAATTTAGCAAATGTTATTTTGCGCTGTAGGTGTTTTTTATTCTCTAAAATTTGATATATGACGAGCTAAGTTTACTATAATAGTAACTAATATACATAATATTGAAAAAATATGCGGCCAGTAATTGGGCAGTAATTGTGCACTTTTTTAATCTACAGTTAAATTACTGTTAGTTAACCTTTGCTTTATGTTAGTTCTAGCAACCTGTGATGTTCTGTGCTTATGTTAAACAGGAGACTTTTATGACAAGCCAGGGTCAAACCACTTGTAGCACATTTACCCGTGAAGTAGTATAAATCTTGGCCCTGCATTTTGTAATGTAATGCAATGTAAAATCATTGGAATATATTAGAGCAACACAGAAACCAGTGAAACCAGCTTAACACCGGCGCTATATCAAATGAAGTTCGCAAGAGCCAGCCTTCCTTGCCCGTTCTGGTGCCAGATCAGAATCCCGGGAGATCAAGCCTATTTGTGTATAGCCTATGTTAATTTGAGCATGACTCAGGCAAAAAATAGGTAAAATGAAATCTGGATTACTATAGGGCGCCATATTATTTTTCTTGTTATCCAATTACGTCCAGTATATTTTGGATGATGCCTATCTCCAAACCTGCAGGGTTCAGAATTGCATACATTCAACTGAAAATAAGATTAAGGCATTCTAGCTTCATAGTTTAAAAAAAATCTGGAATCAAGTCCAGACTGCTTGTTGTCTCAAGACACAACTCTATTTGAACTAGACACCACTGATGATCTCCAAGATGTCTTGATGGAGTTCTTCTGCGAAGATGGCAGTGATAATGATAACGATTATAGAGACAATACAAGATGACAATACAGGAAGCGATTCTGACATCACCGGAAGACGTTTCTAAATCTTTTTCACCGTCTTAATCGACTTATTTTTTTACCAATTGCTGCAGTGATATAAACGGTGAGTTTCATTTGTGCTTAAGCAGACTGCGCTGAGACATGGCTTGAGATGTTAACGTGCTACATTTGATACTTCCTCCTGACTTTCTTTAACACATCATTCATGCATCACATCGTTCAGCTTAGACCCATTGAATCTATCATGACCAAAACCTGACAAGAGGTAGAAATCTTATCTTTCACAAATGAATCCTATGTCTTTGAGTGACAGACTGCATTAAAATCATCGATATTTTTTTTATTAGTGATCAGACTTAGCTTACTCCCTTTGTTGACTTTTGTGTACAGTTCTTCTTCTGAAATAACATATTAGAACACAAAGTAACCAAATGTTAGAAATTATTCATGAAATGGTAAGGCGTCATTATTGTTTAAAATTTTTTTTAAACAAAACACTCAATTTTCGACGTACTCTCCTCGTTTTTTAAAGCTCTCTATTGCAGTTTCACTAAAAAAAAACAACAACCGATTATATCAGAGACCGCGCCGCAGAGTTGCATAATAGTGCAACGGCAATATTGTTTAAGTAAAATAAAAGGCAACTGACTTCTGCCTAAATATAAACTCTATAAAAAACGGATTAACTTTAATTTATTCAAAATTATCTATATCATGCGTGCCTAGTACAACAGGGTCTAATAAGAAGCACGTGTCCTTATCACTTTCTTCCACAACAGATCCCGTTTGAGTCTGAACAGGTATTTCTTGTTCTGTCGAAATGAATGCACAAAATAAACGACATAAGCTGCTAAAGTACCTTTTTCATTTCTTGGTTTAAAATGTTTACTACTGCCTAACATTCCATGAATTTTCTACGTTTTCAAAAATTAAGTATATATCCGTGCATATCGATTTCAAATGCTGAAACAGCAGGCATATACAGGAAAAATCAGTCAAGTTACCTTTAGAATGCAAGCCCACATTAAAATCCATTCTCTGTTTGGCAATTAAAATAATCACACTATGAACTCGTGCACTATAAGCTCTTGCACGTCGACACAATTTAAGCCTTCAAAGTTTGCTCCAAATATATGCGCCCTTGTTTGAAGTTCAGACAAGGGCACATAATGTTTCCAAGCTCAATGACAAACCGCAATAAGTTACACTGAAACAATTGAAGCATGACAGTACAATTATCAAGATCCTATTTTAATACACAAAGTTCAGACAAGGGTCCATTTTGTTGACAAGCTCACTGACAAACCGCAGCAAGTGAACTTGAAACAACTGAAACATGACAGTACAATTATCAAGATCTTACTTAACACATGTCTTGGCAGCCTGTAAGACTTAAGCGACAGACTGCATTAAAATCATCTATGTTTTTATATGTGATCAGACTTAGCTTACTCTCTTTCTGAACTTTTGTGGACGCTGGTTCGTCTGAAATAACATATTAGAACACAAAGTAACTAAATCTTAGAAATTATTCATGAAATGTTAAGGCGTCATTATTGTTTAAAATTTTTTTAAACAAAACACTCAATTTTCGACGTACTCTCCTCGTTTTTTAAAGCTCTCTATTGCAGTTTCACTAAAAAAACAACAACCGATTATATCAGAGACCGCGCCGCAGAGTTGCATAATAGTGCAACGGCAATATTGTTTAAGTAAAATAAAAGGCAACTGACTTCTGCCTAAATATAAACTCTATAAAAAACGGATCAACTTTAATTTATTCAAAATTATCTATATCATGCGTGCCTAGTATAATGGGGTCTAATAATAAGCATGTATCCTTACCACTTTCTTCTACAACAGATCCCGTTTGAGTCTGAACAGGTATTTCTTGTTCTGTCGAAATGAATGCACAAAATAAACGACATAAGCTGCTAAAGTACCTTTTTCATTTCTTGGTTTAAAATGTTTACTACTGCCTAACATTACATGAATTTTCTACGTTTTCAAAAATTAAGTATATATCCGTGCATATCGATTTCAACTGCTGAAATAGCAGGCATATACAGGAAAAATCAGTCAAGTTACCTTTAGAATGCAAGCCCACATTAAAATCCATTCTCTGTTTGGCAATTAAAATAATCACACTATGAACTCGTGCAATATAAGCTCTTGCACGTCGACACAATTTAAGCCTTCAAAGTTTGCTCCAAATATATGCGCCCTTGTTTGAAGTTCAGACAAGGGCACATAATGTTTCCAAGCTCACTTACAAACCAAATTAGTTACACTGAAACAATCGAAATATGACAGTACAATATTATCAAGATTCTATTTAATACACAAAGTTCAGACAAGGGTGCATTGTGTTGACAAGCTCACTGACAAACCGCAGCAAGTGAAATTGAAACAACTGAAACATGACAGTACAATTATCAAGATCTTACTTAACACATGTCTTGGCAACCTGTAAGACTTAAGCGACAGCTGCAGGGTGTTAACTGTCCCACAAAGTGACATTGTTCTCAAAGAACAGCTCAAATGATGAAAACTGATAACATTCTTTTATTCACTCAGAAAGGAAACATTCTCAAATCTACAAACTTTTGCTATAATTTTTTTTAGAATTTGTATCCACTTACATCTGTCAACAAAGATTTTCAACTATGAAGATAAACAAATCCAAGTACAGATCTCAGTTAACTAATCTAAACTTGAACTCAAACTGCGAATTGCAGTTGAATCACTTCGGTTTATTGGAAACTTGTTAATTCATTCTCATAGATTCATACGTTTTGTAACAGCCAAAGTATATTTAATATATTATAAATAAGTAAACTTCTTTTCATGTTTGTCGTCATTAAAAGTTTTAAAAAATTTGTTACCCGGCCCTCCAAATTTTTTTGGCGTTTAATGTGACAAAGCGTGCAAAAAAGTTTCCCCACCCCTGTGATAGCTCAATTGAGGCATTTAGGATGAATTAAGGCAGATTAGGCCTATAAGTTAGGTTGAAATAAGGCAATTATTGTGGAATATCAGCTCTAAAATTTTTAGAGTGGAAATAATACAAGCTTTAAAATATTCTTCGCTTTTAACAATTTGAAAACGTAATAAAAGAGCCTTAGGCCTATTGTATTCTTATAGTCCTACATCGAGCTGACAGCAAACACGAGTTTTAAAAAATTAATTGGCATAATGAAAATATCCGTCACTGGTGAGAGTTTGAAGTTTGTCTATCACTACAATATTGCAGATGAGTCCATGGGATCTTTAGGCATATTAAAATTGGCCTACGGCACTTTACCTTAAAGACTTCTCAACTGATTGGCTTGATATAGGCCTATAACAAATGTGATTATCTGGCAAGATTTAAAATCTGTACCGTATCCAATTCTGCTAGTGATCGGATTGTCAAGGGTCACCAACGGACTTCTCATTGACACGATGAAATAGTGCTAAACATGGCTATACTTTTCAAAATGTCGACTTAAAAATATCAGATATGCCGACGACTTCATGGCATGCACATTATAATTAATGCAAAGAACTCCGGTCTATGAATGTTGCCAAATGGTAGCACACCTAAATGACTTATTTGCACACTCAATTTGTGCTGATAAAAGATAATGGTTCACGCAATATTAATCACTGCACAGTAACTTAGCCACAGTGCAACTGTCCTCGAACGCAGCAGCTTTTCTTGGTAATTCGCCAGTAACGTAAGTAGTGTGGGACAATCGGATCGTGCAGCAATAACTTAAAGCCGGCCAAAGGCGTAGGCTACTGACTCCCGTGCACTTGCCATATAAAGTCCCCTCTCTTGGCTATTCAACAGCCTACACCCGAAACCCTGGGCAAGGGTTTTGTTCTGGCAGGATATAGTTACCGACAGACGGTATCGGTATCCAGAGGCGCCGGTGTCACGAAATAGAGTATCCCCCATACATGCTTATCCCCCTTAGCGAAATGGAGTATTCGGTTTAGTTTGCATTTTTGGCGGTTTCTAAGTGTATTCAGTCGTACTGTTTGGATTTATTGCACACATAAAATTTTTGAATTGCGTATATTTAGTTTGCACGTCGACCTGAAATCAATTTACTTTGTTTTTGGTGATTTTGACTGGAATTCGTCGAGGCTATCGTGATGCGTATGACGAGGGGGGATAGAATGGTTCATCCCACCGGATACTCTAAACCGGTTTATTCCATCCGGGGGATACGCTTCAGAGTAGCATAATATTTGTTGAAGTAAAAATAAACGTCAATTGACGGCTGCTAAATATAAACTCTTTAAAACCGACTGACTCGATTTATTCAGAATTATCTATATCTATATGGTGCGTTACTAGTACAACATGGTTTAATAATAAACATGTGCCCTTACCACTTTCTTCCACAATGGATCCCGTTTGAGTCTGAACAGGATTTTCTTGTTCTGTCAAAACGAATGCACAAGGCTCACATTTAAAATGAATAGCATAAGCTGATAAACTACCTTTTCTATTTCTTGGTTTAAAATGTTTACTATTGCCTAACTTCACACGAACGTTTTAAGTTTGCATAAATTGAGTATATATGCCTATCCATGCATATCGATTTCAACTGCTGAAATATAGGAAAATAGGCCTATCAGTCAATTTACCTTTAGGATGCAAGCCCATATTAAATATTATATTCTGTGTGTTGCAATTAAACTCATCACACTATTAACTCGTGCACTATGACTATGAGCCCTTGAAAGTTGGTACAATTTTAGCCTTCAAAATTTGCCCCAACTATTTGCGCCCTTGTTTAAAGTTCAGACAAAGGCGTAAATGGTTGGACCAAAAAAAATAAGAGAGAAGAATACTGAAAGCGTACGGTCAAAAGTTTTACGATTTTAGCTTAACTCGATTTGTCGAATTTAATTTAAAGTGAGTTTTGCTTAAGAAATCTCTTTCTGCATTCTATTAACGAAACTAAATACGAAAGAACCGCAGCCTAAGTTTAAGAAATAATTGTTGATATTTAGTTTCACCTTTATAAAAGATCTCAATATCGGCAAAAAACTTGAAATTCTCAATACCGGCAAAATGTGTAATGTAAAACAATGTAAAATAAAGTGTAGCAACGTGATATATTCTAATGCACATAATTATAGCTTACGATGTGCTTCCCGAAGACCATTAGATAACAAGAATATGTGTTTAAAAATCATCGACAAATTTCGACATAAATTATACTCAGCTTACTTTAATTAAAGATTAATCAACTGATTGTCTTGATATATAACAAATGTGATTATCTGGCAAGATTTCAAATCTGTCCAGTATCAAAATCTGTTAGTAATCGGATTGTCAGAGGTCAACAACGGACTTCTCATTGATACGATGAAATAATGCCAAACATGTCTATACATTTCAAAATGTCTGCTTAAAAATATCAGATACACTGGCGTAAACTTGCCCAAAATATGGGGTGGGGGCATTTGGTTATTCTTTCTATACTTGTTGCATTAGATGTACAGCCTATCCCAATTATTGGTGGGCACGTGCCCCGGCTGCCCTCCCCCAGAGTCTACGCCTATGATCAGATAAGCTTATGCCTACGACTTCATGGAGTGCACAATATAGGCTAATTAATGCAAATTACTCCAGACTAAGAATTATGCCAAATGGTAGCACACTTTTTTGCACACTCGATTTGTACTGATTAAAGAAAATGGTTCACGCAAATATTAATCACTGCACACTGGTGCACAGTTACTTGACCGCAGTGCAACTGTCCCCGAACGCAGTTTTCTTTGGTTATTCGCCAGTAAACGTAGGTAGCGTGAGACGATAGAATCATGCAGCGGTAACTTAACTATTGCCATATAAGTCCCCTCTCTTGGCTATTCAACAGTCTACACCCGTAACCCTGGGCAAGGGTTTCGCTAAACCCGAAGAACTTGGTTCTGGCAGGATATAGTTACCGACAGACGGTATCGGTATCCATCCCCGTGACATGGCCTACCTGCCACAACTGTCCGCGGTTAAGAAAACCCTCACAAGTGAGATAAGTCATTGCCTTCTAGATACTGAAGGCCGTAATGCTGATTGTGTGACGTCACAAACTGAGTCCGTCAATTGCTTGAATATTGTATTCACGGGTACAGAAATTAGACGCGTAATCGTAATCGTAAACTCCAAATTTCTAAAGCACCACTCGAAAACTAAGCGCAGAACACAAACGTATTCACGAGCGCTGCGTCAAGTCAGAGAGGTTGTCCAAAGGGTAGCCAAGAGGTCAGAATCCGGTTTCCAAGAGATCCAGATCAAGAGAGGAGGCACAGCAGAGGTGTCTTGGGTCGAGAATTGGAAGTCGGAGTATGAGACAGGGTAGGAATTCTTGAAAAGGTGAGACTGGTTTGAGTGGAAAGCCAGAGGATGATAGATAGAGGAGCCTGAGGCGGATGATGGAGGGTAAGTGGCATTGATATGGAGAAACCAAGATTTCGGGTGGGAGATTGTTCCGAAGCCGTGATGCAGTGTTGGAGAACTTGAGATGAGTAGTTAAGGGGGAGTCGAGAAAGACTTGGACAGAATTACGATCGAGTGGAGCGGGTTGGCTGGATGGTGAGGAGTTTGCAAAATTATAGCAATTCTGAAATTTGATGATATAAACTAGTGTTCAAAACTGACAGAAAATTCCAGAAGAAATAACAGAAACTTTAATTACATTCTATGAGATATTATACACTTTTTACAACGTTCTGTAAGTTCTATACATATATAAGTTCTATATGAGTTTGCGCTCAATAGTGTAGTGGTTAGGGTGCTGGACTGTCAATCAAGATGTCGGGGTTCAAATCCTCACCAGGGCAGAGTTGGTTCGAGATTTATACCCCACCTGTGCCCTTAACCTACTCAGCTATAATGAGCACACAAACCCTACACTGTTGGTGGGAAGATGAGGCCGTGAGGGCGAGGCTAAGAAAATGAAGTCGCTAAGGGGCCATCCACATATTACGTACGCACTTAGGGGGGAGGGGGGTCGGATTTTGGCGATTTTGCGTACGGGTGCGAACGGGGGGGAGGGGGGTAACAAAATGTGTACGTACCCAAAATAAATTTCTAATTATGACGTCCATATTAGCCTATTTATAACTCTGTATTATCCTATAGTCGTCCCATGGCATTTTATTACATTATATAAAAGCCAGGTGCAGTTATTCTGTGCTGTGAACGACACCTATAATTTGTCTATATTGGCCCTTCAGTAATCTGGCCTAAAGTGCAGACAGGCTGCCTGGAGACACTTTCTGCAGCTGGTCATGGGGGGGAGGGGTGTGCGTCAAACGTACGTACTCAGGGGGGGTGGAAGAAAGTACGCTTGCGAACAGGGGGGGAGGGGGTCCAATTTTCCCGGATTTTTGTGTACGTAATATATGGATGGCCCCTAACACTGCATACCCATGACTATATCTTTTCTGTGAGACAATATTGAGCAAATCATAAATGCTTGCACAGTGGTTGCCTGGGTCATGTCACAGTTTGCAGCAAAGCCCTGTTCCACCCTTGTATGAAACTTTAGGCTCAACATAGATCTCATCAAGCAGCATAGTCACGTAACGTTCATGTGGCTCAAGCAGCTGACATTTTTTTGTCAATCAGTACCAGGTTCGACAGTAAAGCAGGATGAAAGTTTACGTAAATAAACAGGGTGGGGTAACATCAGTGTACTGTCACGTAAGAACCCATATGCAGAAGGGGTATCAGGGCTTTCACCTCCGGACGATTCACCTCTAGGGGTATTCACCTCCGGACGTTTCACCTCCGGACGTTTCACCTCCGGACGATTCACCTCTAGGGGCTTTCACCTCTAGGGGCTTTCACCTCTAGGGGCTTTCACCTCCAAATGTAAAATGAGACCTTTCGAAGAGATTTATTTACGCAAGTTATTTACGCCCAAAACATAACAGACAACATACAAACTATGAAACTAATTATCACTAAGCAATGAAGTAGAATTCTTAGTGTGAATGAAGACAATGAAAGCTTCTAGAACCTAGCTAAGTAGACACCTAATAACCTGATAACGGCAGATGATAAGGACAGACCAATTCGCGTGCCAGTGACTGTATGCCCTAATTAACCATAATTAACCATAGGCGCATAAAAAATGAATTTAGATAAGAAGATATGGAACAATTTCTAAATTGTAGGCTCTTCACGAGAAGTAATTGTATAATAGGCCTACCACGGTGTGCAGTATTTAAGCATCCAACCAGAGAAACAGACATTCAAAAGTGAACTTGTCGTCTGACAGAATGTCTGATTTGTTGGAATACGGCGCTTCTAAACGAGGTAAGGTAGTTTGTAGGCCTGTGTTGTCTGTTATGTTTTCGGCGTAAATAAATCTCATTTTACATTTGGAGGTGAAAGCCCCTAGAGGTGAAAGCCCCTAGAGGTGAAAGCCCCTAGAGGTGAATCGTCCGGAGGTGAAACGTCCGGAGGTGAAACGTCCGGAGGTGAATACCCCTAGAGGTGAATCGTCCGGAGGTGAAAGCCCCCTGAACCGCAGAAGGTGACAGCGAAAATACCTGAAATGCCCAGTGTAAGTAATCACCACAGTACTTCCTTTTGCATTGCTGTAATAATTCCAACTGCTGGATAACATGTCGAACAACACGAATGCACTTAACTTTACTTATAATAATGTTGCTACCATCTTCAACATCAGCATCACTAGCACCATCATCTTCAGGATCTCTGCTACTGATAAGTGAACATTGTTGCTCACATATATCATGCAACAGAACTAAAGCCATATCTACTTTACCTCTGAAGTCAACCTTTCCACTTTCCCATCCCTGATAATGACTTAGAAGACTAGTCAATTTGGAATAAGAATCAAGTTTTCCATTATCACCTATCACCCACTCCAAGTTTCTGTCATCTACCCTATATCCCCCACAGCAAATGATGACAGACAAAACATCAGTTACACGAATACTTACTCTAATGCAAGGCACATCAGATACATCTAGAATATAGCACAACAAGCAACTGTCAGTCACCTTAAAGTTCCACAGTGAAGACTGTGGAATGTGTTTCATAAAGTTCATGCAAAGTTCCTGAAATGTTGTAATACTGTCAAGATTTAGCCACTGTTGTAGTGTCTGATCATCCCTTGTCTGCATCTCAGAATGTCTATCTTCTGGCTTTCTTCTTTTCATGGGAGGTTCTGATGACAAATATGATGGACAGTTGTGAAAAATAGATGGGTACGCATCTCTTGCTAGCTTTGGAAACTTTCGTGGCACAATGAGTAGGCCCTACAGATCCATCAGGACGTGTGGCAGTGTCCACTCTGACGATAAATTCTTCAGCAAAGTGTTTAATGCATATTACCGTATTGAGGTTCAGCGGAAAATTGTCCTTTGGTCGCGGAATCCGTCGCAACCAGTTTTGTAGTTTGCCATCGTTTCCTTTACACTCATTGAGTATGCTAAACGACGAAGTATAATCTGATTTCTCGTTCTTGCGAGTGTAGTTAGAATTACATCCTGTTACACAACAATGACGAGGCATTCTCCAAATTTGAACAAGTTAAATCCTTTGAAAGTCAGACGAACGGATTTTAGTGTAACTCAAAGATCTATGTAAGCAGACGATAGAATCCGATTCAAGCGTTCGAAAGTTCAATTATTAATACTTTTAAGTTCTAATAAATAATAGGAATGCGTAACATGATTAAAATCTCACTAACTGACATTAAATTTGCAACGATATTCCAAGTTTGACGCAAGGAAATTAAAATATTAATCAAAATCGCTTTACGTGTTGACACGCTTTAGAGCCCTGCGCCGGCCGCGCCGCGCCGCCGCCGCCATTTCGTGGGCGCCGCCGCCGCCGATTTTTGTTTGTCGGCGCGCCGCCGCCGCCGCCGCCGACAATCTGTCGGCGCGCCGCCGATGCCAGTTTGATATGCTTAATTGTTATTGTTGCATTTTTCATGTTTTCAATGACATTGCAAAGATAAGCAAACTATTCTCAGAAATGGCACTTTGATTGGTAGGAGCTCGTATGTTGATGAAGAAGATAAAGAGTGAACATAGCTGATTACAATGTTTGTGGTCTTTATCTTGATACCAAGAATGCATTGTCTTCCTGACTAGATTTCTTTTCCTTATACTTAGATGCTCTTGTCTTTGTGCCATGATGCACACAGTCATTTAAAGCGATATCTTGTTACAAGTAGCCATAGTTTTGATACATCTGTTCCTGTTGTCATTTCCTTAATACCTTGACAACAAAAGCAATATGCAATGCATGCCTTTGTATGTGTACTACAGTACTACAGTATTCCCTCATTCGTTACCTTTATGTCGAATAGCTTCTATAACTTGTTGATTGTTGTCTTTGATGTCTGTGGTCTTATTACAATGGTGTAAATTTTTGGCTTAATGTTGTAAGGTAGCTCGGGTTCAAGAGGAGTTTATAAATTATAAGTGCTATTAATATCAAGATATGCCATTTAACAAATTCCTGCAGAAGGGAATGTAACATTGATTAATACTTTAGGCTGGAAACTATTCAGGTAAACAGTATCAGTTGACACAGGTTTTGACTTAGTACGTATAGTATCAAGAATGGTCTTTATCAGTTTAGTTCGATATAAAAACAATGGTCTATATATGGATATCTTAAATGGCGTGGCACCAATTCAAACGGGCAGCAGACCACCTGATAAATTCATTGCAAAATTAACAGGATTGAGGCCACTCGGCCAGTGTATTACCATGGGAAAACGTATATAGTTACATTTCACTTCATGGCTTGACAGCAGCCTCACTTACTGGAGGATGCTGTTATCCAGCATCTGCCACGTGACTTGATGTGTAGGCCTATGCCGTATCAGTGCATATGCAAGACAGTGTATTCATGCAATATGCAAATGCATGTTGCTTCATCTGATTTCAATTTGTCAATACAATACAGATGTGCAGTGTAATTAAGGATGTTCATATTTTTTAGGCAAATGTCTGAAGGTGTCTTCTCTCTCAGTCCCTTTGTATGTAGTTGAGCTTCAGTGTGATGGAGTGGCTTTAGAGAACTTGGCCCTCTTGACTGGTCACAGGACCAACGGCTGTTCAACTCCCATAGTGACTTACATGGGCGTCCGGAGGAGGGGCAAGGGGTTCCCCCTCCCGGATTTGTGAATAGATTTTTCATGCAAAAACGTCATTTTGCCCTCCCCGTGGAAAAATGTTGCCCCCTTAGGAAAATGTTGCCCCCTCTGGAAAAATTCCTGCGGATGCCCATGGTGACTCATGTTTCTGACTTGGGCACGCCGCGCCGCGCCGCGCCGCGCCGACGCCGACATTTTGTGGGCGCCGCCGCCGCCGATTTTTGTTCGTCGGCGCGCCGCCGCCGCCGACCAAAAATGACCGGCGCGCCGCCGCCGACACTATAACGTCGGCGCAGGGCTCTAACACGCTTATAATGAAACGAAGAGGGACTCAATGTGTGACGTCACAAGCCTAACTTTAGGCAGCATTACGGCCTTCAGTATCTAGAAGGCAATGGATAAGTTAAGTCGCGTATGCTTTTAGGCCAACTTCGCGAACCATATTTGAACAAAAATTAAGTTCTAGCCTTAAATAATTTAGCCTTGTCTTTTATATCGTTCCGGCTTCTGAATAGTTATGAGTAACCATTTTGAAATTCGGTTCAAAATTGGAGACAAAGACGGGAAGCTTTTTACATTTCTAATTAGGCACATTAGTCGACTGCCTTATGTCTATTTAAACCTTTCAAAAAATTAATAAACTATCGTTGAAAATACCATTGGATGAAATTAAGCAGAGTACATTACAATATCAATTCAATATTCGTTTATTCATTGTAATAATGTAATTGTAACCGAAAACTTGTATAGCACCGCTCAGATCAGCGTCGCTTTCAACCCGCACCAATGCCAGCATCGGCAACAAGGAAAGTTTTCCGGCGTCTACGGAACTGGAGAGGAGAGAGGGCAAGAAGCTCTTGGCGGAGAAACAAGGGGAGACAGTTCCAAGCCGAGGGGCCACCATAGGCGAAACTTCTGGATTGTGTCGTCGAAAAGCGCATGCGAGGGACAAACGTAAAGCCGCGAGCCGAAGATCGCAGGGAAGCCCTCGCAGGCAAGGAAGAAACTGGGTTGCAAAAATTCATTAGGTAAGACGGAGCAGAGGAAGTACGGCAGTTGCGCATGAGAGTGAGGGTTTTAAACTGAATTCGCTGTTGAGCAGGGAGCCAGTGGAGGGAATCACGGATAAAGGCAGAAATGTGGGCAAACTTAGGAATGTCACCTATAAGCCGAGCAGCAGCATTAAATATAGTCTGCAGTGTGTACATATTGGAGTAGGAAAGGCCAATGTGCACAGCATTGCCAAAGTCTACCCGAGTGCAGATCCAAGCGTGGACCAGTGTAGTGGCAGCATGAAATGAAAGAGACTTGAGGATGGATCGGAGCTGGTGTAGATGATAAAAGCAAGATCGGGATACAAGGTTAAGTTGATCAGTAAAGGAGAGGGTAGGGTCAAAGACAATCCCCAAGTCACGAACAGAGGAGGAGAATTGAATGAGGGGAAACCTAAGATGTAGAGATTCAAAATCAATCTTGCTGCGTTGGAGGCGACCACCGAACCAGTTAAACTGAGTCTTGTCGGGGTTCAGCCGCAAGCGGTTAGAGGAAAGCCAAGAATCCAGAGCAGAGGCTGCTGCTAAGATACGTTCGACCATTTGGACAGCAGAAGAGTTCCTTAACATAACGTCAACACGCCGAAGTCCGAAGACCTGTAGGCCGATATTTATTGAAAATGCTTGATTTTTTTTACCAGTTTTGTTTAATATAGCCTATAACTTATTATGACTGTTTCCGCTATCACTTCGTGGTAATATCATTTATAAATTTCATATTTTATACAAGCTTTTACACCAAAGGTGACAGTTTAGCAAAACATAACATTAAGATGCTTTCATTACCTTGGAGTTGAACATAACGTCAACATGCCGAAGTCCTAAGACCTGTAGGCCGATATTTATTTAAAATGCTTGTTTAATTTTTTTTACCAGTTTCGTTTAATATGTGACTCAGTTAATAGAATAATATCGATACATTGATGCAAGCTGTGACAAAAGCAACTTGTCACATTAACATGTCACAATATAGAAAGGGTGGCCACAAGTCTCGTATGACAAGAATTAAACCAGCGCCGGCCTTAGGATATTTCGGGCCCCGTGCAGAGTATACTGTACGGGCCCCCAATGACACAAGTCAAATTGTTTTTTATTGTTAATAATTTTATTGATCTTTAAATAAAAAATAAATTACATAAACTTGGAAATTCAGACAAACATACGTAGGCTATACATATAAATATTATATATACATAGGCCCTACACATGTGTGTGTGTAAAATTATAAACCATAACAAATAAATTCCTTGACAATGTAAAAGAGACAAAATAATAAATTAAAGTTCTGGTGGGGGCCTATATATATAGGCCTACTCGCGTACAAGGCCATGTTGCGTATAAGTTCACCACTAAATTTTCAACCTTGGAAATGAAAAAGTGTACGACTCGCGAATAGGCTTTTGTCTGCTTTTATGTATAGACGGTGAATCTGGACATTTCATGGCTCTTTTAACCACCAACTAAACGTGAAATAAATTTTCTGCTAGAATCACGAACATGTGCTCCGCGCATATTCGTGTCATCCAAGAAATTATCCGTCACCAACCAAACAGCTTCTATTTATAGGCCTATAACGCTAAAAATTATTTTAAAAATTCTGTAATTTTAAACTTGAGGCTAAGAGCATAAAACAAAAAAGTTCACTATTAAGGCACTTGCTGTAATCGCCAGCTCATTGTTTTCATTTTAAAAATCATGGCGGAAGTTCTCGTCACGAGGATTTTGGGATATAGAGGAAGTAAAAGTTGTTTTCATATTAGGTCTGTATAATTATTATATTGAAACAAACTAAACTGCTTGTACCATTTGACTTCTACGTTTTTGACAAAAGGGAAATTTAATCGAAGCCATAATAATATTATTAGGGTGTCTTGTTCATGTTAATTTTCTGGGACATTTTCGGGCCCCCATAAATTGCGGCACGCCCCTAAGGCCGGCACTGATTAAACAGGGTCAGTAGGCTATAAAATGAAGTTGCGGTCATCTTTGAGAGGAAGTGTAAAATTTTTGTGTCGTGGAGCACAGGATGTAAGCGCTATGACGAAGAGGGGAAACAGTTTACGTACATGTTGAACATGGTTTTTCCAGGCAGATGGCGGAAAGCGGAGGTTGGAACAGAATGAAAAGCAAGTATGAAAAATCGAGTTGGCCTCTGATAAATTCATCCATATGACGTTCCGTTCTTGGAACATTTTGTGTCACGCCCTTGAGACGTTATCAATCGGTGTAAAAAATTAAAATCACTTGACCATTTTCACATAGGGTCTAATGCTAACCTGTGGTAGTTTCAAGAGGCACATCAAGCGGTAATTTCTTCATTCGGAAAATAGCTGGAAGATTAGACAGGTGTTGAGTTTTAGTATTCAAATAAATACCTTAAACGTCCAAATAATACAAAACAGGTTTACTTAAATGACAACGCATTTCAAAACTTAGAGTAGGCTACTCATGCAATAAATTACGATAGCAAATTATAATACTTAGAGATAAGTTATAATTGGTTACTAGTGCCAACTACTAAATTCTATAAAATGAAACGTGAGCTAAATAGGCCTATGGTTAATTTATTTACCGTATTTTTTGTGCAGAACAATTAAGAGCAGAATCACCATTGCTGAAGTAACTCCAACACAGATCGGAACAAGCACTACTGAAGAAACACAACCGTCATTGTTTAATTCCAGCTTAATAGTTTTTCTGTATAATTAAAGAAAAAAAATTACGTAATAACGGACTAGACGTGTGGCTTCTTCTTTGGCATAATCTAACGGAGACATAGATTACAGTGCAAGGAGAGTACAGTAAACTTTGCAAAAAAAGGTAAGGTAAAATTACTTTTTAAATAACTTTTTGTTAAATGCTGTGATGCAATAGATCGTGATGCAACAAGTCGTTAGAAATCTTAACGTTAACTTTCAATTTTTAGCATATAGCAGCACTGTAGGTGAATGAAAAAGCTGCTTTCAGGCATCGAAATCAACAATGGCGTTTACAATTTGAAATCGCTCCTTTAGCGCACTTTTTAGCTGTAAAAGCGGCGCATTTAACTGGTGGCAGACAAAATCAACATCCCGAGCACTATAATTTTTTTATACTGACATGAAGAGATGCGCCTTGAACATGTATAACCGCGTGACAACATTAATGCTACAACAAAATTCCATAACTTCACACTATATATATATATATATATATATATATATATATATATATATATATATTCGTTTATTGAGAAGAAAGACAATCTGACACAAACGCAGAGATGCTTACATAAGTGATAATGAAAAATTAAAGTTCATTAGAATATTTTAGAATAAGCTAGTAAATATTTTTATATAATGATCTGGGAATAAATTGAGAGTTGTCCTTGGGTGGGAGAGTATGGTTGTGTGCTCTTGGTCTTAGTTGGTGAGAGGAGGGGGTCGGAGTGCAGGTAGGAGTTGGTAAAGTACATGCTTAGGGTTGTGTAAAATGGAGAAAAGGAGTTTAGCATCGGCTATATTTGCAAGTTCAGAGACTGGCAATGCAGACAAAGGTGCGATCATCCTTACACATTATAAACACAATGCATTAATTTAGAAGTGAATAAATTAGATATAGGCCTAAAAGGTAAGAAACAAGTATTGTTAACCACAGTGTGTTTGCATGTGGTCTAATAAAGAATACACTTACTTACTTACTTAATGAGCGCTAGGGTAGACTTTTACGGAATCAGAACATAGCAATTACATGACATTGTGTGCTGTATGACGACAGTAACAACAAAACTAGTCCTTGTAATTTCTGATGGCCTGAGTTCATCTGTAACTTGTGGTCATTTATGACCTCTGTGATTTTTCAAAGAAAAAATATTAACTGTGATGTCATTAGGCCCTACTTGTTTGAATTGTCGAAGTAGTTGTAATTCCAGTGGGATTACACTGCCAACCGCCAATAGATCTGTTATAACCTCTGATCTGTAATATTCCGGCATTAGAAGCAGCTTTGTCTGTCATTACAATAGCAAAATTTTTATTAGGCTACTTTATCAAGTTGCAAAATCTTTAGCTATTTAGCCGCTGTCTTTGGTAAATTCACAGCATGGCAGTCAGCCATTTTCACAGCAGCAGCAGCAGATAGGCTCACGCAGAAGGCAGATTCATCTGCGACAAGAAAATGTAACCCAGGTATTACGAAGCCGCTAGAGTGAAGTTATTGAACGTAGCACGTGGTCAACTGTGTTCCGATGCAAAACATTGCAACAAGTACAGTTTGTTGATCTTATCGCTGTATAATGCCTTCACTAATCCTGTAAAGTAAACCGTACTGGATTGACGAACTTGATCGGCTTCATGTCTCACCTTCTTCAATTCGCTTTTACACAAATTATATCCTTAATCTTCCTCTTTCTCTTACCTCTATGACTCTATCGCCGTTCCAGTTCAAAACACCATCCACCGTTGTGTGCCTGCCAGTACCTTGAATCTGGACCTGGAACCGATTCGTATCTTACCTACTTCTTGATTTTGTTTTGACTGTGCTCCTGTGAGGAAGCAGGCTCCCGCGTCTTAGCTATTGGCGCAATAGAAATATCGAGAGATTTCGATTTCGAATTTTTCTTTTGATTCACGAGTCAGAAGGAAACACAACATGTTCTAACATCAACTGGCAAACCTCTTTTGGGAAGACTCTTCAAGTCGTACTGATTCTACCACCATCATCAACGATTTTTACCGCATCATCAAACTGTTTCCTCGACTTGACTTCCTGGATTCTGACTTGACACCCGAACGAACCAAATAACCTGGCTATGGGCGCGTAGCGAATCGCCGAAATCGTATTACCGCCGAATCGCCAAAACTACTTTGCGAAGAAAACCCGTAACGCCGAAAATGCTGTTCGTATACGGAATCGTCGAATCGCCGAAATGGTATTACCGCCGAATCGCAGAAAGTGTATATATATATATACACTGCAAAAGTGTATATATATATATACACTGCCAAAGTGTATATACACTAGCCTATATATTGACCTATATATATGCATATGTGGTCAGTTTACGCAATGCACACAGTGGGTCATTGACACACGGTATTTTTGAGCGTCCATTGAACGTATCGTTAATTTATTTATGCATCCATTCAGAACTTAGGTTCGTCCATGGACTCAACAACACCTTTATTTCCTGCCCACAGATTCTGCGCACTAGTTTTCGGGATATCGAACGCTGGTCCCTTTCGGCGATTCGAGATTCGGCGATTCGGGTCCAATCTAGTTTTCGGCATATCGAACGCTTGGTAGAAAACCGCTTTCGGCGATTCGGCGGATTTTGCAGTTTAAGCGCTTTCGGCGATTCGGGATTTGGCGATTCTGGTAGACCCCCTGGCTATTGCGGACCTAATTTGATATATACCGCCGGTGAAAATATGGTCTTCACCGGCTGATTTTTTGTGGTGCTGAGAAATTTTGAAGATATACATTACATTAGATTATATTAGCCTACATTCCAGGTACATTACATTACATTTCTATTAGCCGATTAATATTTAGATACTCTCGTGCACCAATAATAGGAAATAACTCCACATTAAAACTTTTGTTTAACCGTGGCAAACGTACTTCCATTATTTAGAAAGCTATCTAACCACTTAATTTAGCATCTTTTAAGTACCCAACGAATGCGCAGCCTGCCCTATATTAAATATTGTTACAGTCACTAAGAACTAGGCCTTAATTCAGTGCTCGAAATGGACCGGAACGCACCGGAACGCCGTTCCGGTTCGTCAGCGTTCCGTTCCGGTTCGTCAAATGAATTATTGTGGAAAATACTATGAAATTAACGTGAATGCTCCCATATCTTTGACTAGCGTTCCGTTTCGTAAAATTTTCCATTTCGAGCACTGCCTTAATTTCATCAGGTCCCACAACTGACGTTCTCCTGCGAGCATGGATTCGATCCAGAGTCGATAGGTCTAGATGAAACCATGTTCAGTATTTGACGATTTCGATTGCATCGCGGATATGACCAATAACAGATGCGAGCAGTGAATAAGGCTTTATATAAAATTTGGTCTATTTTATGCTCCAGCATCTTCATTTTAGTCAAAAATGCAAATTGCTTATTTCTCAGGAACTACATTACCCCATTTGCATGGAGAGTTGTCTCCACTGCAGATTTTCGATAAAGGAGGTGTATGGTATACGGAGCGTATAGCCTTCGATGATGGATTGTTCGCTGTGCAAGAGTTTTCAAATATGCAGTCAACCATGCCATTCGAAGCACTGCACGAAGCGTTCCATGAAGTGTCTTCGAGAGTCAGCCATTGAAGCTCCGGTGCCAGATTACCAGCGTAGCGGAAACTGCAGACTATATTCTTCGACGGAAACAATGCACTTTCGTTACAAGACGGAGTTGGATCTAAAAAATTATTTACATTAATTCTTAATCAGTTTCATTAAAAAATCACCATTTAAATAATGACAAATGCAATCATAGTGAAAGGTAAAATTAGGTCTAGAGTTGCTTTTGACAATGGAGGTGCTAAAGATGAACATCACCACCATTACGGAGATACCGTTATGATGAAAGCGATGATAATGATGATGATGACGCCGACGACAATGATGATGATAATAATGATGATATAATATAATATCTTCGTTTATTAATTGAAACTGACAGGTACGCAGCAAGATTACATGACATAGTAGTAACAGACGATAACAAGTTTAATAGGAGTCGAATTTAACTGTACGGCAGCCATGCAAGGCGTCCATCTGTACAACTGCTCATTTAAGTAAGGATCCCTTCTGTACAACTGCTCATTATGTTTGTTAGAATATGACTTTGGGACAAAGAGCACTAATGGGCACCATATACTATCTGTATTTTTATATTTTATTTCATTTAAATTTAAATTACTATTTGATGTATTTGGAAAATGTTAAATATATAAAACAGGGAGAGGGCGCCAATTTCATAGTTCGTCCCCGGGCGCAAATATCCTAGCACTCATCCGAGGATCATCAACAACAACAGTGAATCTATTGCTATAATGACGCTGCGAAAAATGTCTTTACCCAGAACGGTGACTTCCACGGCTCTCTCGTAAGCTGCATATCTGTCGTGGCATGTGTATCTTCCCGCAAGTGTTGTACTCACAGGATCAATTACAAGAGCTATTTGGCCAAAGTCTTTATTCACGATTCTGTAGGCATCTGAAATATTTGCCAAAGCTTGGCCGTTGACAACCAAAAATTCCTTGTCATTGTTGCCATAACGATTAAAACACCAATCTGCTGGATGGGATGAATTGGTAGCACAGTCTAATTCAACTCTGTCTCCCAGTAAAACAATATCATCACGAGGCACCGTAAGTAAATACCGATCGACGGATTCGAAAAGGACAGCTGCAAACAAAATTAAATATATATAGTTTACTAAATTCGGTCAAATGTAACTGGATGTTTAATTAAGCAGAAAAGCAGTTGATATCTCAATAGTGCAATTCATCATTTATAATTCAAGACAACCTGCTGATTTTGCTGAAATAGGAGAAAGGTGAAAGGTGAATTTCAGTGTGTCATTTGAGCATCACCATTAAGCTGTCTATATGATGACACCACATTGTTTTGCTCGTGTTTCTTTTTAAATTTGAATGCCAAAAAAGAGCAAAGTTCGATGTTCCATGATATGCCTTAAACAACATTACAATGGAAACTAGCTTCTTGTTTTAAAAATTCGAAATAATTAATGTATAATCTATTGAATGAGCAACAATCAATTCCTATCCAATGAACTTGCTGTTGGTAACTCTTATATATAAGAAAGTCATTGTATTAACTCATGGTCAAGCAAAATGAAAACGTGAATAAAAATATGATGGCTTGTCACTAAAGCTCCATATAATTCTTTACGTTGCGCCGTTTTAGCATTCGTAATCACCTTTAGTACTCAGTTAATTTGATTTCACATTTCACAAATCCTAGCAGTGTTAATCCTAACGGTGATCAACACCATGGGAAATCGCAATGTGCTCGTAACACGATTTCATCTCCCAGTGACATAGTTACACAACACAAGACGATGCTATAACTTAATATGATTTCCTTACCCAAGAAAACAATGAGAAAGGTTGAATCCATTGCTTCAGTATTTGTGTGCGAGTCTTAAAACTTTATTAAATCATGACATAATTGGTTAAATACTGATAAACACATCGGGCACCGCATAGGTTTCGATTAATTCTATAAGCAGTAGGCCTAATATATGTATGCATGCAGCCTCAACGCAGTGCATGCAGCCGCTGCTCAAGCATACAAACTTATCAGGATTCGATCATAGGCTTGCCACTGTAACGAATGGTGTCTATTGTCTTAGCTCACATTTCAAGAGGTCAAATGGCTCGCGTATAGACGACTGTTACTTGAATGAACTTCATTAAACGGCTACATGCATATGCAAATGACTCTCTTCAGGGCTGTTTTTCAATCTTTTTTTTATTGTATTGTATTCGGATATTTATAAAGCGCTCCTAGCGGGAGGGCCATTCAGAAGCGCTCCCAGTGCGACAGACCCCGAGAGAAAAACCAAATTTTAAGAAAGGTAAGAAAGGAAGAGACGTTACCTGAGAGAATAGAAGAACGAACAAACGAACGGAGGAAGCTCATTCCAAAGAGCAGAGCCAATGGAAGCAAAAGACCGAGATTGAGCCAGAGAAGTTCTGACACGGGGAACGAGGAGGCCCAAACGGTCAGAGGAACGAAGAGGACGAAGATAAGCAGCAGAGTGAGGGCGATGAATCAAGTCACAGAAATATTTCGGAGCGAAACCAAGTTGAGCATTACAGACAAAAATGAGGGCCTTGAATTCGATGCGGGCAGAAAGGTGGGGTTATGAGAGAATCGAGTAAGACGGGCAATTAGTCTAACAGTGGCACTGAGAACGGACTGAAGAGGAGCGAGACGGACCTTGGGAGGACCATTGATGAGGGAATTGCAGTAGTCAAGTCTAGAGCAGACAAATGCATGGACATTCGAAGTGAAAACATGGAGATGCGACAGAGCGACGGATAGCCCTAAGGCGCCTTTAATAGGCGAAAGTAAGAAGTGCGGGTGAGTTTGGAAATATGTTCAGTATAGGTGAGACCGTGAGAGAATTGTCAAGGGTCACTCCTAGATCGCGAGCGAAACAATACTTTATCGAGAATTTATGAATTTGAAATTGAAAGTAGAATGGGCGAATCAGATAGTCTATAAGCCATTACTGTCGTTGTCTCCAAATATACTTTTGCTTATATTGAAAAATCGATGAATCGTAGGCCTATAACATATTACCAGTATAATAACCCCTGTGCCTAAGGTCCCTCACCCGAAGAAACCAACAGACTACCGCCCCATTTCAGTCACTTCAATACTATGCCGACTGCGTGAAAAATTCGTAGTGAGGCGATATTTCCATCCTATTCTGCTTGACCCACAACTAAATCAAGAATTTAAAGATCAGTACGCCTTCAGACCTACCGGTCCACAACGGCAGCAATAACTGCACTTACGATAAATCTCATAGAGTTGCTTCAAGATAACCAATATGTCCATCTCCTGGCCCTAGACTTCACAAAGGCTTTCGATATGATGCGTTACTACTATTTGGCAGAGAAACTAGCTACTATGAAAATACCAGATAATGTGTACAATTGGATAATAGCATTTCTTGAAGACCGAGAACACGTAACTAAATTCAACGGCTCCGTATCAACAGCTGTCAAAATAAATGCTAGCATTGTACAGGGCTCTGGATTAGGCCCGATCGACTTTATAACAATAATTTCACATCTCAAAACAGTCAACCATGGAAACAGGATAGGCCTACTGAAATATGCAGACGATAGTTATCTTATGGTACCTGCATGAAATGAAGATACATTGAAAATGGAGCTAGAACACGTAGCAACATGGGCAGACAGTTGTAACCTTAAATTAAATCACAATAAGACTTATGAAATAATAATAAGAAGGGCGAGGGGGCGGTTTGAAATGCCTGCAGTTATTCCGGGTGTACAAAGAGTGGACAACCTAAATGTTCTCGGAGTTATGCTAACTGAGACCCTTAGTTTTGCGCAACCTATTGGCAGATTATGCACTAAGGCAAGACAATCTCTATATGCTTTGCGCATCATATCAGCTCATGGTCTATCTGGGATAAAACTTTATGATGTTGTTCGAGCTACAACGGTGGCCAGATTACTATATGCGGCACCGGCCTGGTGGGAATTTGCAGGCAACAAGATAGGAATAAGCTACAATCAGTGATAAATAAACTGATTCGCCTGAGATACCTCCCAAGCGACAATCCGACATATGAATAATTAAATAAGCAAGCTGACACCCGGCTGTTTTCCGATGTCTTGGTCTGTCCAGGGCATGTTTTACATGGGTTTTACCTTCAAGAAAAAGAACTGTATATACGGCCAAGAAAACATGACCGGATATTACCTAAAGCTGATAGCTTAATGAGAAAGACTTTCTTGGTTAGGATGTTGTACTTGAATTAAACCGGAAATGTTAACTTGTAAACTGTTAATATGCATGTAATGTACACCAGAGTGCGTTTTGTCAGCTGGTTAAAATAAAGAATATACTTACTTTACTTTACTTACTTAACATAGGACCACGTCAGAGTCTAAACTAGGGTGACCATTTATTGGCCTTCAAAAACCGGGACACTTTTTGTAACGCTCATTTTGGCACCGTCCTCTTATCGGCTGGGCAAAAAGAAAACAATTGATCAATACAAATGAGAACCTGCATACTAGCTATAGCCATGCCATATACGGTATCTTAATATTATCTATCTATATTACTTTTATTCTTAGATTACCACGTTTCACATGTAGGCCTATGCATTTGAAACGTGGAACGTGAGGAAGGAAGAAATTGATAGAATCAGATAGATAGATGAGAGACTGATAGAGTAGATTGAGATAGAGTAGGCTATTACAAAGTACAGTAGTCAGTAGAGTCGAGTAGAATAGAGTAGTAGACTGAATGCCTTTGAGATGTGGGTTAAATTAAGGGTTAAGTGTAGGGTTTCAGTTAGGATTAGGTACCTCTAGGTCCGTTAGGCCGTTACAGTAAAGTAGACTCCGTAGTAGTAAAGTCAGTCGACCCAGGGTGGGAATTGTCCAAAGACCTCCAGTCTTTCTTAGGACCCCACAGTTAAGTCTTCATTGCGCATCCCATGGGGTCGTTTCCAAACCCCTCAGTTGTGCTGGTGTGATTTAGCATTAGGCCTATTTGATTCGGAGTATTTGACAAAGAGAAGACATTTCCATGGTGCATAATGTATGCATTTTTTAATTTTCCCATAGGCCTAGCGTTTTCTGTACATTCCGCATTATCTGCACTTTACGCATTTTCAAAAATCATACCCGTCGTATTGAAATGAAATTGTAATATTAAAATTTTCACGTTATGCTTTAATATTTAGGCCTATATATAGCCTTTTAACTAAACTTACTAAAGATATAATAATAAATAACAAACTGTTCTTTCATTACGATTTCGTTTTGGATTACAAACTATTTACTATTAACTATTAGTTCTGTCATTTACAAAGAACTGTATTTCCAAGAAAGTTGACAATTTCTTTTACTTCTCAGAAACCGGGACAATTTTGCTCTTTCACACAAGTCGTCGGGACACCGGGACACACCACATAAAACCGGGACATGTCCCGGGAAACCGGGACGTATGGTCACCCTAGTCTAAACACAAGAAAGTAACCTATGCAATGTTAATCACTTGTAAATAACTTTGTTAGAAAATTATGTTCTCATAAGTAGACTTGAAAATACACAAAACAATCCAAGTGTGTTTGGACATATGAGGTGTCACAGAATAGGCTACTTACTTACAATATCTTTTCTTGCTTACGCCCTTAGATTCATAATAATGGACATGATTAATATTTATCTAAATAAAAAATGTCTATTATTTTACGTCATTGTTTAGTTGACGTCATCGTTTTGTTCAGCATATAGTCCGTTTTAATGAGCTCGACATCCAGTAGTCAATCGAAGATCTCTTCAAATCAAAGGCTGTTAATCTAAAGTAAGTGCATTGTATGATTTCAAATGATATATTCCGACAAAATTAGCCAAGACTTAAAACACCAGACGACATAATTGTTGAACCATGAACTCAAGGTCTGACTGCTGAAAAATATTGCGTTCACGCCAGCTTTGCATTATCTGATATGTAAATCAGAAGCATAATTATACACTAAAGCTGTACCTCTCCACACTTGCCGACATTCAGATAAGCGGACTGTTTTGGTTTTTTAATCAGTGCATCAATGCTGATATTGGTGGACGGATATTTATTTATTCCACAACGCAATGGACTGTCTGATATTGAGAAACTTAGGCCAATAAGTTTATAAATTGTTACCACATGGTTTAAAATATGTGAATTCTCGACTGATTGCGAAAAGACCAGTGCTGGGAAGTAGTTGAAATACAAAGTATTTGAAACAGGATTTGAAATACATTTAAGTATTTTTTGTATTTGTCCAGTGTTGGGAGTATTTGAAATACAAAGTATTTGAAACAGTATTTGAAATACATCTAAGTATTTTTGTATTTGTCCAGTGTTGGGAGTATTTGAAATACACAGTATTTGAAATAGTATGTGAAATACATCTAAGTATTTTTGTATTTGTATTTCAAATACATTTAAAATGATGTATTTTATATTTGTATTTGAAATACTTTTCAGAGTATTTTGTATTTGAAATATCAAATACATCGTTAGAAATACTATTTATTACCTACTTACTCTCAAAATTTTCACGCAACATAAATTTTCTCTGTAATAATAACTCAGTGGTCTTCTAACTTACGATCTTTGGTGAACTTTGTATAGTTACCAATGTTGATTACTAGGCCTATATCTTGGATGCTGTAACGCATCATTCTTCAAACTACGCTGGGTGCTTAATTCCCAGAAAGACAGATTCCGAAAGGTCCTCTTGCCACTTCTGAGTTATTCGCCAAGCAAACATAATCTTATGAAACCACTGTGCCACTGAGAACAATGCAGATCATGACAACTTTTACAACTGCGACGTTCATCCAAATGATTCATCTGGTAGCCAGGCAAATCTCCAAGTTGTGCAGTAGGCTATCTTGAAGACTCATCGCGAAACTTCGAATCACTTACATCCTTTCCAGTAGTTAGGGACATTTTCATTTAGGTAGGCCTACAACACGGTCATTCTGTCGTCTACACCCGTTTAACATTTATTCAGTTGTTGTGGACGGATATTTATTTATTCCACAACGCAATAAGACTTACAACTTTTCAGAAACTGTGGCTGTTAAAGCAGAACAAGGACTTCTTCCTTTGAAAACTTTGCCAACCTGACATTGTTTTTGCAGCATGATGACTATTAATGAGACATTTCTGACTACGTACCAAGGCTAAGGTGCACTTATTTTGTATTTCAAATACAAAATACAACAATGTATTTGTATTTTGTATTTCAAATACATTTTGAAAAATGTATTTTGTATATGTATTTCAAATACTTTTGAAAAATGTATTTGTATTTATTATTTGAAATACATATACAGAGTATTTTACCCAGCACTGGAAAAGACTTGTAACTATGTACACTTGGACAATGAAGTGATGACATATTTTAAAACTTATATGAATACTAAGAGCACTTGCATGAAGAAAACCTCTCCCACTATCGTCCCATTTCTCCAATCATTCCTTTTAAAAATCTAAACTAGATGAAGACATTGTCCTTGCCCAATTGAACGACTACCTTTTTGTAACTTTCTCTTCAATCCCAAACAATCCGGCTTTACTAAACAGCACTCCACTGAAATTCGGCTTCTCTCGCTGTATGATTAACTGGTCTCTGCTGTTAGTCATCAACAAGTCTTCTGTCTCTGTCTCCTCGATATCTCTGCCGATTTCGCAACCATCGATCACGACAAACTTGTCCTTGGGCTGTCCCCTTGGATTTTTGTCTCTGGCACTGCTCTACTCTGGCTCCAGAGCAGAGCAGTGCCAGTCAGTGTTCACAATCCCTCCCACTCACTCTCTGTGGTGTTCCTCAAGGCTCCGTCCAAGGGTCACTTCTGTTCATCCTTCTACTACACCTATGAGAGCTATCTCATGAAATCCTCATCTGTTGACCACCACTCAACTCTTCATATCCTTCTCTCCAGCTCTTGCTGCACCTCTATTGCTCAACTACTCGATGTGGTCAACCTCATCTCTAAATGGATGTCGTCAAACCTCTTCTGCTTCAACCCTGCCAACACAAAATTTAGTATCCTTGGCCTTCCAAGGATACTAAATTTCAAGAAAATTCCCAACCCTTCCACAAACCTTTCCATAAATTCTTCATCTCTCACTTTCACCACCGACTCGCTTGCGCGAAATCTAGACATTACATTGTACCTTTGATCCACAGCTCTCCTTTTAGGCTGTTGATGATGTTGAGGTTTGTATAGGTCAGTGACGGGTAATTAAAATTGTGTAACTGATTAATTATAATTTCATAATTAGAATTAGAATTAGCCCGACAGCGCATTGGATAACATCTGGCGTAGAGTGCGAGAGGTACAGAGATCGAGTCCCATGATAGGCGGACATGCTTTGTAGGCTGCAATTTGCGCCGTGTATTGCAGGCTGTCTGTTCTGTTAGTAGTTAAGGTTTATCGCATAACATGTACATGTACAGCGCAGTGCGTTTGCAGGCGCTTAATTAAAGAATAAATATTATTATATTATTTTTAGGAGAACTGATTAATTAGAATTAGCAAAAGATATCCAATTATGGCAGTGATGGCTGCATCTATCACACTGTCTTTTCCTCGGCGCTGTTTGTCCCATCGAAAACAGAATCTTCCTTACCGCGGTCCTTGCCATCACGGCTGAGTAGCCTCAATGTATCTGATTTGTTAATTTTTTGGTGATTGCACGCACGGTGCATCGAGTGCACGGGTAAGAACATCCTGGATTGTTTTTGTTTTCAGGGAGACCAGGTTTTACTGAATCCATAAATAGGGCCTACGTAATTGACGCAATGGACTCAACCGGACAAAGAAGACACACGGTTGTTACAAGGGTCGTCCGGAAGATTCCATTTTGCGAATCAGCAGAACCCCGTACCACTTTGAATAAACAACTGCTACTACTCTGGATCATCCTAATTATCTGTCCCAATGGTAGGTAACACAGCTGAGTTGGTCCAAGTGGCCAGAGTACGGATTTTTATCGCAGTAATAATGTTTGAAAAAATTGCGATTTTACCTTCTGATAAACTTTTACTGTTCTTCATTACACGCGCTCATGTTGGCGTTTTACAAGTTTTACACGAAGGAGAAAACATCGTAAAGTGATGACATTGAAAAAGTTGTAGCTCGCCACTATCAAAAATTAAAAGTTTATAACCTAACGCTACACTGAGGTAATAGGTCTGTTTGTGGCATACGGTGAACTCGCCTAGGCCTATCGCATTTTGGCAAGAATGTTTATATTGAGTATATGGAATGAGCATTGGGGTTTAGCAATCATTAGAATTTGACAAAGTCGCGTCGAACACGCATAGGGCCTACATATTACGATTCGCAGACTCGTAGACATTGGTTATAGGGCCTACGCAAAAGCGAAAAGCCATTACAATGCTTAGACAAGTGTGAAATTCTACTTAGTCTTGAGCTTATCAACTCTCACGGTATATGTTTTTATTCAGTCTTGTTTTGTCTCATTCGGTCTCGTCTTGTTTTATCCTGTCTTATCATGTCTATATTCTGTTGCATCTTCACGGGCAATTCGTCATGCAGGATTCTACCATGCTCTTTTTCAGCAGCAATTATTCTTCTTGGTTTCGTTTTCTTTCTGATACAGAGCCTACTTAGCCTATTTAAGCCTACTTATAATCTTCCAAGTTTCTCCAGAGCAGAAGTTTGGCTATGTTATGTTTGATCTCAAATTATGTTCCTCAAATATGGAATAATAAACGTGTTAATTAGGTTACTCCATGAATTGTCAGGGATCAGAGATTTGGTGTTTTATCAAGGAAGTATCACATTTTTCAACCTATTCATACTCGTATTCTATTAAATGATTCAGCATGCGTTCTTTTCATCTATAATTGATTAGACTATATTCGATCGCCGATATACCTTCTTCTTTTTAGGAAATCTATTTCACCCAGCGAGTTTCTCCTTTGCAGGGGCGGATCCAAGAGGGCCAATCCGCCCCGCCCCATTTGAATTTTTTTTAAATTTTACACAGGCGTTTTATGATTTAGATGATGTTTACACAGGCGTGGCCCCCTGTAGGCGCGGATGAGTAAAATGTACACAGGACGTGTGGCCCATGTAGACTGAAGACATTAAAAAGGTTAATGACTAAAAAAGGTCATCAACTTTTCAGGAGATGAATTCCCAAAAAGTCATCAACTTCACTTTTTGGGGGATGAATGGTCGGTTGGTAAACTGATTCCTCTCCCAGAAGATGGTTGGTATGTATGCATAATTTTTTGGCCCCCCTGATAGACCTTCTGGATCCGCCTCTGCTCCTTTGTACACATCTTAAATATAAGTTCACAACTAGCAAAGCACATTGCTGCGTGATTATAATTAGGCAGGCAATATTTATTCAGCATCAAATTATGTCATAAAACTTAAAGAAGTCACTGAATAAAAGCTGCTGATGACAAGACACTTTCTTTCTAAAGCAAAATCAATGACAATTCTGTGATAACATCGAAGTAAATATTTGATGTGGGTTGAAAGTTGATGTAGGTTGAACGGCTTTAACTGCGTCACAACCTTGCTAGTAAATATACAGTTATACGACTACAATAACTATAAATTTGAAAAAAATTTCAATTTTTTTCATTCAGGATACCGTCTTTTCGAAACTAAGTTTCCATTGAATTATGCTGCGGTAAAAGGCACAAAGGTTCGCTTGAACTGTTCAACGCAAGTCGCCGATGAGGGCCAGTGGATTTTAAAAAATCCCTTTACTGATCCTGTTGGAGATGAGCTTTTCACTGGGATTAGTATCTCCGATCAACATGACAAAATGTTTGCAATCGATAAATCTGCAGAAGGAGTCATCAACCTGTTATTCAACTCGTCAGTAAACACTTCTGGACGATATACATGCACAACCGATGTGGTTCATAGCACTACATATAGTGCAGAGGTCATTGTGTTAGGTTGGTATTTACACGCTTTGATCTTTGTTAAAGAAAGATATAGAATTTTCTACATATAAAAATTATAAGCCTGCACATTGTTGAAAGTAAGAACTTTATTAAAATTGTCCTCAAAGACTCACACACGCAAAGTCTCAAAATAGATTAGAGGCATTTAATTATAACTGTAATCGTAAATACGACAATCTATATAGCATCGTCGGTAGCCAGCAACTTCTAGGATGATTTACACAAACATACACAAACACTGTCTAGTGACTGTTGTCAGCGCAAATGCCAATGCTCGGAGTTCATTCATTCATTCATTCATTTATATAGCGCCTCTTCAAGAGAACTACTCAGAGGCGCTCCCGATACAGGCCGGAAGAGGTCTAGCAAGTAAGATAGAGCGAGACCCAGTTGACATCGCCAACCCAACGAGGCGATCCTATACTCAATGCGCTGTTGTATAGAGAGCCAATGCATATAGTCTGACACATGACCAAAATATGGTATTTGCAGTAAGACGCGCAGCAGAGCGCAAGCTGCGGTCAAGGCAGTGTACGCGTGCAGACGGGAGGCCAGAGTAAAAGGATAAGGAATAGTCGAGATGAGCTGTGACGAAAGAGTGCACAAGTGTCATTGCAGCTCCTGTTGACAGAGAGCGAGCGACAGTACATAGCAGTACAGTTTTAACTGTTTCTAAAAAAACAAATGCTTTTTGGCTTCCTGAATATGCACAGAAATCCTGTTCCAAGCACGTGGCCCAGCCACCCGAAAGGCTAGGTCGCCTGTTTTAGTTTTTGTTGCTGGCACGAAGACATCAGCGGAGCCGCGACCTATTAGGGTCGTCCGATAGCGTCCTGATGTTGTGGTTCAAGCATTTATGCACCATGTTGCAAAGTTTGAATTTGATCCAGTCGCCTGTTCTGAGCCAATGAAGCTGATCTTGGATCGCGATTGTTATGTGGTCGAACTTTTTAACCTCTCGACAAGACGAGCAGCGGCGTTGATGACAACCTGAAGACGAATCATGCTGCGCTGTGGCAAGCCAGCAAAGGCGACATTGCGGTAATCGATTCGGCTCCGGATTAAATTTTGCACCAGGTTGCGAGTCACATCCTGTGTGAGAGACCAAGAAACATACCTCAACGACTCAGGATTGCGAAGCTTGTCCTCGCAAGCCCTGTGGTATGTACTTCATTGATAGGTCTCTGTCGAGGAGAAGGCCGAGGTCGCGAACCTTGTTGCTTGGCTCGACCACATCCGCACCAATGGCGAAAGCGCTTAGATCAATTTTCCCACTCTGCTTGAGGACGACCACCAGATGAATACTGACTTCGATGAATTGAGCTGCAATCGACTGCATTTCATCCAGTCAGCGAAATAACTGATGCAGCTCATTGAGATGGAATCTTATTTTATTTTATCTTATTTGATTATTTATAAAGCGCCTCTCACAGCATAGAGCCATAGACTATTCAGAGGCGCTCCCAGCGTTTCAGCCCCGAGGGAAAAGAAAGGTCTTTAGGCAGAGGAGAGAAGAGGGCGAGATCCCAAGCAATATTTTGCTACGGAGAGACGGGGCAGGTCATTCCATAGGGAAGAGCCAAAGATGGCAAAGGCACGATGCTGAGCCATCGAAGTCCTTGCGCGAGGGACAAGTAGATCAAGGCGGTCAGCAGACCGAAGAGGGCGGGAAGAGAGCAGATAGAGGTTTACGCATTAGGTCACAGAGTTATTTAGGAGCTTTCCCCAGTTGAGTCGTTGAGACCAGGAGAAGGACCTTGTATTGGATTCGGGAAGCAACAGGAAGCCAGTGAAGTACATCAATCATAAAGGTAGTTATGTGAGAGAAGCGAGGAAAACGGGCAATGAGCCTGGCAGCCGCGTTCAGAACAGACTGCAGAGATGAAAGGCGCGCTTTAGGGAGCCCAGCAAACAATGAATTGCAATAGTCAATGCGGCAGCAAATGAAGGCATGGGCCATAGTAGTAAACACTGAAGGGAAACTGATCTTCCTACAGCCCGCAAACGCCTCAGGTGATAGAAACAGGAACGTGTCAGGTGGGAGAGGTGTTCAGAAAACGACAGAGTACTATCAAGGGTAACACCCAAATCCCGAGCACTGGATGAAAATGAAAAAGCAGGGTATATTGACGACAGAAGTGGGATATCAAGTTTAGAAAGTTGCTGCTTAGTTTTAGTGAAACTCCAACATTTTGGTACCGTTTGTGATTAGAATGCTGTTAGTGTGATTATAATTATGCCCAAAGCTGACAATTTTAAGAGTTAGGTATATTAGTGGTAGTTCTTGGTGATTTTCAGATGTTTATTTTAGTTTTTAAGGCAACCATAAACACTGTAAAAACTTTCCTTTACAGACTAAATTTATTTTTTGCTAGGCTGGGGTGAAGGTTGCAAAGTATATGGCCAATCATGGCAAACCAGATCAGCTGGGTCTTAGAAGAGTTAAGGTTAAGTCGATTTGATGACATCCAAGAGTGGAGATCATGTGACAGGGAATCAATGGATCCAACAAGGGAGATATGCTGAGCAGATGAGCCTTGGACAAAGATATGAACGTCATCTGCATAGAGGTGACCAGAGGTAAGGTGTTTAGTAAATATAGAAGGAATGTCAGCTGTGTAAAGTAAGTACAGAATGGGGTCAAGGACAGAACCCTGTGGGACACCATACTCAACCAAAACCCAGGCAGTTCTGGAATGCAGATGCTGTACGTCGGTGGAATGAGGGCGACAGAAGCCATTGACCTGTGAGTCACCCACGAAGAGATGACCATGCAGACCATGCTTGGATATTATGTCTAAGATGTCGGCAGTATAAAGGAGGGAAAGAATGGATCCCAGGACTGAGCCTGAGGAACGCCAAAGGCGAGGATAGTTGCTGTGGAAGAGAAGCCGGCATGGCGGACACATTGTTGTCTACCACTGAGTTAGGACGTTATCCACTATAGCGTAGTAGAAGCCATGCCAAACGACAAGTGCAGTCGCTGGAACAGAATGTCGTGGGCGACTGTGCAGAATGCGGCAGACAGATCCAGAAGAGAAAGAGGAGAGAAATTTCCAGAGTCAGTTGCAAGAAGAATGCCAGACAGAACCGTCTCAGTAGAATGACTGTAGCCGACTGTCTGGGAACAACTGGTTGATGTTAAGGGAATTAGCAAGTTGTCTGGCAACAGCCCGTTCCAGCTTTTAGACACAACAGACAGATTGGAGATAGGTCGATAGTTTTTTTTACATCTGCGGTATCTAGGTTTCAGATTTCTTTGGTAGCGGAGTAATGGTTGCGACTTTGAAAGTCATTGAGATGAAACTGTTTACTAGTTGAGTGATAAATTGGACAATCGTACCAGTGCATTCCTTGAGCTACCACGTGGGTATCAAGTCGGACGTTGACTGCTTGTTTGGAGTGCACTGGATGAGCCCCCGGTATGTCACCGACGGAAACAGGCGAGAATAAACACAAACGGTGAGATGTAGTTGAGTAAATTGGCTTCCGCAGCGTCGACGGGGGACTCTCTCGCATCAGCAACTTTCTTCTCGAAGAAATGATGAATTCGTCAGATGAAATGAGATTGTTCGCTGGCGTGCGTCCCCGACAAAGCACCTTATCGATCGTTTGACACAATTTGCGAGGTGCAGAACGCTGGATCTTGATTGTCTGTAGCCAGCGTCCGGTGTTTAAAGTGTGGCCATACCGCCGAGTCCCTTAAAACCATTCTGCACGACGCAAGATCTGGCCGCCACATCTCAGCACTGTGGGAACGGCGCTCTAGGCGTCGTACTCGCTACTACGAAGGGTAATCTAGAATGCTGGCGATGACGTTGATCGGCGACCAGAGGGCTAAGGAAGTCCGTGTCATATATAGGTGACTTTTGAAGAGCCGAGCGGAAGTCGTCGACTTGAGGAAGATTTACTTTTTATTCTTTTCAAACTTATTTCTGGTAGTACACATTAACGTGTCGCATTTTTCTTAAATTGCGTTTTTCAACTGGTAATTCACAATGATTTAACAAACTTGTTTAAAGATGCGCAGCCTGCTTGCTCAAAGGAAGAAAAGTCTGGTTTTATAAGGGCGAACTGCAGCATTGGCTTCAGTGGATACTGGAATCCTCAGTTAGAGTGGAGCACAGCTGCCAGCATACTGAAACCAACTGAGACAAGAGTTGCTAATTACAGCAATGTCAACAGTTCTGTTAAGGTGCCATTCCATAAAACTGATGCACCGTACACTCTTAAGTGCACGCCAAAGTTTATGCTGAAGGACAAACCATCAGAAACAACACCAAAAGACACAAAAGCAACGAACATTCCAGTATATCCTAACAGCTGCACGCTTACAATAGGACAACCAGGTTAGTTGTTAAAGCGACTGATATCTGAAAAACCTATGGTGCTTTAACACTTCGTAAGTAGACCACACTGCATGCATACGTGAAACGGAATCTCTTTGCCAAGGCGAAACCTTTATAGATCATTTTCATACGACCATGAAATAAAACATGAGTTAGTTGTCAAAGATTAACTTTCTTTTGAACTTAGAGGTATTGGTCGAATCGAAAGTGGTATTAAGATCTCGATTCAAACGCATTAGCAATCTACTGCCATGTCTTTCAACATTTATGTTAGATGATAATACCAGCACTTTGATAATTCTTATTTTCATTTGATTCATACACAGACACTGTTTGCTTTACTATAAGGCAACATTCTAATCGTTTATTGACTATATAGGCCCTAATCTTCCCGTCACTTCGCTAAATCGAAGAAACAATGTGCGCAAGGATTAATTGCATTAAATCACTTTACCACAAAACACTGCGTGGCGAAGCGAACAAGATGTAGCTTATGACCCAAACGCGCATTTCTAAATTACCAGGAGCAATAAATATAATTCAACATTTACGCACGAAAATATAGTTGTCATGATGTTGCTGCGCTGGTAACACCGCATAATTATATGATAGGCCTACAACGAGCAAGATGAAGATATTCGTAACTGTTGCTGTTGTAGAGAAGAAGGAAGAGCAAAACGGAAAATCGAAGGACGGAAAATCGAAGGACGGAAAATCGAAGGAGGGAAAATCGAAGGAGGGAAAATCGAAGGACGGAAATACCACAACTGCCCCGAAATCCTCCTCTGCCACCGTCATCGTACATCATTGGCATAATCTGTATCTTTGCCAAAGTCTTGTCACTTTGGTCTTCATCGGGATGCTTCACAAGGGGTAAACTAATTCATTGTTTTAGATTCATTATTTTAATTAGGATCCCTTTGCTCGATATTCATTTGGTGAGCGTTAGATATCAATGGTCAAAGACCCAGTTTAGGGTGTTATTAGGTTGGGAATAAGAACTCGGTTTAATATCACGTGAGAATAGACATTAAGGGACAAGACTAAGGAAACGACTGAGCTCAGTGGTGACTACGGCATCGGTGTGAGCGTGACAGATAAGACATGAAGCAAGAACGATCGAACAGAGATGTTTAAATTATTTACTTGATTTTGATCTTGCGCTTGGACATGATATGACTGAACATTTAGATTTCTAGACCAAATAGGCTAAGAAGAATAAAGTGAAATTAGCAAGACAAGTGAATATGCAGGTAATGCGAAGACATTATTAGAAGGGTTTCATCGGCTGCAGAACTTACACACACTTTGTCCGTGTTGCCTGCTGAACATTCTTATCATGGTTGACAACAATTAGTCAAAAACTTGATCAAGGATTTTGTTGTTTAAATGTTTTTGCAGTCATTCTCTTTTCACTTGTGCAAAAAACGAAGAACAGGCCATTGCGTTAATCGTTATGTTTATCGAATTCAAGTGATCAGTGGAGATTCATTCTAAGGCCGTCTAAAATTAATATATATATATATATATATGATGTCTATATATATATATATATAGACATCATTTAATCACAAAAACTTGATCACAGGCTGTAAGCTTATTAACTGCTTTTGAAAGATGTTGGCTAATTCGGTATCAGAGGTGGCCATTTTTTTTATAAAGTTACAAGCTACAAGGATTGCAAAGTGGTGACCTCGTATCCGTGGCCGTAGGTTCATTCTTTACGAGCTTAGTGTTGAGAACATAGGGCATTGAGAAAAAACTATGTGCCTCATCTATTGTCTTAATTTTCCAAATATAATATTTCATCTAATCGTTTATAGTAATTTATTGGGCATTTAAATAAAATTACCATTATTGTTAAAACTGCATGCGCACTGCCCACTTCATTCCCACATAATGAGTGGGCCTAATGGTCTGAAATTGAATTTGATTTTCTAAGGCTTCAACTAGAAATTACATTACTAGAATAACAACTGAAATTTTTATAACTTGCAAACTGCAAGCATAAAATATGTCTTCGTTCAATTAAAAGGACCCCTAATAAGCGGAAAGTTAAACAGAATGTCTCTTCGCTAAACATAAAGATAATACAAAGCACAAAATATGCAGTAGATACACCTTGCAAGTTGTTGCAACGTAGGCTAACTCTTGAAGCCCATATAGCCTGTTTCTAAACGGATTGCATTATGGGAAGGTCATATGATGAAGCAGAATTAAATTTATAGTCTATGTCCACAATGACATCTATGATTTGCATCGGCCTATGCGTAAACATTTTCATGTAGAACTTTTAGAACCTCACAAGGGCGCCAATTATGACTATCAACACTAGGTCGAAAATGTCCGATTTTATATGAGGTATTAAGTTGGTACTCTGCGCTTTGTTTTAAATGACGAGTTAGATATCCTGAAGTTTAAGGTTACGATTTCTCCCAAGTCAGCGACCCGGCTTGGGAGAAAGAACAGGGTTGTCTTGATATAACCTGCACCAACTAGTGAGACTCGTGATCTGAGGAGAATCTTCAATGCAATTTTGTCCTAGGCAGTCAGGCAGTGCTTTCTCATTCATTCATTCATTCATTCATTCATTCATTCATTCATTCATTCATTCATTCATTCATTCATTCATTCATTCATTCATTCATTCATTAGGACATTTATATACCGCCTCTTCAAGTGGACTACTCGGATAAAACCCGAAATATTTGAGCAATAAAAAAGCTGCAATATCTTTAGAAGTTAGCGACAATTCGGGCGGAAGAATTCGGGATGCACTGAAGCTGAAGATTCAGGAACTTCCGAAAACCCACACACAGATTTTGAATTAATTCAGTTTGCAAATGTAAGATTTAAAAGGTGGCCAACAATCTTTCAGGCTAAATCTCTTAACAAAAAGAGCTGCGACAATGCGTCAGTCTGAGACTGAACTCAGAAACATGCAGAAATATTCGAAGCTGATTGTCCTCAATCAAACATACTGCAATGATCCTACGTCCAAAACCAAAACTTGTTCGCGTACGTGCGCTTTTCATAACTTTGTGCATGGTGCAACGCCTTTACGACAATGGAATGCAGTTGCAAATTAGGAATCTGAAAAACACACAATAGGGCCTAATGTAATAATGAAAAGTCTTGCGATGAACTGTTAGTTAACCTACACATTTTTTCATATAACGAAATCGCAGTTTAGAAATGATTTATTCTGTTTTGCAGGTTGTGGCAATGACGGAGAGAGTCGAAACTACAGTGCGGAAGTTTGACGATTCAAGATAAAATAGAATTATAGCTTTTCTGTGTTTTTCTACTTCGGTTTCGATAAACTATGGTTTGCCTTTTTGTGCTATTTCCAAAACGCTTAACAATTCTCTTAACCTCTTGATGATTTTGCAATGTTTTATAGTCGTTTTTCACGCAGTCACATAGTTTGCAATGTATCGGTAATAATTTGTTAGTTTATACGTGTACTAAAAAACATACTCTGCAATTATACATACGTTTCATCTCTACTTCAAAATCAGATATTAATAAAGAGATAAAAAGTCAATAAGAAAAGTCTTATGTTACTAAAATCATTTGCTAATACAGTTTGCCTCGTATTCAACGTCAGGCGATGGGAACAACAGTCCATTGAGTTGAGTACTGGTTCGTGATTTATTTGGAATTGAATCAACAATGTTCACGTTGCAGTTAAGCCACTTACTTGCGACTTTATTTTTCGCCTCAATTTAGACCCTGAGATAACAGAATTTCAAGAGACTCTATATTATCTACACACGAGGTCATTTTATTACGACACCATTACCGCCATGACAATCGTTATCATATCATATCATAATCATCATCGTCGTCGTCATCATCATTATCTAAGCCTAAGCCTTGTCCCTCTTTGAAGCATTGCCGTTCCCACAGCACGTTGCCAGCCGTGTCTAGTTTGAGCTCGTCTACAGATCGTGTGTAACACGGGATCTACAGGCCGCTTGATGGTTTTGATAGGTAGCCTAGGCATACATGCGTGAAACATCTTTAGTATGCCAAACGGGTAGGTAAATAAGTTTTTTTTCGCGAAGTTAGCCGTTTTCTCTTAAGTAAAAGTTAGCCGATAAGTATCAAAGCACAGTTTTCTGCAAAATGCAAGGTATGTCCTATAATATCTATATGTCTATTGCCAAGACTCCCTTAAAAGCACTTCTTATTCCTCAGACGTATCATTATTCAACGAGGTCATCTGATTATCTTTGTCTTGTCATACCTAAATCCAGAACTGTTCTTACTGAGCGAGCTTTTACGGTTGCTGGACCAACTTTATGGAACTCTCTCCATGTGTCTCTGCGCTCTGCTCAATCGCTTGTTTCATTTCGTTCTCAACTTAAAACTTACCTCTTTCAAATTGCTCATCCACCATAAGCTGCCTCTCTGTCTTACGGACTGATCTTCTGGATATTGACCTGATTACGGCTTGGTTTTGGTGTGTAATCGGTTGATGCCTTGTGCATTAGATATCGGCGCAATAGAAGTTACTAATTACACATCAAATTACTGAGGAAAATCGGCCCTGCAACGATCTGGTGGCCTTAGGGATTTCTGAACGATGTGTCTTCTACCAGCTAGGAGCGATGGACCGACCCAGAATTCCTGGCAGCTACCGTAAAAAGGTAAGTGGAGATTTGATAGGTTGAAGTTCTGCAGGATTTCGCCTCTGAGTGAAATGACGAAGTTATTAACTTTTTAAGCTATCTTCTGTGGTGAAAGAAAAAATCTTCACTAGACTTTACATTGATAAGAACTTATACAATTCAACTCTGTCTCCCAGTAAAACAATCTGATCACGAGGCGCCGTAAGTAAATTATACCGATCTACAGATTCGAAAAGCACAGCTGCAAACAAAATTCAAGGAATAACGGTGACCGATTTAATTTACTAAATCTGGTAAATATGTAACTGGATAGGCCTATTTAAATAAGCAGAAAAGCCGTTGGTATCTCAATAGTGCAATTCATCATTTATGTTTCTAAGACGACCTGGGGAAGTATCAGAAGAAAAGTGCATTTAGTGTGTTATTTGAACATCGTGTTGTTCATTAAGCTGTCTGTTGCGAAATTAGCCTATAATTATATGACAACACATTGTATTGGCCATGTTTCCTTTTCAAGTTGGTTGCCAAAAAGAGCAAAGTTCGATGTTTCATGCCTTGAACTATTTGACAAGGGAAACTAGCCTCTTCTCTTCAAAATTTTTTAGGGATTCCTCCCACAAAACCTATCGTTACTTTTTCATCCCTGACAGATTTGACGACCTTTTTAAGGAATTCATCTCCAAAAAATTTGTATATATCTTATTCTATTACTCTTTTCTTATATTACTAGCCTCTGTGGTCCCAAACATGTATCCTAGGGGCGGGGGGAATTTCACCCCCCCAAAAGGGGTCTACACTAAAATATTGCTGGCTTCTGGGAGAAACATAAATCCTGGGGGGATTTCACCACACAAGGTGTCTAGATTAAACATGGTCCAAGACAATCGTTTGGCGTGGTTCAAGATCCAGTTAGAGGAAGCTATGTGCATTCTTGAATCATAGAAAATAGATTTGAAGCAAAGGAGTCTTATGACTGAAAACTCGGACACAGAGCCTTCATCTGAAAAGACTCTTATCAGATGAAGGCTCTGTGTCCGAGCGTTCAGTTGTACTGAATTCAGAGTTAAAAGTTGTCACATAATTCTGAGGAGAAACAAGAAAGTTCAAGAAGTTGCAGTCATTTGGAGATTTCGATAGTTGTGTAGAGTCACCCGTGGCTTCGTGTATGGCTCTTAGTATCAAATATTATTTACAAACGTGCATGTTATTATTTATAGGCCATTCTTTAAGGTGATAAACGTAACGATCGTGATTACCTTGTATAGGGCCTACTAAAGTTATTCTTCATAAAAATAGTCTAAATCAAGTCTAAATCGTGTCTGTGCTCATTTATTTAAAAGAAGTATTTGTGCTAGAAAAAATATACACCTACGAAATGTTCCTCCAATTAAATTAAACTACGTTCAATTCTTACTAAGTGAAAAAGAGCAAAAGTTATTGAATGTGTGCCAAATTACAGAAAGGTCATGTCATTTCATTAAAATTGCGAACAGTAGGCCCTACAAGATTTGTAGTAGGCCTAAACAGAGATTCTTAATTAGCGTTATCTGATTTTTTTAGCGAAAATTATGAATTCAAGCGAAAGATTGATTTAGCGAGAATTTATGAATTAGAAATAAAAAAAAGCAGAATGGGCGAATCATAGGTCTAAAGTCTATTAGCCATTTGTGTGGTTGTCTCAAAATTATACTTTTCGCTTAATAGAAAATCTGAAACCTATAACAATAGGACCACGTCAGAGTCTAAACACAAGAAATTATGCAATATTAATATGAATCACTTACAAAACTATGTTAGAAAATATATGTTCTCATACGTAGGCAGGAAATACGCTAAAACAATCCTAGTGTTCACGGATACATATCTTGTCACAGAATAAGCTACTTACTATACTTACTATAAATACCGGTATTTTTCTTGATTGTGCCCTTAGAGTTGTAATATTGGAAATTAATAATCTATATAAATAAAGGAAAGAACCTGTCTGTCACAGCGTCTTTGACCGGGATGCATTTCTACAGTTTTCGAGCTTTTCACTCGAAACCTTGACTACTGTGTCGGGGTGGGCATTACACACCCAGTGTGAGGCTTCGCGTCCCCCGTTTTCACCGCTACCATGGTGTCCCGGGCCAAAACCTACCCGGGCAATGCATTTTTAGCTGGTAAAAAAAACTTACCCTCAACCTATTTTCACTCGCCAGATGGCGCCGCCGGGTTAAGCAGTACGGATTCGCTAGAGGGATTGAAACTTTCACTGAACTAAACCCGGGCAACGCCGGGTTAAGCAGTGTTTTGTTGCTTATTCGCTAGAGGGATTGAAACACCCAAAACGCCGGGTTAAGCAGTTTCGCGTCCCCCGTTTTGACCGCTTCATGGTGTCCCGGCCCAAAACCTCCGAAACCCGGGCAACGCCGGGTTCACCAGCTAGTATTTAAATAATTTAAACAATGTCTATTATTTTACGTCATAGCTTAGTTCACGTTTTGTTCGCATTATTGTTTAGTTCAACATATAGTCGGTTTTAATGAGCTCGATATCTAGTAGTTCATAGATCTCTTCAAATCAAAGGCTAATAATTATCTAAAGTAAGTGCGTTATATGATATCAATGTGATCAATGCTATTTAATATTTTATAACGACAAAATTAACCAAGAGTTAAAATACCAGACGACCAGGGCTGTAGTGGTAAAATTAGAGGTGAGTACACGCTACCGGTTAGTTTTCCAAAACAAATTAGAGGTGAGTATACGCTACAGTATTTTGTGAGTATACGCTACAGTATTTTAACATAAATAAATATTAATATTTTGTGAGGTGAGTATACGGTCTTTAGAGGTGAGTATACGCTGTATACCCGCGTATACCCTCGACTACAGCCCTGCAGACGACATAATTGCCTGCCATGACCTCCAGATCTGACTGCTGAAAAATATTGCGTTCATGCAGGCTTTGCATTATCTGACATGTAAATCAGAAGCATATACACTAAAGCTGTACTGCTCCACATTTGGCGACATTCAAAAGAGTGGACTGCTTTGGTTTTTTAATCAGTGCATCAATGCTGTTTACATATACACTGTTTTCACCCGACTTCTTGATAACACATGTCAAGCCTGTACAAATTTAATGGGTAAAAAAATTATGGCCTACTTTAAAACTTTCCGATATTTATTTCAATCGTTGATCGAAATTTCAATCGAAAGTTTTAGAACCAAATGCTACTGGTACATAGTTGTCAGTTCTAAAAACTTGGATCAAACACATGGATCGTTGAAGCATCAGGGAAGGAATGACCATGGTTGGAAGATAATAGTTGCGTCTCAACCCCTTGAAGACGCAATATATTTGGTTTGGCACTCGCCAACAGTTGGCCAAGATCGACCTAGTCTCCCTTGCCACTGAATTCACATCCTTCACTTTTTCCTCTTCTGTTCGTGACCTTGGTGTAATTTTGGGCCAGGAACTTTCCTTTACTGAGCATATCCATGGGTTGACGCGTGCTTGCTACTACCAACTGCGTCAGCTCCGAGTCGTTTCCCGTTCTCTTTCTTTTTCTGCAGCCTCCACCTTGGTTCACGCATTTGTTGTAAATCGCTTGGATTACTGCTCTTCTCTCTTTGTGGGACTCCCTCAGGTCCGCCTTTCTTGTCTGGAGAGGGTTTTGCGGACGGCTGCACGCTTGGTTGGGGGTACCTCCAGATTTGACCATGTTTCCGATTACATGAGAGATGTCCTTCACTTGCTCCCAGTTCAGCAGCGCATCCTTTATAGGGTCTCCTCAATGGCCTGGCAATGTGTCTTAGGCTGGGCACCGGCTTACCTTTGTGAGTTCTTTACTCTTACCTCTGCATGTGCGTGGCGCAGATCCCTGCGCTCAGCATCCCGGGGAGACTTCGTTGTTCCTTACGCTCGTACCGCCATAGCACAGCGTAGGGCATTCTCGGTGGTTGGTCCTGCCGTTTGGAACGATCTACCTCTTAAGATTCGCTCCCTTCCTATGGATTTCTCTGGTTCCTTTTACAGTCTCCTTAAGACATTTCTTTTTGACTGGGCCTGGGTCGGGAGAGCCTCTGAATAGGGCGCTATATAAATGTTGTAGATAGATAGACAGATATAATAAGAGCGCAAGCGATAAATCTTTGAAACCGGAACAAACCGTGAATGGGCTGCAGCCAACTTCCACGAAATTGATTTCACTTTGGCACGGACCGTGTACTGTTTTAAAGAAACCTTCAAAACACTTATACGTGATGATCACGGGTGACGATAGAAAACGGTTGTTCTTGCCAACAAGATTCGAAAGTAGATCAAACGTTCTGTAGCACGTGGTTTGATTGTCACTGATAACATAATATTATGATAATTGCCTATGGTTAGAAACAGAATGTAAACCTGTGGAGCTAGAGTAGCACAGTCAAAACATCTTATACTGGATCAGCAAAACAGTTCGTGAATTCATTGAGTGACTGCCAATTGTTTCTCTGAAAAGCTTATATCGAGAAACTTAGGCCTATAAGTTCATAAATTGTTACCTCATGACCTAAAGATACTGAATAAATATGTAATTCTCGACTAATTATGAAAAGACTTGTAACTTATGTACACTTGGAGTATGAAGTAATGACATAGTTTTAACTTATACGAATAAGCCTACTAATTACAATTCATAGGCGAAGCTACATTGAGGCAAGCGGAGGCATTTGCTTCCTCTTGGTTTTGTAGATTTAAAAATATCCCTTGGGTTATAGCCCTGCATCCTCAAGTACAGCCCATTAGAGGTGGATGTTGCCTCCTCTTGAACGGAAGAAAGAAGAAATTCCCAAAAAAGGTCATCAAATGTTTTGATGAAGAAAAGTGTTTAATCTAGATACTTTGGTCCCTCCCGAGGATTTGTGTGTTTAACCCCGAGAAAAAGTCATCGAATGTATTAATGACTAAAAATAGGTCATCAACTTTTTTCGTAACATAAATTTTAGAAAACATGCCGAAATTCAGAAATTCTCAGAGTGAAATTCAGAAATTCTCAGAGGTTTTGCGACCGCCCTTCGGACGCTGAAAAATGAAAAATGTCCCCCTCACCTGTTAAACAAGATGCCGCCACTACGTCAAAGTTTTGACAAGCAGTAGTTGCCTCCTCTTGAATTGAAGTCTGGCTGCGCTCCTGTAACAATTTCATGAAGAAAACCTTTCTAACTGTCTTTCCATCTCTCCAATCACTCCTTTTTTAAAATCTAAACAAAATAATGAAGACATTGTCCTTGCCCGGCTGAAAGACTTCCTTTCGTGTAACTTTGTCCTCAATCCAAAACAATCTGGCTTTACTAAACACCACTGCATAGAAACTCTGGTTCTCTCGCTGTGTAATTGGTCTCTGCTGTTAGTCATCAGCAAGTCTTCTGTATCTGTCTCCTCGATATCTCTGCCGATTTCGCAACCATCAATCACGACAAATTTGTCCTTGGGCTGTCCTCTTAGATTTTTGTCTCTGGCACTGCTCTACTCTGGCTCCAGAGTACAGCAGTGCCAGTCAGTGTTCACAACCCCTCCCACTCTCCTGTTGTGTTCCTGAAGGCTCCGTTCCAGTGTCACTTCTGTTCATCCTTTACACTGTAACTCTGAGCCATCTAATAAAATCTTCTTCTGTTGACCACCATCTGTATGCAGACGACACCCAACTCTTCATATCCTTCTCCCCCAGCTCTTTCTGCACCTCCATTGGTCAACGTAATCTCTAAATCCAACCTCCTTTTTTCAACCCTGTCAAAACTGAATTTGTTATCCTTGGCCTTTCAGATCATATTAAAAAAAATCCCCAACTTTTCCACACACCTTTCCATAAATTCTTCATCTCTCACTTTCACCTCCGACTCGCCTGTGCGCAATCTTGACATTGCCTAGGTCAGTGACGGGCAATTGAGATTGTGTTACTAATTAACTATAATTAGCATAGGCTAAGTACGATTTTCTTGATTAGAATTAGCATTAGCATTGTTAGGAGAACTAATTAGAATTAGCATAAGATATCTAAATCATGGCAGTGATGACAGTATCTAACGGGCTGTCATTCCGTCGACGCTGCGAACATTCCACGTCCCATGCCGTACACCAACAAGTTTGGTTGTTCCGTCGCTGATAGCTTTAGGCGGCTATAAAAGTGGGACTCTGAATGTCAGAAACACCTCGAAAACAGAATCTTCCTTACTGCTGTTCTTGCCGTCACGGCTGAGTAGCCTCAATGTATCTGATTTGTTAATTTTTTTATTACTGTACCCACGGTGCATCGAGTGCACGGGTAAGAGCATCCTGGATTATTTTTTCCAGGAAGACCAGGTTTTACTGAATCCATAAATACGTAATTGACGCAATGGACTCAACCGGACAAAGAAGACACACGGTTGTTACAAGGGCCGTCCGGAAGATTCCATTTTGCGAATCAGCAGAACCTCGCACCACTTTGAATAAACAACTGCTACTACTTTGGATCATCTTAATTATCTGTCCCAATGGTACGTAACACAGCTGAGTTGGTCCAAGTGGCCAGAGTACGAATTTTAATCGCAGTAATAATGTTTGAAAAAATTGCGATTTTACCTTCTGATAAACTTTTACTCTTCTTCATTACACGCAATGTGTTTTCGCTCATGTTGGCGTTTTACAAGTTTTACACGAAGGAGAAAACATCGTAAAGTGATGACATTGGAAAGTTGTAGCTTGCCACTATCAGAAATTAAACTTTTATAACCTAACGCTACAATGAGGTAATAGGTCTGGTTGTGACATACAGTGAAATCGCCTTTCGCATTTTGGCAAGAATGTTTATTTTGAGTATAAGGAATGACCTTTGGGGTTTATCAATTACTAGAATTTTTGACTAAGTCGCGTAGAACACAGGTTTATATACATATTACGATTCTCAGACTCGTAGACATGGTTATACGGAAAAGCGGAAAGCCATTACAATGCTTAGACAAGTATGAGATTCTACTTTGTTTTGAGCATCTAAACTCTTCACGGTATAATTATGTTTTTATTCAGTCTTGTTATGTCTCATTCGGTCTCGTCTTGTTCTATGCTGTCTTAGTGTCTTATCATGTCTATATCCTGTTGCATCTTCACCGGCAATTCGTTATGCAGGTTCCTACCATGCTGTTCTTCAGCAGTAATTATTTCTCTTACTTTCGTTTTCTTTGAGATACTATGATACAGAGCCTACTTAAGCGTTTCCTACCGAAATATTATCTTCCAAGTTTCTCACCAGTAGTTTGGCTATGTTTTGTTTGATCTCAAATTATGTTCCTCAAATATGGAATAATAAACGTGTTAATTAGGTTACTCCATGAATTGTCAGGGATCAGGGATTTGGTGTTTTATCAAGGAAGTATCACATTTTCCAACCTAATCATACTCGTATTCAATTAAATGATTCAGCATAAGTTCTTTTCAGCTATAATTGATTAGACAATATTCGTTCGCCGACATACCTTCTTCTTTTTAGGAAATCTATTTCACCCAACGAGTTTCTCCTTTGTACACATCTTAAATAAGTTCACAACTAACAAAGCACATTGCGCATGATCGTTAGGCAGGAATATTTATTCAGCATCAAATTATGTCATAAAACTTAAAGAAGTCACTGAATAAAAACTGCTGATTACCAGGCACTTTCTAAAGTAAAATCAATGACAATTCTGCGATAACATCGAAGTAAATATTCGACGTTAATTGAAAGGTGGTGTAAGTTGAACGGCTTTAACTGCGTCACAACCTTGTTATACGAGTACAGTAACTATAAATTTGAAAAAAGTGCTAATTTTTTTATTTAGGATACCGTCTTTTCGAAACTACGTTTCCACTTAATTATGCTGCGATAAACGGCACAAAGGTTCGTTTGAACTGTTCAACGCAAGTCGTTGATAAGGGTATGTGGGATTTTAAAAATCGCTTTATTGCACCTGATGGAGATGAAATATACAATGGGCTTCGTTTGCAAACTCAATATGGCAAAATGTTTGCAATCGATAAATTTGTAGAAGGACAGGTCAACCTGTTATTCAACTCGTCAGAAAACACGTCTGGACGATTTATATGCACAACCGATCGGGTTCATACTTCTGAATATAGTGCAGAGGTCATTGTGTTAGGTTGGTATTTACACGCTTTCATCTGTGTTAAAGAAAGAAATTGAATTTTCTACATATAAAAGTAATAAGCCTGTACAATGTACATTGTTGAAAAGTAAGAACTTTATTAAAATTGTCATCAAAGATTCACACGCGCAAAGTCTTAAAATAGATTAATGGCATTAATTGTAATTGTAATCGTAAATACACATTTTATAAAGATTCGTTGGTAGCAAGCTACTTCTAGGATGCTTTACACACACGCACGCACGCACACACACACACACACACACACACACACACACACACACACACACACACACACACACACACACACACACACACACACACACACACACACACACACACACACACACACACACACACACACACACACACACACACACACACACACACACACACACACACACACACACACACACACACACACACACACACACACACACACACACACACACACACACACACACACACACACACACACACACACACACACACACACACACACACACACACACACACACACACTGTCTAGTGTCCACTGTCAGCGCAAATGCTAATGCTCGGAGTTCATTCATTCATTCATAGATTTATATAGCGCCTCTTCGTGAGAACTACTCAGACGCACGCCAGACTCCAACACGACCAAAACGAACAGTTTTCAAGCGGTCATCGTAGGTGCCAGAGGAAGACCTAGGATGTAACCGCAGCTCAGGAAGAAGGTCATTCCATATGGTCGGGCCGACCACCGAGAAGGCGCGGGTCTGCATGATAGCGGTACAGGTAACGGGACGGAGAGCACCCCTCCCCGCCGAGCGGAGGACTCTAGCAGTCCGAGAGGCCGATACAGGCCAGAAGAGATGTAGCAAGTAAGATGGAGCGAGACCCAGTTGACAACGCCAACCCAAGGAAGCGATCCTATACTCAATGCGCTGTCGTATAGAGAGCCAAAGCAGGACGTCAAGCATGTAGTTTGACACAAGGCTAAAATATGGTTTTTGGCCAATAAGACGTGATGTGAAGGCAGGTTAGGAGTGCAGACGAAAGGCCATAGAACAGTTTTAACCGTTTTAAAAAACATAAATGCTTTGGCTTCCTGAATATGTTTAGGAAGACTGTTTCAGGCACGTGTCCCAGCGACCCGAAAGGCTTGGTCGCCTGTTTTAGTTTTTGTGGCTGGCACGAAGACATCAGCGGACCCGGGACCTATTAGGCCTAAGTAACGTGGTGCGCAGTTGTTCAGACATTTGTGCACCATGATGCAAAGTTTGAATTTGAACCGCTCGCCTGTTCTGAGCCACTGAAGCTGATCTTGGATCGCGGTTGTAATATGGTCGAACTTTTTAATCTCATGACCAGATGAGCAGTAGCGTTGATGACCGCCTGTAGAGGAATATTATCACGATGTGGCAAGCCAGCAAAGACGACACTGAAGTTATGGATTCGGCTCAGGATTAAACTTTGCACAAGATGGTGAGTCACGTCCTGTGTGAGAGACCGAGAAACAGAACTCAAGTGCCTCAGGATTGCGAAGCTGGTCCTCGCAATTCCTGTGATGTGTATTTCATTGATAGGTCTCTATCGAGGAAAAGGCCGAGATCACAAACCTCGATCCTTGGCTCGACAGCATCCGCACCAATGACGAATGGGCTTCGATCTAATTTTTCCACTCTGCTTGAGGACGAGCAACAGATGAATTCTAACTTCGATGAATTGACCTGCCGTCGATTGCATTTCATCCAGTCAGCGATGTCACTGATGCAGCTCATTGAGACGGAATGCAGATGCTGGACGTCGGTGAAATCAGGGCGACAGAAGCCATAAAACCTGTGAGACATCCTCGTAGTGATGACCATGCAGAACGTGCTTGGATATTATGGTTGAGATGTCGGCATTACATAGGAGGAAAAGAATAGGTCCGAAGACTGAGACCTGAGGAACGCCACAGGTAAGAATTGTCGCTGTAGAAGAGGATCCGGCATGGCGACACACTGTTGTCCACCACTGAGGTAGGAAGTCATACACTCTAACGCAGTGGATGACATGCCAAAAGACAAGTTCAGACGCTGGAGCAGAATGTCGTGGTCGACTGTGTCGAATGCAGCAGACAGATCCAGAAGAGAAAGAAGAGAGAAATTTCCAAAGTCAATCGCAAGAAGAACGGCAGACAGAATAACTGCGAGAACCGTCTCAGTAGAATGGGAAACACGGTCGGCCGACTGTGTCTATCTGGGAACAACTGCATGGTTGATGCTAAGGTTATTAACAAGTTGCCTGGCTGCAACCCGTTCCAGAATTTTAGACAGGACAGACAGATTGGAGATTGGTCGATAGTTTTATTTACATATGCGGTGTCTACGTCAGGCTTCTTTTGTTGCGACTTTGAAGGTCGTTTGAACTCTGCCAGTTAAGATGGAACTGTCTACTAGTTGAGTGATAAATGGGGCAATCGTACCAGCGCATTCCTTTAGCAGCCACGTAGGTAGCGGGTCGGCCGCTGACTGCCTGTTTGGATAGCACTGGATGAGCCACAGCATGTCACCCATGGAAACAGGCGAGAATGAAGGTAAACAGTGAGATGTAGTTGCGTAGGTTGGGTCCGCAGCATCGGCGGTGGACTCTCTCACATCAACAACTTTCTTGTCCAACAAGAGATGGAATTCGTCAGCTGAAATTAGATTGTTCGCTGGCGTGCGTACCCGACCAGCACCTTATCAATCGTTTGACACAATTTGCGAGGTGCATAACGCTGGATCTTGATTGTCTGTGTAGCCAGAATTCAAAGCGTCTGGTTTTTGAAGTGTGGCGATACTACCGAGTCCCTTAAAACCATTCTTCACGATGCAAGGATTTTGCCGCCTCAGTCCTAGCACTGTGGACATGGCGCTCTACGCGTCGCACTCTCTTCTACGAAGAGGGACCAGATTATCGAGAATGCTTTGACGTTGTCGTAGACATTGTCACTTTCCACTTGATCGGCGTCCAGAGGGTTAAGGAAGTCCGTGTCACATAAAAGCTACTTTTATGAAGAGCCGAACGGAAGTCGTCGACTTGAGAAAGATTTAGTTTTTATTGTTTCAATATTATTTCCAATAGTAGGGCCTACACATTAAGGTGACACATTTTTTCTTAAATTGTGTTTTTCAAATGGTAATTTACAATGATTTAATAAACTTGTTTAAAGATGCGCGGCCTGCTTGCTCAAAGGAAGAAAAGGCTGGTTTTATAAGGGCGAACTGCAGCATTGGCTTCAGTGGATACTGGTCTCCTAAGTTAGAGTGGAACATCGCTTCCAGGAGACTGAAATCATACGAGACAAATACTAGTCCGTACAGCAGAGTCAATAGTTCTTTGTCATTCCGTGAAACTGATGCACCGTACATTCTTACGTGCACGCCAAAGTTTACGCTGGAGGACAAACCAAAAGACACAACAGCAACGAACGTTCCAGTATATCCTAACAGCTGCACGTTTAGTTTCGGACGATTAGGTTAGTTATTTAAATGACTGATACCTGAAATCATATAGTGCTATAAAACTTCGTTAGCAGACCACACTACAGGCGTGCGTGAAACGGAATTTCTTTGCAAAGGCGAAACCTTTATAGATAATTTTCACACGATAATGAAATAACAGATTAGTTAGTTGTCAAAGATTAACTTTCGTTTGAACTTAGGATTATGGGTCATGTCAAAAGCCGTGATAAGATCTCGATTCAAACGCATTAGCAATCTGCCTTTCAACATTTATGTTAGATTGTAGGCCCTAATACCAGCAGACAACTAACTTTATTTTCATTTGATTCACGCGTGGACACGGCTTGTTCTACTAAAAGGCAACACTTTATTCGTTTATTGACTATAAAAGCTAAGTAACTTTACTAAAGCAAAGAAACAATATATGTAAGGTTCAATTGCATTAAATCACTTTACCACAAAATATTACAAACGAAGCGAGCAAGGTGTAGCTTATGACCGAACCTGTATTTCTAAATTGCCAGAAATCAATATAGGGCCTAATTCAAAATCTACTCATCATGATGTTGCTGCGCTGCTAACACCACATAATTATACGATAGACTTACAAGGAGAAAGGTGAAGATATTCGTAAGTGTTGCTGTTGTAGAGGGGCAAAAAGCAAAGGACACAGATTCCGCAATTACCCCCAAATCCTCCTCTTCCACCGTCAACGTACTTTATTGGCATTATCTGTATTTTTGCCAAAGTCTTGTCACTTTGGTCTTCATCGGGATGCTTCACAAGTGGTAAGCTAATTCATTCTTTAAATTCACTATTTCATTTGATATCTATTTTATTCGATATTTATTTGGTTAGCGTTAGAACTCGATAGCTAAAGAACCAGTAGGCCAATAGGGTGTTTTTAGGGTCGGCATCAAGATACCGTTTTAATATCATGTGAGAATGGACATTAAGAAACAAGACTAAGCGAACAAGTAAGCTCAGTTGTGACTATGGCACCAGCGTGAGCATGTTAGGCAAGAACGATCGAACAGAGAAGTTTAAATTATTTATATAATTTTCATATAGCGCTTGGACATGACTGAACATTTCTATTTCTAGGCTAAATAGGCTAAAAAGAATAGAGATTATTCAAACTAGTGAATATCCAGGTAATGCGAGGAAACTATTAGAAGTATTTCATCTCCTGCAGAACTTACACTTTGTCGGTCTTGCCTGCTGAACATGTTTTTCATGGTTGACAGCAATTAGTAAAAAAATTGAGTGTGCATACTCAGAGTGATCAAGAACTTCGTTGTATAAATGTTTTTGCAGTCAATCTCTTTTGACTTGTGCAAACGCGTAAAACAAACAATTCGGTTAATCGATTTATCGAATTCAAAATGATCAGTGGTGATTCATTGTAAGGCCGTCTAAAATTAATATATATATAATTATATATGTATATAGACATCATTTAATCCAAAATGACTTGATCACAGGCTGTAAGCTTAATAATTGCATTTGAAAGATGTTGGCTAAAGATTATTTCTAAGTCCAACTTGGTATCAGCGGTTGCCAGTTTCTTATAAAGTTACAAGATGCTACAAGGACTGCAAAGTGGTGGCCTCGTATCCATGGCCGTCGGGTCATGCTTTACAAGCTTAGTGTTGAAAACAAACTGTGTTGAGAGAAACTATTTTCCCTTATCCATTGTCTATGCAAAACTGGGCTTATTTTGCCAAATATAATGATTCATCTAATCATTTATTGTTATTTATTGGGCATTTAAATAAAATTAGGCCTACCATTTTTATTAAAATTATATGCGTGCTGTCCACTGCTACTTTGACAACAGTATATGCAAAATTGCATTTTATTTTGAGTAGATATCCCACATAAAGAGCAAAGATTTGAAATTGAATTCTGATTTTCTAAGGCTTCAAGTAGAAATCAATGAGAGAAAAAAAATTGAAATTTGTATCATTTATAAATTGCAATATGAAATATATCTCCGTTTAATAAAAAGGAACTCTTAAACTGGTTAAGTTAAACAGAATGTCTCTTCGTTAAACATAAAAGATAATACAAAACACACACTGTAGAGTAGAAACGCCTTGCAATGTAGGCCTAACTCTTTAAGGCAATAGCCTGTTTCAAAACTAATTGCAATAATTATATGAAGCGGAATTAAATTTGTAGTCTATGCCACAATGACATAATATATGATTTGCATAGGCCTATAGGCCTATGCGTAAACATTTCATGTAGAACTTTTAGGAACTTCCCAAGGGCGCAAATTATGACTATCATATTTAGTAGGTCGAAAAGGTCCGTTTTAATATGAGGTATTAGGCTGGTGCTTTGCTCTCTGTTTTAAGTGAAGAGTAGATATCCTCGAGTTTTGGGTCACGATTCATGATTGCGGCCCGGCTGCCTTGGGAGAAATACACAGGTATATAATCTGCACCAACTGGCGAGACTCGTAATCAGTGGCAGCGCCAGGATTTCAGGTTTGGGGGGGCTGAAGCCCTAAGCTCTTCCCTTTCTCCCGTCCTCCTTTGTTAGCATTGCAAAGCTTCAGAGATTTCCAGCGTTTTGTTTGGGGGGGCTGAGCCACAGTTTGGGGGCTAAGCACCCCCTAGCCCACCCCTGGCGCCGCCACTGCTCGTAATCTGAGGAGAATCTTCAATGCAATTCTGTCCTGGATGTACAAGGAAAATACAGCACAATGGTTGAATTTTGGCAACAAGAGGAGACCCAAAAGGGATCTTGATCCCGCTTAGCAGGGCCACCTAGTTAACATTTATCGTTATACAAGTAACACAATCAATACTTTGAACGGTAACATCGATCAAGTTATATGACCAACAGGTAAAAAAGAAACAAGAATAGAACTCTTAACTAAAGAACTTAACTATCAGTACAAATGGATTCCAACTAGGGCATAAAGATCAATTTTCATTAGTCAAAAAGAAATGAAAGAAAAAACAACAGTCCCTGTGCAAATCTTTCAGGTTAAATCTCTTAACAAAAAGAGCTGCAACAATGTGAAAGTCTGAGACTTAAGCCAAACACATGCAGAAATATTCAAATCTGATTGTCATCAATCAAACATACTGCAATAATCCTACGTCCAAAAAGAAAGCTTGTTCACGAACGTGCGCTTTTTATTTAATTTTTTGTATGGTGCAATGTAGTCCCCGGCGCCTCCGCCGCCGCCGCAGCTAAGCCCTCTAGTTGAAACCAGTCGCTGAGCTATCGACTGCTAGCGATTTCGTTCACTTAATATTTTGCTTGTTATTTTAATCGCGAATTTCGATTTGACGAATACATCAGCAGCAGTACATGAGCAACACTTACAATACAATACAATACAATATAATAATCGGTTGTTGAGGAAAACAAGCTGATATGCCGCAACTTGGCATATTATAAGAGAGTTTGCTCTATTAGTAAGAAAATATGGAGGATATAGCTGTTGTTGTCTGTTTTTGGTAAAGTGAATTTATGTATTCTATTACGAAGAGGGTACTGATGATTACGACTGGCACGAGTCCATTGTGAGACGTATAGTGAAGAGAAAATCAGCTCAGCGAATTATCGGTCCAGATTTTCACAAATTCCAGTCATATTGGTGCAATGTATCTCTTTTCCCTCTTTAAATATCTCTTTCTCTCTTTCTTTCTCTGTCGGCGAGCCCAACTTAGCGTAGCCTTGTCAACGATGCGACTCCACGCTGTGCGGTCTCTGGGCTTAATGGGTAGCCTCGACTGAATACCTAGTTTTTAAGGAACTTTGCTCTAATTTTTTCACGTCTTCAAAATTCAATCTATGGTCGAGTAAAGTGAACGCATCCGATACACGGAAAACGAAATTTTGATGATGGTTGCGATATCCCCGAAAATTGACAAGAGATAAATAGATCGGATAATGACGATCCTGCGTGCATGCCCACATTGAGCACATATAGGACTCGCATTTCCACATCTACCCAGAACAGCATTCCTTATGATAATTAGCTCGTGTTATTTTATTTTATCTGACCTATGCACAGCTGAGAATGACAAGCCGAAACACAACATCGGCAAAGGTCGAGAAATCTTCGTCCCTCTCCAGATACTCCTCGCCTTCATCGCAGCTTTCGTTGACCTTGGCCAATTCTAAGCTCAACACACGCGACAGAAAATGAGACGCTCACAAAAAGTGTGAATTGCTGACATTTTATTCTACGTCGTTTTCAAATCTCATCTTTCGAATATAATAATTTGTTTTTTTTTCAATTCGTATGCTGGGAAGTATAAATGTTAGACTATATTTCTAAAGGCATAATACTAATAAGACGTGTAGTTGTTCAGTATAAAAGTAACCCTATTTGGTAATAATTGGAACAACACGCTAAAAATTAATATTCGGATAAATCCACGCTATTTGGGTAGCAGTGGAAATGCCAAAAATACCATACCTTGCGTTTGAACATCATACCATTGCAGGGACATGTGTAGTAGAACTACGCTACTAAGCTCCCTGCCTCTGCCTGTACATATGCTCTTTTATTATGTTACACATGGATTTTTTATTGTGGTTTATTAAATGTTGTTTTCTAGCATTGAATGCATCATATGCATGATTTGCTCATAAAATGTTGTAAAAAGATCTGCAACACAGCGGTTCGCCTTGTTTTTGCTATTGTTAAGTAAACAGAAGATATTTACTGAATGTCAGCCATTTACTGCTGAACTCATAAACAATAATAATTACAACCATAATAATTATACTAATGATGACCAATCCAAAGGTTAGAAGACCACTGCTGTTACGCATTCCGCTAGCAACAAGAACCGCGTGTAGGAATTTGCTTACCAAGATCCTAAGGTCCGTTATAAGAGCTTTTCGTTGTCTTAAAACTTTATTCCCGAGGACTTTCGCACTGGGAGCGCCTCTGATTGGTGGACACTGGGTAGCGGCGCTTTATAAGTTTTGAAATACAATACAATAAGAACAAAATAGTATCTAAAAATGGCAAGTTCTACTTTCTCGCAGTTGCTCAGCGCCATTGATCGATGCTTAGTCATTAGATAATAGTAACATTGTGAAAATGTTAATCTTTTCATTTCTTGAAAGATAAGCAGTCTAAACATTATTTTGTGCAACTTACCGAGAAAAACTCAACTAAAACCGCACGGCATATCAATTCGGCACTTTCTGGATATTGCCCATAAATCTATAGGGTTATTTATAGCATGCCTTCAAAACACCTCATAGAGGAGCATTTATTTAAATTAACACTAGTTCAATAGTACTATTTACTTACATTTATATATTAAATTGTATTATATTATACATCATAATCACGTAGGCCCTATATCATGTATGGTTATTTATAAAGCGCCGCTAACAGTATAGACTATTCTGAGGCGCTCTCAGCGTGACAGCCCCGAGGGAAAAGGAAGGTCTTCAGGCATCGGAGAGAAGAGGGCGAGATCACAAACAATATTTTGCTACGGAGTGAGGGAGGAGGCAAGTCATTCCATAAGGAAGGACCAAAGATGGCAAAAACACGTTACTGAGCCATCGAAGTGTAAGCCCGATGGACAAGGCGGTCCGCGGACCGAAGAGGGCGGGAAGAGAGCAGAGAGAGGTTCACGCATTAGATCACATACTTAGGAGCGTTTCCCTGCTGAGTCCTAGAGACTAGAAGGAGGACCTTATATCGGATGCGGAAAGCAACAGGAAGCCAACGAAGGACACCAGTTATAAAGGTAGTTATTTGGGAGAAGCTAGGGAAACGGACATTGAGCAATTATTTATAATGATGTATTTGTTGTAAATTATATTAATGTACTATGTACAGTGTAGCATAATTTATATGCCTTTGGAATGACTCAGGTCTTACCTCGAAGGTGGTGCGATGGTGGTTGCAGCCTGGTTCGAACAATCCCACCCTGACATCATTCGCTGTCCCACAGAGTTTAGTCTTTGCCATGAACCGGTTTTACGTCTGGTCATTCTCGTGCCCAGTCAAAATGACGCAGATCAATCATAAGCGTAGCTACATTGAGGCAAGAAGAGGCAACTGCTTCCGCTTGCTTCCGCTTGCTTTTTTAGATTTAAAAATTTTCTTTGGCATAGCCCTGCATCCTCAAGTACACCGTCCCACAACCCACTACACCTAAATGTTGCCTCCTCTTGAACGGTGATTCTGGGGGGTCTTGGATCATGAGATTTAGAAGAAATACCAAAAAGGTCATCAAATTTTTAAAAGAGAAATTTGCCAAAAAAGGTCATCAAATATTTGTTGAAGAAATTCCCAAAAAGGTCATCAATTTTTTTTAAAAGCGTCCCTTGTACCCACCCCACACCCACCGGTCAAACAGGAAACCAAGATCGCTGCCAGTGGTTGCCTCCTCTTGAATTTAAGTCTGGCTAGGCTCCTGAGATTAATACTATTCTTTGAGACATGCAAACCAATATGATGTCCAGCCGGAATTGATATGTCAACGGAATCGACTTATCTGCAACTTTTGGGGCGTGATAGCCAACTTCTTGTAATTCAGGGAGTCCGAATTCAAGCCTCACCCGATGCAATGACTGTACAAACTTTCATCAAGTAGGGTACTTCGCTTACAGATTCACAGCGTCACCAGTGCATTGCGTTTGGTCGTGCGAGCACTTCTGAACTTTGGAAGAAGGATGACATCAAGAACAGTAGTATTGTATAGTGTCTTATTGTTGCGATCAGCCATGGAACGCTCCTTTTGGCGTGGAGAGAAATTCGGGATCTCGATGGCGGAACCTCAGTTTTAATACAAATTGATGTTATCTTGTTGTGTTACCAGTATCGTTGTCTTATCTTAGTTTGTTTGTATTGTCGTGGTTTCTTTTGTCTTGTTTCGTCTGTTCTTCTTTTATTTTATCTCATAATCATGTAGCGTGCGCGTCGCCCTCTAGCGAGTGCCCGCGCTGTTGTGAGAGAACATCTGAAGAGTATACAAGCCCTGGTTTTGAACCCAGCTTGCTGGCGCTGTGGGCCTGTTCTCTTCTCTCTATCTGCTGCAACCGCTGTCGCCTTTTCTTACTAGGCCGAGAGCGAGGCTTCACGGCCGGTTGCATTATACTAGGTCCCTGAGGCATTCTTCTACCATGGATGACGAGTGGCATGTCCGCGGCTTCCGTTGCTGGCCCTCACTAGGGTTCGGCGCTCTCACAACAGACTCAATTTCTTTCTTCTGCTCTCTTCTCTCTGGGACCCTATCTGATAACAGGCGCTCCATAAATACTTGTTGAGTTTCCATGAAAGTCTGTTGAGATTAGAATAATGACCTTATAAGAGTTTCCTGATTTGTCTGGCGCTCTATAATCTTTTCTAGTATATCGCCTACTCGGCTAGTTTCGTGTTCAGATAAAATCTCTTCTTCCATTATAATTATTTATTGAACAGAAATGAAGTTATCGACTTGTACTATCGCCATATGTTCATTTACATTTATATAGCACAAGTGTATCTAAACTATCGACTTATCTATCGCTGTATGTTTCCTGACTAAGTTAACGTGTACATTTATATAGCACATGAACTTAACCTATCGTCTTATCGCTTCACAACAAATTTATACGTATCTAATCTAACGATCTAAGTATCGCTGGAGATTTCAATATACGACTCAAAAGAATAAGGGGTTGTACTCCCTGAACTTCCAAGATATATTCTTCTCAATTGCCAATATTTGCGATTCCGGTCAAATCCAGTAAATATCATTCCACGTCAAGGTTATCCAAGGTCACGGGAGCTCCGTTGCACCAATTCAATCGAAAACATGGCCTCCCGGTAATTTTGCCATAATTCCCCAAATTCGAAGAAATATCGAACGCCCGTCGATAAATTCGACGCCCGATCTTCAAAGATGTAGTTGCGATGAAATATTATCCCCAACTTTCGACAATTTCCATCGTTTTAATCGTAAAATTCCTTATTGCGCAGTTAAGAACATTTCACGCTAAAAATAGCTCCAAGGACACCAAGTCCTTCCTTCCTCGTCCACTTCTGGGCTGAAACTGCATACAGGCCACGAAAACGGGCGCAAAAGTTCGCACGTGCTCACCTCTAGCCAATCACGAACAAGCACAGAAAACTCGACGTCTTCTCACTGGTTGACTCGCATACCACAGATCTACTGCTGGCATGCACTGTACTGCACTACCGCAGTGGCCTCTAGCGAATAACATTGACTTCGCAATCTTAGCTAAAGTAATATATTTAAGGCTTGTAACGATTCGTTACAATCATATGCTAGTCCACTGTTAAGCTATATTCGAATTCGGAAAAAACAGCGGATAATCCTAACGTAAGAATTGGTCTTGAGTTCGAACTTGCATCAGGAGAAGGCAGAAAATCCCAAAACCTTGGACCACTCATCGCGATTGGGGCATATTTATAAAACAAAATTTGTTATCTTCTTGTTATTAGCCGTGTTGAAATTTTGGGTCATACATTGAAACCTCCATCAGTTATTCTTTTTCAATCTAAGCGGGTCTGCTATTTAATTCTCTATTTATAGTCCCTGACCTCGAAGACCAGATGCATTACTTTGAAGCGTGTTGACATATTTAAATTTTTTAGGATACTGTCTTGGGAAACTGTCACAACCATTGAATGTAGCTGCAGTAAAAGGTGAAAGGTTCAGTTGAACTGCTCAAAGTTCCCAAAAGATACCTTATACTGGTATCGTAATGCGCACTTAGGTAGCAAAGCTTCGCTGATTTGTGACATGGTAGAGATCCACAATTGCTTATATTCAATTGATGAATCTGTTCGAAGACATTTTAACCTTAAATTAGCCTTAAATGCGCTTCTGTGAGGTACGAAGCGGCGCTGTATAAATGCTCTATTACATTTAATTACATTCTCATAATCTACATTTCGTTAAAAAGTTTCGGTATTAGAGATTGTCGTTATTTTTGCATTATTATAGAACTTTTAACAAATTATTGTCCAGTGCAATAATTCACTGGGATATTATTTCATGAAGGTGATTCTCGTAATCTACATTTCGCTAAAAAGTTTCGGTCATGAATGTTGGCAAGTAAACTCTTGCTCAATCCATCAAAATCTGGGCACTCAACAGCTGCAGTTCATGATGGTCGAATGGTTGAAATCTGTAAAACTAAGTAACTCGTTCAAGGAGTTTGCTCATTCTGGAGTAAAGTGAGATTTATTTTTAACTGTTGGATATCCGCGAAACGTGTGAATGGCATTTGTAAGCCGTCATGTAGCCTATGCCTACTTGTGTCATTAGGAGTTATGTTCCTGTGTCATCAAGGATCTAGCTGACAACGTTGACAGGTTTTATAATCGCTTTGACTACTGTAACTTTTTGTTATCGGCATCGCAAAGCCAAACATACAGGAGTGCAAGGGACTTCAAGATTCTTTTCTTACAGCCATGAGCCATATCTGAATTTGCAACATAACAACGTAGGCTATAATTCCTATGCTCAAATCTTTGTCTTGACCTTCCATTAAGCAAAGGATCTGTTATAAATTGGAGTTTATAGTAAATAAAACAAAGTGCTGTGGCCAACAACAGTGCCATAAATCAATTTTAACTAACCATTCTTTTTACTACTCCACTAGAACACATGATTTCTTTCCTTTGGTTATGTCAAACTAGAACTGTTCTTGGTGGCAGTGCCTTATCGGTTGTTGAAACCTCGTTTGGGAAGTCCCATCTTGCATCTGTTCATTATGCTTAGTACTTATTTTCAATTGTGTTTCGACACAAAAACTTACAGTTTCCACTAGTTTATCAACTACAGACTTCCTCTTTATCTTAATGTATAATTGACTTTCAGGGTATTGACCTGATCGCGGTTTGATTGTGATCGATTGAAGCCTTGCGCTACAGCAATAGAGGTCGTTAGTCATTCTTTCGGCTCTCCAGCCTTCTGCGTATGGTTGTAGACACGTTCGTTTTGGCTGAATTAGGCCTATATAAGTTGGCAGGATTTGCAATTTCCTAACAATTATTGTTTGTTCCGAACTCTATTGCGACTGAGTCTGCGTTTTGATATTTTTTTTAAATTTCGCATTCGTCGGTCGGCAGATGGAAGCGACGCCAGTGACTAATGGCCAACTTCATTCCAAAGACCGCGTTGCTTCTCCTATACGAAAACAAAACTTACAGACGGTGTACCCGATCCGTAGATTCGAGACTAGATCACAGTTTAAGGTGCCCATCCCTATATGTATGTAAGTGTGTGTGTATTCAATCACATGTGTATGGTTTTTAAAGTTGTCTTGCCTTCGACCGGTAACGAGACAAATTATTTTTCAATCTAAGACTAATTCTATTCAGAAGTTTCTTCAACGTCATTCCAAGAGCAACAAACCACAGGTGTTCTAAGCCAATCACGGGGCGCTCTTGCGTCTACATCTCTCGCATACATTTTTAAACATGGGAGCAATTCTGCCAGAATGCCGGTGGCTCAGCAGATGGCGGACAGTCACAGATCCATAATGCTGGTAAGTAAGTTAATAGCCTATATTTTCATCTGACAAGCGCATCTGTATTTTAGTTTATAGGCCTACGTGTTCAGAGCTTGAAATAGGGATGACATATATCGAATCCGCGACATTACCAGGATTTTAACAAGCGGCGTTAAACGATAGGGCCTATATTTCGCCGAATAGCAATTGCAATCTGAGACAATTGATAAAGCAAGATCTGGGAATGGGATTGCAAAAGTCCGGCATAAGTTTCTCTTCTGTCAGAACTCGTAAAGACATGTCATGCCGGTGCCATCGAGACAAAGATGTTCAACCTAATAAATGAGAATTGTAAATATTGAGATTGTGGTTTCTAGCAATTCGTTACATGCAATCTACGCTGAAAATTGGTTCATTATCATCTTTTATATTAGACTTTGAGTTAAACAAACTATTACAAGAAGTAATTGGCCCTACATCACAGATTGGTGTAATAGTTTGAGGCGTTTCTTTTACCTGGCATGATCCTCGAATATATTTTGACAAACCAAAAAAACAAAATTTGAATTTATTTTATAAGGTACACGATTAAGAATAATTAGCGCTGATCATGGGCGGGGATCTAGGGGGTCGAGGGGGACATGGCCCCCACCTTTAAGAGTGGGGGACACACCATACATTTGTCCCCCACCCAATTTTGAAGAAACACAAAAAAGGCCACGAAATGTGTGCGTTAGGGTTTTCAGTGCCTTTTTGACCAGATGAGGAAAAACTCAAATTTTGAGGAGAGAAGTGTCCCCCCCGAAAATTCATAGAGAGTAAGAAGACATTCCGAAAAAAGTCATGAAATTTGTAAAAGGTAATAACATTGTTGCGAGACCCTAAGAAAAAAAGTCGTAAAAGAGATGAATGACTAAAAACAAAAATGGTCATTAACTTTTTTGGGACATGAATTCCGAAAAAAATGTAAAACTTTCTTTGTGGAGATGAAAAAAGGTCATCGGATCGGCCAGACCATGGCCGACTTTGTCCTCCCCCCACCTCTCAGACAAGATCGCCGCCGCTGGCGTTGATAATGTAAATACGTGCATTCGTTGTGTGCAATTTCCTTCCTTTTCTCTTAAGCAGTTGCTTCATCAACCTCACAATCCGCGGAGCAATGCTCAGTAAAATATTTGAAGTATAAACATGACAGTTTCCTTTAAATTTTGAAACATGTCAGCTGTTAGCAATGGATGCCCCATAGTTAGGGGCCATCCATATATTACGTACGCAAAAATCCGGGAAAATTGGACCCCTCCGTGTTCGCAAGCATACTTTTTTCCACACACCCACCTGCGTACGCACCCCCCCCCCAGACCAGCTGCAGAATGTGTCAGTTCGACAGCTCCAGGCAGCGGCTGTCTGCACTTTAGGCCAGATTGAAGTATGAGTAATCCATGGACCCACTGCTGAGCTGTGTGATAGTTTAATAATAGCGTTCAGAGGTAAGGACGTAAGGTGACATACAAGTGACACCTCTCCCACAGTCCTACTTTCCCTGGTAGTATCTGATAGCTGAAAAGACTGAACTTTGGCTCACTTGAAGGCCAATCAATTTGAGGTCCAATAAAGACAAATTATAGGTTTTACCCACCCACCCGTTTCCTTACGCTAGCGTACGCAAGCACATGCATTTGTATTACCTTCCCCCCTCCATGCGTACGTAATATATGGATGGCCCCTTAGGGAGAAGATACTATGAAAAGTTTATACTTTCGTCATTTTACTCAGTGCAGAAATCCTACTGAATTTCCTGCTAGCGTATTTCACTTTTCCTTTTTACAGTAGCTGCCAGCAATTTTTGGGTAAATCCATCGCTCGCGTTTTCGAAAATCACATGAAAGGCACGGCAGACTCGAGAACTAACTCAGAAATGCAGACTTGGACACACTATTTGTCCAATCATGCAATAAAACAACTGAGCAAATTCCGCAGAGGTCGAACTAATCAATAAAATGACAAAAGAAGGGAGACATTCTGTGGAATCCAGCATGCTCTCCATAAGTTTTAACGGAATAAGTGAATCTATAGACGAGTTCAGATTAGACACGGGTTGCGGGAACCAACGTTTCAAAGGATACGCCTTAGCTAATGATGATGCCGATGACGATAATAATGATAATAATAGTAATGATCAGCATAATGTTAATGATGATACTAATGATGATGAACACGATTATATTAAAGACAACATGAATCCGTTAAGGTAAACAAATAGGCTAGAAATCACTGTTTTAATAAAATACGTTCGTGAGTAGATTGCATATCTCTAATAATTATTCTGTTGTCTTAGGGCTTAATATGAAACGCATAATAACGTCGCGAGTGAGTCAGTTAATTAGTTCTAACGTGACATAACTGCAATGCGAAAACTGTTAATTCAAAGCCAAAAGCAATAAAGGAATTTAACAATGGATGTGTAGTTCTCAATGTCTGACGTTGAATGTGAGGCAAACAGCAAACTATATTAGCTACTGATTGCGAAGTAGTAGGGCCTATACTGATTTTCTTAATCGCTAAATCTGTAGTAATATTTGATTTGTAGGCCCTAAGTAGAGGTGAAATGTATATATAATTGCATAATGCGTTTTTATTCAGTATAAACCAACAAATTATTACTGATACAGTGCATACTATCATTTTACTATGTGACTCGTGAAATACGACTAAAACATAATAAAGCTATAAAGTACTAACACTGTAAACGGGTTATATAAGCAGAGGAGTTGTTAAGCGTTTTGAGAATAGCACAGCAAAGAAAAACATAGTTTATCGAAACCGAGGTAAACATGCATAGGAATGCAACTTGACTGTGAACAGAAACTCTATTTTGTCCTGAATCACCGAACGTCCGCATTGTACTTTCGACTCTCTCTGTCATTGCCACAACCTGTAAAATAGTAAAAATCATTGTTAAACTTGTATAAAACAGAAATTTAACTGAGATCGTTGCAGATAAGTAATATTTATCATTCAGCCTTTATTTCTTCTGATTGCAAATTCTGATTGAAACGGTTAAATATAATTTAATTTGTCGTACCTTTTCTGACAGGACTTCCACATTAATTTGCTTTTATCCTGGCTAAGCAGCCATCGTTGATTTTTTGTCTAGGAGGCTATAAATAAGCTGGGCTTGTGCCCCTTTTGGGTCTTTCTCGTGCCCCGGTCAGTGCACGAGGTTACACTTTGAGTTTTAAACTGTTGTTTGCACGGCAGTTTTGGGGTAATCTTTTTGCAAAGATACCTATGAATCAGATAAGCATTGTATACCTACTGAGAATTTCTTTGGGAAGATTTTGCATCAAACGAAAATCATATTGTTAGATAAGAAAAACAAAAGACACAATGTTCTTGTGACACTAAACTCGTTAAAGACGAACTCACGGCCATGGACACGAGGACAGCACATAGCAGTAGCCTAACTTGCAACTTTATAAAAAAAATAATGACAAGGCTTAACGTTGACCAAAATTTGCAGCTGGACTTTAACAGATCTTACGCAAACATCTTTCGAAACTAATTATTAAACTTACAGGAAGTGATCAAGTCTTTGTGACACACACACACACACACACACACACGCACGCACGCACGCACGCACGCACGCACGCACGCACGCACGCACGCACGCACGCACGCACGCACGCACGCACGCACGCACGCACGCACGCACACACACACACACACACACACACACACACACACACACACACACACATATATATATATATGTATATATATATATTGGAATGATCTAACAATGAATTATTTACCACTGATCGCTTGAATTCCACAAATCGATTAACTTAATTGTTTGTTCTTCGTATGCTGCACCACTCAAAAGCGATTGGTTGCAAAAACTTTAATGCAACGAATGAACATCTTGATCACTCTGTATACGCATACTGAATTCTTTCGACTGATTGTTAGCAACCATGATATCTTTGTTCCTCAGGCAAAAAAGACAAGAAAGTCCTTGTTAGCTGCGTTGCCTCTCTCAGGTCTCTCTGGTAGCCGGACTCGGACCTCCAATGGACAATGATCAATGATCTGATACGACGCAGGGCTCGTGAATAAGCTGGTGCTTTTTCATCTTAGCTTTAGATAAGCGCTTTAGAAATTTGGAGTTTGCGATTACGATTGAATCGTAATCGTAATCTCCTAACTTCTAAAGCGCCACTCGAAGGCAAAGCGTTCTAATAGTTCTTCGAATTACCTGTTTATAATGGATTACTTTGAGTAATCTGACTTTATTTTTAACCTACCTGGCCTTTAGCCTACAAAATAAATATTCAGTCATTTCCAAAGGTAAAATGATAACAAAATATTGTTAAATTTGAACAAGGTCGTTCATGCTCCGACCGTAGTCACAACTGAGCTTAATCTTAGTCTTGTTCCTTAATTCCTATTCTCACGTGATATTGAGCCGGTTTCTTGATGAATACCCTAACAACACATTAGACTGGTTCTTTAGCCATCGATATCTAACGCTCACCAAATGAATATCGAATTAAATGGATCCTAAATAAACAAGTGAATTTAAAATAATGAATTAGTTTACCACTTGTGAAGCATCCCGATGAAGACCAGAGTGACAAGACTTTGGCAAAGAAACAGATTATGCCAATGATGTACGATGACGGTGGCAGAGGAGGATTTCGGGGCAGTTGTGGTATTTCCGTCCTTCGATTTTCCGTCCTTCAATTTTCCGTCCTTCGATTGCTCTTCCTTCTTCTCTACAACAGCAACAGTTACGAATATCTTCATCTTGCTCGTTGTAGGGGAATGTAGGCCTATCATATAATTATGCGGTGTTACCAGCGCAGCAACATCATGACAACTATATTTTCGTGCATAGGTGTTGAATTATATTTAGAAATACAGGTTCGGTTATAGGCTACATCTTGCTCGCTTCGTTTGCAATGTTTTGTAGTAAAGAGATTTAATGCAATTTAACCGTGCATGTTATTTCGTTTCTTGAATTTAACAAAGTGACAAGAAGCTTAGGGCGTATTATAGGGAATATTCTATTAGAGTTTTGCCTCTTAGGAAAACAAACCGTTTCCATGAATGAATCAAAAGAAAATTAAATTTAATAAAGTGTTGGTTGTTATTATCATTTAACATAAATGTTAAATGACACGACGGCATTTGAATGGAGATCTCATTATGGCTTTTGAATTGTCCCGTACCTCTAAGTTCAAAAGCAAGTTAATCTTTGACAACTAACTAATCTGAAATTTAAATATCGTGTGAAAATCATCTATGCAGGCTACGCCTTTGCACAGTAATTCCGCTTGACGTATGCATGCCGTGTGGTCTACTAACTAAGTGTTATGGCCCCATCAGCTTATCACATAACAGTCGCATAAACAACCAACCTCGTGAGCCTATATTTACAGTGCAGCTGTTAGGAAATACTGGAATGTTCTGTGCTCGTGTTCCTGGTTGTGTTTGGAGTGGTGGCATGTTCTCCAGCGTAAACTTTGGTGTGCACGTAAGAATGTACGGTGCATCAGTTTTATGGAATGGCAGATTTACAGAACTTGCGACTTGAACCTTAGTCTCTGTGTCAATTGTTGTCAACGGTCTGTTGTCTTTGCTCCATTCTAACTTAGGAGACCAGAATCCACTGAAGCCAATACTGCAGTTCGCCCTAACGGAACCATTTATTTCTTCCTTTGAGCAGAAAGGTCGTGCATCTGAAAGATCAAGAATTAAAATATTGTGAATTATCATTAAAGTGACACGTTAAGTGCATTAGTCAGGAAATAGTATATAAAGCAAAAACACTATATTGTATTGTATTGTATTGTATTCGGATATTTATAAAGCGCTTCTAGCGGGAGGGCCATTCAGAAGCGCTCCCAGTGCGATAGACCCCGAGAGAAAAAGCAAGTTTTAAGAAAGGTAAAAGAGGAAGAGACGCTACCTGAGAGAATAGAAGAACGAACAAACGGAGGAAGCCCATTCCAAAGAGCAGGGCCAATGGAAGCAAACGACCTAGATTGAGCCAGTGAAGTCCTGACACGGGGAACGAGGAGGTCCAAACGGTCAGATGAACGAAGAGGACGAAGAGAAGCCGCAGAGTGAGGGCGATGAAATAAGTCACATAAATATTTTGGAGCGAAACCAAGCTGAGCCTTAGAGACAAGGATGAGGACCTTAAATTGGATGCGGGCAGAAAGCGGGAGCCAGTGGAGTTCTTCTGCCATATGATTTCGAGACTTTGCAAATATATGCAACTCTGAGGATATTTTAAATTAAACACACGCACACACACACACGCGCGCGCATATATATATATATATATATATATATATATATATATATATATATATATATATATATATATATATATATATATATATATAACGTGTAGGCAGAGGCGGATCCAGGGGGCAAATCCGGCCATGGCCCCCCATTTGATATTTACACAGGATGTTGCCCTCCCTGTTACGAAGCAGACGAGTAAAAATGACGAAATAATAGCGCCCCATTTCAAAATTGTTCATATTTCCGCAGGACATCAGAGGACTGTGAATAAGCTGGTTCCCGCGACGTGGCTTTTTTGGGCGCTGCAGAAGTCTCGAGATTACGAATACTATAGTACGTGGCCCCCCGCAGCCTAGTGTCGTAGAAAGACGACTGACGAAAGATGAGTGAAAATTAGCTAATGACTAAAAAAAGTCATCAGTTTTTTGGGAGATGAATTCTAAAAAGTTTCTGAGATGAATTCAAAAAAGTTGGTCACTAAACTGAAAAACTTAGATGCACAAACGTTTAGGCTATACTTTGATTCCCTTAGTTCCGGACCAGCTTAAACAACGGTTTGTATGTATGTATATATTTTTTGCTCCCTCTGATAAACATTCTGGATCCACCCCTGCGTGTAGGCACGTGCCAATGGGTTTCTCTACATTGGATTGGCATGTAAGTAGGATGGGCTAGACTGCTGTGTTTGAGGAAGTAGTGTCAGCTCTCCATAAAATTATAGTACTGTTCGGCATAAATGAACAGAGCTCTGTTTTGATTGTCGACGGTGTTGGTTGACGTACGTTTAGATCTCTTTTGGTGGATGGTATTTTGAGCTCTATCGATTTGGTCTCCTTTACGGATGACAGTTGTATTTACTTTACACTCGGCGATAGAAATCTTCGGTTAGATTTTCTGGTTTAGTTTGCTTTCGACGCTGGTTGTTGTTTGACGTCGTCGATGTGTCGTCAGTCGTTAGCTCTTCTTGTTCGTCGTGGATTCATGTAAACATGGGCGGCGATCATGGGGGGGCACATATCCCCCACGTTTAAGATTGGGGGACACGCCATACATCTGTCCCCCACATTTTGAAGAAAGATTAAGATAGGCAACAAATGTAATTATGTTAGAGGGTTTTGACAACCTTTTTTGACCAGACGAGGCAAAAGCGAAATTTATCAGGAGAAGTGTCCCCCCGCCCCGCCCCCGAAAATTCTCAAAAAGTTGAAAGTAAGAAGAAACCCATAAGAAAAAAGTCATAAAATTTCTAAGAATTTGTGAAAAGAGTGGGTTTTTTGCGATGATGTTCTGGAAAATGTTACGTAAAAGAGATGATTTTGAGGAAAAGTTCTGAGATGTTTGAAGAAATTTAGGAAAGAGTCATGTAAAAGAGGTGGATGACTAAAAAAAAGGTCATCAACTTTTTTCGGAGATGACTTGGCGGAAAAGTCATGAGATCTCTCAAGAAAATTTTTTTTCGGGACGAATTCCTAAAAAAGATCGTCAACCAGACCAAGGCCAACTTTGCCCCCCCCCCACCTCTCAGACAAGATCGCCGCCACTGCATGTAAAGGTATACATCACATTGCAGCCCGTCGAACTCTTCACTCTTCGGCAAGGGGGGGAGCTTTTGGTCCCCCGCGCTCGCACTGCTATTAGACAGCATCGGGTATTTTCGGCTGTGGGGCCCTCCATCTGGAATGGCCTTCCTCTAGACCTGCGCTTGCTGTCACGGTTAAACTCACCTGCTTTTTGTAAGTCCCTCAAATCTCATTTCTTTAGCTGTGGCTGAGCTGGCAGCGCCCCTGAGTAGGTACATGTATCTTGAAGAGGCGCTATATCAAATTTTCAGAATGAATGAATGAATGTACATTGCTAATGAAGAGCGTTTTATAGACTCGCGAACTCCATTTCTTTCAAAGAGCTTAATCATACTACACAAACAGGCCACAATATATATATATATATTATATATATATATATATATATATAATTTATGTGTAAAAAAATTGAATGTCGTTCCTGCGCATAGAAGTGAGCACAGGAATACTAACCTAACGCAGTGACCAGTGCAGTATATGCAGCAGGAGATTTTTCATCTGGAATGCATCTATATTCTCCAGACGTCTTTTCCGACAAATTGAAAATCAGGTTGAAATTCCACTTTACGGACAGATCGATTGAAAACTGAGTACTAAGTGGACCGACGGTGCCGTGTCCTCCAAAATATACCGCATCTTCGTCTCCACTTGCTAGGCCTAGGGAATTCTTATATTGCCAGACACCAAAGTCGTTCACTGTCGCTGAGCAGTTCAACTGAACCATCGTATCCTTTACCCCAGCAAGATTAATTGGTTTTGTCGTTTTGGCGAGACAGTACACTGAATAAATAAAGTTTCAGAACTTACAGTTAAAAATTATTGTAGCCGAATGACTACATTTTCCCATAGCAAGGTTTTTACGGAGTTTATGTCGTTCAACATAAATCGACTTTCAACTAATATAAAAAATTTAATTCGAAGTTGTGCAATTGTTATTCGTTTGTCTTGTAATCGGTATTTTTAATCAATGGAGCTCTTTTGGTCATATGAAATAATCCAAAGCTTAATAAATATTTCTTTTATGAATATCATGCAGCAGTATTCTTTGCAATAGGAAAACTTCCGGGCCTCTGTTTAAACTTTTAACAATGCTAGGAAGGGGCTCGCTGGACGAAATAAAATCCCTTAAAAAGGCTAGCGGCGAATGAAGACACAATGACAGAGCAGAATTAACGCATTCAAATCACTTAATTAACAACAGTAGGCCCTAGTACAATTCAAGAAAAATTATATTAAAAATTGATATGTAGCAGTCTATGGATTCAATCTAATACCGGTGTAGATGATAATATAGACAACACGAGACAAAACGAGACCAAATGAGACAAATAAAGACTAACAAAGGGGTCGTCCATTAATTATGTCAACAAATTTTAGGCAGTTTTAGACCCCCTCCCTCCCCCTCGTCAACAACTGTCAAACATTCAAGGACCCCTAATAAAATTATGTCAAAAATAATTTACCCCCCCATCTTTCCATTGAATAGAAACTCAAAATATTAGATTTTCGAGCATAACACAGGATATTCGCAAGAGATTTTCTCATTAATCTGGGGAAAACAACCAAGATAATTTAAAACGAAGAAAATATCGCGTTTGATTAAATTACAAACAAAAAAGAAATAGATCACTCATAAAGACTTTGAGAATCTATGGTTGCTTTTTGATTAAATTATTGTTGACGTCAATTTGTCTTGAACACCCCCTCCCCCTGTCAACAATTGTCAAACTTTCTCAAACCTCCTCCCTCCCCATTTTGTTGACATAATTAATGGACGACCCCAAAGCATATATAGAGGCTCAGGTCAACTTAGATTACGATTTTAAACTCGAGTAGGTAATGTTTATCTTCTTTATCATCCACGGGCGATTTGACCAAATTCTAGTAATAATTGGTAAACCACATCGCTCATTCTTTCTATGATTTAGAACAAACATTCGACCGTTTATCTAAATCTTTTGGCATTGCTGACTCTGCTCTTCTTTGGTTTCGCTCATTCCTTACTGATCGCTCTGTTTCTGTTGTTTTTGGACCTACCCGCCCTCCTTGGACCCACATCCCGTATGGACTACCTCAGGGCTCTGTCCTCGCCCCCCTTCTGTTCATTTTGTATACCTCGGATCTAGCTGGGGTTCTTGGTCCAATGGGTGTTTTGTCTCACCAATACGCTGATGACACACAGACATGCCTCCATGGTCCAGCCAACTCAGCTGCTCTTATGGTTGAACGCATCCTGGAGGCTTCCTCTGCTCTTGATCTCTGGTTGTCCTCAAATCGCCTTCGTCTTAACTATGATAAAACCAAGTACATTTGGCTTGGCAATCGTGTCCAGCTTGCCAGGATTGATGCTGACTCTCTGCGCCTCAGGTTTCCCAATGTGTACTTCTCCTCCTCTGTCCGTGATCTTGGATTTGTCCTAGATCCTACTCTTTCTCTATCTGATCATGTCAATAGTGTCTCTCGCTCGTGCTTTTACTATTTACGCCAACTTCGTGCCATTCGCCAGTCTCTTCCGCTGCATGCGATTGCGACCTTGGTTCATGCTCTGATCTGTACTAGGATTGACTACGGAAATGCTGTCTATATTTGCCTGTCCTCTACTAATACATCTAAACTTCAATCCATCCTTAATGCTGCTGCTCGCCTTATAGGGGGTATCATGAAGTTTGCCCATATCTCTTCCTACATCCGGGACTCCCTTCACTGGCTTCCCATTCACCAACGCATTCAATTTAAGGTCCTTTCCCTCATGCGTAACTGTCTTGTTGGCTCAGCTCCGCTGTATCTCAGGACTTACTGTACCCCAGTTTCCAGTTTGCCTGGTCGGGCCTCTCTCCGGTCATCTGCCCGTGGCCACTTGCTAGTTCCTTGGATGCGCACTGCTACTGCCCAGTCCCGTAGTTTTGCGGTTGTGGGCCCCTCCAGTTGGAACAGCCTCCCTCAGGGCTTTAGGCTTGTCCTCCTCTCTCTGTCTCCTGCCCAGTCTCGCAAGCGCCTGAAAACATTTCTCTTTGTCAGTGAAGACACTGACACGGGTCGGGAGCGCCTCTGATTATGAGTGGCGCTATATAAATCCTCGATTACAATTACAATTACAATTACAATTAGAGGACTTCACAGTACACTGGTTAGTATTCTGTATACTATGGGCCTACTGTATACTAGACATATTGTCTCACTGCAAAATAATATCCCTAATCGATAGTGGCAGGTTAACATTTTTCTCACTTCCTCATTTAACCTTGTTTTAGGCTAAAGTTGCAATATTTCCAAATAATGGGCTTTGTTAAGTTAAGCATCAGTAGCACGGCATTTCATTATTTGGACTGATTTTAGTGCATCATTGTTCTTACTAATAGGCCTAAAGTCCATTGAATACTAGACCACTTAGCCAAATCGTCTATATAACTTACCATTGAAACAGAAACCAAACAGGATCCATAGCAGCAATGTTGATTTTAAAATGGTATGAGATGCTGTTGATTCAATATTTCCAGATTTGTGTTTGGGTATAAATGATGAACGATGCATGCTTTTAATATGTGGACAGCTCCGTTAGCCAAATAGAAACTTCAGTGCGGTCCTGGAAACAGTCGTGTGTCTTCTTTGTCCGATTGACTTCAGTATAAAAGTAACGTATTTCTGGATTCAACCAGGAAAAGCTGTTCTTCCTGAAAATAAAAGAAACAATCAGAACAACCGCCAAAAGATATCAGTGAGGGGCAGTGATGGGTAATAGGTTAAAAAAAAGTTGCTAACTTTTAGTTAAACTTAAATTTTTTTTAGTTCAGGATGAAGTTCAACTGGAAAAAGTAGTTTAGTTAAAACCATAGTTTAACTAATATTTTAAGTTGCTAACTAAAACGTTTAACTAAAAAATCAGCAACTACGCAACTAGGCCTATATTCCGCAATGAACACTGCCAACTACTCAACGCGACGTTTACTTACTTATTAACACCGGTGTTGCCTCTGAATAGAATACAGTATGTAGTAAAGCGCAGTGTAAATAACGACATTGGTCTTTAGCTTTATTATTCTTTATTTGAGTTGACTGTAGCAAAGATTTGAATTAAAGACTACGTCAGTAAAAATGAATAGTTTATTATTCACTACTTGCTTCACTGAGATAACACTGAAAGAAGACCAACGCAACTGTAAGAAATTAGGTTCAAAATGTCGATTATGTGTGAATAAGAGGATCTGTGGAAATATTACGTCTACAACCAACTTTCTGAACCACATCAAGGTCCTTCTTTCTTACGATCCAGATACAAATTTGACAGTGGCCTTGCTGTTGCTGATCAATATTGTCATGAGTAACTGGTTTTATTAGGCCTACTCGAGTCAAGTGAACTGCATTGCTATTGTGAAAAAGTTTGTCATAAAAGTTTGAAAAAAGTTTAACTAATTATGTTTAATTTAGTTAACTTATTTCGAAAATCAGTTGCCAACTTTAATGAAATTATTTTGTTTTAGTTGAAAAAAGTTTAACTTTAAAAATTAGTTTAATGTCAGTGACGCTTCAGAACTTCATTCTGCATCATATCTTGGACCATCCTACGATCGCGATCACGGTTTGCATTGTTACCGCTTCCCACTTTAGCACCACTCACTTATTCCTCCATGCCCGACCACCCAAAAGCTTCCTCTGGCGTTTAAATTGAACCAACATCCTCGAGGTTCTCACGGATTTTCTCTCGTGAAGCATCGGTTATTAAGCTGGTTTCCTGACGCATCTTGCCCGTGGAGTTGGGAACTTTTGGAATTTGACATTAAACATTGGTCGCTTGTTTCGGTAATTCTGCCATTTCTTAGGCAGTTCCTCGGGTTTGTTCGACAAATTTTATATAGAATGGAAAAGAATATACTTTATTAATCTAATGGCGAATGGAGTACATAAACACACTCTCAGCCTTACACAACTGGCAGCGACAAAACATATAGCCTATTAATAGCATCGCAGTAAATGCTACATGCCAAGTTTTAAGTACAGAAGTAGTTGTGATTGTTTTCCTTAGGAAATTGTCAGCCGAAGAAATGGCTCGGTCATGGGTTCGAAGTCTGAGTGTATAACCGGTAACCTTAACAGACGGGTGCAGATTGTGCAGGACAGGCTCTTCATTTCCCAGAACTGCCGAGAAAAGGCGGTTGTCAGGCAGGCTACCCAGCTGCTGGATGGACGGTATGCCATCGGGGAGATATACGGTTTTTATCAAACGCCCAAGGTTAGCTCCTAGCCTCTCCCGCTCATCCTGGGTTGTGAAGTCCCACCATACCAGGGAGGCGTAGAACAGCCTTGCCAGTGCCGTGGCTTTGACTACGTCATACGTATTAAGCTCTCTCAGACCATGGGCCGATAGATTTCGAAATGCAAAGGACGACTTACGGGGCCGGGCAGATATTTGATTTATATGGATTCTAAAGTGAAGGTCTTTCGGGGTGGCAACATCTAGAATTGTCATACTTGTAACCTTGGGAGCCCCTACACCTCGGCTGTTGTTGCGTCGATATCCAGACCCGTCCTCGGTCTTCGTATCACCATTTCTGACGACTTCTTAACGTTTAATTTCAGATCACACCTGGACGCCCATTGAGTTACAATGTCCATTTTGGTAGTTATTGTAGCATTATTTGACGAAGGTACTAAGACCACTGTTTAATCTAGACGTCTTTTGGGGGGAAATTTCCCCCCAGGATTGAAGTTTCCCCCCCAGAACTCAGCAATATTGTAAGGCAGACACCTTTTTGGGGGGAAATTCCCCCCCCCCCGAGAAACCTTGTTTCCCCCCAGAACAGGGGGACTAGATTACACACTGTACTAAGACGTAACAGTCATCAGCATATTTTAAGAGAAAGTCGAGATAATGCATTGGTTTTAGGCCGGAAATGGCTGTGATGAAATTGGTTGGCCCGAGGTTTGAGCTTTGAACAACGCTTGCGTTGATTTCAATGAGCGAAGATATTTTATTCTGAAAGTTGGTGTAGTGACTTCGTCGGTCTTAAAAGCAGGGCGTAACTTTGATAGGTGTTAAGTATAAGGGTAAGATTGTGCGCAAGAGCGATAAGAGCAGCCGAAGTAGAACCGGTGGCTCTGAAAGCAGACTGGAGTGAGCACACGCGACTCAGTCGGGGTTAGTTAGGATCGGGTATAAAAATCTACAGACGATTTGTTTTTCTAATATTCTGCATAAGAGAGGAGTAATAGAGATGGGTCTGTAATCTGATTCAGAGGTACGATAAAGACATACGCAACGGAAATGGCAAGTTCTGACGTTAAGAGGTCGCGTGTCATTGAAGACTCGCTATGATTCCCTTAGATATCACAGGGCCAGCCTATCTGGGCCCACCAAAGCGGCGATGACTCCATCTAACAAGCGAGAAACTCATAGTCAAAGAATCTCTGTTTAGATGTATCGTATGCCGAGAGTTTGATCAATATCAACACACCTAATATATCGATGTCGCCGATCTTATTTAATCGCTTGAGTCTACGTACGATATTTGTATTGCTTCTGACATTAATATTTCGCGTGTCATTAAAGACTCGCAGAAACTTTGTGAGGTTCTCTGCGCCTTTGTGAATTTAAAAAAAACGCGCTCTATCAGTGATAAGAAACACTCATACTAATTATTTAGGCTACCTACATAAAGACTGGAACGGCTTGCTTTTCAGAGTGAACATATTCTCAACCGAATTGTTGGTCCTTAGACCTACTACATAAGCAGTCCGTGACCAGAGGTTTAGTAATGGAAGGGATGGGGAAGTTTCGAAGTGAAGTCGATCAACTGGGGAGAGGTGTACTATGCGATCAGTGGCGAATATTTCTTCTGCTTGGGAAATTTCTAACGTTCTGTGTGCTAACAATTACGAGGGACTTCTAGACAGAGGTTTTGTCGTAGGATGGTCCAGGACAGGACAATCTATATATATAAAGAGAAGACTCTGTCTGTCTGTCTGTCTGTCTGTCTGTCTGTCTGTCTGTCTGTCTGTCTGTCACAGCGATCTTTGACCGCGATGCATTTTACACCTTTCCACCTTTTCACTCCAAACCCTCACTACTGTCTCGGGGTGTGCATTACACACCCAGTGTGAGGCTTCGCGTCCCCCGTTTTCACCGCTTCCATGGTGAAAACGGGCGAAAACCTCTGAAAAACCCCCACTTTAAAAAAAATTCGAGTCGACCTATGGTGGCGGTCATCTGCACTACAGGGATTGAAACTTATACCTAAATTTTTCCCTTATTCGATACAGGGATTGAAACTTATAACCCCGGGCAACGCCGGGTAAACCAGCTAGTACTGTAATAAGAGGCATGTAATGTTGTAATGATAAGAAGTTATCTATGAAGTGTATGAGGAATGTCGACTGTGAGTCGCTTTTCCGCGATCGAACCAGCTCTGCCGTTTTCATTTCCCAATAATAGGCCTAAAGCGAAGCATAAATCAAAAATACACACTTTTAAATCATAGTAAAGGCTTAAACAAACATAAAGTTCATGTAACAGAGCAACAGTAACTGTCGTATATATATACACAATATGCAAATATATATATATATATATACAGCCCTATATATATATATATATATATATATATATATACAGCCCTATATACATATCTATAATTTATATATATGTATGTATGTAAATATATGTATATATATGTCAATATATATATATGTCAATATATATATATATGTCAATATATATATATATATATATATATATATATATTTAAAAGCGGAATCTACTCATTAAGCCGATAAAGTTCACACAGATGCTAATCATTGACCAAAATAAAGCACAAGCATGCACCTCAACAGATCCGAACGGCTGTACTGCAGCAAAAGGCTTTCTAACTCAATGAATCATGCAAGTGATACAGGTCATATAGTACCACATACCTAAAAGGTATTGCAGCTCATAGGTACACCAATCGACTACATCCACATTACTCAGCTTCAACCGCTCTCAGCGCTACTGCCATTATGTGTGCGCCATATAGCAATCCGTATACGATTGCTATCGAGCATAAATGCACCGGACGCGCTCACGTTGGCAAGACCTTATCGTTGAAATCTCTAATTTAAATTAGGAAGTCAATTGATCCACTACATTCTGGTTCAAATAGCAAACAGGGTTCCGAATTTGATGTGGTTATTGTACAAACCAGTTCTGTGACAAATGTAAAATTCACAAAATTGATGTTCCTCTTAGATATTTATTACACCACTGCTCATTCGGCGCTGATGCTGTAACAATCCATGTTTTTGGTACACATTCTGATAACTGATAAAATGTAGTATTTGCTTAAAATGTTATTAGCAATTCCGGTATGACACGCAAATGCATTGATTCGTAGCATGTTTGACACGTTTATCAATAAGGCGTTAGAAAACAATATGAGTTTAATGCTAGACAGATGCCGATTTAAAACCGAATTTAAGTATAGGCCTACTATACTCATGTTGAATATCGCTAAATATGGGGCAGTACACCTTTAATTTATGAATTTCTGACTGACGTGTCAGCCAATGTAAACCTTGTGTGAACTTCATGACTGTTTCGGCAGTCAGTCACAGAAGTCATCGTTAACAATTAAATTTGTCGTCCAATTTGTTAACACGATGTTCACACATCCAATGTGTTTAAATTATTAAAACAGCATGTATCACTTGATATATAACATACCTCCTTCAGATAATGAACAACCTCTGGCAGTAAAAAGATATTTGATCAACCAACAGGAAGGATCCAAACGCATTAAAACAGATTACGGCCTCTTGCTGATGACGTCAAATAATGGAGATTAACTAAACTGTGACGTAAACAAATGACCATGGTGTTATAATTATACCAACGATTCTATATTGGAGGATTGGTTACTCATGACAATAATGTGTACACCCGTTTAACTCGCCCACAGATGTCGCCCACTTTAAATTTTGTTATTGAGAGTTAAAATGGCGTTTTAAATTTCCAAAGATAATTGTTTTACTTCGCAAACATAATTTTTCATCGATTTGCCTTCATAAATATAATTAACTTAATGCATTTTTTTCTATAAATAAGATGCGAAATTTTTCTGACCCCCGATTATCGCTCAAAAACTAGGTTCACGACGTTATAATAATAATTATAAGGAGTTTCCAGTCCTTTGTATAAAAGGTCCTTGATAATATACTAATAAAGTCCCATTAGTCTGCGACAGAGATTCAACAGTTAAACCGTTTAACCAGATCGTTGCGTTTAACGACTTTTTTTACATCAAAAGGCTGTTGAGGTGTATGGAAAATGTAAGAAAGTAACTAAGCTGAATTAGGAATACCAAGTATGTTGCTTACTAAGTTATAGTAATTCCGTATTTTTTTGCGTTTAGACTCTGGTATAGGTTTATGTTTATGATTTTACAGGTTTCTGCAAAATAATGGAAAAGTAATTTTGGAGACATACGCAGTAATGAGAGATTACCGAGTCGCACAATTTGTTATTCCTTCAAAGTTCCCAATCAGCTTAAGTCTCGTTGCCATCGAAATGGTAAGTTCTGCTAAAAAGTCATGAACAAGCCAATCAAGAAGATTACTGCTGATCTTCCACTTTTCCCAGTTACCATTATGTACTTGTTCTTTTTCAATTGGCTTATATAGGTCTAACATCATTGAATGGGTCTCAGCTAATAATCTCCACCTAAACGTCTCCAAGCCCCGAGAGATGTTAGTTACCCCGAGAAACTGGGTGGACCCACAGATATCCCTGATCACTCCCGGAGCGCAGCGTGTTGAATCTATGAGGCCACTCGGGGTCACATTTCGCTCCGATCTGAGGATGTCACAGCACGTCGATGTAGCCTTAGCCACCTGCTACCGGTCGCTCTACGCTTTGGGAAAGCATCAAGCTCACGGCCTGTCCCCCTTTTCTTCATGAGCTGGCCAGGGCTGCGACCAATGGTCACCTTATGTACGCCTCGCCAGCATGGTGGGGGTTTACGACCGCGGATAACAGACCGCGCATAGAAGCCTTGGTGCGCAGGATGATTTGACGGGGTTTCCTACCCAACGAAGCCCCGATCTCAGTAAGCCAGGCTGGGAGGATGATGACCGCCTCTTTACGGGCGGTCCGTCTTTCCCCGTCCCATGTGCTCAGGAGCCTTTCCCACCGATGCCCTACTGCAAATGTGACCTCGGCCCCCGCAGAGTTTTCTCTGCCCGCCAAAAACGATCAATAGATTATTTCCAGAATGCTCTGGAAAAACCTGTACCGGTAAATTAACTTTCCTTATCCGCTTCCAACTAGGGCCTATCTCAAGTCTGTAATGTACAAAGTTGCGTTCATGTCAAGTTTTCTTTGAATTGAATAAATGTATATTGATTAATAATATTGATTGACCTAAGCGCCTCAGCCTTAAACTGGCAATTATCACGTACGAGTTATAATTATTCGAGTTTGCACCTATTATGCCTGGCTAGATTTTGTTGAGGAGTTCATCAGCGATATTGAATTCCATGTCTCGAGCCAGCATGGATCCATTATTCAGTATGACTCCTATACCGGCACTAATCTGTAACACAGCTCTCTATTTACACCTGTCAATCAATTTCAAGTAGGCTGTCAGTTGTTTTCACGCAGGTTATTTGAACCTGTTGCAATTGCGAGCTATTATAATAGAGGCCGAACTTGACAGTGACAAAACTAATTAGATCCCGTTAAAGTTTTAGCCTTGAACATTGGCTGTACGCACTGATGCATGCAGTGTTGATAGCTTTAATGAGACTCATGGGCAAGTGTTTTGCAGTATTTGACTAAATAACATTTGAAGACTACCACAACAACACTGAAATAATGGACTCAAGGTTTCTGATTATTTGCTTAGGTAAGTTAAATATTATTAGGATATAATATCAGTGAGCGGTCTTAGGTTGTGGCAGGTTACGTTCAATCGCCTCAGCGGCGGCGCTACACCAGGGCGCGCCAGGGCAAATCCCTGGTAAAAAAGGGTAGATTCTCTGCCAGAATTTTTCCTCTGACCAGAATTTGTTCGGGCATAGGCTAAATTTTGTTAGATTCTGAGATATAAATTCACTTAAATGTTAAAATTTGCTTTACAAATGTCAAAAAGCGTTCAGCTTTCTGGGGGCTTCGCCCATCTGACCTCCTGACTATAGACAAAATTAACATAATAGTGCTGGGGGCGATATAATTAATAATTATGGCAAGCGCGGTAGTGCGATCTTATATGGTCACTATTAAGTTCGCGCTAGCGCGCTTGATAAATCGCCCTTTGCACTGGTTAGGCCTACTTGTATGACTGCCCTGGCTGGCTCTCTGGTTACAAAATATGTCTGGCACTGTGATAAAATTATGGATATAATAATTTATAGGCCTACATTTATATTTAAAAATCAGTTATAACGCGCTCTTGCAAGAAGCTAAAATGTGTTGATTAACGTTTTCATTCTGTGCAACTCGTACAATGAGTTTACTGTGAGTGGCCCACAGCAAGTTCCTTTGCTATTTTTAAACTGTGGAACATCAAATAGATTATGCATGTATATTTCCCATAATTATTTTGATATCGAGAGCAAGGAAATAGTTTCTAATGTAAACTCTCTCTTTGAATATTGTTTGCATTCACACTAAAACGAAACACAGGCAATATAATGTGCTAACATATTATTTCACACATCACAGTTCACATAACATAGGCTACTAAATGCACAGTCATTTGATACTTAGGCGTTGTGCCTTAGATTTAAAATTAGGTGGGCTACTCAAAATCAAGTATTTTCGTGATTAGCTAGTTAAACCTCTTACTTAGTTATTTATTGCATTTATTCATCAACAGCTGTGTTTTCTGATATCGTCGATGCTTATCTACAAACGGAGTCTCGTGACAAGGTTGTTTTACTGGGAGACAGAGTTGAGTTGGACTGCAACGCCAACACATCCCGCCCACCCGAATGGTATTTTAAACGTTATGGCAGCATTGTCGGTGCATTTATCAGTGGCAATAGCCAAGAATATTCAAATATCTCAGATGTCTACAGAATAGTAAGTAAGGATTTTGGGCATGTTACTCTTATTATTGATTATGTGCTTCTAACACTCGCTGGAAGATACGAATGCCATGACAAAGACGAAAAGTACAAGCTATCCGCGGAGGTGACCATTGTGGGTAAGGACATTTTTCGAAGCATCATTAAAACAATTAATTCACTATTTTTCTTGATATTAACTACAACTGCGGTAGGCCTAATGATGATGATAACGATGATGATGATGATGACGACGAATTGATTAAGTGATTAAAAAACGAAACACAATTAGGTTTTCATTTCTTAATTTCAAATGTGGTCCTAGTAGTTGCTATTTTTAGCATTGTAGATACTGATCTATGATTTAGTGCTTATTTATATCAAAATCTTCCATTGTAGGTAGGACTACTGATATATGCACGGATGTAATTCATTTGAAATCATAAATGGCACCACTTCAAGGGAGCTGACCAGGGAATCTCCGCCCAAACCAATATTTTGCCGATTACCAAGTTATAATGATGCTATATAAATTAACGGTTAAATTACAATTTGCCATTATTTAAACAGAGTGTTGTTGAAGTGAAGGAAAACTATGTTATACATGCATAGAATGTTTCCAGATCCAACTCCGTCTTGTGGCGAAAGTGCAGTGTTTCCGTCGAACAATATAATCTGCAGTTTTCCCTACGCTGGAAATTTGGAACCGGAATTTGAGTTGCTGACGCTGGGAAACAATGCGTTGAGTGTGTCGTGCAATGCTTCCAATGGCACGGTTGATTGCACATTTGAAAACTTTTGCTCTGCGAACAATCCATCACGGAACTCCATACAACTCATGCTCCATAGGCCTCCTCTACTGGAAATCTATAGTAGGGCCTACAGATAACTCTACATGCAAATGGGGTAAGGCAGTTACGGACAATTATTTGCAGTTTGTGGATAAGAACAAGTGTCCAAAAAGAATATGCTTTTGCATTAAATAGACAAAATTACTTTAAAACGTTAAGGAATTTCAAGGTATGGCAATCGTTGAATCGTTGCACGCACTACATCTAAGATGCTGTCGTTAATCTATCTATGATTTCATCTATATCTGTCAGCTCTAAATAGAATTCATGGGCTCAGGAAATTGTCAGCGGTAGGACCTGGTGAACGTTTGTTCCTATAATTACTTTACATGTATGCAAGAGTAGGCAGCTCTTTCGTAAGGTACAGCAATGGAGTTAAATTGAGTGGTTAGATAACTTTCTAAAATAAGGAAAGCGGAATTGACACGGTTAGACAAAACGTTTTCAGATAGAATTATTTATTTAAAGCAGGCTCATTCTGCCCTTACACCAGAGTATCCCATATAATTATTTGTTGGCAATGAGGATGTTTGCCCATTTAATGGTTAGAACTGTTGTGGTTAGTGACAGCTAATTTTATTTTGGAGCGCATGGTAATGTGAGCCGCTTTATGATGGGGCATACTGTTAAGCAGGCATGAGCAGTTCAAGAGTACTTCACTGCGCCCGAAGCAACTTTAAAAGCTTGCCATCATTATATCTCGAGATTTCTAAAGCACCCAATGGCTAAGACCCGGAAGCCAGCCTACTCACATACGCTTAATCAAAACAAAATCGATACGAAGGTGATTAAGTTCAGAATCGGTTCTAGGTCAATGGGTCGAGCAGGCACGCAGTCAGCTGGCTGCGGAGGATGATGTAAGAAATTGGAACTGTGAAAGAAGTGTGTGGAATGTCACCTATTTCCATAGGCCTATATTGATAGCCGTTCAAGGAGTGTTAAAATCTGCTACGTTCAGTAATTTTATTCGGGTGACTTCATAGTACTTCGGAAAAAGGTGTCGTCGCACAGCCGTTGAGAAACGCGACTTTAAGGTACCTGCTGATGCTGTGAAAGCGGCAGGTGAACATCCAAGAGCGTCATGCAAATTCCATTCAACCAGGGTCATTTCTCGACCATGGTTGAATAGCTTAATGGTATTGGCCACAAACTTCGTGTTATCGCTATACCTTTTTTATGCTGACAGCCATGCTGAGAATTTACAGAAAACAAACTGGCTGTGTCTAAAGAGCTAAAAGATCTGGAAAAATGATAAAGTAATAAAAGTTGGCTATTATAGTGACCGACAAAGCTACTTCTAATGCCGGAATACTGCAGATCAAAGGCTACAACAGAACTATTGGAGGTTGGAAATGTAATTCTACCGGACGTACAACTACTTCAACAATTCCTACAAGTAACGACCTCAAACTTACGCAGCGAATAAGATTACTTCATAAGTAGCAAAACGTTCATAAAATCTTGCTTTGGTATTCTGTTTCTTTGTTACTATAGAGAACGTGTTTTAGGGCTTACCTCGAATTACATTTCGCCTTTGCGAAAGTATCCAGGCCTACCTCTGTGTCTGTCTGTCAACTATCTCTCTGTTTGTCTTCATTACTATCTGCCTGAGTGGTTCACTCATTCTGCAACATTGAATTGTGTTGCTGTATTTTGGAAAGTTTATACGAAAATAAAACTTCGAAAGTGACTAAGTAAGGAATCACGTTCAAGAAGAAATTCTGTTGGGAGTGGGTTTTGCAGTTGACAATGAGGTTGTCCTTAAGTCAGGATTAATGAGGGGATTCTTAGGCACTGATGATAATAAACTACAAATTTCATTCATAATATCGTGTTGAGAGATTTATTTTGGAGGCGCATTGAAACTCAATGTCTACGTCTGAAATGTGACCTCATTTTATGTTTTTAATTGCAACTTTCGCTGAAAATTTGTTTAGTTCAACAACCGAAATAACGATGCGATCTCTGCAATATATCATATATGATGTAATACTGCACTAAAGAACTAGAATTACACGAGTTAGCAAACAATGCAGAGTCACCCAAATTAATGTACGAATTGTTCTGAAATCCGTAAAAGACTGTCCTAACTTTATTTAGTTTCTCATCATTTTATAGGCCTATACGTCCTACAGTTTTAAATGAAAGAAGTGTATTTTATATTGCAAAGGATGACTCTACAGGGCCATTGGATGTCTACTGCGCATTACTTGTTATCACCAGCACCTCTCTGACACATTGGGCCACCAGTGTGAAGCTATCGAATTGCTGTAGGGGAGAGTGCTCCAAGATGCCCAGGGCGAATAAGATGCCCACCCCCTCTAAAACGTGTAGAAAGATACAAATTCGTATTTTAGTTGTGTCTTTGCATGTAGCGACATCTTATGAACCTTCCTTAGCAGCAGCATTTCAATATTCGAGATATTGGCGTGATTATTACATTTTTTCAATTTTAACTACTTTTGCGCAAGTACACATTTATGAAACTGCTTCATTTTCTCCGTAACCTTATTTAATACCCAGGCGCGCATTTCAACGTTTATTTCGTGTCCATTTTTAATTGTTTTGATGCCTTTTTCAAACTTGTAAACACTAACCCAGTGAAATAAAATGGCGTCAATTGAGAGGGACTCGAAAATTACAAGAAGCCCATGGGCGTCTTGAATGTATAGGAAGCACAGAGGTTACAAGATGCCCATGGGCGTCTTTGATACCTTGAGAATCTTAAAGTATCATCTTCGGATCATGTGATTTGAAGAGGTATGTGAGTTTGGTGATGCTTCTGATTAATTGTTGACGTTTAATTCTAAGAACAACGACAGTTTTATGGCGCCGCAACACATCCGAATCGTTACAAGGTTGTTTTAGTGTTACAAAGCTGCATCAGTGGACTATGTTGATTACTCTTACATGGCTTAAACCTAGTTGTGTGGGGGTTCGGTGTGCGTATTTGTCTGTCACTGTTTCCACATCAACCTAAATTTTATTTGCAGCATATACTTGTTTATTGTGATAGTGAGAACGCACAAATGGTTTTTCTAGGAGCTTGTTGAAATGATTTATGTGAGAAAGACAGTTCCCCATATAAAAAGAAGGTACTACAAAAGGCAGGAAAGACAAAGATGAAAACAATGCCAAAACAGACAAAATCTGTGACAAGCTGTAAGGACTCTGCATCTTCAGAGACAGTTGCAGCAAAAACAAAATGAAGGAACTAAATTTTTTTTTTAAAATTACATGCAGACAAGACAAGCTGGAAACTCAGCCAAGAAAGACAGCTAAAAACAAACCCAAGTAGGACTACGAAGAAGATTTAAAATATCTGATGTGTGGTGAAAGCTTCAGTGATAGTGCTGCTGGGGAGAAATGGATAGAATGCAGGAAGTGTAAGGTTTGGTGTCATGAAGAGTGTACAGATGGAGAGACATCCAAAGGATTTGTGTGCGACTTTTGTCGTTAACTGTGTCTGACAATGAAAATGACAATAACATCTTACAACATAAGTTTAGATTTTTTCTTCCCATGTCTTGATTTGCTAAGTAGCTGTATGGTCTTTAGTTTATGGTTAGGTTTGTTTGATTTATTTAAAAGTTTACTGCTTTAGTCTAAAATTGCAGGATTGTCACACTATTTGTTTTAGTCATTTTCCATTGTTCTAAGATGCCCATCCTGTGGGCGTCTTGTAGTATGGGGTTCCTAAGATGCCCAGTTTGAAGACATCTACTTTGTTTAATTTACAAAAATTATGTTTTTGAATTAACATCTACACTTGCTCTGATTGCTTTATTGATGACCACTCTTTGCATTGGGTACAAACTTGTACTTCTCCTGCAATCTACACGGCTGAAAAACGCAAATCTCCTTAGCGTGGGCATCTTGGAGCACTCTCCCCTAACATCGTAACTTGCCTCACCAACGCAATTAATAAAATATTACTTGACTTTCATTATTCTTTTGTCGTTTTTATGTTCGCCTCGTACTTACTATTGTGCTTCGATTCTAAGTAGGCTATAACTTACAATAGTTAAGAATCCATTGTTTCCCTTTCCAGAAGATGCTAAGAAATAAGCCATACGTCTTTTATAACATCTTATTTTTATGACATGGATTTTGAAGCTCGAATAACGGTATAGCGACTGTGATTTTCAGCTATTCTTGTACCGATCTGTGTTGGAGTTACTTCGATAATAATAGTTCTGCTGTTCCTCGTGGTGTACAGAAACTATGGTGAGTTAATCAACCATATAATTATATTAGCGTATAATTTTAAATAATGAATTAATTGGCAGTAGTAGCCGACTTTGACTTATCTTCTAGAATTTGCTATCGTAATTGATTGTCTGTGTACTAAATAGCGTTGACGACCAAGTAAGCTAACAAGGACAAGAGTATAAAAGATTGACTCATCAGATTATTCTGCATCAATTGAAATAGCTTTTGCCGTAAAAGAAAAATTAAGAAGCCTTACTTTTGTACTAAAGAAATGCTGGTTCGTGAAAACTTTTAATTACGTTTCGTTCTTGTTGGACGTCCGAGGTGTTGATTTGTGTATTAAAACTCAACAACTGCATGATTCTATGTTCGGATCTTACATTTTCAGGTGTGTGCCGTATGAAAAGAACACCGCTTGATGTCCCTTTTGCCACAACCATGGGTGGGCATCACGTAGAAATGTTTAAATAATTGTGATATTTGTAACCCCGATTGATAATGTCTCAAGGTTGTAGTACACAGTTTTAAGAGGGTTGTTTCAGGCGCGATAACTTATGTCAGATTAGCGCAGACTAGACAATATTAGAATCAATTTAATAACAACCATAAGCCAAGGATGAACTACAATTGTGTACAGATGAACAATTTCCGGTAGGTGCGTCCATATCAGATGCGTCTCTGTCACGGGGATGGATACCGTCTTTTGGTAACTAAATCCTGCCCGAACCCAGTTCACAGGGATATAGCGAGACCGCGAGACCCTGCACTGGGTGAGTGTTCAAAGACCAAAACTCCGAGAGAGAGAGAGAGAGAGAGAGAGAGAGAGAGAGAGAGAGAGAGAGAGAGAGAGAGAGAGAGAGAGAGAGAGAGAGAGAGAGAGAGAGAGAGAGAGAGAGAGAGAGAGAGCGAGAGAGAGAGAGAGAGAGAGCGAGAGAGAAAGAGAGAGCCCCATGGAAATGATATTCTGGGTGAACAAGGGCACGGCGAGTCAGTATGCCAATGGCCGGCTACAAATCAGTGCAATGTGATCTGATCAAATTACACCATGTGCGTTTATCTGGCAAGGTAGCAAGGCTCTACACCGAGCAGATAAAGTGCAGATTATAAAGTTATTAATATTGCTTAATCAGTTTCTTTTATCAGCAGAAACTGATCTCTGCATTCAGTCCTTTTCCTTGGCATTGTTCCCAAACAGGTCTTTTCTCGCCTTGTCGTCGCGGACGATTTTGCTCCCATGGCTCCCCTTACAGATGGGAACTTTGCTGCTCCACTGTGGCTGTCCAGCGCAGGCTGAGCTCCTTGTCCTCCACGCACGGACTGCTATCCGATAAGGGGCCGTCCATATATTACGTACGCAAAGAGGGGGGGAGGGGGGTCAGATTTTGGCGATTTTGCGTACGGGTGCGTACGGGGGGGAGGGGGGGTGGCCGAAATGTGTACGTACGCAAAATAAATTTCGAATTATGACGTCCACATTAGCCTATTTATAACTTATTGTCCTATAGTCGTCCGATGGCATTTTATTACATGATATAAAAGCCATGTGAAGTTATTCTGTGCTGTGAACGAGACACCTATAATTGGTCTATATTGGCCCTCACTCATCCTTCAATCTGGCCTAAAGTGCAGAGAGACACTTTCTGCGGCTGGTCTTCTCGGGGGGGGGGGGTGTGCGTCAAGCGTACGTACGCAGGGGGGGGGGGGTGCGGAAGAAAGTACGCTTGCGTACAGGGGGGGAGGGGGTCCAATTTTCCCAAATTTTTGCGTACGTAATATATGGACGGCCCCTAACACCGTGCCTTCTCTGTCTCTGGCCCAGCGACCTGGAATGGGCTTCCAGTTGCGCTACGCCTCACCCCGGTTGATTGTTCTTCTCTGTTCCACTCTTGCCTTAAAACTGTCTTGTTTGACCGGGGTTGGACTGGGAGCGATCCTGAGTAGATAACCTTGAAGGGGTGCTATATAAGACCTCTGTAATAATAATAATAATAATAATAATAATAATAATAATAATAATAATAATAATAATAATAATAACAACAACAATAACAATAACAATAACAATAACAATAACAATAACAATAACAATAACAATAATAATAATTGCATTGCCGCTTCAATGCAGTAGCTTTCCGCAGCACTTTCCCTCTCTCGAATCCTGAGGAATAGAGGCCGTTCCAGATTATTTGCTTATTTTAATTAATAATAATAATAATAATAATAATAATAATAATAATAATAATAATAATAATAATAACAATAATAATTTTGTTCCATCCACTTCTCCCTAATAATCGGTCGAATTACAAGCCAGTCCACGACTTCACGTTATTAGTCCATTCAATTTTACACATGTAGTTATTCCTTGAGTTTTTGATCCAGGAACTGCACCTTGGATAATCTCCATCTCCATGCAATCTTTCGTCTCTTTCACAGCACATTCCCGAAATACGAAAGCTTCATTTACTTGATTAATCCGAGTTGACTGCTGTCTACTCCAGCAGTCTCTAAGACCGTCTCGTGTGTCTTTCACGCAGTTTATGATACCATAAAGTTTATGACAGGAACAATTGTTTCTTGCGGGTTTTCGGTCAGACATTAATATCTGACCGACCAGCTTGCCTCCGTCCCTATCCCTCGCCATATCTTTAATTGGATCTTGAAACTCCTCCATACTCGAAGTCACTGCACAAAGTTCCGGAGAGAAAAAAATCTTCCTATGCACGAATCATTGAAAGCATCGTTTCGGAGATCCGGTTTGAGCCCCATTGATTCTGTAGTTAGGCCTACTATCTCTGGTTTAAAATCAATCAACAAATGCAACTGCATCTTTAAATATGCCGATGACTGTTACCTTGCAGTCCCCGCATCTAGCATAACTGCCACTGAGATGCAACTTGAACACGTCACTACTTGGGCACGCTGCTGTCATCTAAATCTTAACAGGAATAAGTCCAATGAAATACTATTCACGCGCCATCGGGAGCCATATAGGCACGTCTGCACCTCCCATTTTAAATGGTATCGCCAGGGTGCATACTCTTAGTATTCTGGGTGTCGACATTAATGAGAAATTTGGGTTTTCGAGTCGTATCAAACACCTGACCATTAAGGCACTTCGGATTTTGACAGCGCGTGGGCTATCGAGGGACTGTTTGTTTGATGTGGTACGGGCCACTACAGATACAGTTGGTAGGATGCTCTATTGCTCGCCTTGTGGTGGGGTTTTGCGAACGAGCAGGAGCGGGAGGCTCGGGAGGAAATAATACGGGGGCTGGTGTGTGAGGAGTATTTACCTTCATCATCCCACTCAATAGAGGAACTTTGCAACTGTGTTTCTTGCGGGTTTTCGCTATTCTCCTTGCCAGTATTTTTGCACGATCCTTGCCATGTGTTACATACACTGATGCCGCCTATTAAGCACACTCGCTACTCTCAGCGTCCATGGCCCCTTAACCGTGAGCTTCCAAGGTATTATAACTCGTCTTCGAAATACTTCCTTGCTAGGATGCTATTCAAATTACTATGCTCTGCCAGGATCTGTCTACCTTACTCCTCTCTTCTCCTATCCATCTTATGAATCACTTGATTCATAGTTACTAATCTTTATACTGGTTATATTGCTTGTTTGTAATATGTTTATCATGTAGAGCGATGTGCGTTTGGTAGTGCTTCTTAATAAAGAAAATACTTACTTAGGCCTACTTACTTACTTACTAATTACTTATTATGACAATATGATCAGTAAACTAATGTTTTCGTGGGTCATGCCCATTCGCCTTTTACAGAGCAAAAAGATCCTGTCGGGACTCAAAGAGAAGCTAGCATGAAAGGAATTGGTAAGGAAACAAATGCTTAGACCTAGGGGAGGGTGCCCCAAGACGGGACAGTGCCCAAGATAAGACGATTCAGTTTTCTTGCAGACGTGCTGCGCGTTACTTACTTATTAGCATTCAATGACGAAACGATTACCTATTCCATGTATGTATAAGTTTTTGTATCTATATCGACGTCATACGACGTGCAGTTAAGCATTTACATTTTTATGCTATTATGCTTCCAAGTTTGCGGGTTTAAATTAACGCCCAAAGTCATCAATGTACGTTGACATATTGGAACGCTTTTGGTGGCTGGGCACAGTGAAATATGCTATCTAACGCATGTATTTCCAGATGGGCGATAATATGTTGTACTTACATTAAAAAGTGATGATTATACACATTACATGTAGAGTACACAAGATGGGACAGGCTATGTGTGCCCAAGACGGGACTAGTCCCGTCTTGGGCACACGTTACATGCACACTTCACATGCCAGGTGTGCATTGTAAAACAACTATTCTAAAACAGTATATATAGGCCAGTGAGTGCCAGCTTTAGGCTATACCATCAATTAGCGGTTATGACTGCACTAACTAGTGATGTAGGCCTATACTTCCAACACCGACACCTGCTGACATTATTGAATCGGTCGCCACTGATCAGTCAGCCCTCAGAAGTCGCTTGATTCTGCAACTGTAACTTCACCGTACATGACATAGCCCCACTACCTCATGCACCATATCGAGTGGAAGGAGGAAGGATAAGAAAATCTGCAGTACTTACCTCCACCCCACCACCGCTACTGTCAATGCGGTACATTAGGCCCCTGTGTTTATTCAGTTTTGTTATGTTTGGTGAGCACAGTGCAATCGCCGACGATGCTTGTGCTACAACCGCTTGTTCACAGTGCAGTCATCACTCTTCTCCCATAATATTGCACAATGGAGTTGATTTAATTAAATAACATTGTTTAGCATGGGAGAAGAATTTGATATTTGGATGTCCCATTTTGGGCACCCCTGTGCCCAAGATGAGACGATTTGGAGGTCAACAAAAATCTACTGTCTCCTTTAAGCCATACATGTTAAATTTACAAGTCGTTTGCCAGATTGAGGCTGAAGAATCAGTTTAAAGGACGGATGAAGTAGCGGATATATAATGTCATAAGCAAAGGTGACTTGGGGCAAATACTGTGAATCGTCCCGTCTTGGGTGACCCTCCCCTACTATTATTATCTTACTCATTTACACCCGTTATTATTCACCTTAATGCGCCTATAGTTTCTATTTCTTTCCAAACACATTTAAAAGCCTTTGAACAGATCAATTTCACACAGTTAATAAGTAGTAGTGCGGAGATTAATGCTGTTGCACTCAGCCCTATTATAATGTTATCAGTAGGCCTATTACTGTATTCATTCAAAATTAGTTGGTAGCTTCAGAATAATTAGTGGGTGCAAATGCAATCTGAACGCGAATTCCATTTTCCTGGAAAGAATCTAAGAAATGTCCGGATATCCCACATTCTGTATCCTTACCATTCACAAAGACACCGATAAGCCTACCCATAAATTGCTGCTCCATTTACACATGAAGTCATTCTGGTATTATTGTAATTGAATGCCTTCTTCGACATGAAGTTGAAGACTGTCAATATTATTAGTTAAAACGGTTTAACTAATTTTTTTTATTCAATTGTAGACAATCATGCAAATGTAGGTAACCGATCAGTTATGCTGACTGCTGCTTCTGGGTTTTAGGTCGACCAGTGCAAATTAAAGTGTTCATAGCAGTTGCAACACGCAAATAATATGGATCGAAAGTAAATCCAATATTAGTTTGCTGTTTGGTCACATACAGTACATACGAATAAAATTACATTTTAAACTCGATTGGACCACAATTATTGGTCACTGAGGCTATTATGTACTGTCACATTATTGATGTATAGGCCTATCTGTGTAAAATTTGACGATTATTGGTAATGACGAAGGAAGTAACTCTTATAGATTTTATTTGGGATTTGTCATAATTAACTATTAGTACCTATTTCTTGGCTCGTATACATTCGATTTTTACAGAACAAAAAGATCCTGTCGAGGCTCAAAGAGAAGCTAACATTAACAGAAGTGGTAAGGAGAAATGCTTTAGCTAATCTTTCCATCTTCTTCATATATTATACACCTAAACGCGCATGACTTCTGTTTCTTTCTTTTAACCAATTTCAAATCCTTGGTACAGATCAATTTCATGCAGTAGTAGTGCTGAGATTAATTCTAACTGCATTCTTAAATGAATTCATAGCTTAAGAATAATTTAGTAAGATCATATACAATCTGAACGTAAATTCTATTCTCCTAAAACAAAATTACTAGAATGCTCCGATATCTCACATTCTATATCCTTACTGATCACAATTCACCGATACCTATAATTTGTTCTCCAAATACGGTGATGAGGAGAAGGATAACCCAGAATAATCCGTACTACGGTTACAATGCGGGGATGATTTCATAGATTGCAATGATTAATTTACTGTGTACTCCTATTGTTATTTCAGAAAAGCTAGCAAACATACCAGTGTACGGACAAGTCCACAAAGAGAGTAAGCTAAGATTTGCGCTTTTAGAAATATTGTCTACAATTTTGAATATTAAGACTGTAACAAATATATGATAGGCAATTAAGAAACATGGTACAATTCATTTATTTTAAATACTTTAATTTTTAATCTTCTTGCTCTTAAGACCAATATGGCTTTGTGATTTTCTGAGTTGGGCCCCATTGATTTTGTAGTTACTATCTCTGGTTTTAAATCAATCAACAAATCAACAAATGCAACTGCATCTTTAAATATGCCGATGACTGTTACCTTGCAGTCCCCGCATCTAGCATCACTGCCACTCAGATGGAACTTGAACACATCACTACTTGGGAACGCTGCTGTCACTTAAATCTTAACATAAATAAGTCCAATGAAATACTAATCACGCGCCATCCGGAGCCATAGGAACGCCTCTACCCCCCATTTTAACTGGTGTCGCCAGGGTGCACACTCTTAATATTCTCGATGTCGACCTTAATGAGAAATTTGGGTTCTCGAGTCATATCAAATACCTGACCATGGGCTCTCGGTGGACTGTTTATTTGATGTGGTACGCGCCACTACAGTTGGCAGGATGCTCTATTGCTCGCCTTGTGGTGTGGTTTTGCGAACGGGCAGGAGCGGGAGGCTCGGGAGGAAATAATACGGGGGCTGGTGCGTCAGAGGTACTTACCTTCATCATCCCACTCATTTGAGGAACTTTGCAACTGTGTTTCTTGCGGGTTTTCGCTATTCTCCTTGCCAGTATTTTTGCACGATCCTTGCCATGTGTTACATACACTGATGCCGCCTATTAAGCACACTCGCTACTCTCAGCGTCCATGGCCCCTTAACCGTGAGCTTCCAAGGTATTATAACTCGTCTTCGAAATACTTCCTTGCTAGGATGCTATTCAAATTACTATGCTCTGCCAGGATCTGTCTACCTTACTCCTCTCTTCTCCTATCCATCTTATGTATCACTTGATTCATAGTTACTAATCTTTATACTGGTTATATTGCTTGTTTGTAATATGTTTATCATGTAGAGCGATGTGCGTTTGGTAGTGCTTCTTAATAAAGAAAATACTTACTTAGGCCTACTTACTTACTTACTAATTACTTATTATGACAATATGATCAGTAAATTAATGTTTTCGTGGGTCATGCCCATTCGCCTTTTACAGAGCAAACAGATCCTGTCGGGACTCAAAGAGAAGCTAGCATGAAAGGAATTGGTAAGGAAACAAATGCTTAGACCTACTATTATTATCTTACTCATTTACACCCGTTATTATTCACCTTAATGCGCCTATAGTTTCTATTTCTTTCCAAACACATTTAAAAGCCTTTGAACAGATCAATTTCACACAGTTAATAAGTAGTAGTGCGGAGATTAATGCTGTTGCACTCAGCCCTATTATAATGTTATCAGTATTACTGTATTCATTCAAAATTAGTTGGTAGCTTCAGAATAATTAGTGGGTGCAAATGCAATCTGAACGCGAATTCCATTTTCCTGGAAAGAATCTAAGAAATGTCCGGATATCCCACATTCTGTATCCTTACCATTCACAAAGACACCGATAAGCCTACCCATAAATTGCTGCTCCATTTACACATGAAGTCATCCTGGTATTATTGTAATTGAATGCCTTCTTCGACATGAAGTTGAAGACTGTCAATATTATTAGTTAAAACGGTTTAACTAAATTTTTTTATTCAATTGTAGACAATCATGCAAATGTAGGTAACCGATCAGTTATGCTGACTGCTGCTTCTGGGTTTTAGGTCGACCAGTGCAAATTAAAGTGTTCATAGCAGTTGCAACACGCAAATAATATGGATCGAAAGTAAATCCAATATTAGTTTGCTGTTTGGTCACATACAGTACATACGAATAAAATTACATTTTAAACTCGATTGGACCACAATTATTGGTCACTGAGGCTATTATGTACTGTCACATTATTGATGTATAGGCCTATCTGTGTAAAATTTGACGATTATTGGTAGGCCTAATGACGAAGGAAGTAACTCTTATAGATTTTATTTGGGATTTGTCATAATTAACTATTAGTACCTATTTCTTGGCTCGTATACATTCGATTTTTACAGAACAAAAAGATCCTGTCGAGACTCAAAGAGAAGCTAACATTAACAGAAGTGGTAAGGAGAAATGCTTTAGCTAATCTTTCCATCTTCTTCATATATTATACACCTAAACGCGCATGACTTCTGTTTCTTTCTTTTAACCAATTTCAAATCCTTGGTACAGATCAATTTCATGCAGTAGTAGTGCTGAGATTAATTCTAACTGCATTCTTAAATGAATTCATAGCTTAAGAATAATTTAGTAAGATCATATACAATCTGAACGTAAATTCTATTCTCCTAAAACAAAATTACTAGAATGCTCCGATATCTCACATTCTATATCCTTACTGATCACAATTCACCGATACCTATAATTTGTTCTCCAAATACGGTGATGAGGAGAAGGATAACCCAGAATAATCCGTACTACGGTTACAATGCGGGGATGATTTCATAGATTGCAATGATTAATTTACTGTGTACTCCTATTGTTATTTCAGAAAAGCTAGCAAACATACCAGTGTACGGACAAGTCCACAAAGAGAGTAAGCTAAGATTTGCGCTTTTAGAAATATTGTCTACAATTTTGAATATTAAGACTGTAACAAATCTATGATAGGCAATTAAGAAACATGGTACAATTCATTTATTTTAAATACTTTAATTTTAAATCTTCTTGCTCTTAAGACCAATATGGCTTTGTGATTTTCTGAGTTGGGCCCCATTGATTTTGTAGTTACTATCTCTGGTTTTAAATCAATCAACAAATCAACAAATGCAACTGCATCTTTAAATATGCCGATAACTGTTACCTTGCAGTCCCCGCATCTAGCATCACTGCCACTCAGATGGAACTTGAACACATCACTACTTGGGAACGCTGCTGTCACTTAAATCTTAACATAAATAAGTCCAATGAAATACTAATCACGCGCCATCCGGATCCATAGGCACGCCTCTATCCCCCATTTTAACTGGTGTCGCCAGGGTGCACACTCTTAATATTCTCGATGTCGACCTTAATGAGAAATTTGGGTTCTCGAGTCATATCAAATACCTGACCATGGGCTCTCGGTGGACTGTTTATTTGATGTGGTACGCGCCACTACAGTTGGCAGAATGCTTTATTGCTCGCCTTGCGGTGGAGTATTGCGAACGGGCAGGACCGGGAGGCTCGGGAGGAAATAATACGGAGGCTGGTGCGTCAGAGGTGCTTATCTTCATCATCCCACTCAATTGAGGAACTTTGCAACTGTGTTTCTTGCGGGTTTTCGCTAGTCTCTTTGCCAGTATTTTTGCACGATCCTTGCCATGTGTTACATACACTGATGCCGCCTATTAAGCACATTCGCTACTCTCAGCGTCCATGGCCCCTTAACCGTGAGCTTCCAAGGTATTATAACTCGTCTTCGAAATACTTCCTTGCTAGGATGCTATTCAAATTACTATGCTCTGCCAGGATCTGTCTACCTTACTCCTCTCTTCTCCTATCCATCTTATGAATCACTTGATTCATAGTTACTAATCTTTATACTGGTTATATTGCTTGTTTGTAATATGTTTATCATGTAGAGCGATGTGCGTTTGGTAGTGCTTCTTAATAAAGAAAATACTTACTTAGGCCTACTTACTTACTTACTAATTACTTATTATGACAATATGATCAGTAAACTAATGTTTTCGTGGGTCATGCCCATTCGCCTTTTACAGAGCAAAAAGATCCTGTCGGGACTCAAAGAGAAGCTAGCATGAAAGGAATTGGTAAGGAAACAAATGCTTAGACCTACTATTATTATCTTACTCATTTACACCCGTTATTATTCACCTTAATGCGCCTATAGTTTCTATTTCTTTCCAAACACATTTAAAAGCCTTTGAACAGATCAATTTCACACAGTTAATAAGTAGTAGTGCGGAGATTAATGCTGTTGCACTCAGCCCTATTATAATGTTATCAGTATTACTGTATTCATTCAAAATTAGTTGGTAGCTTCAGAATAATTAGTGGGTGCAAATGCAATCTGAACGCGAATTCCATTTTCCTGGAAAGAATCTAAGAAATGTCCGGATATCCCACATTCTGTATCCTTACCATTCACAAAGACACCGATAAGCCTACCCATAAATTGCTGCTCCATTTACACATGAAGTCATCCTGGTATTATTGTAATTGAATGCCTTCTTCGACATGAAGTTGAAGACTGTCAATATTATTAGTTAAAACGGTTTAACTAAATTTTTTTATTCAATTGTAGACAATCATGCAAATGTAGGTAACCGATCAGTTATGCTGACTGCTGCTTCTGGGTTTTAGGTCGACCAGTGCAAATTAAAGTGTTCATAGCAGTTGCAACACGCAAATAATATGGATCGAAAGTAAATCCAATATTAGTTTGCTGTTTGGTCACATACAGTACATACGAATAAAATTACATTTTAAACTCGATTGGACCACAATTATTGGTCACTGAGGCTATTATGTACTGTCACATTATTGATGTATAGGCCTATCTGTGTAAAATTTGACGATTATTGGTAATGACGAAGGAAGTAACTCTTATAGATTTTATTTGGGATTTGTCATAATTAACTATTAGTACCTATTTCTTGGCTCGTATACATTCGATTTTTACAGAACAAAAAGATCCTGTCGAGACTCAAAGAGAAGCTAACATTAACAGAAGTGGTAAGGAGAAATGCTTTAGCTAATCTTTCCATCTTCTTCATATATTATACACCTAAACGCGCATGACTTCTGTTTCTTTCTTTTAACCAATTTCAAATCCTTGGTACAGATCAATTTCATGCAGTAGTAGTGCTGAGATTAATTCTAACTGCATTCTTAAATGAATTCATAGCTTAAGAATAATTTAGTAAGATCATATACAATCTGAACGTAAATTCTATTCTCCTAAAACAAAATTACTAGAATGCTCCGATATCTCACATTCTATATCCTTACTGATCACAATTCACCGATACCTATAATTTGTTCTCCAAATACGGTGATGAGGAGAAGGATAACCCAGAATAATCCGTACTACGGTTACAATGCGGGGATGATTTCATCGATTGCAATGATTAATTTACTGTGTACTCCTATTGTTATTTCAGAAAAGCTAGCAAACATACCAGTGTACGGACAAGTCCACAAAGAGAGTAAGCTAAGATTTGCGCTTTTAGAAATATTGTCTACAATTTTGAATATTAAGACTGTAACAAATATATGATAGGCAATTAAGAAACATGGTACAATTCATTTATTTTAAATACTTTAATTTTTAATCTTCTTGCTCTTAAGACCAATATGGCTTTGTGATTTTCTGAGTTGGGCCCCATTGATTTTGTAGTTACTATCTCTGGTTTTAAATCAATCAACAAATCAACAAATGCAACTGCATCTTTAAATATGCCGATGACTGTTACCTTGCAGTCCCCGCATCTAGCATCACTGCCACTCAGATGGAACTTGAACACATCACTACTTGGGAACGCTGCTGTCACTTAAATCTTAACATAAATAAGTCCAATGAAATACTAATCACGCGCCATCCGGAGCCATAGGAACGCCTCTACCCCCCATTTTAACTGGTGTCGCCAGGGTGCACACTCTTAATATTCTCGATGTCGACCTTAATGAGAAATTTGGGTTCTCGAGTCATATCAAATACCTGACCATGGGCTCTCGGTGGACTGTTTATTTGATGTGGTACGCGCCACTACAGTTGGCAGGATGCTCTATTGCTCGCCTTGTGGTGTGGTTTTGCGAACGGGCAGGAGCGGGAGGCTCGGGAGGAAATAATACGGGGGCTGGTGCGTCAGAGGTACTTACCTTCATCATCCCACTCATTTGAGGAACTTTGCAACTGTGTTTCTTGCGGGTTTTCGCTATTCTCCTTGCCAGTATTTTTGCACGATCCTTGCCATGTGTTACATACACTGATGCCGCCTATTAAGCACACTCGCTACTCTCAGCGTCCATGGCCCCTTAACCGTGAGCTTCCAAGGTATTATAACTCGTCTTCGAAATACTTCCTTGCTAGGATGCTATTCAAATTACTATGCTCTGCCAGGATCTGTCTACCTTACTCCTCTCTTCTCCTATCCATCTTATGTATCACTTGATTCATAGTTACTAATCTTTATACTGGTTATATTGCTTGTTTGTAATATGTTTATCATGTAGAGCGATGTGCGTTTGGTAGTGCTTCTTAATAAAGAAAATACTTACTTAGGCCTACTTACTTACTTACTAATTACTTATTATGACAATATGATCAGTAAACTAATGTTTTCGTGGGTCATGCCCATTCGCCTTTTACAGAGCAAACAGATCCTGTCGGGACTCAAAGAGAAGCTAGCATGAAAGGAATTGGTAAGGAAACAAATGCTTAGACCTACTATTATTATCTTACTCATTTACACCCGTTATTATTCACCTTAATGCGCCTATAGTTTCTATTTCTTTCCAAACACATTTAAAAGCCTTTGAACAGATCAATTTCACACAGTTAATAAGTAGTAGTGCGGAGATTAATGCTGTTGCACTCAGCCCTATTATAATGTTATCAGTATTACTGTATTCATTCAAAATTAGTTGGTAGCTTCAGAATAATTAGTGGGTGCAAATGCAATCTGAACGCGAATTCCATTTTCCTGGAAAGAATCTAAGAAATGTCCGGATATCCCACATTCTGTATCCTTACCATTCACAAAGACACCGATAAGCCTACCCATAAATTGCTGCTCCATTTACACATGAAGTCATCCTGGTATTATTGTAATTGAATGCCTTCTTCGACATGAAGTTGAAGACTGTCAATTAGGGTGGTTCACAGATACATGGTAAAAAAATAAAGTTCAAGCTAGAAACCAGGACACCCTCTCACTTTTTTAGACCTATCAATAGTATTATTGAGACAAAATTTCAGCTTCTTATTCCAACTGGAAGACGATGCTCACGGACTGTGTTACTTTGTCATATCCCGATAAATAGACATTAATTGCAGAAGTGAATGTGTCGAGCATACAAATGAATTTTATTTCAAGATAGATCAAATATTACTGTAATTTGACAACATATTTGACACAAGAACAGTTAGCCAGATGGAACTGTAAAATTTCAGTAGGTTTAATGAATTGGAAATGTCAAAAAATGTCAAAAAACATCGTCCAATCCATGAATATCGAATGTCAATTGTTCTTGTTTTATAATTTCAACACCCGTTACCGTTTTTGACTCCAGAAACTGCAAGGCTTTGCAAGCACTGCATCAACAGCAGACTCAACAAGAGTGAGAACAGCTTTCCTATTTGCCTTGACCACTTGGAGAAGAAACTGCTTTTCTTCTTCATCATTGGTGATGAATCGGTAGAATTCATCGAACAACTTCACACGCTCTCAGCCGCGTCATTCACCACTCTCAACTGCTGAATTATCTCTCTACCTTGCTTGTAATCCTCATTCTCGATCCATTTCTCTAGTGGAAGTGTAACAAAGGAATCACTCATCTTCAGGTATGACAGTAGTGTCAATGCTTACTGGTTTGTAAAATCACCCAAAATCCCTTCCTTTAGTACCGTAGCATCAGCTCTCACCTCCTTTCATCAGGCTTTGCAGTCATTCTGTCGACAATCTTCATTTGATCTGTTATAGGAAGTTGGTCTGAGAACAGCCCCAGACCTACAGCCTCATCTGAAAGGTACCACAAGTGGTTTTCTAGGACCTTCCTGGCAGCAATGTTGATCTCACAGTCAAAAGACTCATATTGTCCTAGACCAATCCAAAGTGACAGATCTTGTTCTGGAGCTTCAGCAGCAAGGGGCCTTTGTCCATGGCTTTGCGTAAACAGGACACCAAAGTTCAAAGATCAATTAATCTGAGTTTCTTCTTGAATACATCAGGTTGATCGCGAAAAAGGAAGATTTTGATTGCATACAGTAACTTGGCCATCCAATGTCCATGGTCAATTGACCCAGGGGCTCTCCAGTGAATTACTGAAGGCTGACGTCCAAGGACAACCACTGTCAGCTCAATGAGCTCTTGGTAGTTGTCTCTGATCTCTGAATCGGACTTTCTTTCAGCAAATTTCTTGAGAAAACTGATGCTGTTTCATGGGGGCTTCAGTGCCGGATATGACTTCCAGTCCTCGGAAGTTGACACGTGTCACACCTTCCCAGCAGATTTAAATCTCTTGAAGATTGGGATGTATGGTGAACAGATGGACTGCAGCACAAGGTGGACTGCAGCACAAGGTGAATACTTTGGCTAAAATTAATTCCTTTTCATGATGACGGCAGGCCAACCACAGGAGCTCTCAGCCTATTTGTCTTCCAGCAGAACACACTCCGTTGAAATACCCAGTGTTGACAGAATTGTATCAAAGCTCAAGGCTTGAACTTTGTCAACTGTGAGTTTTCACAAACTCAGAAGAATATGAACGACCATGAATTCATTGTATCCTGTCCCAAAGGCTAATTTGGGCACAAAGAGGAGCTTATCAACACCACCACCTGAAACCAGCACTGGCAGGCGATCGACATTTCCTGCTCCAAAGATTATAGGCAGGGTTTCCCAACCCAGTGTAGTACCAGTGGCTAATCTGGTACAAATTCAGATCTTACAGCTTCAGCATGCTGTGTCCTGGCTTTCTTACGCACTCTGTGGATGGTTCAAAGTGGCAGGGCAGAAGGGTCACAGCCAAGCACTGCAGCAATTGTAATGTAAAAATTCACTTCTGAAAATTCACTTCGGCAAATCTCGGCCGACAATTGCGTCAGCTCTACACAAGGCACCTAACCACATGTTAAAGTCCTCCCTTGCCAGCATGTCCGCCAAAACACAGGAAGTGGGCACCATGACCTTCAACAAGAACTGTACACTTTTTATTCCAAGTACCAGTAAGTAAGTAAGTATGATAACACAGCAGAAACTATTTCAAGCTCATCTCCATGACAAATGTTGACCAAGTTATACGGCCTCAAGATTTACAGCAAATACTACTATATGGTAATATTTATATGTCATTGAGCACCGTCTTCTAGTTGGAATATGAAGCTGAAATTTTGTCTCAATAATACTACTGACAGGTCTAAAAAACTGAGAGGGTGTCCTGGCTTCTAGCTTGAAATTTATTTTTGTGGACCACCCTACTGTCAATATTATTAGTTAAAACGGTTTAACTAAATTTTTTTATTCAATTGTAGACAATCATGCAAATGTAGGTAACCGATCAGTTATGCTGACTGCTGCTTCTGGGTTTTAGGTCGACCAGTGCAAATTAAAGTGTTCATAGCAGTTGCAACACGCAAATAATATGGATCGAAAGTAAATCCAATATTAGTTTGCTGTTTGGTCACATACAGTACATACGAATAAAATTACATTTTAAACTCGATTGGACCACAATTATTGGTCACTGAGGCTATTATGTACTGTCACATTATTGATGTATAGGCCTATCTGTGTAAAATTTGACGATTATTGGTAATGACGAAGGAAGTAACTCTTATAGATTTTATTTGGGATTTGTCATAATTAACTATTAGTACCTATTTCTTGGCTCGTATACATTCGATTTTTACAGAACAAAAAGATCCTGTCGAGACTCAAAGAGAAGCTAACATTAACAGAAGTGGTAAGGAGAAATGCTTTAGCTAATCTTTCCATCTTCTTCATATATTATACACCTAAACGCGCATGACTTCTGTTTCTTTCTTTTAACCAATTTCAAATCCTTGGTACAGATCAATTTCATGCAGTAGTAGTGCTGAGATTAATTCTAACTGCATTCTTAAATGAATTCATAGCTTAAGAATAATTTAGTAAGATCATATACAATCTGAACGTAAATTCTATTCTCCTAAAACAAAATTACTAGAATGCTCCGATATCTCACATTCTATATCCTTACTGATCACAATTCACCGATACCTATAATTTGTTCTCCAAATACGGTGATGAGGAGAAGGATAACCCAGAATAATCCGTACTACGGTTACAATGCGGGGATGATTTCATAGATTGCAATGATTAATTTACTGTGTACTCCTATTGTTATTTCAGAAAAGCTAGCAAACATACCAGTGTACGGACAAGTCCACAAAGAGAGTAAGCTAAGATTTGCTCTTTTACAAATATTGTCTACAATTTTGAATATTAAGACTGTAACAAATATATGATAGGCAATTTGGAAACTTGGGACAATTTATTTATCTAAAATGCTTTTATTTTTAATCTTCTTACTGTTAAGATCAACATGGCTTTGTGATTTTCTGAGTCCAGCTTACGTGTGCTCTTTGTAACACTACATTTCAAAGCCAATGTCTTTACAATATCAATAATAAATTTTAATTTAATCCTTTAATTACTGAATGGTGCATCATAAACATGAAGAACCGTGCTGAAGAAGTAGACCTACGTATCTGAATGGTGTCATTGCTTGTTGCTTTTGTGTTACAATGTCCCTTGTTCAGTTTTATCCAGTGCTATTAGGCGTTGACAGTTTCTGCGTGTTATTTTAAACTGCACATAATGTTTGCCCCAAAGTGTTATTTTCTCGTAATCAATTTAGATTCACAAATGGTCTAGTGGTTAAGAGTTCAGACTCCTACTCTGGCGGTCTGGGTTCGATTATGGTGAGAAAAGTCTTTGTGGGGCTCGGTAGTCGATTGGTTACACCAGGGGTGCACAACCTTTTTAAGCCAAGGAACACTAAACGATTTTTTAAACCCTTCGGGGGACAAGCAAGTGTGACGACGCAGCTTATGTCAAATGAATGCATGCCAAAATTTATGAAGATGATGTGCGCAGTAAAACATACAGTGTTATTTTCGTTCCTAAAATCATTTAGTTTTAGTTTCTATTTCTGTCAGGTGTCAATCATTTCTATTTAGTTTAAGTTTTAGTTTTTTAGTTTTCAATCATTTTCGTTTCCATTTCGTTTCTATTCCTGAAATCATTTTAGTTTTAGTTTAGTTTCAGTTTCTCAAAACCAAATCATTTTAGTTTTCGTTTTTCAAATCATTTTAGTTTTAGTTTTCGTTTTTCACATAATTTTACTTTAAATGTAAGTTCTGAAAAAGTAGGTTAGCTTACCTTTGATGAAGATGAAATTACTTGAGACCCATATTAGCGGGACTTAGGTCCGTTCAGGTGCCCCAGTTGTGCCCATCCGAGCATTTATAGTGTAAGACGATTTATGTGTAACGTGTACTGTAAACGTGTTGATGGACCAATAAACTGGTGGTTATGATTATGGTTATGATAAAGTTGGTCATAGACTCTAATCGCTTTATATATTCTGTAGAATCAGTCGTGTATGAGGTTCTTTTCTTGAAATGCAGGCATCCAGAGTCTGTATTGACGGGCTCTCCCTATCCTCCACTTTACGCTTAGACTGTTCTCTTGTGTCTACCTTCCTTTGAATTTAAGAGTGTGTGAACCTCGGCATGGTTATGACCTATGTGCGTTTTAAGATTTGTTGGATTTTTACCTGCAATAAAAAATTACAAAATATGTTTCTTATTGTGATTACTATATTTTCACGTACTAAAGTAAGGGTGTGTAGCCAAAAGACGGATGCGGAAAAAGTAGCGAGTATGATGCGTAAATTGCGTAGGTATACGTACCAGCTATGCGAACACCACACGGCTCTCCTTTGTCATTCAGAACTGTACATCGGCTTTTGTCGTTATCTTCTTCATATATAAAGTAATCCCATACAATACTTTCGCGTATCCTACCGGATAAAAGCTTTACTAGACTCATTATTAATAACAAATTTCGTAAACATGCACCCACAGTTTGACAGAAAGTGTAGACCGCAAACAGGAATAATTTTAGATATGTAGACATGCGCCGTTCAACTGCCGCGCCGATAATTTAATAAAAGAGATGGGCCGCCTTGGTTGGATTTTCATTTTCGAATCTTGTTTTTAATAAAATACATGGTTGGATTTTCAATACTTTTCGTTCCAAAAATCATTTTCGTTTTAGTTTTTATTAGTTTTACATCCATTCTTTTTCGTTTTTATTTAGTTTTCGTTTCAAAAATCTTTTTCGTTTTCCTTTTTATTTCGTTTCCATTTCTAAAATCTTTTTCCCCTTAGTTTTCGTTTTCGTTAACGATTGACTTTTCTTTTTCGTTTTTATTTCGTTTCCAATTCTAAAATCTTTTTCGTTTTAGTTTTCGTTTTCGTTAACGCTTGACTTTTCTTTTTCATTTTTATTTCGTTTTCGTTAACGATAACATCACTGAAAACATACCGTAACACTAAACATTAGGAATTATAGAGAAATGGATCTCATAGTACTTTTATATTACTACAATTATACTGATAGTTTTTTCCAATGACCACAGGGCACAAGTCAATGTGATGGTTGCGGTTGCATCTCTGAAATGAGCTTGGAGATGTCAGGTTGAATGTTCGTACTTGACACTGTAGACTTAATGTCAGTGTCGGATCTTAAGTAGTCGCTTTTCCTGTTGGACGTCGCGAGCCACATGACGACTCGTCGATGGCCTGATGTGGCCCGCGGGCCCGACATTGTGCACTCCTGGGTTGATTTATCTGCTGCTTTGAGGGTAAAGATCAATGTATCCTACGTAATGAATGAAGAAAATATATGTAATCTAGAAGACTCCCAATAATGCTGAAAACAATAGTTCAGGTATTAAAAATATTTGCGTTTACCGATAAGTCTCGAAAAATCTAAACCGTACATGTATGTAGGCCTATATTAGATAGTCGTCGTACAGGTAGCTGTATATAGTTGCACGTGAGTCGTGAGAAAGAATTTGCTGATATAGGCGTTTTGAGATTTGTAGCTGTTGGAGTTGATTGGTGCTGGGAAGGGGCACCGCCAGGCTAAACAAATTGGACGCACACTCCTTCTGTCCTCTCCCATCCACACCCGTCCCCCGTCCGCCGCTCGAAGTCATACACTGAAAATGACTCGGAGTGACTCAATAGTACAGTATAACTGTAAAGCATGCATAAATTACACACACAGTGAAATTGTCAAAACTATCGATGCGACGCCTAATCCTCGTGTGGATTCGATTTCATTTGACGCACGTAAAGTGGTTTTGTCGATTCATCAGTATAAAAATAATTTTCAACCATAATGCTGTCATAAGGTCAGTCCAACAAAGGGTCAATAAACTCACTAAATAATATTAATTTCAGATAGTGTTTACATGCACTTATAATATCTGATTGCAATTGTAGACATTACTGAAGTAAATGCCACGCATAGCAAAGTCGACGATATCAAGCAGACAGCGGTAGATGAAGATTTTTGTTCAAACCAAAAGGCCCAGAAACCTATCTCAAGTGTGAGTTCTCCAATGTGCTCTGTATAAATCTGTAAACTGAGTTAAACTGAACTGAATATTAATTTAAGTAATTAATCGGTTAAAACGGGTCTATCTGTCAACCGAGCTCGGATCTTCGCTTGACATCTCTGGACAACCCCACTGACACGACGCAGCGCTGTGAATAAACTGGTGCCCTGCGCCTAACTCTAGAGTAAAGCGCCTTAGAAATTTGAAGCTTACGTTTACGTTTACGATTGCGATTGAGTAAACATCGTTTTACAGCATATTTATGTGACGTAAAATGGTCTGTGGTTAATAATTGAAGTACACATCAAGTAATAACTATTCTAGGTTTCTTGCATTAATTAATTTCATAGAAGTAATTAACCCAGGCTACTTTGATTGCTTTCAGCAGTAACTGTTGTAGCCTACTCTCATTTCCAGTACTTATTAGCAACTGTTTCCTCTAAGAATAGATTTATTTTAGAATATTTGAGCAAAACCTCCATTGTGCAAATTGTTGACCTTAATCACAATTGGTTGATTCGACAGAAAGAAATCTATTTAGCCTGTTTGATTTGCATTAGTATGCATGCATTTATTCCACAGAACGTTGGTCTGGACGGCACAGTATATGTGGAGTTGAACAGATCCAACGAAAGTGGTGTTGTTCCTTCAATGCAACAACCGAAACAACAACTCTTCGAGAAATCGGTCTATGCAATGATCGACCACAATGAAAAGCCACCGCCTCCTCCACCCCCGTCTCCTCCTCGTCGTTCTTCATGTGCTTCTCCCAGATAGCAGCCTTCTCACTGTACGCAATGCCCGGACTCTTGCCTCCTCTCTTGATCTGACACCCCTCCTGGAAACCGGACTCGGATCTCTTTTGGACTACTCTCTGGAAACCCCCTCAATACTCACGGTCATACCGGCGCATCCTGCTTCGGTATTTCTTTCGTTCTCGCACAATTTTCTTCTTTTCAGTGACGTCCTGCCTTCATTAGGCTTTACAATTCCATAATCCTGTAGCACACCAGTGCGATTTCCCCCACTGATATGAACGTGTATTTCATGAATTGTACCCGTGCGACGATAGTTCGTTCAAGAAAGAAATAATGCACTATACATGGACGTTTTCCCAAAGAAAATGTGGAAAATATTTTACCGTCGGTAGAGTTCAAAAGACGCAAAGCAAAATCAAAAATATTTTGAACACTACTTACTCTAACATGCTGGCAACTTTTCATCACTATTAGAAAACGTTTTCTTAAAAATATTTTTAGTGTCATTTTCACTCCACCCTAATCAGCAGTCAACATCATATGAGGGACATGTGCTGTTGTATTACTGAAATCGTCTCCTACAGTATAAAGAAAACATGTTGAGCGAATATTAATTGTAATTTTATCCATAGCTTATTCAGACTCTTATTCGGAGATGCTGAGTATTTAGTTAAGACTATAATCTTACTGCGTTTGTCAGTTTGAATTAATAAAGAAAAGATTATTATTATTATTATTATTATTATTATTATTATTATTATTATTCTTATTGTTGTTGTTGTTGTTGTTGTTTTTGTTGTTGTTGTTATTATTATTATTATTATTATTATTATTATTATTATACAGACAAAGAGACAGACAGATAAGGACAGACAGACAGATAAAGACAGACAGACATACAGAGAAAGACAGACAAAGGCAAAAAGAGACAAGGAGCCATCGAGAGCAGATCAGAGACGATGACAGAAATATTGCGAATGAGACTGAAAGACCGACATACAGACAGACAAAGTCAGAGACATAAAGTGGGAGACGCGGATACAGACAACATCAAACCGTATACTGGTACTTACTGCCTGTCAAAGACATGAAACAGAGAAAACGGGGAAACAGACAGATATTAGCAAGGATACTGGTGTACCGTGATTGCCCGTTAAAGACGAGGACTTGCAGTGGCGGCGCCACGATTTGAAAAGTAGAACGGCAAATTAGAGGTTCTGGGGACGAAAGCTTTTAACAGACAAAAACTGGTACTGCGAGTCTGTTGTTGCCGTTGCCACCTTAAAAAGTGGTACGGCGTTGCTGCCGTTACCACCTTAAAAGTGGTACGCAAAAGCCGTACCACAAACATAGACGGCGCCGCCACTGGGTACTTGTAAGCGACTTGATTACTCTGCAAACGACAGTACACGGTCAGTTTACTCATCTTTTAAAAGAGTTCACTACGCGACGCAAGTGAAGAAGAAAACCCCAAACATCATTTTGCTCTTAACTGTTGTAATTAAATGTAAATGCACACGTTTTTGCTACAGGGACCGTATGGCCTCGACCCTGGTCATTTTTCAAATTAATTGATCGCGTGAGATCTTCCGCCAAACCATCCAAGGTAAAAGAGCACCACTCCCTCTTAGGTTCTAGTGTACTACCGTGCTTCTTCGAGATTCAAATATCTGAAATATGACACCATCGGGTGGCGAATATGAAGTCACAAGGAAGAGAGCCGCGTGGGACGTCAACTCTAACCAGTGTATTTAACTGGGCCAGCATAATTATCATTAACACGCTGGCATTTGGTTGTGCTTGAGAGTCGCTGTCAGAGCGTGGTGTTGACTTTAAAAAATCTAATTTCTACTTTTTATCGGTCTCGCTTTTATCTTAACATTCTTTTTTGTCCAATCTTACTCAGGAAATCAGATCAGACCGTTCCTATTTCATCTAAAATAACTACAACTGTCTCTAAAACGCCTCATATTAATTTTCCACGACACTCTGCCAGTTATCCACGTAGGTCCTATGGCTCACTGACTAATGCCATGACGTCGGCTAATATGTCTCGCTGATGACCATTCACGTTATTCGTTTTTATAACTTTCTATCTGAGTACATAAGCAATACGGTTATTATATCTCAGTTGTATTAGCTTATCATGAAGATCATCAGCTTATCTCGTGGTATCAAATTACAGAATGAAACTTTTAGAGAGTCGACGCGAGAAGAGGATGTGGAGACGTAGCCTAGAAGATGAAAATGCACTTCGTATTATCGTATGGACAAAGATGGAAGAGCCAACCAAGTGATGATCGGGATCCCTCATGGGAAAAGAAGAAGAAAATGACCACAAAAGAATTGTCCGGAGACCATCAGAGACATTAAACGAGGCTCGAAGACTGGAGATGGACGGAGATAAATGAGAAACTGAGTTGCCAGATTTGCAGATCTGAACGAAGAGTATCATGAAGATTGAATTCGACTGATGGCATAAATTATGTGATGAGATTTACACAACGCTCTACGCTCACTTTGGGAGTATTGCAGAAGTGAGAAAATGTGTTGCGGAAGGTCATTTTTGTTGAAGCGCTGAATGATTTAATTTTAAATTAATCGTTAGTAAATAAAATGTTAAATACCACTTACGTCAGTTCCTTCGATAAGGGGGTCAAAGTGGTTGATGACAATTATACCACCTGTTGTGTTAGACTTAGAGCTAAACAAACCAGTGCATATTTTAACAGATTTAGACTACTGGGACAAAATCTGAGGTGGCTCTGGTTGATGACCTTTTTTGCAAAATTTATCTCTTCGATTTGATGACATTTTATGGGGAATTCATCAATGCGTTTTACTACTAGGACCAGTGATGGGCAATAGTTAACTAAATAGTTGCTAACTTTTAGTTTAACTAAATTTTTTAAGTTACGGATGAAGTTTAACTAAAAAATAATAGTTTAGTTAAAACCATAGTTTAACAAAAAAATTTTAGTTGCTAACTAAAAAGTTTAACTAAAAAATTAGCAATATGCAACTATTTTTCCACAATGAACATTGAGCACTGTCAACAAAAAAACATTTTAACACTGCATGGTTTTCAAATTCACACACTACTTACAGTACACCTGTAACTGTATGCCAGAACACTACACATTGCATATAGTTTGAAGGTGAAATTGTCATTGACGCTTTACATTATTACAGTTCATTAACCTCTGTTATTGTGAAAATGTTCGTCGTAAAAAGTTGGAAAAAAGTTGGAAAAAGTTTAACTACTTTTTTTAGTTTAGTTAACTAATTTCCAAAATCAGTTGCCAACTTTAGTTAAACTATTATTTTTTAGTTGGAAAAGAGCTTTAGTTTAACTAAAATAAAATAGTTTAGTGCCCATCACTGACTAGGACAAATCTTAAAACTCCTGCAACATTTGTCCCACTAGTTATACAGTTTCAATATACATTGCCTGGGACAAATCACCCTAACTACTGGGACAAATCCTAAGACTACTGGGACATTTGTCCCACTAGTTATACAGTTAAAACATGCCCTGAAACAAACTATGACAAAAAGTAGCAGGCCCTACATCAACAGAATGGTGTAATAGTTTGAGGCGTTTCTTTGAAAAAAACACACTGAAAACTTGATATGAAACTCGAATTTATTTTAACAGACCGAGAGAAACAAATTTGAATTTATATTATAATGTGTCACATATCATTTAGAATAATTAGCGTTGATAATGTAACTAGGTTTGTAAATGCATGCATTTGTTGCATGCAGTTTGCATACTTTTCTATTGTTTCTTCGATCTCACCATCCGCAGAGCAAAACTTAGCAAAATATTTGAAAGATTAGCCTACACATGGCAGTGTCTGTAAACTTTGAAACATGTCAGCTGTTAGTAATGGATGCCCTAAAGCAGTGCTTTTTTTCTAGAAAAAAAGGTTGCGGAATGGAACAATTATGGGCAGGCTAAAATCTCGAGAAAACGGGGTTGGGGGTTGGGAGGGGTCTCAGTAAACACTGAAAACAGTTCAAAACACTGACATTAAATTAAAATTACTAAATAATTGTTTCTATTACTGAAATAAATTATTTTTAGTACCTGAAAAAGGTACCGGAACGCCGTTCCGGCTGAAAAAAGCACGGCCCTACTGTAACAGTTAGCTGAGGATTTATTTCTTGCACCGCAAAAGATACTATAAAAAGTTTAATACTTTCGTTATTTTAATCATTACAGAAATCCTACTTAATTTCATGCTAGCGAATTTCCACTTATCCTTTTTACAGTAGCTGCCAGCAATTTTGGGTACATCCATCGCTCTTAGTTGGTAGAAGAAGCATCGTTCAGATAACCAGGTCGAAGCAAGGCAGACACACCTGAAGTCTGCTGATTGGTCGTGGAGCTTAGAACTATATCTGGAAACCTTTCCACCTCTGCAGATGGACGAACCTAAAATGTCTGTCAGGCTTTGATCATATGCGACCGTGCATTTTCGAAAATCACATGAAAATCACACTTGGGCAGAGTCGAGAACTAACTGAGAAATGCTGACTTGGACACGTTTTCCGTCCAGTCATTAAATAAAAACTACTGAGCAAATTCCGCAGACGTTGAACTAATCAATGAAATGACAAAAGAAGGGATACATTTGGTGCAATCCAGCATGCGCTAGATAGGTTTAGCGGGACACACGATCTGTAGACGAGCTTAGAACAGACACCGCTGGCTACGTGTTTGTGGGAACGACAACACTCCGAAGAAAGATACGACTTAGCGATCGATGATGTCGATGACAATAATGATGATACTGACAACGATCATCATAGTGATAATGATGCCAATGATGATGAACGTAGTCAAATTTAAAACAACGAGAACCAAGTAAGGTAAACACATAGAAATCACTGTCTTAGTAAGAAATACGTTCGTCAGAAGATAAAATAAAATCTCTCTCTAATAATTACTATGTTGTCTTAGAGTCTACGACATGCATAATAACGTCGCGACTTAGTTCTCAGGCTGCATAGCTGCAATGCGAAAACTGTTAATTCAGATACAAAACAATAAAGGAATTTAACAATGGACTGTAGTTCCCATTGTCTGACGTTGAATGCGAGGAAAACTATAAAAGCAAATGGTTGCGAAGTACCACATTGACTTTTCTTACTCTTTATTATATATCTGATCTGTAAGTAGAGATAAAATGTACGTATAATTCCAGAATGTGTTTTTTTCTGTATAAACCAACAAATTATTACTGATGCAGTGCATACTATGTGACTGCGTGAAATACAACTATTAACATAGCAAAGCTAAAAAGTACTGAAACTTTAAACAGGTTACACCAGCTGAGGAATTGTTAAGCGTTTTGCAAAGTAAAACATAGTTTATCGAAACCGAGGTCAAACATGCGCCGAAAGTTCCTGTGAGGAACAATTCTATTTTTTCCTGAATCACCGAACGTCCGCACTGTGCTTTTCGACTCTCTCTGTCATTGCCACAACCTGTAAATAGTATAAATCATTGTCAAACTGGTATTAAACAGAAATTTAACTGAGATAGTTGCAGATAAGTAATATTTATCATTCAACTTTTATTTCTTTGTTTGCAAATTCTGACTGAAACGGTTGAAATATAATTTAACTTGTCGTATTTTTTCTGACAGTACCCATAAAGGTCTTTCATCCAAAGATACACGTGGAAGTATTCTTCATAAATTCTTTCACTTTTCTTTTGTCCTGGTTAAGCAGCCATCGTTGATTTTTTGTCTTAACTAGGGGTTCCCTGACTAAGCGGGGCTTGTACCCAGTGATGGGCACTATAGTATTTTGAAAATAGTTTTCTATTTTCAAAATAGAAAATACTATTTTATTTTGCGTTTTCAAAATACTTTGAAAACTATTTTGTAAAAGTATTTTCAAAATAGTGTCAAAAAGTGTTTTTGGAGATATCAAAATACTTTTCCAAAATACTTTTCTGAAGGCCTTTTCAAAATAAATTAATAAATAGTCTTCTGGTCACACCAAATACTTTGCGTGTGTCGGGATGAATATATATATATATATATATATATATATATATATATATATATATATGTATATATATATTCAGAAGATTATTAATTTATATAATAATTTATATAAAATCAATGCTTCAGTCTATATCGGGATGGCAATTCTGCTGTAGTCGTAATCGCAATCTCCAGAACTTCTAAATCGTCACCTGAAGGCCAAGCGCCGGGCTTCAGCCTATTCACCAACGCTACGTCAAATCAGAGAGTGTTTTCGAAAGAGTAGCCCAAAGGTGATCCGAGTCCGGTTTCCAGGGAGCCAGATCAAGAGAGAAGGCAGAGCACCTGCTAAGGAGGCTGTCGTTTAGAGCGATAAGAATTGGAAGTCGGAGGATCAGAAATCAGAGTATGAGTACTTGAAAAGGTGAGACTTCAATTTTGAGTGGAAAGCCCGGGTGATGATAGATAGACGAACATGAGGAGGAGGATGGAGGACGGTTTGCAATGATGATGGGGGAACTGAGAACTGCGTAATTCAGGGGAGATCGTTTAATTAAAAAGATCGTTTATTAAAAGTTTAATACTTTAAATAGTTTAATACTTCCAAAGCCGTGATGCTGTGTTGGACATGGCTCGGTTGGAGAAATTGAGACGAATAGTGACTGGATGAGGGGTCGAGAAAGACATAGATAGGAGGATGAGCGGGTGGAGCAGGTTGACTGGATGGTGAAGCGATCACGGAGGTATCTCGGCTGTGAAATTTGTAGGGAGTTGTAGGTTGGTGATATAATTTTGAAGTAGAGTCACTCTGGGATTGTTAGCCAATGAACTGATTAAGGATGGGAGTGATATGATGATGTTAGGGCGTTCTAATAACAGCCATGGCTAGTGAGTTTTGAATAAGTTGAAGACGCTTGATTTGGGTGGTTTCAAGGTTGAGGTCGTACCAATTCACCGGGGTTGTCACAGAAGGCAACTAGAACGAGAGGTTTGTTCAATCAGTGTATGGCTTAGGTAGTACAGGGTACGATCCTAATTTTAAACGAATCTGTTCATAATCCCAGCCGCTTTGTTAGGCTATATGCTAGTCTATTCGGAGGCATAGCCTAGCTGGTGTCTTTTGGAGCTCAAGTGGATTTCTTGACAAAATTTTCATCTGCGGGACAAAGTCTGAGTGAGAGTTCTATACGTCCCATTATTTAATAATATGTGTTTAATTTTAACTCTAATACATTTCAAGTGACATTCTTGCTATGAAATTGAGGATTAATTGACAACTATCGCCAGTGTACGAATTTATCATTTGTCATGGAATTTCCGAGCACTAGTCCAGTGAAAAGCGGGAGAAATCGGTCCTCGGCGATAACAGTAACTGTTGTATTCTTACGACTGTTGAAAACCAACCAATAAGAGTGATCCTGCAGCTGCTGCCAACACACGCGATACTGAAAGTGCCTCTACCAGTGGGATAACCATTGTTTCAAATCGTAAAATCTGTGGACCAAAATGGAAATGCTATTATAGCTGTCTGCCCTGTTTGTCATGCTGGCAAGAAACCGTTGTCTGGAACTACCACAGCTTTTTACCATAGGGGCAATTTAAGTCGATCAGTGTATAATGAAAATGTGCTTTTGTTGAGATTTTATAACTTATTGTACAGACGGTTTATAACGACCTATAGCGCTGGCTGGTTAGCAGCACTCCAGCATGTTCTAGTTAAAACAAACTGCTTAAACTGGTCAGAACAGTAAGTGCTGCTACTTGTATGTCTAGTCTATCTTGTAACGAATTGTTACACGGATATAGGGCCTAGTGTGAGCCCTAATATCTTTCTTTGTTAAATTTACTCATATTTTCCGATGCTTTAAATTAATTTTTACAGTCGAAGTAGGGCCTACTGAATGTTCAGACAAGTCATAAGAAACTACAGATCACAGATCACTAATGCAATGCAATGTAAATGTACACGCTAGCGAGTAGCGACAAAAATTCTACTAGTTTATCTCTCTCAAAAGTATTTTGAAAAACTATTTTCAACAGTATTTTGAAAATACTATTTCATTTTGTATTTTCTAAATACTTTTGAAAAGTATTTTGTAAAAGTATAGTATTTTATTTTGTATTTTCAAAATACTTTTGAAAAGTATTTTGCCCATCACTGCTTGTGCCCCTTTTGGATCTCCCTTGTTCACTGGTCAATGTACGAGGGTACATTTTAATCTTTGAATTGTTGTCTCAATTGAACTCTTGGGATCAATATAAACATTGAAGAAAGTAAAGAAAGGTCCATAGAACTCACAAATGTTGAATATGGCAAACCAAATCACATTTGCAACGATACTGATGAATCAGACAAACATTGTACACCTATTGAGAATTTCGTGGGAAGGTTTTGAATCAAATGAAAACTATATTGTTAGATAAGAAAAACAAAAGACACTCTAGCGAGTAGCGATAAAAGTACAACATGTTGATCTCTCTCAAAAGTATTTTGAAAACTCTTTTTATAGTAGTGGTAACATCACTGGCGTGAAGAGCAGTAGGTAGCGGGATCGCTTCCCGCAACTCTCCCAAAGGTCCACTCAGCCTATCATTCGCGAGATGGCCCGTTGTTAAAATGAGATGTAGGACGTGATGTGCGCCTTGCATGGCTGCCGTATACAGTTAAAATTCGATTCCTGTAATAACTTGTGATCATACGTTCATGCTGATTTGTAATCATGCAGCGAAATTGTCAGTTTAAAAATATTAAACGAAAGAATATTATTATTATTATGTTCTTATGACACGAAGCTCGTAAAAGATGAACTCACGGCCATGGACACGAGGACAGCACTTAACAGTAGCCTAACTTGTAATTTTATGAAAAATAATGGTCAGCGTTGATTTCCAAATATACTTGGACTTCTACAGTTGTTTAAAATAGTTCTTACACAAACATCTTTCAAAAGCAGTTAATAAAGTTACAGCTTGTGATCATTATCAAGTTTTTGTGACACACACACACATTCACACTCACACTCTCACTCACAGACTCACACACACACACACACACACAGACTCACACACACACACACACACACACACACACACACACACACACACACACACACACACACACACACACACACACACACACACACACACACACACACACACACACCTACACACACACACACACACACACACACACACACACACACACACACACACACACACACACACACTCACACACATTCGAATGATCTAACAACGAATTACCACTGGTAACTTGAATTCCATAAATCGATTAACCTGATGGTTTATTCTTCGTATGTTACGCCAGTGATTAGAGATTGGTGGCAAAAACTTTAATGCAACGAAAGAACTTCTTGATCACTCTGTATAGGGGTCCAGTGTTTAATCTAGTCCCCCTCTTCTGGGAGGGGAAACAAAGTTTGTGGGGGCCAACGAATTTACACATGAGTTTTTCATCCATCTTCACAGAGTTTCAGACTTTTTTCAAATTTCATCTTCTAAAAAAGTTCATGACCTTTTATTTTTTAGACATTTGTTCCACTTTCCAGACTTTTTCTATACGAATTACTCTCACAAAAGGTTGATGATCTTTTTTAAGGAATTCATCTCTCAACAAATATATAACTCTCTGGGGGGAACATGTATCCTGGGGGTTTTCCTTCCCCAAAAGGTCTCTTCATAATAACATTACTGGCCTCTGGGGGGCATAAATCTTGGGGGATTTCCCACTCAAAAGGTGTCTAGATTAAATACTGATAGGGGTCTATGCATACCGAATTCTTTTGACTAATTGTCAGAAACCATGATAAAAAAGGTTCCTCGGGCGTTTAACCTGATCAACCTCTCTCTGTTCTCTCTGGCAACCGGACTCTGACTTCTAATGAACAATGATCTCTGAAACGACGCAGCGCTCGAGAATAAGCTTATACTTTTGCGTTTAGCTTTAGAGTAGCGCCCCAGAAATTTGGATTTACAATTACGATTACGATTAAGTCCTGCAACCCATAGGCGTAGACTCTGGGGTGGGGGCAGCCGGGACACGTGCCCCCAATAACTGAGGAGCCGGGGCAATACTCCCCAAAAATCCTGCAACCGATGATATCGCTCTAATAGTTATTCGCATCACCTGTACATATCGACTTGTTTGAATAATCTCACTTTATTTTGTAGCCTACTGAGCATTTAGCCTGAAGAATAAATGTTCAGTCATTTCAAAAGGCAAACTGATCATTAATTGTTAACATTTAAACTTCTCTGTTCGATCGTTCTTGCCTAATAATATGCTCACACTGGTGCCACAGTCACAACTGAGCTTAATCTTAGTCTTGTTCCTTAATGTTTATTCTCACGTGATATTGAACCGGTTTCTTGATGCCCACCGTAACAACCCCCTAGACTGGTAGCTATCGACTTCTAGCGCTCACAAAATGAATACGTAATAAAATGGATCCTAAATAAAATGATGAATTTAAAATAACGAAGCAGTTTACCACTTGCGAAGCATCCCGATGAAGACTAAAGTGACAAGACTTTGGCAAAGATACAGATTATGCCAATGATGTACGATGACGGTGGCAGAGGAGGATTTCGGGGTAGTTGTGGAATTGGTACTTCCGTCCTTCGATTCTGTGTCCTTCGATTTTGTGTCCTTCAATTTTGTGTCCTGCGATGGCTTTTTCTCCACCTCTACAACAGCAACAGTTACGAATATCTTCATCTTGCTCGTTGTAGGCCTATCATATAATTATGCGGTGTCACCAGCGCAGCAACATCATGACAACTATATTTTTATGCGTAGATGTTGAATTATATTTATTGACTTCTGGTAATTTAGAAAAACGGGTTCGATCATAAGCTACATCTTGCTCGCTTCGTTTGCCATGTATTGTGCTACAGTAATTTAATGCAGTTTAACCTTACATGTTTCTTCGATTTAGCAAAGTGACAGGAAGATTAAATAGCCAAAAACGATTAGAGTGTTGTCTGTTAGTAAAACAAGTCGTGTCCATGCATGTATCAAATGAATATAAAATTTAGTAACGTGTTTATTGGTTTTATCATCTAACATAAATGTTGAGTGACACGGAGGAAGATAGCTAATGCGTTTGAATGGAGATCTTATTATGGGTTTCGATTCGACCCACACCTCTACGTTCAAAAGAAGGTTTATCGCTGTCAAATAACTAATCTGTTATTACCTTATCGTGTGAGAATCATCTATAGTATACAGGCTACGCCTTTGCACAGTGATTCCGTTTCACGTAAGCAAGCAGTGTGGTCTACCAACTAAGTGTCATGGCACCAGGAGCTTAACGCATATCAATCGCTTAAGCAACTAACCTGGTGGCTCTATTCTAAGCGTGCAGCTGTTAGGAAATTCTGGAATGTTCGTTGCTGTTGGGCCTGGTGGTTGGCCTATGTTCTCCAGCGTAAACTTTGGCGTGCACGTAAGATTGTATGGTGCATCAGTTTTATTGAATTGCACAGTAACAGAACTTGAGACTGAACTAGTCGCCGTTGTATCAGTTGTTTTCAGCTTGTTGTTTGCGTTGCGCCACTCTAACTTAGGAGACCAGAATCCACTGAAGCCAATACTGCAGTTTACTCTCACAGAACCATTTTTTTCTTCGTCCTTTGAGCACTTGGGTCCTTCATCTTAAATAAAATAAATTATTGTAAATATTCATATAAAAACACGGATTATGGAGCAGTGACAAGTTGAGTGCATTAGATTGGAAATAATATTTAAGACAGTAATAACTACTCGTATAGGCCAATGCCATTAATTTTCGAGATCATGCGATAATGAAACGGTGCAGATATTCTAAATCATAGTGCAGCCTTTGATCATTTGTTGACTGTAAAACGTATTTATATATTTAGAAAATTTTGTATAAAATTATACATCGTTCCTGAACAGAGCAGTGAGGGCATGAATACTTACCTAGTACAGTGACCTGTGCAAAATAAGCATGCTCAAGTTGTGTTTTATTGGGATAGCATCTATATGTTCCAGAAGTCTTTTCCGATAACTTGATTAACAGGTTGAAACGCGGCTTTACAGAATCATCGATTGAAATAAAATTCGCATATTCTTCGCTGATAATAGACCCCGCATATATTGTGGTCCTAGTATAAGTAGATGTAGGGATAAAGTCCCATCTCCCCTGCTGGCTTCCTGACGCTGAGCAGTTCAACTGAACCTTCGTACCGTTTACCCCAGCAAGATTAAGCGGTGTTGTAGCTTCGTCAAGACTGTACGCTAAATAAACAAGGTTTCAGTATTTAATTTTAAAATTGTTGTAGTTGCATAACTACGCTTTCTAAAAGCAAGGTTCCGACAGAGTTTAAGCTGTTCAACTTAAATCAACGTTTACTAATACCGAATATTAAACTCGACGTCGGTGTGGAATTGTCATTCATTTGAATGTGGAAATTGTGTCTTGTAATCGGTACTTTGCAATCAATGATCTCCTTCTGTTATAAATATTACCTTTACGAATATCATTCATCAAATTTCCGGGCCTCTGTTAGTCGAAGACTTCTCTTAGAATTTTTAGCAAAGCTGAGAGAGAGCTCACTTTGCAAAATAGAATTGCTAAAATAGGCTGCCGGCTAAAGAAAGAAGCTCAATGACAGACGAAAGATGACGCATGACCTCTACTGCCCTCTTCATACGCAGACCTACTGGTCTGCGTATGAAGAGGGCAGGGTGTAAAATACGATAATTCCTAGAGCAACTACACTAGCAACTGATATTTAGCAGTTTCTATATTCAAACTAATACCGAAGGAGATGGTAATGTAAACAAAAAAGCAATTGAGACAAATCTAGGCTAACAAAGAATATGCATATAGGCTCAGATAAAACGAAATTAGAAAGCAACTTTAATCTCAAGTAGGTAATGTAAAAGCCTTCTTTATCATCTACGGGCGATGTTAACAAACAAATTCCAGTAACTGCTAAACCCCATCGCTCATTCTTCCTAAATAATTTCGTTTATTATGAATCAAAGTTGACAAACTCAACTTCTTACAGAAAGAGTATGCTACAGTAAAACAACATTAGTGTAGGTTAGTCTACGAAAGGTAGAATACTAGCTAGTTCCTGGAACATGTCGGAACAAAACTCTATGTATGAAGTAGTGATTGGGAATAGGCCATGGGTAGTAGGTACAATTTCTCGATATAGAGAGCGAAGAACGGGCTGGGGTTACGTAAAACCGCCTGTGAGAGTCTGCCGTCGGCCTCATCCATCATTTAGTACAAGTCGGGTTGTTGCATCGAGATAAAGTCCATTCTCTGCATTCTACGTAGGAACGCCGTAATCTGTTGTAATCACACAACAAGGCAAGACCACGCCATGCTGGAGAGGCATAGAGTAGTTTCCCAATTATTGCAGCATGGGTCACCTCGTGAATTGCATTAGTGGGAGTCCATGGTCACCTAAGATTCTTATAGCATGCAAAGAGCTGGAGCAAGTTGCGATTAGAATAAAATTATGATATAGAATAAAATTATGATATAGAATAAAAAAAATTTTTCGATCTGCGATAGACTAGTTCACTGTACCCTAGTTAGTATACTGTAGCCTATTTCCCTATTACACTGTATACTAGAAATATTGTATCACCATAATCGATAATGGCGAGTTACAATTATACATACATACATACAGTATACATAAAGAATTTAAAAATCCCCACAATTCTTATTTTTCAAATTCTGAATTTACCAATTTTGTAGGCCCCTGCGGATTGGGAGGTCCTAAGCTGTAGCTTTTTTTTAGCTTATGCCTAAATCCGACATTGACCTTGTTCTAGGGTAAAGTAGCAATATTTTCAAACATTGGCATTGATTAATTTAAGCACCTGTAGCAGAGTATTTGATTATTTGGACTGATTTTAGTGCATTATTGTTTCGATTAAAGTCTGTTGAATACTAGGCAACTTGGGCCAGATCATCTATGGCATTCTATGCTACCTCTTGGGCCAAATCATCTATGTTACCTACCAATGAAGCAGAAACCTAGGATGATCCATAGCAGCAATGTTGATTTTGAAATGATACGAAATGCCGTTGATTCAATATTTCCAGATTTTTTTCTGAGTAGAACTGACGAACGATGCATGATTTTAATAAGTGAACAGCTCCGTTAGCCAAAAAGAAACTTCAGTGCGGTCCTGGAAACAGTCGTGTGTCTTTTCTTGTCCGGTTGACTTTATTGTACAAGTAACGAATTTCTGGATTCAACCAAGAAAAGCTGTTCTTCCTAAAAATAAAAGAAACCATAAGAAACTTAATTATAGAGGATTGAGCTTTGAAGGCTGGAAAGGTCATCTCTTGCCAAACTCCGCAAAATGTCGGCATTGATCATATCCCTAAAATAGGTTTGTAAAAGTCCATATACAATTTATACATACATATTCCAGTATTCCTTCCTCTACACAACTCCCTTTCTTGAGCTGTCCTACAATTCGTCGCTGACTTAAAGACTTAGATAGCGACGGCTGGACTTCAGAAAGGGAAATCTTATGGAGATGGTCTTGCTAAGACTCATCTTTAGCATCTGTGACGCGTTTGATTCCCGGTTGTTGCACTGTTGAATTTAATATCGACGCTTGAAGCGATGGATAGTATCATCTTGATTGCACTTCAGACTTGACTCTTTGTGCTGCGTCCTGGATGAACGGGCAACGATGATGACAGTCGGCTTTTGGGAGGAGGTTTGGAAATCAGTCCCATTCGGTGTTCCACATGGTTCAGTACGAAAGCCGCTTCTGCAATCCTTTTGACAATCGATTTAGCTCCATAAGCGTCTCAAGAGTAATTTTTTATGGAGTATTGCAAATTTTTTTTAGGGCAGCAAAACGTTTCATGTAACAGATCCAAGGTTGTCTTTTATATATATATATATATATATATATATATATATATATATATATATATATATATATATATATATATATATATATATATATATATATATATATATATATATATATATATATATATAAGACAACCTTGGATTGTATATATATATATGTATATATATAATATAAATAAGTTCCTCATTTATTTTTAGAAAATTAATCGATCCTCTATGACTCCGCTTCAAAGAACAACTGGTTCCAAATTTGAAGTGATCAATGTACTATAAGCCACTTTTGTGAGTAATATAAAATCACAAATTCATGTTCGTCTGAAACATTTATTACATTATGGCTCATTCGACCCTGGTGCTGTAGGGGGCCTAACAATCAATGTTTTGGTGACCATTGTTAGAAACTGGCCAAAATGTTACAATTGCTTCTCAATTTTTTTAGCAATTCCAAATAAGTACATTATGACTTGTATATGCATTAATTCCTTACAAGTTTGACATGTTTTATCAAGAAGGCGCTGGAAAACAATATGAGATGTATTCTAGAAGCCGATTTCAAACCAGAAGAGAATAGTACACTTCAGAATCTGTTGAATGTCGCTAAATATGGAGCACAACAACTTTAATTTATGAGCTTCCGACAAAATTTCAGCCAATGTAAGGCTCGTATGAACTTGATGACTGTTTCAACAGACAGTTCTAGAAGTCAACGTCATCAATTTCTAAAACGATGTTCGCCTATTTAATGTCTTTAGTTTATTGAAAAGCATTGATCGCTTAATATATTGCATACCTCCTTCAGGTGATGAACAACCTCTAACAGTAAAAAGTGTTGATGAAGAAACAGGAAGGCATCAAACTGAATAAAACTGACTAGACAGCCTAAATGATGACGAGTTCAATGTGGAGATACACTGAAGTATGACGTGAACAAATGATAATAACTTAAATGACGTCATACAATAATAAAGAGCTGAAGGTGAGACTAGATGGAGAGGATCTGAAACAAGTCACTGAGTTTGCGTACCTGGAAGGATTAATAACGGAAGATGGCCAATGTAGAAAAGACATAAGACGCAGCCAAATGAGGAAGCAATCGAAAATCGTAACCGTAATCTCCAAACTTCTAAAGCGCCACTCGAAGGCCAAGCGCAGAGCACCTATTTACTAGCGCTGGACAATTGTTGGTGAGCAACTTCTCCAAAGTCGGTATACGCAGTGGCTAGAAGTAGATTCGAACCTGCAATCCTCCGGTTACAAGGCACCGAACATACCGCTGGTAACACAAGATTACCTCCGGTCTTCCAGTTTTACTGTTACCATTATGTACTTGTTCTTTTCACTTGGCTTATATAAAATGACTAGTGTATTTTCCCGTCATAATTATGACGTTGGTTAAAATGCTCTGAACGCCGTCGTCAAGACGACCGTCGTCAAGACGACAGTATAGTGACGTCACAAACGGTTTCACAATAGAACAGAAAGGCTTTGTGACGTAGCGTTATACCAGGACAAATTTGCATATAAGGAAACTATTGTATATGACATTGTATAGATACCTGGGACTCAGATTACTAAAGGGATATGAAGCCGATGAATATAGGATCTTTAATCTAGACTATGTGTGTGACTATGTGTGTGGCTCACATCCGGGACCTTTGCAACACCGGCTAGTCAAACATGGGTCGCTTATAGCTGGCTTAACTAAATAAAAACACCTTTATCAATAGCTGCAGGATTTTGGCATCCTGTATGTTACTTAGTTTCAGATTATTTATTTATTTAGACTGTCCATAATTTACTTTAATCGCATAATTATGTCCTTAATAAATAAATCGCTAAAAGAATCTAGAGCGATTCCGAGAGTGTTTACTTCTGCTCTGAGCCAAGTCGCCTCTCTCCTAAGGACCCGGATGTCACTTTTCTAAAAATAGACGGCCACAAACATCGCCTGCGATGAATCAGAAAAGAAGAGCTCTGATTGGCTGACGCTTTGCCGCTTCATATCCCTTTAGTAATCTTAATCCCAGATGATCCTTTACTTAATTGGAGAACCTTTCGTTACTCTAAGTGTTACAAACTCATGCACTTTTAAATTATTAAGTACACACACGCTGTATAATTATTTCTTTAAAGGACAGTTGTCAAGAGGAACCACTTAAATACTTGCTATCCATTATTCAAGAGATTTGTTACACGCGAGTAGAGATAGTAATAATTTGTTTATTAATAAATGCTGTTTAATAATAAGTGTCATACAATAAGTCAGATCAATATCAATTACACACATTCTATAAATCTTCAAAATAATTCAAACTTCTCGAACTGCTTTGTTTCACACCAGACATATGCGACAGTTCAATTATGAATTCAGCATTGCTGAAATATTGTGATACGGCCTGACTATGGATTCCGACTCCCTCACCGGTAACACATCACACCTGCTCTTTATTTACTACCTAAGCTTCCACAGCTTATCAGTTTTAAGCTGGTAATTGTCACGTACAGATTATAATCATTCAAGTTTGCACCTATTATGCCTGGCTAGATTTTGTTGAGGAGTTCAATAGCGGTATTGAATTCCATGTCTCGAGCCAGCGTGGACCTATTATTCAGTTTGACTCATAGGCGTATAAAAATTATCTGCACTAATCTGAAACACGCTCTTTATTTAGCCTATCAATCCGTTCCAATAGGCTGTCTGTCGTTTTCAGCCAAGTTATTTTAACCTGACTACGATCAGACCCGAGTAAACTTTTAGTACTGAGCAGCGGCCGCGCGTACTTAGCCTAAATGCATCCAGTGTCGACAGATTTAATCGATCTAATGCGCAATGTGTTTTACAGTACTGGACTAAACGTGTCATAACTTAATAAAATTTGAAGACTGTTACGACAACACTTAAACAATGGATTCAAGGTTTCTGATTATTTGGTTAGGAAAGTTAAATCTTATTAGAATATAATATCAGTAGGCTATATAATTATGCGATTTAGGTTGTGGAAAGTTGCGTTCAATCGATTCAGTTCGCACTGTGATAACATTATCTATACATATAGTTTCCTTATATGCAAATTTGTCCTGGTATAACGCTACGTCACAAAGCCTTTCTGTTCTATTGTGAAACCGTTTGTGACGTCACTATACTGTCGTCTTGACGACGGTCGTCTTGACGATGGCGTTCAGAACATTTTAACCAACGTCATAATTATGACGGGAAAATACACTAGTTGATATATATAGGCCTACATTTATATCTAAAAAAATCAGTTATAACGCGCCAAAATATGTAGGTTAACGTTTTCATTCTGTGCAACTATCAGTTAACGCAGCGAGTTTATTGTGAGTTTTCTACAGCAAGTTCCTTGGCTATTTATAAATTGATGCAAAAATCAAATAGATCATGCATATAGTTTCGCATAATTATTTTCATATTGTTTGTTTGCATTCACATTGAAAAATATAATGTGCTATCATATGATTTCGCATATCATATTGTTAAAAAACACGTTAAATGATTGTGCCTCAGAATTAAAAAATTAAGTTGGCTACCCAAGAATCAAATACGTTTGTGATTAACTACAGTGTAGTAAAACCTCTTAATTGGTTATCAATTCCATTTTGTTATCAACAGCTGTGTTTTCGGAAGCCATCGATGGGTATTTAGTTACGGAGTCTCGTGTCAAGATTGTTTTAACGGGAGACAGAGTTGAGTTGGACTGCAACGCCAACGCATCCCGCCCACCCGACTGGTATCTCAAACGTTATGGCAGCAATGCCGATGAATTAATCAATACAAATTCAAATATTTCACATGCGTACAGAATATTAAGTAAGGACCTTGGCCATGTTAGTCTTATTATTGATTCTGTGCTTCCAACACTCGCCGGAAGATATGAATGCCTCGACATAGACCTTAAGTACAAGCTCTCCGTGGAGGTGACCGTTGTGGGTAAGAACATTTTTGCAACATCATTAAAACAATTTAAATCACTGCTTTTCTTGGAAATAACGACGACGACTGTGATAACGTTGATGGTTTATGAAGACGAATTGATTAAATGGTTAAAACGCGAAATGTAGTCCTAGTAGTTGCAATTTTAGCATTGTTTATACTGATCTATGATTTAATTTAATTTGTATCAAAATCTCTAACATTTGTATGCAATTTAATTGCAATCCTAAATGGCACCACTTCTAGGGAGCTAACCAGGGACTCTCCGCCCAAGCCAATATTTTGCCGATTACCAACTAACAATGGTGATATATAAAAAATGTTAATTTGCAATTCAGTTACAATTTGCCATTATTTAACGATTGTTTTGTTGAAGTGATTGATGGATATATTATACCAGCATAGAATGTTTCCAGATCCAACTCCGTCTTGTGTCGAAAGTGCATTGTTTCCGTTGAGCAATATAGTTTGCAGTTTTCCCTACGCTGAAAATTTGAGCCCGGAATTTGAGTGGCTGAAACTGGGAAACAATGCGTTGAGTGTGTCATGCAATACTTCCAATGAAACGGTTGACTGCACATTTGAAAACTCTTGCACTGCGAACAACCCATCAGCGAAAGCCGTAGAACTCATGGACCATACGCCTTCTGTATTGAAAATCTGCAGTGTAGATAACTTTACATGCAAATGGGGTAAGGCAGTTACGGATAATTATTTGCAGTTTTTGAATTAGGATAAGATGCTATATAAAGAATATGCTATTGCATAAAATATACAAAATTTCTTGACAATTTCAAGAAACGCTAAGATAGGATAATCGCTGATTCACTGCACGTACCATATCTAGGATGTGGTTGATTATACACTGGTCAACAAATAAAAACTTTTTTCTCGTTGCCAAGGATATTTGGACAATTCTTTGGTATTTTGGAGTCGCTGAATTCAAAAATGGAAGTGGTTTTTTCGAATTGGCTCTAGTTCATGAGATAATGGACACCTCGAAATAAACAACTAAATATTTTAATTTTGTGTTTTTAGCGAATTTGCCGGCCAGCATCGCGTCCGTGTGTTTGCTCCTTGTATGTGTGTTTGTATGCTTCTTTGTATGTATGCGTATGTGTCTTTGTATATGTGCGTATGTGTCTTTGTTTGTGTGAGTATGTGTCTTTGTATGTGTCTTTGTATATGTGTATATGTCTGCCTGTATGTGTGTATGTATTTACTTGTTTGGCTCGGATTAGGGCCTATGTCTTGATGTTAGTTGCTGTCCCTCTGTACTCTGTGAACTGTCCGGACACCCTATCTGGACCATGTCCAGACACTGTTACCTACCCCCACTCCGGACACTTCGAATGCTATATAAGTTGGAATCGTGAACTTATAATGGATTCTGATTTCACAAAATGTATGAAAGGTCCTAAAGCTTCTGCCTGTTGCAGTTTTGTCTTAGTTGTGCAGAACATTTTAGGCAACAACGAAGCAGACAATTACGAAGAACTGGTGCAAAACATGCTCACAAACTAAAAAAATTGGGGTACTAATATGAGCTTAAAGGTACACTTTCTTCATAGCCACTTAAATAGATTTCCATATAATCTTGGACATGTGAACGAGGAACAAGGTGAGAGGTTTCACCAAGATATACAGGTCATGGAAGAAAGGTATCAAGGCAAATGGGACAGACACATGATGGCAGACTATTGCTGGAGCCTCCAACGCGATTGTCCTGATAACCGACATAAAAGAAAATCGTACAGATGGCGTTTAACTATGCATTAATTAATTAATTAAATAAGTAAGTAAGTATATTCTTTAATAAACGCTAGCAAACGCACAGCGCTTTACATACACAAAGGGGAAAGAAAAAATATAACAGTAATAATGACGTTAGATGATAAATGAAATAATAGAAACAGAGCCTAACTGTACAGCATCCTACACAGGAAACCTCGTTGGGTAAGGAAGTCAAATCTAGGAGAATCAGATTATGGGAACGAGGGCGCAAATCATACCCGGTCTTTAGAACGGGAGGTAGAAGGTCATTGAGGAGGTGACTAGGGTTTTTGAGAATGCTATTAAAGAGACCACGATCAGCTTTTTTGCAGAGTTCCTCAAAAGTAGGAAAAGAAGGAGGGAGGGAGCCAAGACGAACCAATTTCCGAATAATTGCGCCCAAATGATCAAGTTCCTGCTTGTTGGCAAAGCAACCATGCCTGGGAACAGCATAGCATACAGTGGTAGCCCGTATCACGTCATGAAGCCTGGGGCCCGAGAGCCCATGAGAAATCAAGATACGATGAGCGTAAAGGGATTGTTTAGCCTTTATGCTCAGTTATTGGAAATAAGGAGAGAATTCAAACTTATCGGTTATTTCAATTCCTAATATTTTTAATGAGGAGACCCTTGAGATTCCGCATATAGGTGGTGGATAGGATTTAAGGATCGTCTTGGACTTGGTGAAGATAATGTCGCTGGATTTAGAATGGTTAAGATGAAGATTGCATCTCTGGGCCAGGCATTTAAGTGATCAAGTTCTGCAACAGTGGTGGAGATATTAGAAGCCAGTATGAGAAGATAGCAGTCATCTGCTTATTGAAGATGCGATTAAAGTGGTAGAGAGGTTATAAACCAGACATGGCTGCAACAAAATTGGTGGGACCCATGCCGAAGCCCTGCATGATACTTGCATTAATTCAGGCCAGGGACGATGTGATACCATGAACTCAGTGCAATGGCCAGTTGGTCGGCCAGGAAAGAGTGTCTGACAGTGTCAAAAGCCTTAGAAAAGTCTAAAAATTGTGATTTTTATCAATCAGCTTACCATGTTTAAATATTATCAGACCGAAGACAATGCCATTATGTATTTTATGTGTGCACTTTGGTACAACATTTGAGACAATTTCAATGCGATTTGTAACTGTGCTCCGTTTAACCATTAAATTCTCATAATTAGTCGAATAACTCAAAAACTAGAGCCAATCTAGCAAAACCGACTCCATATTCGGAATCAGCACCACAGGTTTACCCTAAAATCGCTCTAATATAATCGGCAATGAAATCATTGTTGACCAGTGTTATATATCTGTGGTTTCGTGTAGCCCCCCTCCCCGAGGTATATCAAATCTAGATAGAATTCATAAAGTTTGAAAACCGCTGGTTTATGCTAGCGTAGGCAGCGCTTTCGTTCGGTATACAGTAAAGGTGCAAAAATAAGATGTCAAGATGACTTTCTAAATAAGGGAAGCGGATTTGACACGGTTAGAGAAAACGTTTTCAGAGGGTATTATTTATTTAGTGCAGGCACATTCTGCCCTTACCTCTCGTGTATCAGAGTATCCCAAATAAAGATTTATTGGCAATGAAGTAGCTTGCCCATTTGATGGTTAAGCTTGTTGTGATTATTGATAGCAAATTTTATTTTGGAACCTCTTTGTGATATGGGTATAATGTTGGGCAGGCATGAGCAGTTCAAGAGTATTTCTTTACGAACGAAGCAAATTAAAAACTTGTAATCGAAATATATCGAGGTTTCTACAGCTCCCAATGACTAAGACCCGGAAACCAGCTTACTCACAGACGTTCAGTGAAAACAAAATCGATACGAAAGTAAGATCATAATCGATTCTAGATCCAAGCCCCCGAGGGTCAGGCAGGCACGCAGTCAGATGGCTGCGGAGGACGGTGTGTAAACAATTGGAACGGTGAGAGAGATGTGGAAGAGGCGGAACGAGGACAGGAATTGTAGAAATGCGCTGCTTTTAGTTTTTACTGAAAGACCTGTGCAGAGATTGCAAGAGGTACAGTTTTGATGAATTCGTAGAATCAATCCGACAAAATTGTCGTAATTCTGGCGAAAGCGTTCATGTAGGCCTACACAGGCGCATTTGCGCTCCAGACACAAACAGTGCTGCGAAAGCGATGTCAAGAATATAAACTACAAAATGTTCATTAATATAGCAATTGAAGCCAGACCTGAAGAGAACTCTGAGAAATTAACCTAAAAGGCACTATAAATAATATCGTGAAGAATATCCGATGCTGAATGAACTATACCCGTATATAAAAGAAAGTTGTGCGAAGTTTCTTAATTATGTGATAGGCCTACCTGTCTAATCTGCCGAGGTCGCAGAAATGAAGACTTTCACTTATTTCCATCTATCGAGAGAGCCGTTGAAAGAATGTTAATCAGATGTTACGACGAAATTCTTGATTTCAAACAATGAGATGGGCGTCTGTGTGGTCATATAGAATTATAGATCATCCAGTGCTTTTTTTTCTCTCAGAACGGCGTTCCGGCACCTTTTTCAGCTATTACAAAATAATTTAGTTATTTTAATAAAAGAATAATTTAATTATTTTAACTTAATGTGACGTCAAACATTTTCTTGGGAAGGGTCTGACCGAGACCCTCCACAAACTCCACCCCGTTTTTCCTCGGGCTTCACCCTCGGTTTGGCCCTTCTATAATTGTTCAGTTCCGGAATCTCCTTTTCTGAAAAAAAACACTGAGATAATCATTATGTCGACGTTCAAATGCCAAATAACTGTGAATCTCTAATTGTTAATTATTGAAATTAGTTGAACATTTAACTGTGATGGATAGGCCCTACGTCAGATGTTTCGATGAAAGCTTGAAATTCATGACTTCGAACAACGGGATGGGCTTTTGCGTTTTCATGTAGATCATCATTATGTCGAAGAACTGTTAATCTCTTGCTAACTGAATTTAGTCTGAACATTTACTGCGATGGATGCATTCTACACAATGTTATCTAGCGATTTTTATAGCGCCGTTATCGTAATGCACAAGGTCTTGATCGATGGTCGCTTCCAATGAAGCAGTAGTCTGGAGTCATAATCCGGTGGATCAGCACAACTGAAATCCAATTAGTCAGGAACACTGTCAGTAAGGGAGCTGAAAGAGATGAGAAAACCATGTATCAGTCCAAACAAAAGCTTTACATGTATGTTCAAGGGGATCAGGTTCGTCATTCCATTATGGCCTCAGTTGCATTTACATTATGACAACAGATTTATACAGCGATAAGGTAAACATACTGTGCATGTCAGCGAACGAAATCTGTGCATCAGAGCAATGCTGACCACGTGCTTCCGGGCTTAAATCTGCTACGATCAATGACTTTACTCGGGTGATTTCGTAACATCTGGTAAACCGTTTTGTTGCGCAGCCATTGGGGATCTCGATTTTATAGTATCTACTGCTGCTGCTGCTGCTGTGAAAGCCGCAGGTTAACATCCCACACCATCATGCCAGTTCCTTAAAGCAAGGTCACTTCTCGTTCAAGGTTGAATTGTTTAATGGAATAAGCAACGAACTTCGTATTATCGATATACCTTTTTTTATGCTGACTTCATGCTGTGAATTGACCGAAAACAAATAGTTTTGTCTAAAGAACTAGCGATCTGGCAAATTGATAAAGTAATAAAAGTTGGCTATTATAGTGACAGGCAAAGCTTCTTCTAATGCCGGAATACTGCAGATCAAAGGTCACAATAGAACTATTGGAGGTTGGCAGTGTCATTCTACCGGACTTACAACTACTTCAACAATTCAAACAAGTAACGACCTCAAACTTGCGCTGCGAATAAGATTACTTTATAAGTAACAGCACGTTCATAAAAATCTTGCTTTGGTATTTTGTTCCTTTGCGACCAGAGAACGGATTTAGGGCTAACCTCGAATTGCATTTCGCCTTTGCCTATGTGCATTATCAACTTCTGTTTCTCTGTCTGCCAGCCACCTCTATATCTCTAATAAGTGTCCTACCTTTTCTAAAGGCCTATAATTCCTTCACTTTTAAATTAAAGTAGTGTATCTAATACTGCATATGGATGACTCCACAGGGCCACCGGATGTCTACTGCGCATTATTTGTGATCATCCGCGCCTCTCTGCCATACTGGGCTGCAGGGCCGTATTAACCTGTGTGGAGGCCCCAGTGCACCACCGTGGTGGAGGCCCATAGGACCATGGACGTCCGGAAGGGGTAAGGGGGCATTTCCTCTAGATTTTGAAAATATTAAAAAAATCTAGAATTTTATGATTATTCCAACAGTCCCAACACGATTTTCAATGCTAAAAAACAATTATTGAAGTAAGTCAGCTATGCTATGCAAAAAACGTCATTTTATCCCCCTACAAAAACTTTGCCCCCCTCCGAAAATTGTGCCCCCTAGAAAGGCCTAGAAATGTTTGCCCCTCTGGAAAAATTCCTGCGGACACCCAGTACAAATACGCAGTTAGATTACATTGAAACATGATAGTAGTTATCAATATTAAACACACGTTTTGGCCGCCATGCCATTGAATCTAGAACTAGTAGTATGCCAAAATTAAAGCTCAGAATTTAGAATTTCATATAGGCCTATCGGCTGATACTCCAAAAACAAATTCAGGGATCATTTCCTAATGTGAGATAGCGCTCCGCATGTATCTGGTGCTTATGGTCAGTAACTGCAGTGCGGAACGTTCATTCTAAAAACTGAAACGAATAAAGAACAGACTTCGCACATCGATGGGGAATGAGCGATTGTCCCATCTGGCTCTGATGAGCATAGAAGCTGACATTCTGCTCGAGATCAACTTCGAGGATCTGGCGACCGAATTTGCGAAGAAGAAAACACGCAAAGTTTCGTTTATTTGACATCACTTCATGCCCGAGACAAACTATCTTCTGACCTTTTAACTCTTTCTTTATTTTAGATATTTGTGCTAAATTGTGTCTGTGCACAATGCACATTAGGCCTACTGAAATATTTTATAATCAGTTATGAAACACAAGTCAAAAAATTTCTTGCACCTATGTGGTGGAGGCCCCTATGTGGTGGGGGCCCCTGTGCACTGGCACATAGTGCACATGCCTAAATCCAGGCCTGCTGGGCTGCTAGAGTAAAGCTATCGAATTGCTGTAACATCGTCAATTGCCTCGTCAATCACAATCAGTAAAATATTAATTGACTTTGACTATTCTGTTGTCGATCTTATGCTCGCCTTGCATTTACTATTAAGAGTCGATTCTAAGTATAACTTGCAATGGTTAAGAATCTATTATTTCTCTTTCCAGAAGATGCTAAGAAATAAGCCATAAGTATTTTATAACATCTTATTTTTATAACATGGAGAGATTATATGAAATATGCTCCTGTAATTGGATATAAACTGTGAAGTTTGAATTAAAAAAAAGCAGCTGTGTTTCCAGAGCTTTTTTCTGTCAGAACGGCGTTCCGGCACCTTTTTTCAACTATTAAAAAATAATTTAGTTATTTTAATAAAAGAATAATTTAGTTATTCTTCAGCAATTCTTGTACCGATTTTCAGCAATTCTTGTACTGATCTGTGTTGGAGTGACTTCTATAATAATAGTTCTGCTGTTCCTCGTGGTGCATAAAAAATATGGTGAGTTAATTACCCATATATACTTGAGTCCAATTTTAAATAATGTATCAATTGGCAGTTACTAGCCGAGTTTGACTTATCCTTTAGAATTAGACTTTGCTGCAGTTATTGATAGTCTAAATACTGAATAAGATTGTCGACCAAGTAAACTAAGGAGGACAAGAGTATAAAAAGATTGACTCATCAATATTCTGCATCATTTGAAATAGTTTTTGGCGTAAAAGAAAAATTAAGAAGCCTTACTTTTGCACCAGACTTAATGCTGATTCGTGAAAAGTTAAAATTAGGTTTCGTTCTTGTTGGATGTCCGAGGTGTCGATTTGTGAATAAAAACTCAACAACTGCATATTTCTATGTTCGGATTTTACATTTTCAGGTGTCTGCCGTGTGAAAAGAGCACCGCTTGATGCCCCTTTTGACACAACCCCGGGTGAGCATTACGTTGAAATATTAAATAATTGTATATTTTTTTACCCCGTTTGATAATGTCTCAAGGTTGTAGCACACAGTTTTAAGAGGGTTGTTTCAGGCGCGATAACTTATGTCAGATTAGCGCAGACTAGACAATATTAGAATCAATTTAATAACAAGCCAAGGATGAACTACAATTGTGTACAGATGAACAATTTCCGGTAGGTGCGTCCATATCAGATGCGTCTCTGTCACGGGGATGGATACCGTCTTTTGGTAACTAAATCTTGCCCGAACCCAGTTCATTGGGATACAGCGAGACCGCGAGACCCTGCACTGGGTGAGAGTTCAAAGACCAAGACTCCAAGAGAGAGAGACAGAGACAGAGACAGAGACAGAGACAGAGACAGAGACAGAGACAGAGACAGACAGAGACAGAGAGAGAGAGAGAGCCCCATGGAAATGATATTCTGGGTGAACAAGGGCACGGCGAGTCAGTATGCCAATGGCCGGCTACAAATCAGTGCAATGTGATCTGATCAAATTACACTATGTGCGTTTATCTGGCAAGGTAGCAAGGAAAGCTCTACACCGAGCAGATAATGTGCAGATTATAAAGTTATTAATATTGCTTAATCAGTTTCTTTTATCAGCAGAAACTGATCTCTGTATTCAGTCCTTTTCAGTGTATTACCATTTGGCATTGTTCCCAAGCAGGTCTTTTCTCTCCTTGTCTTCGCGGACGATTTTGTTCCATCCACTTCTCCCTAGTAATCGGTCGAATTACAAGCCAGTCCACGACTTCGCGTTATCAGTCCATTCTATTTTACATGTAGGTATTCCTTGAGTTTTTGATCCAGGAACTGCACCTTGATTATTCTCCATCTCCATGCAATCTTTCGTCTCTTTCACAGCACATTCCCGAAATACGAAAGCTTGATCTACTTGATTTATCCGAGTAGACTACTGTCTACTCCAGCAGTCTCTGAGACTCTCTCGTTTGTCTTTCTCGCAGTTCATGATACCATGAAGTTTATGACAGGAACAATTGTTTCTTGCGGGTTTTCGGTCAGACATTAATATCTGGCTTGCCTCCGTCCCTATCCCTCGCCATATCTTTAATTGGATCTTGAAACTCCTCCATAATCGAAGTCACTGCACTAAGTTCCGGGAAAAAATATCTTCGTATGCACGAATCATTGCAAGCATCTTTTCAGAGATCTGGTTTGAGCCCCATTGATTTTGTAGTTACTATCTCTGGTTTAAAATCAATCAACAAATCAACAAATACAACTGCATCTTTAAATATGCCGATGACTGTTACCTTGCAGTCCCCGCACCTAGCATCACTGCCACTCAGATGCAACTTGAACACATCACTACTTGGGTACGCTGCTTTCACCTAAATCTTAACAGGAATAAGTCCAATGAAATACTAATCACGCGCCATCGGGAGCCATAGGCACGCCTCCATCTCCCATTTTAAATGGTATCGCCAGGGTTCACACTCTTAATATTCTCGATGCCGACCTTATGAGAAATTTGGCTTCTGTACTCAGCGCTTATCACCTATGGTCATTGGTCCTACTAATTGCATCCTTATTTGACTTGCAACACGAAATTGGATATGCGAGTTTCGTCACTCCATAAAACCTTACTCCACTGGTCTGCTGTCCCACTGGCATGTTCTCTGGCCCAAATTAGGTATTTGAGTCGCTGACCAGCATTCAGGAAGGGTTTCTTGCGTGGTATTCTAGCCCGCAGACCTGCTTTCAACAGCCTCCGACGTACTGTCCAGTCCGACACGACTCCAGTCTGAGCAAGTGACTTCAGCCAAAGCTACAACCCTCAGCCAAGGATATTTTTGGGGATGGAAAACCATTCATTTTCCAAAAGGATGGTGCCCCATGTCACACAGCCAAGAAATGCCAGAACTGGTTTAAAGAAAAGAAGGTGAAGGTATTGGCTTGGCCTGGAAACAGCCCAGATCTCAACCCCATTGAAAACCTTTGGGCCAGATTGAAGAGGGCGGTGGCTGGCAAGAGATCATCAAACAAACGGGAACTGATTGCGGCAGTAATTCACCCATGGTTTCATATCATATCACCTACAGACCTTCAGAAACTTGTAGACAGCATGTCAAGAAGGTGTCAAGCTGTAATTCGGGCAAAAGGATATCCAACACGTTACTAAGAGATTACATGTACCGTACATGAAATCTCGTACTCAACCATCAGTATTAGCCTACCTATAAATAATATCAACAATTGTCAAATAAATGAAATATTTGTCAAATAATGAACTAAATATTTGTAAAATAAATAAACTCAATAAAAACATAAATTGAGCATGTTTGTGCCTTCATAACTATGACTTTCTATAGCAAAATATGCAAATTGGTAGGTGTTTCCCCAATTTTCCTCGCTAGTGTATGTATTAAGGTCTGAACCAAGAAAAAGAATAGATAATTTATCAGCTTATGACAAGAATTGTAGGACCTATCTGTCAACAAGAATCGCAAATATGAGGAATTGCAGAATTGTAGATGGTGATTTCCGGACTACAGCCTTCCGGCGATGAACTTAGACAAGACATCTTGGTCAATGAGAAGTCCATATTTAGTTATCCGAAGATGTATGGAGAACAAGCCTTTAACGAACGCAAGGGTGCAAGCACAGACCAGTCGCAGTAGAAAAAATAAAAATATTAAAAAGAGAATATTGTTCGAACGATAACTATTACAGAATATTTCAAAATCATGTAATGTCCAAAATATATCAAGATATTGATCGAGTAATTCAAATCATTATGGAATATGCATGCTAATGATGCTACTCGATCAACACTACGTATACAGTATAAAAATACAATATCAGGAAATTGACAGCTTAGGTCGACCGGTGCAAATTAAAATGTGCATAGCAGTTGCAACACGCAAATAATATGGATCGAAAGTAAATCCAATATTAGTTTGCTGTTTGGTCACATACAGTAGGCCTACACACGAATAAAATTACATTTTAAACTCGATTGGACCACAATTATTGGTCACTGAGGCTATTATGTACTTTCACATTATTGATGTATATCTATGTAAAATTTGACGATTATTGGTAATGACGAAGGAAGTAACTCTTATAGATTTTATTTGGGATTTGTCATAATTAACTATTAGTACCTATTTCTTGACTCGTATACATTCGATTTTAACAGAACAAAAAGATCCTGTCGAGGAGCAAAGAGAAGCTAACATTAACAGAAGTGGTAAGGAGAAATGCTTTACCTAATCTTTCCATCTTCTTCATATATTATACACCTAAACGCGCATGACTTCTGTTTCTTTCTTTTAACCAATTTCAAATCCTTGGTACTGATCAATTTCATGCAGTTAACGAGTAGTAGTGCTGAGATTAATTCTAACTGCATTCTTAAATGAATACATGGCTTAAGAATAATTTAGTCAGATCATATACAATCTGAACGTAAATTCTATTCTCCTAAAACAAAATTACTAGAATGTCCGGATATCTCACATTCTATATCCTTACTAATCACAATTCACCAATACCCATAATTTGTTCTCCAAATACGGTGATGAGGAGAAGGATAACCCAGAATAATCCGTACTACGGTTACAATGCGGGGATGATTTCATAGATTGGAATGATTAATTTACTGTGTACTCCTATTGTTATTTCAGAAAAGCTAGCAAACATACCAGTGTATGGACAAGTCCACAAAGAGAGTAAGCTAAGATTTGCTCTTTTACAAATATTGTCTACAATTTTGAATATTAAGACTGTAACAAATATATGATAGGCAATTAAGAAACATGGTACAATTCATTTATTTTAAATACTTTAATTTGTAATCTTCTTGCTCTTAAGATCAATATGGCTTTGTGATTTTCTGAGTTCAGCTTACGTGTGCTCTTTGTAGCACTAAATATCAAAGCCAGTGCCTTTACAATATCAATATAAATTTTAATTAAATTATTTAATTCTTTAATTGTATTTCATAAACAGAAAGAGCCGTGCTGAAGAAGTAAGTATCTATATGGTGCCATTGCTTGTTGCTTTTGTGCTACAATGCCCCTTGTTCAGTTTTCTCCAGTGCTTTTAGGCATCACAGAAATACTCTCACATTTTCTGCATGTTATTTTTAACTGCACATAATGTTTGCCCCAAAAGGGTAATTTTTTGGTAATCAATTTAGATTCACAAATGATATATCATGGTTAAGAGTCAGATTCCTACTCTCGCGGTCTGGTTTCGATTGTGGTGAGAAAACAGTCTGGGGGGCTCGGTATTCGATTGGTTTGACCAGTGGTGCACAACCTTGTTCAGCTAGGAGACACCAAACGAATTCTTAAACCCTTCGGGGGCCAACCAAGTGTGATGACGCAACTTATATCAGATGAATGCATGCCAGAATTTATGAAGATGACGTGCGCAGTAAAACTCACATGAAATTAAACATAAAGTGTTATGCAGAAATGGGTCTCATATTACCTCTATTATTACTACAATACTAATAGTTGATTGCAGTGAGCACAGGGTACAAGTCAGTGTGATGGTTGCGGCTGCATCTCGGCAATGAGCTTAGAGATGTCAGGTTTAATGTTCGTAGTTGACAATGTAGACTTAATGTCAGTATCGGCTCTTAATTAAGTAGTCGCTATTCCTGTTGGACATCGGGGGCCACATGACGACTCGTCGATGGCCTGATGTGGCCCGCGGGCCCGACATTGTGCGCTCCTGGGTTGGATCCTTGATTTATCTGCTGCTTTGAGAGTAAAGATCAATGTATCCTACTAATTTAAGAAGCATATTGGTCGCCATCCTCATTATACCAGATCCCAAGCTGGCTTCTACAGCGCCTTTGCTAGGACAAACACAAGATCATTTGCAATTAAGCTTACTGGCCCATCAATATGGAATTCACTTCCTCTGGACATCCGTTTGGTGCCATGTTTATCTGCTCATCTGATCCTCCGCCTTCCAATTATATATATATATATATAATATATATATATAATATATATATATAATATATATAGGCTATATATAATATATATATAGGTAATATTGATTAAATACAAGAAATATAGTTATAAAAGGTGATAGCTAGGCTAAGAAACCCGAGACTAAACATGTCTAAGGGTCAGTTTAGGCAGGAGAAGAAGTTTGAATATCTTAATGTTTCAAACCTTTTCGGCATCATAGTGGCTATTTAAATTATATTTTCTTGTATATTGTCACGTTTGCTTTGTGGATCAATAAATTGATTGATTGATTGATTGATTGATTGATTGATTGACAAGTACTGTAACAATGCTAAAAAACCACGGATCTAGGATAAAACCGCATCTCGAAAGCCTCAGATTCTACAGTAGGCCTATGCGCCTATATAGGGCCTACACTTGGTTGATCAAAAATCGCAATCATTAGCACTTCATCCGGCGTCGTTGGAAAATATATGCGAAATCAAGACTCAAGAGTCAACATAAATAGGATTTTTTACTTTCCGTGCATGTAAGATCCGATGTATATTGATGCTGTCCAGTTTTACGAGCTTCAGCAGACTACAGAGAGTTTTTATGTTCCTCTGAGTTCCTCGTAGATAATTTCGGGTATACCAGAGTAGCCTATAGCGCGTTTACGGTCCTGAAACGCGTAGATAGTTAATTTAAGCACTGTCGATATTAATAACTGATTGCCTTATTTTCATTTAGGAAGAGATTTTCAGGAAACTTCTTTCAATGCACATGAGCATGCATTCTTTGAAAGTTCTGTAGATGCGTCTACTAATCCGTGTATTGAAACAAAACCGGTCTCCAAAGTACCGACAAATGTAAGTTTATTGCACACTCTACATCTCACAACGCAGTTTTTCTTCATCGCAACTACATCATTTAAATTCTTGCACGATATTTCTTTACTCTAGATCGCTCCACCAACAATTCTTTTGAAAATTTACAACCCAGAACACAGACGTGATATATTAGGACTCGAATTAATTTTGAATGAAGTCCATTTGGTTCATGCTGTCACTATTGCATAGGCCCAGGGTGAGAATTGTCGGTGTGGTTAGGGGCAGTCTTGTTGTCAAGACCTTAAACCTCAAGACCAAGACCAAGACCAAGACCTTGAGCCTCAAGACCAAGACCAAGACCTTGAACCTCAAGACCAAGACCAAGACCTTGATCCTCAAGACCAAGACCAAGACTTTAAAACTCAAGACCAAACCCGAGAAAAATAACAAAAAAAATCACAACCATATCCAGACTTCTATTCCTTACTAAAAAAAATTGTCAAGTCGGACTACTCGTTATTTTAACTAAAGCATGAATCCTTTTATTCAAACAAAACAACTCCAAATGGAGACTGCAGAGAATTCCGAATTCGTATTTACAAAAGTCCTTCATGCGAAATGTTATTCCAAATGCCTGTTGCATTTCACAAAAAACAATTCGCTCAGAATTTTCTGACCAAGACGTGACCTGTGGGGCCGCATAAAATTTCTGCCATGTGAAAAATACGTTCTACAGTGCTGAATTCACTGGCACACAGAGCAGCTTTTCAAGTACCGGATGTAAATGTACAAATTGTGAGTCTGTTTTGAAATCATTCCATGGTAAATAACCGGAAGTCAAAATAAATGTCCAAAGCAACAGTAAAGCCTCACTCACACCGTGTAAATACTAAAGCAATTGTGGGCGTTTTAGTAATTATTGGATAAATTTTTTAACTCCTTGCGTTTTGTTAAATGACTGTTAATATTGTCAAAAGTCTTGGTCTTGGTCTTGCAAAATCAAGACCAAGACTTTGAGCCTCAAGACCAAGACCAAGACCAAGACCTTGAACCTCAAGACCAAGACCAAGACCTTGAACCTCAAGACCAAGACCAAGACTTTTAAAAACGAACTCGAGTGCACTCGAGACCAAGACCTTGGTCTCGAGGACAACAAGTCTGGTTAGGGGGGTTCAACCCCCTAGTCTTTCTTAGGACCCCATAGTTAAGTGTTCATTGCACACCCCAACTCCATATAAATCAAGGTCTTTTTTCTACAATTCTCATACTGCATAGGCCTATAATATATTCGACCTTCTTCTGTAGGAAGCTTATAGGGCCTATCCTTAAATTCATATTGACTTATATTGTGATCAGAAATTTGTATGACGCCGCTGCAATAAAAATGAATCACATGCTCTCAATGCTAATCATGACAAAGGTGATCTAGTATTTGTAGCTTTAAAATGCAATTTGATAAAGATGTACAGTTACAGATTCATCAGACCGCGGAATAACAATAGGCCTAATCTAAGCGTGTTAAAGGTCAATATTTGGATGTGAGGAAGACTTAGGCCTAGTCCACAAGTCATCGCGACTCAGGATTTAAAGAAGTGACGTCAAATTGTATAATATCAGTTTGGACATGATTACCTGACGCTGTTATAAAAGCAAGATTAATGACGTCATGTTACGTTGTCCATCTCGGAAATGTCGCTGCTATGGAGACAGTGATTCTCAACATAAATAAAGTCACAATTCTACATATTGCATATAATTTGTGTTCTAGGATTTTGAGACAGCTGATGCAACCTGCGCTGAAAACGGTCCATTTCCGGAAGAAAGCCACAGCCAGATGGTCTTCAGATGTGGTTTCAGCACCGGCATATAGGCCTACGACTTCATTGACGATGATTGAGATTAGGCCTAAGTCCCTCCGCTGACAACCGTGTCACTATGGTTATCTCAATTCACGGCGATGATGAAGACGGTAAATGGAAAGCAAGACGATAAGTCGAAAAAAGATCACGATGACGATGATAAAGACGATAATAATATTATTTCTCTGACTTTCCACGTTGTATTTTACTAGGCCTGTTGTGTCATTCATTCATTCATTCATTCTGGAAATTTATATTGCGCTTCTTCAAGAGACCTACTCAGAGGCGCTCCCAGCCCAGCCACGGCTAAACAGATGGGACTTTTTAGGTCTTTTTAAGGTCTTGTTTATAGTCAGGGTGGGAATTGTCGGTGGGTTGGGGGTGGTTCAACCCCCTAGTCTTTCTTCGGACTCCATAGTTAAGTCTTCATTGCACACCCCAACTCCACATAAATCAAATTCTAACCCCCCCCAGTCTTTTTTCTACAATTCTCATTATTGTGTTTAGTCCTATATATCGCTAAGCCACAATTTTTCTGGTTAGCGGCTGCCTTGGGCAAATTTACTGATGGATTTTTTTGGCTAGCCTTAAAAGCGCAATGCAACTATTTTGCAGAAAAGTTCTTTTAAAGATTTGCTGTCGTTGGAATCAGGTGTCATTCCTTTAAAATTTAAATAAACAAATCAATAGCCTCAGTCAAAATACTAGGCCTATTGGTAGACCGAGTGCATGGACTAGGCCAGTGACCTAATCAAACATTTCCTCTTTGGAGTCTGATGGTCATCATTGTATAATTAAGTAAGTAAGCAGGGCGACCTATGTTCGGAAACCGGGCTTGGAAGTAACTGGACGTTTTTGAGTCATAGCTGAATGGCCTAAGCGTCGAGAAGAAAAAGAGATTGTTTCCACACCGGGAATCGAACTCGGGCCGCCAACGTGAAAGGCTGATATTAGTTACTGTTTAACGACAGTGTGTCATAACAACGATGATTAACGTCGTTCCTCTCCTTTCTCCAGGCTTGAGACTGGCACTACCGATGACATAGTTTGGGTTGAAATATTGGTTTCGACGCTTAGCCACCTGAAATCTAAGCGGTAGTACATAAAAAACACTGTGTTCCCACACCGGGGATCGAACCCGGGCCGCCAACGTGAAAGGCTGGAATCCTAACCACTAGACCATGTGGGAATACATTACTCAATCGCCTCGAGGATCGTCTTGAGCTCTCACATGCAACGGATGCGCTATAGGCTCTGTTTCGTCATAACGTACCTGTAGAAGAGAACGTACAAGAGGCTAGACTACGAAAATAAGTAGACCTTAATGAGACCTTAATAAGCAGCATTTTGCAAAATAGGCCTAGAATCCTAGATAGATGCTGTTAGGAGTTAGAGCTACTGTTGTTGGACACATTCCCTGGCATAGGCCTAAACAAAACATAAACAAACAAATTATCAGCCGAAATGCTAATGGTCGTGCGAGTGTGTGGCAATCTACACGTTGTCATATTGTGACAAAGTGTAGGCCTACCATCATTTAATAGATTTCTTGTGAATTGATGCTGTTAAATTTCGTGTGTTTATATATCGATAAGTTAGCAGCTGTTATTGACGTGTAGCTCTTTCTGTAGTGTAGGGACCTATACAGTTAAGCCTCCATAAAAATTTATATCCGCTGACATAGTTTTGTGGTTTGGAAACATAACCATGCCTAGATTGGTTATTCATTCTACACTTGTTGTATTGGGAGTACCGTCCATATCAATTATTTGGGGTGCACGTGCACTGGAGTAAACTTGTCCAAAATATTGGGGGGGATTTGGTTATTTATTCTACACTTGTTGCATTGGGTGTACAGTCAATCTCAATTATTGGGGGCACGTGCCCCGGCTGCCCCCAGAGTCTACGCCTATGTGCCCCGGCTGCCTCCCAAAATATTGGGGGATTGGTCATTCATTGTACACTTGTTGTATTGGGTGTACAGTCCATCTCAATTATTGGGGAGCACGTTCCCCGTCCCCCCTCCCCCACTCCAGAGTCTACGCCTATGCCTAGATGTCATCTGAATTCTAAGCGGCAATCACATTGATCACTTTATTCATGCAATTCACAATCAAAATATCGTGTTCCCACACCGGGGATCGAACCCGGGCCGCCAACGTGAAAGGCTGGAATCCTAACCACTAGACCATGTGGGAATATGTTACTCAATCGCATCGAGGGTCGACTTAAGCTCTATTACATGTAGGCCTAACAGATGCGCTAGGTTCTGTTTGGTCAGAACACAGAGAAGAGAACGTAGCACCATCGGCGTAAATTTGTCCAAAATATTTGGGGTTGGGTTCGGTTATTCATTCTACATGTGTTGCATTAGGTGTAGTCCATCTCAATTATTGGGGGCACGTGCCCCGGCTGCCCCACAGAGTTTACGCCTATGTGCACGTGCACATAGGCGTAAATCCATCTCAATTATTGGGGAGCACGTCCCCAGAGTCTACGCCTATGGGGACGTGCCCGGCTGCCTCCCAAAATATTGGGGATTGGTCATTCATTGTACACTTGTTGTATTGGGTGTACAGTCCATCTCAATTATTGGGGGACACGTGCCCCGCCCCACTTCAGAGTCTACGCCTATGCCTACGGGTCGTCCATAAAAGACTCGCAAAATGTGACTCACTTTGGACCCCTCCCTCCCCCTTGTCCGCATATGTCCGCATTTAGCCTTACCCTCCCTCCCTTCCCCTTTGTGGACGTCCGCACGTCTAAGCCAATTTTTAATGTCATAATCATTATTTTTGCTATTATTCCACAGAACCTGTGCATGTTTAAATGACTGTTCGGGTTTCATAATAAAAGCCTCATTAAAGTCTCAGTAAAGGTTAAACCATGCATGTGGTTTCAGGTAATCACTTCACTGACCTTTTTCGTCTTTTTCGGGAAGGTTGAAACAATGTGGTGTTTAAAAAACTATCAAATTAAAAGTTTAGATGCGGACGTCATGAACCTCCCTCCCCCTTGTCCGCATTTTGATGATCCTCCCTCCCCCTCATTGCGGACGTCCTTTATGGATGATCCCTTAGATGTCATCTGAATTCTAAGCGGCATTCACATCAATCACTTGATTAATGCAATTCACAATCAAAACATCGTGTTCCCACACCGGGGATCGAACCCGGGCCGCCAACGTGAAAGGCTGGAATCCTAACCACTAGACCATGTGGGAATATGTTACTCTCTCGCATCGAGGATTGACTTAAGCTCTATTACATGTACGCTTTTAAACAGATGCGCCAGGCTCTATTTACATGTAGTTAGAACGTAGAGAAGAGAACGTAGATGAGTCTAGACTACGCAGTAGAGTGAGTAGACCTTAATAAGCAGCATCCTAAATATTGGGGGGGGGGGATTGGTTATTCATTCTACACTTGTCGCATTAGGTGCACAGTCCATCTTAATTATTGGGGGGAGGTGCCCCGACCGCCCCCCTTCCCGAGTCTACGCCTATGAGCAGCACCGTACTGATGCAGTGATGCAAGACAAACGTCCACATTTCACAAAATAGATAGGCCTAGTTCTTGTAAAAAGTTTATGTTTTTGTACACACGCGTCATTCACTGGCAAAAACAAAATCAATTGCCTCAGTCGAAACGCTTTTTGCGGACCAATATCAACCATTATCCGTCCACCCTGTAGTCTGACGGTTACGATGTCTCGTTTGATTTGGAAGTCGTTTAAGTTCAATTATCCGGCTTGGAAGCAAATAAACCTTATTGAGTGAAAGCTGAATGGATGCGTTAACGTCGAGAAGAAAAGACGTTCTTCCCACACCGGGAATCGAACCCGGGCCGCCAACGTGAAAGGCTGGAATCCTAACCACTAGACCATGTGGGACCTGCATCGAATGAATGGTAAATATATATTCGCGCCTGTGAATAAGCTGGTTCCCGCGATGTAGCTTTTTTGGGCGCTGTAGAAGTCTCGAGATTACGATAGTTACCTACTTTAAACCCATTCCTGCCTCATGTCTGCTTTTTCCATACCTCCCTCCCTGTTCAAAGGTTTGGGGCACTTTCATGCTGTCGTGTCGATTATCATGAGATTCAATGGTCAAAATTTTCTATTTAAATAACTTTGTGGTTAACGCTGCGTAGTAGGGGCCTGCATCAGTTGCAAGAGTTGCAAACAGTAACTTTGTTTCGACAAATATACAGTGAAAGTCGTCCAAAACTTCTGTAGATCTAGTAGGCCTACACATCCACGTGTATAATTATTACCAGAGCACAAGTTAGGGTCATCCATAAAGGAAGTCCGCAATGAGGGTGGGAGGGAGGGAGGGGTAATTCAAATGCGGACAAGGGTGAGGGGTATGACCAGTGCGAACATCCGCATAATTCTAAATTTGATAGATTTTTAAACACCTCTTTGTTTCAACCTTTCCAGAGAGATTAAAAGGTCAGTGAGGCGATTGCCTAAAACCTCATGCCGTGTACTACAACCTTGAAACACTCTGGGCTTACTTTTCAATTTTAAATAGCATGTACTTGTTGACATTTTAAGTAAGGTGACTTTAAATAAGATAGAACCGGTAGCTTATTAATGACGTTAGTCACAATGTTGTTTCTTTCGTTGATTGGCTTTGGCGTGCGGACGTCCGCAAAGGGGGGGGAGGGAGGGATGGTAAGGCATAATTTGTGGGGTACCCATACCCCACTTTTTAAACTGAGGGTACCGTACCCCCACTCTTTGGACTGTACCCCACTTTCTAAACAATGCCAATCAATATTTTATTATTGAGCCTTCCCAGAGATTGCAGTCTCTGCCTCGCTGTAAGAAATTGGTAGCTCCCCACTTTTTAGACCAAAGTTACAGTGTTACACCCCTGGGATAAGGTCAAATGCGGACAAGGGGAAGGAGGAGTACAAGATTTTGCGGACGTCCTTTATGGATGACCCCTTACGGTGATGAGGCACTGTGCAGCGAAAAATTGCGGCCACCTGGCGACTAACTAGACCCGACATTGACATCCCGTCTTAATAAAACTTCTTTGGCCTCTTACACGAAGTGTCAGCAGAAATGTGTACAGAACAGACGAGTCTGGTTACAACTACGAATACATACTTAGAATTCCGATTAGTAACAAAACTTACTGGTCTGGCAAGGCACAACTATCTCCACAGTCATCTATAATTCAGTAGAACCACCAACTACCAAGTTTTGAACAAGTATGTCCAGTTTCACTACTAGAACAACCTGCACTGGTACCTCTAGTTTCTCCAACAGAAGTACATACAGCAACCATTTAAGAGCATCATCTTCACGGGCACTAATACAAAAAAGTCCCTCTACATGTATTAAGCCAGAATTCTTGCAAGACTGTCAGGCAATACATTTTGCCTTATGCTATTTGCTATGAACCGTGCAGCAATATATATATATATATATATATATTAGATATATGTAATTGAAATTATTTCAAGAACTCAGTCCACGAACTTGTGACCGAAGCCTAAACCCGCCCAGAGGCATAGCTTAGTATGCAGATGTACACTTTCACACATACACGTGTGTTAAGAACTTTCCAAAGGCATCCAAGCACAGATTTAAAGATGTAAAAATTGAGCAAAAGTGTTTCTGTAGCTGAAGATCTGAACTTTACCAGCAGAGACTGGTAAAAACCATTTATTCTGTATCATTTGTTTTAGCTGACAACTTCTTCAGTCTGGATGCCTTGTAAAAAATTTTAAAATATTTAACTGACGATCACAAATGAACACCAGAAAAGTCACTTAAACTTGAACAGTTCTTTTCTGATGAAACCTGTTGCCCACAGTTTTCCAACCTTGAAAAACACATGGAGCTCATTTTGTAACAGAGTTCTGTTAAGTAGTCACTTGTAACAAACAGAAATCGTTCAGTTCTAAGAAACAGCGCCAGAAGACCTGCATGACGGTCAGAATGTGCAACAAACAAGCTAGGCCATATCTCGGTGACTCTTTCGACTTCTGTGATGATGGTGACTGTAATGCAATCAAAAACATTCTATTAAATAAAAAAGCTTTTTGTATATAGTAAGAAGTTATCAACATAATAAACACAGAAGTTGTTTATGTAAGAAGTCATCTATGTAATAAACAAAGTTGTTTATGTAACAACCAAAATTTGTTTGTCAATTGTAATCATGGTGTCGTAGTGGTTTAGTTGGGAATGTGCTTGGTCTTTAACCCGACGATTGCAGATTCGGCCCTGCTCAGATGATCTATGCAATGATCCTGAACAAGCTCTCACGCACTTAATGCATTCACCACACACAATTTGGTTAACGGCATAATCTGGTAGTAAAAGGAAAGTCTTCTGATGAGGTGGTCTGTCATATCCAGGACCTTGGGATTAATCCACTGGCAGCTTAAGGGCCTAATCGCTGTAATGAGTCCCTCTCCATGTCTACTTTGGGACATGCAAGATTAACATTACTTTACTCATAATGACAATTGTTTTGCAGCAGTTGTTTCAATAATGTAGGTCAGCAACTCAACAATCGTATCTTTTGGGTTATCTGCAGTGCTCGAAATGGGAAATTTTACGAAACGGAACGCTAGTCAAAGATATGGGAGCATTCACGTTAATTTCATAGTATTTTCCACAATAATTCATTTGACGAACCGGAACGGAAACGCTAATTCATTTGACGAACCGGAACGGCGTTCCGGTGCGTTCCGGTCCATTTCGAGCACTGGTTATCTGCAAAACTGCATGCATAATGAACCCAGAATGCTTTCAATAATACAGTGTGCAAAAGACACAAATTTACTTCATCAATCTCTTTTAAGCGAATCTGAAAAGTTAGTCGCAGTGGTACCCTGTTTACTTTTGGCTTGGCTTACGTGGTTTTGATGGGTTTGTTCTGCAATGATTTCTTGTTCATGGGTTCACACTGTTATGCAATTTTCAGCTTTATTTCATATGTTATCCAATCCATCAACTAATTCATGTTAATGAGCCCATACTGCACATGTCATGTATATGCAACAAACTGCTCACAAAATATAAACTCATTCCAAATACAATCAGTAATTTGCCTTACCTGTCTTTCTCATCCTTCTCGTCTCGTTTATGACCTAAAACAACAAACAAATGACTTCTCAGACATGTTACATTCCAGACTGACAAGTGAAAAAGAAACAACCGAGTTACCTCAGGTAGAACTAACAGATAAAAGCAGCCATGCCACAGCAAACAACTGCTGCACGCACAGTCAGACTCCCGTATGGAGCGTCAGGAAATGAAACATTCCCCCAAGAATTACTGGTACTCTAGCACAGATCTCATCAGTGTAATTGTTGGTCATCAGTGTAATTTCCATTCAACTCAGTGTCAGTATAAAAGACAGATTTACTCCTCAGAACAGTTTACCATATCATTTTGATTTTGTTTTGATGGTGTTCTGATGCTGTTCTCACTTAGTTTTGATTTTGTTTTGATTTCGTTTGTTTTTTTAATTTAGTTTTGAATGAGTGCTTGTGACTAAACTAGTTCTAACAATATGTGATGTCGACAAGGGACCACTTGCCACAAATGGACTTATTAGCAGTTTCCACAAGCTTACACCGTAGGTAAAATGAAGAAAAAATTTCAGAGCATTTGGTCCATAATTTATGCACTTTTTTTCACAAAAATGTAAAATATCATTTGGCGGGAAATCACATAAAAAATTTAATGTGTCTATACCCAACGCATTAATACCTAACTTTAGCCTTAACACCTCAAGTAGTATAATATTCTTTATAGTACAGTGAGTCCGAGCTACAGATTGATTAATTAGACGCAAATATCAATATTCATGGTCTATCGTAAAAAAAGCATTTTCCGGCTAATCTAGAAAGCGACAAGTGGTCCCTTCTCTCGGCCGAGGTCACATAGATCTTTCAATCAACCATTATTATTTGGATATTGTCTGTGTTAGTAATTCTAATTCATATCTTATTCTGTTTTCCCAAAAAATTTATAAAATCATTCAATCGCAGTCTCAATCAAAAATTTATTTTTAATTTAAAATTTATCTCAAGAGTTTGTATTAGCTCAGCTTTTTTAAAGCAAGTGATAAGCAGAACACAAAATTCAAAATCTCTCACGTTTCCGTTCGTCTTCCCTTGAGTGACTTCTTCGCCTTCTCTTATCTCGATCTTTTCGTTCCCTATCTCGATCTCTCTCGCGATCCCTATCTTTGCGTTGATCTCGATCTTTTGAACCACCGCGTCTGCAGACAACAAAATAGAGATTGCACTTTGAAGAATATTATTTCTAATACACAGTAAACACTGATAAGAAATTTAAAACTGAATGCAGAGCACAAAGTAACTACTTGGTATTAACAAATGCTAGTAAGAACACACCTGAAACTGATATTTAAGTTTACGGTAAGTATATCCATGGATATAAAACCAACACCTAATTAAACACAAATACAGCTAATTATAAAACATTGTGAATTCGTTAATGAAACCTGGATATCTGGTAACAGAAGCATAGAAGAAGAGCCGTCCCTTAAGCTAGCCCCGCAAGACAACCAGTTACGAAGTGTTAGCGACTTCAATGTCTTAGCTTCGGCACATAAAGATGGCCAGTCCTCTCCCTTCCCGCCTCATCTTCCCACCCACAGCGTACGGCAGTCAGTGTATTCATTATACCTGAGCAGGCTAGGTGCACAGGTGGAACAGAAAACCTGGTATACTAATTACAAAGAAGCATGAAAGTAAACATGCGAATTTACCGTCTAGGTGGCGAGCGACTGCGTCTGAAGCGAGGTGAGGGACTTCGCCGTGGTCTATCCCAGTCTCGGTAGTTGGACTTTGAATCAACAGGTGCTGCTCCAGGTATCTTTTGAGCATCCTATGAAAACAAATTTATACTCTGTTGAAGCCAATATTTCAACTAAAGTGAAAGTCAATAATTCATAGCCATTAGCCAATATAATTTTACTTAATATTAGATTAATTACAGTACTTTGTCATGTAATCTTTGCTAATGAGTTTAAATAAACTAGGATCAAAGCAGCTGTCCAGAAGAAAACTGGTTGCTTAGCAGCACAGCCATTGTACCATTATTCAGTGAACTTTCACTTTGGTGACCGAACGGGCGTGGCATTTAAGTATTTCCTTGACATAATATTTTGTAGGTTGCAATTTCCCATAGGAAATGATGCCAAATGTTCAAAACAAGTTTTGTATAAAATCCAATGTCAAAGATCACAAATCATTAAACAACCAAGTTTAAACTACTGTTTTTTATATAAGACTACCAACGTTTAAAGGCTGGACATTTGCACACACTGGTTGGTACACACTACTCTAAATTATTTTAACTCAGCCAGCTGAAGCAAAATAGCATCAGAAACCAAGTGGCTTGATAGTAACACCTTTGATAAATTTCCATTCAGAAGATACTACTTTTAGTTGTACGCAACTGACCTTGAACTCTCCTTCTTCCTCAGAGCTTTCCATATCCTCGATGTCATCATCCACCAGAGCACTTAATCTCGGCTCAAGTTCATTATTAATTTCCAGGATGTGACGCTTCTGAAACAAATAATAAACTGCAACTGAAACCGTGAAATAAACCATATTATCCAGGAAAACTTTCACAATTTTTACTGAACATTCAAAAAAAAATCATTTAATTAAGTTACTCGTTTCTGTTTCCTCAATTATTTACAAAAGTAGGCTAATAATTAATTTTGCACTAGTTAACACTTTAGCGTGCGCTAAAATTTATGTAAACTAATCCCTCTCATCGTTAAAGGATTAAGGTTCTTATCCTAAGTTTCACAGAAGCGTAGAACACATGTTCCACAAATTTAAGTAATCATTAAATTTGTATAAATTTTCCAGCACATGAGAGTCACTTTACCTGAATTCGTGGAAGAATTGTATCAAAGATTCTCTCTTCAGTGAGCAGTTCCTCGACAAACTCATCCATGTGGATTAAGTCGACATCTACAAAACAAGAACTGAGGTTAGAACCACTGACAGGAGCATTCTATACAGCCATGCATCACCTGTTAGACAACACACCACAGAAACAGAATATGTTCTGAAAATACCATATCCACTAGAACACTTTGCATGATGACATGCTGAGACACTAGCTTTACTGGAGTGACAGAAACTTTTTGTAATAACAATGGAGAAAACTAATACAGCATTATACAATAGTAGCCACATATGAAGACACTGGTTTAAACTATATTCCTGCTCTTTCACGGCGCAATAGCTACACCAAAAAATTCTAAATCAAAGATTTTTTTTCACCTAAAACCAATGGCCAATAGACCAAAAAACCTAGGTGAAAATCTCAATAGTGCAAAGTATCATACAAAAATCAAGGCATGTGACAAGTCTGGCAGAAATATTGAGCACCAATCTTTTTGCTGTTACTTGCAGTAGAAGGCCTAACAAGAAGTAGGTGGAACTGCTGTTAAACTTACTTCAAAACGTGTCCTATGGCCTGTTTACATAAGTTTATCACCAAGCTCCAAACGCAGACAAAACTTTTCACATGGAAACACAGGAATTTCAGACCAATCCAAAGCATTGTCTCAGTGGTTACCAGCATTAGACATTGTTTTATCAAATGAAGTTGGTTGACATATACCTCCCATTCGGTTCTGACGTTTTAGTTTTCTGTAATCGAGATAGAGTGGTTCTAAGTACTTGTAGCAGTCCAAAGCAGTTCCTGTCAGTCGCATGTACATAGCGCCAAGTGCACGTGCATATCTGAAAATAAGAAGCAAGACAAACTCTAGAAACTTTAAAACCACCTTCAAAGAAATGCAGTTTAATGAGTAAAACATTCACTCACTGAGAGGACTTAAATAGCTATCTTCCAAGATACCTACTCAGAGGCACTCTCAGCCCATCTCTGGCGATAAAGACCAGTTTTCAGATGCTTGTAAAAGGTGTATGCAGATCCCTAGTTAAAGAACATGCAGACCTGGAGGAATGTCATTTCAAGTGGTGGGCCCAACCATTGTAAAGGCACAACGTTGCATCTTTGAAGTGCATGCAAAGGCAACAAGTTCACCTCGATATGCAGAACGAAGACTTCTGCAGCCAGCCAAAAATGAGGTCTGCCAACAAAGCTCCCACAACCAGTAGATAATTAATGGTTTTTGAAAGCAATCATAGTTACATATCTTTGACATTCAGTGAGACCAACTTGTAAATTCATACATTGAACCCAGACTTTTTCCAACTATGCAGGTCTTCCAACCACTCTGTCAGTCTGTGTAGGCATACCAGCTCAGCTGATTTGATTATGAAACATTTGCACAGCCATTGTAATAAAGCATGAGACACCACTCAAGGTAAGTTCTAATTGGAACATTATATGCATGTGTACACAGAACCTCAGCAGTATGTGGTTGGATATTATGGATGCAAACCAGCTGCTATACCAAATATAATTAAGATAAATCAAAAACAATCAAGAATTATACTAGATTTCTTTCTTAAAACTATTTGTTTAGAATAGTGTATTCAGCAGCATTCTGGGTCTGTAGTCCACCGGCCCGATCTTCCACGGTCCAGCATGGGAGCTCTGCTGTGGTTGGCCCATCACCTGGAAGAAGTTGCCTAACAACCTGTGACACGAACTGCTCAGCCTCTCTTCCGCAAGCACTTGAAGACCATTCTGTCCGATCGTGGTTTCATTGTGTTAGGTCGGGAGCGCCTCTGACGAGTCACTCTTGAAGAGGTGCTATATAAATTGCAGTTACAATTACAAATGCATGCGAGCAAAACAAATTATCTCGATTCTGATGTACTGACCTGGCATGTACAACAAAAGTTCAGTAAATAAATAACATAAATTGAATTTACATGTGTCAGTGGTAATTGGCTTTCTCACTTGTAATCCTGTTGTGCAATGAACTCCACAATGATATCCTTTGCTGGTTGGATCTGCAACATCTTCAGCAGCAGACAGAGGAATGGAGTCGGCTTAACATTTCCACCGTACACTCCTCCGATGTACTTCAGTTCCAGTGCTTTATCGACAAGAAGTTCCGCTGTCAAACACAAATGAAGTGGTCACGGTTGAAGTCTACCCATCCATCACATGCATGTATTTCTGCATCAGCAAGTCCTTCTGGACATCTTATGAATAAAGTCACCAATTTGGCACAATTTGTTTTCAGTGTATGTTCACATTCTTCAGGAGTTTGGGTAAAATGCATAACAGAAACTTACCTCATTTCTTAACTAATTTATACAAATAAAAGCATTTCGAAACAGTGTTACTCTGCGATTGCCTTAATTTATACACGCCAACAAAAGTATTTTGGAAGCTTTGCTTTACTGTTACTTACTGATAAGTTACTTACTTACGATAATCCTTCCGGTTGCTTGCAACGCTTTTATTTCTTTACTGCTTATAAATAGGTAACGGTAAACGGCCGTTTCTCGAGGATTACCTATTTATTATCTGGTCCGTGAACACGAACTGCAGTAAATCCAATGTTACGTGCAACCTGACAATTAACTGTCAACGCCACATACTATGGCACATATGCGGCGCTAGGTCAACAAAACACCGTCGCAAAACCTTAAGAAAAAGTGTAAAACGTAGTCAATCATTCTCGGTGTTTAGACCGAGCGCATGCCGATTGTGTTTTCGCTGAAAACATACAAACTTACCTGACAGAGCAAAGCATTCCTCTTTCCAGTATTTAGATTCATAGATTCGAGTCCGGACGATCTTTTCGATTAAGTACTGAGGATTTGTTCCCTTTATCGTATGCGCGTCTTTAACAGTTCGATTTGCCATTTTGAAGTAACGCCAGCACTATAAAAAGTGGCAACAACTGACGAAAATGGCGGATGTTAACTTCCGGTTGTCGTTCAAAGACAGCGAGTTGTAGTGTTTTTAAATAGACTTGCTCGATACTGGAAATTCCGACTGGGTAATGCAAAATCAGGATCGAACTAAATGGTGTTAAACGCTTACAGAATAGGCCTATTGGTAAAGTTTAAGCGCCTACAGAAAAGTGGTAAAGAATAATCCGTGGGCGCTGTAGAAATCTGGAGATTAGGATTACGATTAGAGTTGCTATAGCCTAACATAACATAACACAGCAAAACAAGGGTTTTAAGCGGTTGAGAAGACGTACACAGTCTAGCTGTGAGCAGCTTATTCTAATCTTTGACGTAAAATATAAAAGTAGCCCACACGTTTTTCATTTTTCAATTATTTGATTAGATGAGATCCTTCACTACCGCTGCCCGACTGAATGCGGCCACACCATTTAAGGTCCGCGTGCACGTAGCCTATAGGCCTACACAACATTTTCCATAATTTGTTGAGCCTATAGTGCACCACTATCTGTGCTAGGGGTTGCAAAATGCAGGCCCAAACGGAAACTTCTGTAGCGTACGGTGACTAATTTCAGAGATCTATCTGAATCTCGGGCAAGCACGGTCCGTACACGCAGGGAACCTTAAATGGTGTGGTACTCACCCACTCGTGCAGCGGTGATGTTCAGGATCTCACTCGACCAATTCATTTAAAAACGAACAGAGTCGAGGCCATACTTGTAGACATACATGGGGAGGGGGATAGAGTAATGGTAACACTCATGGCCAGGAGAGCAGCAGGAGAGCAGCAGTAGGCTAGGCCTACGCGGTTCGATTACCGCAACCCCGCGCCTTGCATGGCTGCCATATTATAACTAGTCGCGGCTGGCGTGTGTTTAGTTCAGATATTGACAATTGTACTTACATGTTTCAATGTAATATTACTGCGTTTGTCGGTTTGAATTAATAAAGAAAAAGATTATTATTATACGGTTGCTATAGAAAATGTGCATATACTCAGAAGGTGGCGCCACAGTCAAAGATGGACCGATTTTTTTATACGGCTGCGGCAGCTACTGCTGCAGGCAGGCAGACGGCGTATCAGCCCAGCGGTAAGCCGAGACTGTCGTTAGCTGACAGACTCATATTCTTAATCGGTCATTTCTTCCCCAAGAAAATGAGGAGACTTCTGGCAGAAAATAAGACTACGTAATATCACGAATTCCACCGAGGACACGGAACGCAGGTAACAACGATATGGGTTTATTTCCTTACTGCGATAGATGGGAGAGTATACGGGTACATCATTATCATAATTTATTCACTCCTGGCTGCTAGAGCAGTTGCAGCAGCCGGTGTCTGTCTGCCTGGTTTAGACCTAGTCGGAGGTAGCGGCCTCGTAGACCCGGCGTTTGTACGAGCCAGCATCGGGTCAGAGCCTCACCTATTCTGTCGGTCTCCTTTGTCTCTGTCTCACTGAATTTCTGTTTGTGTCTGTCTGTCTGTCTGTCTGTCTGTGTTTGTAGCTGTCTCCCTCTGCATATTATGTTTGTATGCTTTTAGAGGATTGAGCAACTACTTAGAAAAATGCGGCGTTCCCCGTCCATCCAAAGCGCCTCAGAACTGGCTAGGCAGGCTGATGAACGCCTATTCAATGCAGCCTTTGCTGACCCAGGCCATGTTCTGCGACCCTATTTCCCTGCTGACCGAAATATTCCCCACAGTCTCCGAGTGCGAACTCACAATTTCACATTGCCTGGAAAGAACGATAAAAACTTTATATCCCGTATGCTTTATAGAAACACTTTATTTACTAGTCACTGAAAGCTAATTGAGATTTGATTTAACCGCATTTGCTGTCAATGTTTTAAAGTCTGTGTAATCCCGTTGCGTTTGTGTCAACGGGAAATATTGCAATAAACGAATATTGATTTATTGATTATCCTGTGTCTGTCTATGTGTTTATCTGTCTGTCTATGTGTGTGTGCCTGTGTGTCTGTCTATATGTCTGTACGTGTTTCTATCTTTGTATGTCTGCGTATGTATATCTGAATGTCTGTGCGCCTTTCTGTTCATGTAGGCTCTATGGGACATAACTATAGGCACTTCGATCGTTCTTTACTTATAGTTGATTCTTAATCCTTTCTAATGTCTGTTTCTGTCTGTCTGTGTTTGTATCTGTCTCCATCTGCATATGTTTGTATGCTTGTCCTGTGCCTGTCTGCGTGTTTGCCTGTCTATGTTTGTGTGTCTGTCTGTCTGATCGTGTTTCTATCGTTATACGTATAGGCCTACATGTCTGTGTACGTATAGGCCTACATGAATGTCTGTGCGCCTGTCTGTGCATGTAGGCTCTATGTGCTCCTCACTAGGCACTTTGATCGTTTATTACTTTTATAGTTGATTCGTATACATGTAAGTCCTTTCTAATGTCTGAGCTATCATTTGTTTCAAGACGATACGTTTGAATGTCTGATTGTAGAACGATATTGACATTCAAGTCCTTTCTTCCGTAAGTCTTCTTCCCCTGGCCTCTGATTATGCCTCTGTTCTCAATCGGACGAAGAGCAGCCAGAGACCCAATGGTCGACATCGAACGCCTGTTGATCGACTACGCCTGGACAGAAATCGCCGAAACCACCTGTTTCGATCGAATGCTCAAGAACCGTCGATACATCCTCGAGATCAACTGGAGTTACCTGGATATTTCACACCGTCTCGTAGCTTTCACCATCCGCAACCGCGACGAGCAGGAGCCCCGTCCTGAAGGCGTGGACAAGGTCAGGTCGAAGGTCATTCAACGTGACCTATGCTTATTTAGGACGGAGTTCACGAACTCTTCCCCGTCCCCTCAGACATTTACGTTTAAGACGGAGCGAAAGACGACGTCTCGTTGCGACATCAGCCTCCAGAGGGGCTTCCGAATCGGGGCGCATGTCGACGTCAGGGTGTCGATTCCCGTCCCAGGGCAAGAAGGTCTGGCAGCCGCTGGGATTCAGGCCCAGGGCAACCAGGTCGAGGCGTGTCGCATAACGGGTGGACTCAGCGGCGAGCTGAACGTCACCAAGACCACCGGTCAGACGTTCGAGGAGACCCTTACGTGGGGCGTCGACAGCCAGGTTAATGTTGCTAGTGGGTCGAGGACGGTGGCTGCGCTGATGATTCGCGAGGAGGAACTGACGGCCGACTTCAGCATTGAGAACGTCATCCGGTGTCATTCAGTGATTCCCGTCTATGTCAAGGACCGCAAGACCTCGAGGGTGCTCGAACTGCTTGAGATTCCGGGTGACAAACTGGCCGAAATCCTGACGGAGGGTGAGGGCTTTTCAAGGGCTGGTGAGGACAACGCTGTGAGGTGCGAGACTAAGGGGACGCTGAGGGCCGTCTACGGTGCGGAACAGATCATCAAGATAGACTCGTTCAAGGCCGGAACCTCAGGGAAACTCAGCATTGGTCCTCGAATTGAAAGCGTCGAGGATTGATTAGCAAAGGAAGGGAAAGTTTGACTACACGCACTTCGATGTTCATGTTTACAAGACTGCTTGCATGGGATCAGGAAAAAGTGTCTATTACGGAGTTTCAAAAAGGCTATTTAAGGCGCTGCATTCATGTACGACATCAAAGTATCTCAAGCTATTCTTATACTAGAATATGCGAGAGATATATGACCGAAAACATATATGGACGGCATGACATTGTGGTTGCTATTGTTGCAGTTTACAGATTAAATCGAAGATAGGAGATAGCGCCTCTGACGATTATTTCGTGGAGCGGATTTTTTTTAAATCTGAGAGTACAGTTACAATAATTGATTTATGGAATGATCGACGAATATGGCTACAACATACCTGGCGGATACATGTATGGCGCAATTGTTTATTTAGGTTGCTTAAGAGTACTAAGGAGAGTTGAGTTCTCCCTATATAAGTGTCATCTGTTGCCGCAATAGTGTGGAAACTGTTATGCATAAACCTAACATGTACATGTGTGTATAGGTGACGCTGGATGAACTCTAAACCTCCAGGTGACCTGCATGTAGGGTCTAGTTTTATACGTTGTCAGTAGCAAAATTAATACGATCACTAATATTTCCTTAAAATGTTCTTATGGATATCTATCTATTCAAGTAAATGTGCTTTCGCTTCATATGTTACCTTGACTACATCGGTTCATCCTTAGCTGTACGACGAACCTAATAACTGCAGCAGCTATTCCGTAAAACAAGTCGAAGCATTTACTGCAAATATGGCAAAGATTTGGAACGGCGACCCTATGAAAAGAGATGCAAGACTGAACTGATACAAAGAACTGCTCAGAAGGTGACAGGACATGTAAGTTAAACAAACTGGGGTTGCACGAGATAAAAAAGGAACCAGCGAGATAGGGGCATGGACCCTCGCCAGCATGCATGCCCACTTAATTGGTGCCCATATAGGACCAATATTCCTGTATGGGACCTGTATACTAGAGCCCACTTGTGTCCATCTAATGCTCAAGAAAGTACCAGCAGCGGATTAATCCGTAGCAGGGCCTATAAGTAAAGCCCCATGTCACACAGAAAACTTCAAGGAAGCAACAACTTCCTCGCTTTTGGACCATTTTAGCTGACCGGCCATGTGCAAATCTCAAGGTAATGGGCACGGGGACAATGCAGAACTTGCCGTTTATGTTCCACTAATGCTACCGGTACTGCAACTATAGAAAATGTGACCAACTTAATTGTCACTTTATATTTTCTCGCTGATCATATTGCTGGAGATGTGGTCCGTTTAGGAAATCTTGAAGCCACATATATCGAAACCATCCAGTGCTACGTGTAGTCTGGACTCTGGAATTTGGTTTTATTCATAGTTCGAGAATTCGTGACTTTCAGTTTTAAAATTCGTAAAAATTCGCTAGTTTTTGGTCAATTTAAAAATTCGTAAAAATTCGTTGGGCCATTGTTGGGCCTTTTTTTTACATTGACAGTGGCGTTTTGCAATATAAAAGTTTATTACGTAACGAGTTAATTTAGTTAAGATCTATTTTTTAAAGATGAAAGAACATGGACCGGAGTGGAAGTATGTAGTCATTTTGGAGGAGAAGGAAAGGGTAATCCAAAAATACAGTGTTGTTTTTGTGACAAGGAATTTGTTGGTTTTTCTGCCCGAATTCGGTAGCATTTGCATGGCGAAAATACAGAAACCAGAGTCGAGTCACTCGAGTGGAAGCAGTGGGCTATTGTTCTGTTGTTCCTGACTCAGAATCAGAGGACGATAAAGTAGAGACACCCTCGGTGAATGTTGCCAACCCTTATTAACCATGCTTGGTTGCAAGCTGTGTTAGTGACTGACTGCTCACACTGGATCTGGAGCACTGATGGTTTTTCGTTCTGCTGACTGACACTCACCCTGCAGCTATGATAGAAATCGAAGTTCAAGACTCCAAGTAGAACAGTAACTGAATATCAGTAGGGGTCTACTAATGTGTCGCTAGTCAGAAGTTATCTTTTACGGCTGACTGATTGACTGCATATATGACATTGACATTTACTTTCTTAAAAAGTTGAGAATTCGTTGCCATGACAAAGAATTCTAATATTTTATTATTTCACGAATTTTAACGAATTTTTAAACCGCAGTTTTAAAATTCGTTAAAATTCGTGAATTTTTAAAATTCTTAAAATTCGTAAAATGCGAATTCTTGAACTATGAGGGCGTCCTCCAAGGCTTTAAGTCAAGAAACAGTCGCTCGAGTCAAACAACATCGAAATGCTAGAACCAACTAGAAGTAGAGTCTAATTGAAAGTTGACACAGTTGTCTGAAACCGCAAGCGTCACCGATCTCCAAAGCTGTACTCCTCAGCCAAACGAGCGTCACAAGTCATCCATACTTAAACCGTTACCTGGCACATTTCGCCCGTATGTACCTACCCCAACCCTCCCTCGCCCAGACAAGTCGTGTGTCGCGCAGGCAAATTAAATAGTCATTGCGACTGAGTCTATAGACGGTCGACAGTCAGAACAGTTCGGGGGTTACGGACAATTATGGAGAGCGCGCCGTGTTCGTTGAGCGGAGTCAAACGACGCTGTCCCACCGGTTAACGTTCGCCCAATGACAACAACTACCCAATCAGCTTTCCCACAGGCGCGTGGCCTTAATACGGGTAAAACCGACTGGAGGTAGAGCGAAGGGCTAGTCCGACGCAGTGTCGCCCCAGTTTCGGGTCGATCGAACCCCTGCTTCTTACCCGCCCCTCTAAATGTCCGCTTAAGTGACCAGCGATCGGGGTGTGCTGGCGGTGACTAGGGCAGGTGCCTCGGTGGTCGTGTCTGGGGTTGGGGGGGTTGGAAAGCCGGACCCGACGAGTTATTTGCCTAAGTGGAGGGACATTGTGGCTGTCAGGGATCGACACGTGCCGTTGACTTCGGTCGGTGGCGTCAAGTCGACCGAAATAAACGGCACGTGTCGATCACTGACAGCCACAATGTCCCTCCACTTAGGCAAATAACTCGTCGGGCCCGGCTCTCCAACCAATTACAATCGCCACGCAATTGTGCGATTGTAGCAGCGTGTAGACGGACGGTGAGGGTGAGGAGCGAAAGTCGTCTTGACGGAAATATTGTTATTACGGTGCTTCGATTTTTTCACTTAATGATTGTCCGACGCGACCATGAGTCCACACTCCACAGTCCAGGATAAACGATGGGGGTTGACGATGCATGATTGGGGAAGAGGGTTGGGACGATGGCTGAGGGTACAGGCTTCAGTTCTGGAGTGGAAGCGAGAACTTTGAGGCTACCCATCGGCAAGGGCTCGGCACGGGTGTCAGAGTAGGGACCAGCGGCGCATCCACAGGTTAAGAGAGAGAGAGAGAGAGAGAGAGAGAGAGAGAGAGAGAGAGAGAGAGAGAGAGAGAGAGAGAGAGAGAGAGAGAGAGAGAGAGAGAGAGAGAGAGAGAGAGAGAGAGAGAGAGAGAGAGAGAGAGAGAGAGAGAGAGAGAGAGAGAGAGAGAGAGAGAGAGAGAGAGAGAGAGAGAGAGAGAGAGAGAGAGAGAGAGAGAGAGAGAGAGAGAGAGAGAGAGTCAAGCTAAAGGCCTGAGGCAGGAGGTTCCAGCTGGAAGGGGCCACAACCGCAAAACTACGAGACTGTGGGCCGTAGCAGTGCGCATCCGAGGGACAATTAAGTGGTCACGGGCAGATGACCGGAGAGAGACCCGAGCAGGCAAACTGGAAACCGGGGTGCAGTCATGGGCGTCCGCAGGAATTTTTCCGGGGGGAGGGGGCTAAATGTTTCTAAGAGGGAACAATTTTTCCAGGGGGCAAAATGACGTTTTTGCATATTCACGAACACAGAAAATGTGACAACTTTCAAAATCCAGGGGACACCCATTGATGCAGTAAGCCCTGAGATACAGCGGACCTGAGCCAAGAAGACAGTTGCGCCTGAGGGAAAAGACCTTAAATTGGATGCGTTGGTGAATAGGAAGCCAGTGAGGGATGTAGGAGGAGATATGCGCAAACTTCATGATGCCTCCTATCAGGCGGGCAACAGCATTAAGTATGGATTGAAGCTTAGGTGCATTAGCAGAGGACAGGCCAGTAGCCTATAGACAGCGTTCCTGTAGTCAATCCTAGTGCAGATCAGAGCATGAACCAAGGTCGCAATCGCATGCAGCGGAAGGGATTGCCGAATGGCACGGAGTTGACGTAAATAGTATAGAAGCACGAGCGAGAGACACGGTTGAATGTTGACATGATCAGATAGAGAGAGAACAGGGTCTAGGCCAAATCCAATATCACGGACAGAGGAGGAGAAGTGCACATATTGAAACCTGAGGGGCCCATGCGTGACCCCTGCACCCGAGTCTATGAAATGCTAGCTACAACGCTGGTTAACAGTTTTTCTATTATGAAAGCACGTCGTAAACAGTTTTAAATTAATAAATATCTGATCTATAATTTAAATTTCGTCAACACTTCTTGGTTGAGCATATATTAGGGGCCTACTACACAATTTTGGAACCAGGCCTACAAAATGTTAATCCGGCCCTAACTACCGCGCCATCTTTCTTCACACTGATCGCAACGCCAACCGCTTGAAAGAGAAGGGTGCTAATGAGTCATCTTTATTCTTTTATGCATTGGTTTTGTCAGCTCAGTTCTTTGCTCATCTCCAGATCCTGCTGATGCATGTAACGATTTATGCATAATCTCTGACATTGATCAACTGTTTGTTTGGCTCAATTAATCCGATACGACTACTACGACTATTATACGACTATTATATGCTGTTGATAACCATGTGCACTTCTTGTTTTTCTATAATAATAGGCAAATTATGTCATAAGCAGCGCGCTGTGACTGGACGTACGTTGCATCTGCGTGTCTTATGAACAAACTCATAGTCAAACGAAGTAGGTTCGATATAGGCCTACTGTAACAGTGGAACCGCTGGAACGAACGAAAGGTTACACAAAGCATGCAGACCACCCCCGATAGGTTTTACCATTTGAATAACAGGACTATACCGCGCTATAGCTGTTTTCACAATGATCACAACACCAACCACTTCCAACGCGCTGTCTTGATTTCTTAGAATTGCGCATTCAATGTGGACAGAACACCTACTCTCAACGTGCAATAATTATGCTTACGCTTACTATAGGGAAATGTTTGTTATAAGCAGCGCGGTGCGACGCTGTGTCTGCCTATATATACGCACACGCTTATTCCTATATGCGAGTGATAGGAAATACGCGATCGTCTCTGCATTCTAAATTTCTAATCGATAAGAAATAAATTTATATGGATGACCAATTCGATTCCATCTGTGGAGAAGGACCAGCAGCGTTTGGATTAAGTGTGGTTGAAGGCCTTGGGTTCAGGAGCACCGGAAGAGGTGACGAGGTCATCTGCTCCTGTTGCTCCGTTCGCTTCAGAAACTGGAGGACAACGTTTGACTTGATCTACAGACACGAGATTGTCAGAGAGAGCTGTTCCTTCAGAGCAACAGAATTCAAAACAGAGAATGATGATTCCTTATCGGAACCTTTGCCTCACGCGGTAGGTGATGTATCTATAGGCTCTATACTATCTAACAGTCACATCATTCTCTGATTGCTCTTACAGTGTAAGATTATAGTCTGGGCATGCTTGCATTACATATTAACTCTAGCTACGTGGTTCAGAATGGCAGAGTGTACAGGAGCCAGGCAATAGTTACCAATTCCTCAACCTCAATCATCATTGCAACCCGTCCTCCATCCATCCTGTTCCTCATCCATCACCTCGGGCTTTCCACTCAAAACAGAAGTCTCAATTTTTCAAGTATACTCCTACCCTGACTCTTCTGATCTTCCGCCTTCCAATTCTTCTAGCCCTAAACGACAACCGCCTATACAGCTGCTTAGTCTCCTCTATTGATCTGCATCTAAGTGCATAACATGTTTGTAAACCATAGTGCATAAGCAGATGGTTCATTAAAGAATATACTTACTTACTTACTTACTTACTTACTTACTTGACCTCCTTTGGACTATACTCTCAGGAAAACCGCTCTGATCTGACGTAGCGCTCGTGAATAGGCTGGTGCCCTGCGCTTGACCTTCGAGTGGCGCTTTAGAAGTTTGTAGATTACGATTACGATTTTACTAGACTTGGTCCTTATTCATATTAAATTTTATAGAGTGACTCGTTTGTATGTATGTATGCTTGTATAGGCCATATATATGTATCTATACTCTTACAATAGCGCATTTGAGTACTTCACGAAGCGCTACCTGCATCGGCCTAAATAACTGTCCTAGCAATTAAGAACAAGTTTCAATCAATGAGTGAACAGCGCTCTTAACTATTATAAGAGCCACCACTGGCGAGTTCCCGCAGGCACGAAGAGCCCAACTGATGGATGCCCCAAAGTAGCGTCGAAGAAGAGGAACGACAACAGGAGACGAGGTTCACAGCGCACGAATGCCACCATCAAGCAGCTGTCTCTCGCAGATGGTAGAAGACTTTGGGTCCGGCATAGGCTACTTCTGTCACCGGGTCTGTAGAAGACGATCCTTCGTAGCCAGCAATTGTTCGTACGGCGTGTAGATGTCACCGAAGTATATAAATGGTCAACACCAATCCAATAACTCTTTTACTCTTCACTAGCCACTAGTAACCTGAAACCCCTTAGTATGGACGAGTCCATGGTAGCGAGATCCGAACATCAAACGCCCGAACATCGTCCAAAAGACTGGGAAACACCGGTGAAAGAGTGAAACACCTCCAAGAAAGCATACGAAGTCATAGGCCTATAAGAAGTACGAACGAAGGAAAATAATCGAGTAAAATCACAGTTAGCCTATCTGATCAATGTTTTCTGACTACAAAATAATGACATTTGACATTAATTTATTGGGCCACTGCTAGTCTTTTTGCTCTTTAATCGTCGTTATATAGCCTGAATGTAGTGCATTTCTAAACTTCATAGGAGGCATTATCAAATTACAGTTGTAAAGTATTGTATACAACTTGTCAGCGTATCGGGTTTCTGTCTTCCTTCATATTTAACCGCATACACCTTATGAGCCAATTTGAGTCACCCTTGATGCTGAAATCTATCCACGCCGATCTTCAGTCTTATGATCGTCTATCACGCGTCTGATTTAACGCTGCATGCTTTCAAGGATTGGTAAACAAGTACAATCAGTTGACCGAATTCAGCATAGTGCATGTAGGAGCATAATGCATTACATGCAAGATTGCAAGAAAAAAGGAAAGAAAGGCAGACCAAGACTAGACTACTCTGGATAGACAAAATAAATGAGGACATAGCCTAACACTTGGACTAAGACTTGGACTAACACTGAGAGGAGCGCTGGGCATGACAAAATTAATGACCGAGAACAATGGAGAACATTTATTTGTACCCATCGCCGCCAAATGGCTGGAGTCAGGAACTGACGATGATGATGACGACAACGACGATGATGAAACAAGCACAACCAAATGTCGGTTTAACTTATTAATATTTTTCAAATTAATTATATTAATAAATAGTCGGTATAAGAATTCTGATTGTAATGTTAAGTAATATAGACTACGTTCTGATTGCAATGTATGAAATGTTATGTAAATTAATAGAAATTAATGATATTATTCTGAATTTTAGGCCTACATATATTTATAGAATCAAATCCATGGGGGAAGAGCCCTTTTGTCCCAATGTAGCCTATGGGCGCCGATTCCGACAACCTTCTCGTAATGCGTCTCGCAAGTAGGCCTACTAATGTCAAAAGAGAGGACAGTGCATCATTTTAGCATCTGCTGACAGTCTAGCTCGTAAATCTTTCATAGTTAGGATGATTTTCACCGGAATATAGGCCTTAGTACTTTAATCTGGACGTGATATACATGTGTAAACCAAAATGCGGTTAGCAGTTGGATTAATAAAGGATATACTTACTTACTTACTTACTTACTTACTTATCTCTCTAGGTCGGGTTTTCCTACGGCAGTTCATAATTAGCCTATAAGCCTTAAAATGCGTGGGTGTTATTCTGCAGGCTGTTGGCGTGCTTCGAACTCTGGTGACAAGGACTCGCAATATGAGTAAGGAAAATTTTATACGTACAGTAGCCTATCTAGATCTTTTTATAGAAGCAATGAGTGTACAATATTATAAATAACATATATTTATAAATGTGCAAGGGCTCCTTGGATTCTATGGGCACAAGTGCATTATACTGAGATAAGCCTATCCGCAGCCGAACAGTGTGCCACTTCGGCAGTCTTGTTGTCAAGACCTTAAACCTCAAGACCAAGACCAAGACCAAGACCTTGAACCTCAAGACCAAGACCAAGACCTTGAACCTCAAGACCAAGACCAAGACCAAGACCTTGAACCTCAAGACCAAGACCAAGACCAAGACCTTGAACCTCAAGACCAAGACCGAGACCAAGACCCCAAAAAATCACAGTCGTATCCAGACTTCTATTCCTTACTAAAAATTGTCCAGTCGGACTACTGGTTTTTTTTTAATGAAAACATCAGTTTTTTCTTTTATTCAAGCAATACAACTCTAAATTATGGAGACTGCAGCGAATTCCGAATTCGTATTTACAGAAGTCCTTCATGCGAAATGTTATTCCAAATGCCTGTTGAATTTTATAAAAACCAATTTGCTCAGAATATTCTGACCATGACGTGACCTGTGGGGTCTCATAAAAATTCTGCCATGTGAAAAAACACGGTCTACAAGTGCTGAAATCGCTAGCACACAAAGCAGCTTTTCAAGAACCGGATGTAAATGTACAAATTAATCGTGAGTCTGTTTTGAAATAATTCCATGATAAATGACCGGAAGTCAAAATAATTATCCAAAACAACAGTGAAGCCTCATTCACACCGTGTAAATACTAAACCAATAACTGTATGAGTAATTATTGGATAAAGTTTTAAAATTCTTGCCGTTTGTTAAAATTAATGACTGTTCATATTGACAAAAGTCTTGGTCTTGGTCTTGCAAAACCAAGGCCAAGACCTTGAACCTCAAGACCAAGACCAAGACCAAGACCTTGAACCTCAAGACCAAGACCAAGACCAAGACCTTTGGTCTCAAGACCAAGACCAAGACCAAGACTTTTTAAAACGAACTCGAGTGCACTCGAGACCAAGACCTTGGTCTGGAGGACAACAAGACTGCACTTCGGCAATGCTCTTTCTACAGAAATCTCACTGTAGTGTGACCACATTTGTTTTCTGCCATTCCGGGACACCACAGTACTTCCAATCTATAAGTCAAATTCTGTTAGGAGCTATAGGCTCATTGGGAAGAGCGCTATACATACGCAATGCCTCAACTGAAAGATAGGCCTATTTGTAAGATTTTAGACCAATATGAAGCATTTTATTTGTAGTTGTTTTAATTACAGAGAACACATTTTGTTCTGCGTTGCATAGGCCTATTTATTGATGTTGTCATTTCTTTTATTTTACTTTTAAATTGTTGAAAAATCAAAATATAAATTCTACGGATTTAATTATGGAAAAATTCATTCAGGGACGTTTCATTGTTCCAGAAAAGACGTGTCCGGGACGCGGGACATTTTTCAAATTCCGGAATTGTCCCGGACAATCCGGGACATGTGGTCACTCTACTAAGCTGTTGGTAGTTTCTGATTGGTCAGAATAGACCTAAAATAGGCCTAAAAGAAAAATGGAATTGTTAAGCTAAGATTACGTCTGCTGCCCTGCAGCTGTTTCTTACTATGCCGATGCTCCAACCAATAGCTAAATAGCGTGTGTGTCTGACACAATTTTCTTCAGCTCGAAATTAGGCCTACTTTATAGTCAAGCTATTTTATTGTACACAGCGTAGTCGATTTAACACACTAGATTTAACACACAAGCCATGCCTTGCAACTATCGGCAACAAACGAACACTTAGGCCTATTGGTCTGTCCTGTGTAATATCCGTGTAAACATCTGTGTAATAATAGATATAAAAGGCTCAGACAAAAGTACCATAGTTTCTGGTCCGTTTAGTACAGCCGCTGTGGTGTTTGGTCCAGTTAGTACAGCTGAAAACGGAGGATCGTTTGGTCGGTCGATGGTCCACTTAGTACAGATAGATGGAGGGAGGGGTGGAAACGGGAGAGACGAAAAACAACATGCATGCTCGAAACTTAAGGCGTTTCTTCACGAATTATTTATACAGAAAGAAAATTTATAGTTAGAATTGAAAACTTACTTCTGGAGCTTGACTGCTGAACTTAAACCGGTAGACGAACAGAATCGAACTATGGTGGAAATTGTTTGGCTTTTTGACAATAATTATTAAGCAATAGGCCTATAGGGCAAATGGATGTCTAGAGATTTCTGCTCCACTTGTTCCAACTATTTGAAACACTGAAAGATTAGCCAGGACGCTCTGTTCTTGAACCATGAGTTGAAGAAAAGACAAGATAAAACATAGTAAAACAAGTCAAAACAAGACAAGACAAAACAAGATAAGAAAAAAGAAGACAACGCGAGACAAGACAAGATAAGACAAACAAGACCAGAAAAGACTGAACAAGACAAAGCAGGACAAAACAAGACAAGGGAGAACAAGGCCACACAAGACAAAAGAAGACAAAAATAAGACCGTTCAAGACAAGATGAAACAAGACAAGACAAACAAAACAGCGCAAGGCAAGGGAAGACAACACAAGACAACAAAAACAAAAGAAAACACACAAATATTGAGAATTTCCGCGCTAGATCAGCAAACTGTCATTTCAGAAGAAATTCACCTGTTGCTTCGGGTTTCCTCGTTGCCACTCATACCCTTCCACATACCTGTACTAAATGGGCCACCGACTGCGTGACTGTCCCGTACTGCTGTACTAAATGGCCCAGAGGCCATGGTACAATTGTCTGAGCCTTTTATGTAACATATATTATGGCCTAAGTTGCTATTATTATTATTAAGGAACATTTATATATCGCCTCTTCAATGTTGCTCAGGAGCGCTAAGAGAGAACAGGACAACTTGTCGCTTACTAGCTCAGCCGGAAAGTGGTCTTCTCCTCAGGCAATGAATATTGATTTCTGCATCTGCATCTCATGCTCACTGCGATACAAAACTGTATTATAAGCCATCCATAGTTTTCGAATATTTCAGCTCCACCCAAATGCCACGCAACTCATCTGTCAAGAATACACTGACCGCCGCTGTCCGTGGAAAGGATAAAACGGTGCGTGTGAGGACTGACCAGTGACCACCCGCCCTCTTATGCCGAGGCTAGGGAAATGAAGTCGCTAACATTTCATATCCATGCATGGTTGCATTTCGAGGATAGCTTAAGCAAGCGCTCTTCTTCCTGAAATTTTAGGCTGGTCCCGTATTGTTAGATCTTATGGCAAATTTTAATAAATACATTCCCGACAGGTGGTCCTTTCGTCCGCTGAGATCGGTTATAGGCCTAGTTATAGATTATGACATAGATATTTGTTTCCTTGGTTTCAGTACTATCGGACTATGTTGGCACGCATCAGATTTTGCCGATAGAAATCGATGCTCGTCTGGATACGACGATGAACAGGTGGCTCATCAATGACATTGGCTTCGACAGGGATGTCATTCGACAGTTCATCAAAAGAAAACTAGAGCAGACCGGTAGGGTAGGCCTACTAGAAAACCATCCAACTGTTCATAGGCCAGAGTCTCAATAACAATAATAATAGTCCATGATAAAAAGATGATCTTGAATGTCTGCTCCACTTGTGCCCCCTAGTGAACGCAATCGAAAAAACGAGTGTATACCACTGTGGTGTCGTTGTGATGATCCTGCAGCGAGGCAGGTTACTGGCCATACGCCCTCACAAAACAAGGCTAAGACAAATGACATCACTTATTTCAAAACCACAATTACCTCTCACGGTTAGGTCAAGAAACTGCTCTCATTGTTTCTATTGCGAGGCCCAACGCTAATAGAAGCAATACTTACTTAAAGTAGGTTTAGGTGCCTACATTGTCTAATCTTTAACACTTGAACAACGTGCGTGTACTAAATGCGACTGGGAAACCAAAGCAGCTCGTCGTTAAAGTGCTAAGTAAGTAGTTGCAAGCAGGGAAATCTGTCGGCGTACTGTGCTTAGAAGTATTTTTTAAGAACAAAATAATACAATGCCAGCCAGATAACTATGCGGCGGTGGAACACCGAACGACTAACATGTCCATCACAGTGGTTTAGGCCTATACCTGGCTGTTGATGACTGTCTAGCTCTTTGTCGTCTTGCTATAAGCTCAGCATTCGCGAGTAGAGCTTGAATTAATTATAGACTTTGTGTGGCATCTAAATGTAGACGAAAGTTTGTTCAATCTATTTTCTGTTTATCACATGCAGGAGACGATTTCAGAAACACAACAGCCCTCGTTCAAGACATGATGATGACTTTTGATGAATTATGAACCAAAATGCTGTTCCGCTGTAGGACAACAGACAGTTAGATGAGATGTTCGAGATAATCTCAAACTATTGAATTCTGAGTATAAAATGACATTGTGTAGGCCATAGGCCTATAGGCCGAGCGCAAATTTTAATGAACCAATTTTTGTTGTTGCTGAAATAACAACTCGTTCGAATCGCTTCTATAATGTTTGATATTTCTAAAACACGTGCATATATTATAATTGTAAAATAGACCTATTCATTAGGTACAGTAAAAGGTGCGTTAAGATAAATTGAAACTCTTTGTTGTGTTATCTCTTGTAATAAAGTTCGTATTTAAGTGTGAGATCCTCCCCCCCCCCCCATCCAGAAGAGTACGTGTCACATGATCCAAGAAGCTTTTAAATGACCAACTGCCAGTATATTCTTTGGATACATCATAAATCATATGTTCGTCAGTAGTGAATTTACCTACATAGGCCTACTAACCAATCAGACAGCCCATAAACTCGCTGTATGTATAGGCCTACAGAAAAATCACACACACAATGAACTAATCTAATTAACTGGACGACAGAGAAAACAACAGATTCTAGGTCACCGGACATGCGTCACTACAGAAATATAGTCTGAATATCTGAATTATTAATAATCATTAATATGCATTTATCAAGCGCCATTATCTGATGACCAAGCCTCAATCGATGGCGATGAGCAATTGTGCACGAAGGACTTTACAGTAACAATCTCAAACAAAATAGTCTAAATAGGTTTGTTTCTGTCGAATCAACCAATTGCAGTGTTGTAGTTGTTGGGGGGAGGTTGGGGGTTCAACCCCCTACTTCTCTTTCTAACCCCCTCAGCTAAGTAACTGAAAATATGTTGGGGGGTTACTTTACTAGAAAAAACTGGTGTTTGGTCTGTGATTATGTGATTTGGTAATCTGCAAATTTTTGACCCCCCCCCCAGTTGTTTTTGGACAACTAAAACACTGACCAATTGTGATAAAAGATAAATGGAGGATTTTTCATATGGAAGAAATCATTTGAGGCTTTTAAATTTGTCTTTCTCCAATATTCTTAAGAGTAAATTTTCGTTTAGAGGAAACAATTGGACTTATTACTTGCTTAAAGCAATTGGACTTATTACGTGCTTAAAGCAATAAAACTGGGAGTACCATAGGCCTACAACTGTTGAAAGTAGGCCTAATAAAAGTAGCCTGCGTTAATAAATTCTATGTAGTCAATTACTCCGGAATTTTTGGAAAAGTTATTACTTTAAGTACGGTAATTCTCATTTATTAATCATATAGTGTAATCTTTTCGTATCTGCAGATCATTTTACGTTGCATAAATACGTAATCAAACGATATTTAGTCAGAAGTCACGAGAGCAACAACAGTGTACAATACAATATCATACAACTAGGCCTAAACATTTTTTTTATTATGTCAAACCGACAGACGCAGTAAGATTACATTGAAACATGAAAGTACAATCAAGATCTTAATTAACACACGGTTTGGCAGCCATGCAAGGCGTCCGCTCTAGAGGGGGGTTACGGGAGTCGATCCGCGTACCTTATGCTCTGCTGGCCATGAGTGTTACCGCTACTCTATCCTCCCTCTATAGCGCGCGTTAACAAGACAAGTCTTGCACGAGAGCGTTGCGCTTCATTCCTAGTCATACAGCAATGTAAATAGACGAGTCTTTAATTTAGATTTAAATTGAGCAACAGATGTGCCTTGACGGACTGTAGTTGGAAGGCTGTTTCATTCTACGGGTCCTGAGACCGAGAATGCACGACTACCAAACTTCCGGTTGGTGCGAAGAATGGTGTAATCGTCTCGTGCAGCCGATCAGAGTTCTCTGGAATTTGTAGTAGAACATGGCGTGACCATGGATGTCATGTAAGTGGCAGAGGTTCCAGACTGGATATGGTACATGAGGAGGCAGATTTTGAAGGTGATACGGGCACGGATGGGAAGCCAGTGAAGTTGTTGCAGGGATGTTGTGATGTGATCTCTAGGACTAAGACCTTTTATAAGACGAGCGGCTGAGTGAAGAACAGATGATAGAGGTTGTAGTGTCGATGAGGGAAGACCAGACAGGACAGAGTGGCAGTGGAAGTAGGCCTAGACCGAGAATGGTCAAACAAATAGAAACTAAACCTCCAGGGCAAAACCGTTACAACATATGTATGAGCAAAACACATCGGAGTTTGGAAGAATAACGGGTAAGACCGTAGTTTAGGTTTGTAGATTATATCATTGTGGATACCGGTTAGTAAATTATAGGCCTACACGTTAAAAATAATCGTTCATCCAACTTCCAGGTTCATCTATATTTTCATCTATCATCCAACTTTTAGTTTGAACTATATTTTCATTCAGTCTTCCAGCTTCTAGTTTGAGCTACATAAAATTTTTCTTCAATCATCTAACTTCTAGTTTGAGTTTTACTAATTTAATTTAACAACACTAATACGCGTTTAAAATAATTCACATAATTTACCAACCTAAAGTACGTCTGTGTAATTATTGAAATAATTTACCAACCTAAATTACGGTTTTACCACAGTAGGCCTATAAATAATTACACAGTACGTCGACTCGCAATGCTAACTGTTGACTAGTTTTTGGGGTGACGCCATTTTGAATCCGAGCTCTTGAATTATAGATTTAAACTAAAATTAACGTTAAAAATAATATTGTTAATTCTAATGAAGTCCTCGATGTTGTTGTAACGTTTAAAAAATATTTTATGTGATGGATTCCGATGTATCGGCGTGTAGTCCTTAATGTTGTTGTAACGTTTAAAAATATTTGATGTGATGGGTTCCGGTGTATCGACGTCTAAGAGCTCGTGTTCAAAATGGCGGTCGGTCACACATTCTGACTGTTGCATCGGCCGGGAGTCGACGTAGGCCTACTGTGTATTATTTATACTGTGGTTTTACCGACTAGGCCTATAACGATCTAAAATTCTAAATGATTATTGCATGAGACGTTGATGGCTAGAGAGTCGCCAGATGACTCTATTCGGATTTAATACCGAAGTATCACTTTCAATTTAGTTCTTTGCCGGAAGTACTAATGCGGTTGCTGTGCGTCTTTTGGATTGAGCGAAGTTTGGTTAAATAATTTGAATAGTAAATTGCATGTTTTGCGATAGAATATAGTTTTTGTTTTCAGTCGCTAATCTACAGGTAAATAGATTCATTCATTCATTCATTCATTCATTCATTCATTCATTCATTCATTCATTCATTCATTCATTCATTCATTCATTCATTCATTCATTCATTCATACATTCATTCATTCATTTTGAAAATTTAATATGGCGCCCCTCAAGTTACCTACTCGGGGTGCGCTCCCAGCCCAACCACGGCAATATAGATGGTAATTTTGGCTTTTAACGTCAAAAATTATTTAATAGAAACCTTATAATACAATAATAATAAATAATACAATAAAAATAATCATCGTTCATCCAACTTCTAGTTTCAGTTATAGTGTTCAAACTAAAGCTTTTAATTTCAGTTTTAGTTTGAAATATTTTAATCGCTCATCTCAGCTTTAGTATGAAATATTTTAATCGCTCACGGCAATAGTATCGGCACTAAAACGATATATTTTCATCGCTCATCCAACTTCTTGTTTGAGTTTTATTATGTAATATGTTCATTCTGCTTCTAGTTTCAGTAGTATTTTCATCAATCTTCCAACTTATAGTGTGAGTTTGACTGTGAAATGTTTTATCGCTCATGCAATACATAATTTCCAACCCTAGAAGCCAAAATAGCCTAAACTGAAATGGCCAGCTAATGTGCTAGGTCCTCTGCTGCACTGCCTATGCGTGTAGCTGCATTTGCGATCACTGACAAACTTATTTTTCACACAGTTTCCTCCTTCTGGAATACCATTTTGTTGTACTTAACACTACAGCCATTTTTGAGCAAATCGAGAATGAAATTTATAGACATCTTCTCATTCAAACTCCTTAACTCTACTCGGTCAGCTGCATTAGCCTCTTGTTGAATTCAGAATAAGATTTAAACTGGCTTGTCTGACCTATAATCCCTCACAATGAACATTCATACATACCTTTTATCGATACATTCTGCCTTGCCATCAGCGATCTTCAGTTATGGGTCTTTTGTTGAGCCTTGATGTAGCACTGTGATGGACTGTCGTGTATTCCATGTTGCTGCCCCATGAATGGAAATAGAATCGACTACCAATCTTTATCTGCTGCTCAAACTCTTTTTCTTCTTCAAGAAACGCCTCAAAACTCACAGTGCACTGAGGTGAGCGGTTGAAAAGCATTCCTGCTCTTGGATTGTTATGGTAGTGTTTTGTGCTTCAAGCAAAAGATTCTTTAATTGTGAGATGACTTGTCGGATTCAGTCTGAAAGAGGTCTGTAAGTTACTGTAAGCAAGTGTTTTACATTGCAAACAGATCTTTTTGTCTTCACCTGGATGTCTAAATAGCAATAACTAGAACCCATGCAACAGAGACTCATCAGAGTCACTCTCAACCTAACAAAAACTGTGATTGAAGAACTGCTTTTATCAGCACTTTGACACATAATCATGGTATCACAAAAGACTAGCCATCCCAGAAAAAACTATATTTTATATCCTGAAAGATCACTGCTGCCTTGTTAACGGAATAATTCTGATACTAATAGTAATAATACATTTCCATCCTAATCACCAACCTTTTCTGCCCTATATCCAATTAACATCCACTCCCATGCCTTCTCTGCACCCCTGTGTTAATTTTCCGGACTTTCCTAAAGCTGTGCATGACGGATGTTAACATTGTAATCTGATACAATTGTAGATTCTGAATGTGAAGCACGCTGACAAGTGACTAGATATATATCTGAAATCCTTGCAACAAAGATCAGGATGGCAGAGATTTGCCCAGTACTGCTAGTTACTTTGTTGCTGTACCTCTACTGGCTGCCATCAGGTTAGAACTTAGAAACATCACTGAGAGATTATATGTATGCTTTTGGGTTGTTAACAATATTGAAGAGGTTTGGTGGGAAGATTAAACGGCGAGGGAGAGGACTGGCCACCTACCCTCATATGCCGAGGTTAAGAAAATGAAGTTGCCAGAGGCTAAGAAACTGAGTTGCCAACACTTCATATCCATGGTTTCCTCTCTGGATTAGCTTTATGGACTGCTCTTCTCTTCTTCTTGTTCTTCTTTATGCTGTCAAGGAAAAGTATGCTAAGTTTTAAATGGTACCATTATGGACCTCTTTCTGCTCCAGTTGATGAAGGCAAGTTGTGGAAACTTTAATTAATAAAGGTGATTCTGAAAATTTGAAGAAATTGCATTTGAAAACTTAAGTTGATGGCATAGATCTGTGTGAATTTGATCTCATGTGTAAGCTGTAAATACGAAAAATTTAATTATCTGCCATAATTCTACCAACTTTGAAAGTAATTTGTTTTAAAAATGCTATTATTGGGATATTAATTTATTCCACTCTATTATGGGACAGAGTTATGTTATTTGCAATGTTCAGGCAAATGATCTTGTTCTGGACACAGAAATAAAGGCATTTTATTATGTAATATAATGATACAATAGCACATTTCTCTGCATGAGATGAAACCTACTGAGAGACACATCGCATAGTACCTCCATCTTCTGCAATGCTGGTATTGGTATTAATTACACAGCACACTTCCTTCAACCAAAGATTGGAGCATGAAAAAATCTGCAGTTGACAGATAATAGTAAACTTTATGAGAAAGTTCTGCTATTGACAGAGAACAGTAAACTCTGAGAAAGTTCTGCTATTGACAGAGAATAGTAAACTTTATGACAAACTTATGCTATTAACATAACATAACATAACATAACAAGGGTTTTAAGTGGTTCAGAAGACGTGTAGTCTGTGTTAGAACCACTGCAAATTTACCTCGAACTCTTAATAGCCCAATTTTCCTAGCTTCTTCTTAAAAGCTGTTATAGTGTCCACTGAGACAGTACTATCGTCCAAACCATTCCACAGGTCTACAACTCTTGCACTAAAGAATTTCTGCCCTAATGTTCCCTTCGGCCTCTTAAATAATTTATACCTGTGTCCCCGAGTTGCCCTGTTCGGTGCTAATTCAAAGAACCTCTCCCACTGCAGTGCTTCCTTTCCAGTGATAATCTTATAAGCTTCAATCAGATCTCCTCTGCTCCTCCTTTTCTCCAATGTTGTTAGTCCACACCTTTTCAACCTTTCTTCATAGCTCAGATCCTTGTAGCCCCAAATCATTTTCGTAGCTCTTCTTTGTACTTTCTCCAGTTTTTCCATGTCCTGTTTCAGGTATGGATTCCATACCTGGATGCAGTATTCCAACTGTGGCCTAACCAGTGATTTGTACAACCTTATTATTATATCTTTGTCTCTGGTGACTATTGTCCTTTTTATCATACCTAAAGTTGAATTAGCCTTTTTTGCTGCTTCAGCACATTGACAGCAGTGTGATTTTCCTTAATGACCACGGTAACGAAAATATTCATTAACGAAAATAAAATGATTTGATTAATGGTAACTGTAAATGTATTTAAAAAATATAATTTTAACTAGACTATAATTAAAACGAAAATGACACTAAGGAAAATTCCTCGTTAATTTCGTTACAGAAAAAATCAAAATTGCAATAGCGACAAACATGAGAACGTGAAACTACGCTGCAACTATATGTTCGCCCGGAGTTTACACCCATTCTTCAAAGCATTTTGAAGCTGTAAGCAAATTGTGTAATGCATTGTATTATGCACAGCTGCAGCGTCTGTATGCAATTTCTCTTATCCGTATTGTAACTAAGTGCTAAAATAAAATTCCAGTGACTATAACTATAACTAAAAAAATAATACCAACTAGAACTGTAACTATAACTAAAATGAAAAACTATTAACTATAATTGTAACTGTGACTAAATAAAATTTGTAAGGAGAATCACACTGACTATTGACAGAGTAAGCTTTTATGATTACCTTATCGCAGCACCAGTTTGGATGCAGTTAAGATGTGATTGACTTGAGGAGAGAGATTAATTTTTTTAAGACTGAGCTGCGATTGTGTTTAAATTACCAGTAAGTCAAAATATAGCAAAAGTTGATCTTTGTTAGGTTTATCTCAGCCTGATGATGAAAGAGACCCTGGTAAGATGTACGCACTTCTGTTTCTAGTTGACTCACAACCATAATCGATTTAATCTTGTCCTTAAATTAATTATTTCGTATCACAGGCGAATCATGATTCCTGTCATAGTCAGTTATAATGAGTACCAGTGTGTTATTTGTTGCAAATGTTTCATTGTTACTTGTGTCTAATACCAGATTAATGATTGAACAATACAAATCAAGGGCTAAACTGATTCATTTTGTTGCTAGACATTCTATGACTAGCTATCTACTTAATAAGGTATTTAATAGCAAACCTTGTTTTCACTCTGCCAATGCCCCAAGTGAGGCCCTTGAGCGGGTGATCAATCTCAAGGTCATGTCCAGGCGTTGCAGGACATGTTGTTCACTTTCCAGTGTACGCTTTTACCATTTGAATTCAACTCCTTAATGACAGAGTTGTGGGCTAACAACTTACCAGAGTTAGTACATGTAGTCTGCTCAGCCGATTCAAATCCTGCAATTGTTGGATTACAAACCGGGTGCTCCACTGAATACAGTAAAGTACCTCATGATTTTGAATTGCTCTGAAAAGTTTAATTGCATTAATTTGCAATTCTCTTGTGATATTTTATCGCTTCTGAAACAGTACAGTCTAGTTTAACAGTATTTTCTGAGGTTCTTAAATCATATCACGGAAGTGTTTGGATATACATAGCATAACATAACATATATATATAATATATAACATTACTTAACAGAACATTTATATATAAATATATATATATATAATGTACAGGCATACATACCGATACATGATTTATTTCACAGACGATGCTGAGGAAAGCGAAAGTTTTGGTGGCACTTTCTCTGTAAAAGACTATACATCGTGGCTGAAGAAGCACAGGATTCAATTGTTCAATTATGCTGTCGAGGTTAATGAGACTGTGGTTATCTGGTCACCTATACTGCCAGTCCCTAAAGGCTTACATTGGTCCAGTCTGAACATGGAAAATGAGTTGCCAGCATCGTCCAATCAGAAACTTGGCTTGGCTTACTCTCACTATTTTGACAAGTTTCTGAAAACCTATAACAAGTCATGGGCAAGAGTGTTCACTTTCGATCGGCAGAACAGGTATCTTCGTATCCAGCAGGTCAATCTTGGATATGCGGATATGTATCGAGTGCATGTGGATGAAAATAAGAAAGACAATGAAAGGAAAAAAATGTCATCTAAAGATCAAGACTTTGATGTCGCAATCACTCTTATGACTTACAGTAAGCATGACGAGTTTCTGTGTTCTTACGAAGTTTCTCTTTCTTTCCAACAAAATATACTTATTATGGGTCAACTGCATGGTTATCAGAATACCATCTTCAAGTGTTGAATGTAAACAAAGGAAAACATAGCCTCTCTAAACGTAGGTTACATGATACAACATCAATATGATATGGTAGGACATGACAAGACATGGTAAGATGTGATATGATATGATATGGCTTAACAACATAAGATTACATTGTACAACATTATATCATATAATAATGTTGAAAATTACTGATAATACCAGTTGATTCGTAGGCATTTTGAAATATCTCCAACTTGATAATATTCCCCTTTCAATCTGCATATCATAACTTTCACACCACAGAATCCACTCTTTCAAATTGCTGATTCGGTATAAGCTGTGTCTTAGTTTTGGCAAAGAGATCTTATTGTCCTGATATACAGCTTGTTTTTAATTTGCCATCGGTTGATTCCTTGTGCATTAGACGCCGACGCTATTGAAGTTGATAATAGTAATAATGATAATACTGTTGATAAGAATTATTAATAATATTGGCTAATACGTTTCTATCATTAACTGCACACAGCGAGTCATAAGTGTGAATTTAAGGGAAGGCCTCAAAGTCCAAAGCAGGGTGACACGTTGATTATGAGCTGCAGTGTCGTTGTAAACGGATTATGGAACACGTCTTTGGTCTTCCGCAATACCTACGATGGAAGTGAAATCAGAGGAGAAGTTTCCAAGTGCAACCGCCAGCCAAGCGTTGGTTCCAGAATTTGCAGCACAGTCAGAGTCAAGGCTGAGGTGGACATCCTTGCATACACTTGTGATCTTGAATTTCTTCCTGATCGGAGAGAAGACCCGAAAAACCCTATGTTCCAGAATTCAAAATGGACCACCAGATTTAATAAAGACGTTGTCTGCTATTTGCCAAAAATCTACTTGGAGGGTAAGCTCTAAGAGTTACTGTTCAATTGCATTAGCATGATTTTAGAGCATGCAAGTCAGCTGTCTCTCTGTCCAAGTCAGTTGTTAAAGGCAGCGCTAATATCATAAAGAGCAAGTAAAGTGACCAATAGCAGTTAGCATCTTTTAATGCATGCAAGTCAGCTGCCTCTCTGTCCAAGTGAACTGTCTTTCTAGTTGTTAAACTGACTAACTTGCATGAGACACCAATCGATGATGCACCAAAACCCAGCTTCGTTTTTGGTGCATCATAGGTTTGTCAGTTGCGCATTAGACATTGGCAATCTTTAATTTAGAATTAATTAAAGATTTTTTGAAAGGATCCAAGTAATTTAAATTTAAATATACAGTAAACTTTATAAATATTTTCTTGATTAATATAAATGGTTTTTGCTACTGGCATTGATCATTTGAGAATCTGAATATAAATAAATGTTCCTTAATAATAATAATAATAATAATAATAATAATAATAATAATAATAATAAAAATAATAATAGTAATAATAATAATAATAATAATAATAATAATAATAATAATAATAATAATAATAATAATAATAATAGAATTTGAATAACAGTAAACTGTGCTGTATGCATTTAATTCAGAGTACTGTTATTTTATCTAGTAAACAATAGGATCAAAATAACCATTTACTGCATCGTTTTTAGCCTTCTGTGTTCTGTGTATACATTCCAACTTCTTTTACATTTTATTAGATCTATATGCCACCGTTATTCAATATCAGTCTTATGTAGCTAAAAATGCCAAATACATTATGCCAGGATACACTGATAGATGTTAGTATTGTTCTACATTCGCCACTATCTAACGATAAAGCATCAATAAATGGTGCTGAGCAACTACATGAGTGAAAGACTTGCTCATGGTACCTATCCAGTAACCATCCCAGAAGAGGATCAAACCTATGTACTCCTTGAAGGTACAGCTCTCCAACTAAATGGGTAACATGTCGCACAAATTGATAGGTGCCAATGAATGATCCCAGATTGAACAACCCTGTTCTGTTTGCACGGCTCTTTACTTAAAAGTGTCTTTGCTTAACATCAATGTTGTAATTTCAAGATTATTATGTGAGAGTATTAAATCAATATGATGTCGGTGTGTACAAAGGATAAAGTATATACAAATTGACTGGGGCAGAGACTTTATTTACTCTTATCTGACCATTTTTAATGTTTTGCCAGCTATTCCTTCGGACGTGTCATTTCTGTGTAACAATATGCCATGTGGTGATACTGTGGAAGTAAGTGATAGCATCACCTGTGTGGCTCATGGGTATCCACAACCAGTCTTTGACCTACGCATCACAATGGATAATTCAACTCCAACGAATCACAAGGAGGAATCTGAAGGACTGAAACGGATGTTTGAGTGTGTCGAGGAAATTGAAAAGCATATAGACGATGATGGAAATGTCAAGCGTTCTCTCAAAAACAATGTACACAGTTTGTTGAACAGCATGATAAATGCATCTATTCAGTTGGTGAAGTTGGGCAGAAGGGAAGATCAAGCAATAGAAGGTGAAGAAGTTGATACGACTCTGGGGACGTTAAGCAAGAGAAACTTTTCAGAAATGATTGACGTTATCTCGAAACATGTCCACGCTGTTGACCGCGAGCTCGATGGCAGCAGTGCAGTAGCAGCACCCGAGAATGGCGAGCCATTGCCAGAGATTACTATGCAAGATCTCAAGGAAGCACTGACTGAACTGGAGCGTGAAATCAGGACTGTTGGTGACAAGGTGCATGAAAAACTGAATAGTAGTTTACCCGACATTGAAACGAAACAATATAAGAAACTAGAAATTGTCATAGCCACTTTATTGAACATTTCCGAGACTCTAAAGAGTATGTTAACAGAGGTTTCAGTTCCAGAGGAAAATAGTTTGACCAATGATGAAGAAAATGAGGAGGACCATGAACAGTTGATAGATAAAGTAAATGAATTGACTGCTCAGTTCAGGGATGCCTACAATCTAAACACGGATGAAGAAAAAGTGACAGAATTGTATGACAGTATTGTTCAAAATTATGAGTTTCCTGGTCTTGAGTGTGAAGGCCATGTTTTCATGGACAGCGATGACTTGTCTGACAGTGATGAAGCTTCTTCTCTAGAAACTGCAAGTCCTGTAGTAACTGAAGATCAGACTGAAGACGCTCAAGGTATGCCAGAAACAGACAGCCTGAGTACCAGTGAAGATATTCCCGCTGGCACTGCGGAAAGTCCGGCTGGTTCCAGAGAAGCTGGGAGCGATACAGATTCGGATAGTGCAGAAGAAAGTGGTGATGCTGTAATTCCTGATAACACTACAGAAGCAGATATTGATGGAGAAGGTACCACTGAGGTGTTAGATTCTAACTTGAATGATACTGAGACGGACGAACCACCGCTAGTAACAGATCTGCCCCAGTTAACTGATGAAGATGTATTGGATGAAGAGACGACCACAGAGTGGAATTCTGATGCTTTTGATTCTCACAAAGCGACGCCAGAACCGGAACCAGAAGAAAGTGAAGAAGATGGAGAGGAAAGAGATGACGACGCAAAGGAAACCGACAAGGACAAGGGAGAGAAGAAAGTAGAAGAAAATGAAGATGAAAATGGTGAAGAAGAGGGACCTACCGAAGAAACAGTTCCCGATGCTGCATCAGAACAGGATGAAGATGGCGAGGTGACATCAGGAACATCAGAGTCTGTTGAAACGGAATTGAAAAGCTTTGAGGAATATCAGGTTCAGGCGAAAGACGTCGGACACATTGAAGTATCCTGCAACGTGTCTAATGCACTTGGATGGGGATACGATTCTATGCTTCTTCAAGTATCATCACGTAAGTCAAGTGACAGCACGTGGAATTTTCTTTACATTTCAACTGTATATATATCAGTATCAGTGCTAGGAAGAGGTTGGAAATCTTGAGCATTCATTTCTTACCTTAGAACTGGAAAAATAGTGATGTACTATAGTTAGGCTACATAGATTTACAACTGATCCTCTGAACACTCTACAGACTTTAAATTTAGACTATGTATAGGCATAAGCATTACTAGCAGTGGTTTCCCTAAGATGTAATGCACAGGAATTAACATAGATTAACATCCCGGTACAAATCTTTCTTTTGCTGTTTGTATCACAATTGACAATTTGAAACTGTGGAAAAAATTATGGTTTTGTGATATATTATTTTATATAAATTGGCACATTTATGTACCTATCATTTAGAAAGATCATAAATTTGCATTTCACATATCCTTTCAACACTGTATCAAACCCACCAGTAATCGAACCATATCCAGTTTAATTATATGTTTTACCATATTTAAAGTTATAGTGCAATTATAATGTTGTCTGCTCTGTGAAGCAGGATACTTGCAGCATATATTTGCCAGTGGAGTAGTATGTGTTATTGAAAAATTATTAGTTTAAGTAATATTGCACAATTTGAAGTTGTTTTAAATATTAACACTTTTATGTGTAGCAACACAGAAACCTGAGTCGAGCACAATCAACCCTACCCAGCCAGACAAAGCTCAGACAATTAGTCCAGTTTCGGCTGACAAAGAGCCAGTTGAGCCAGACGAACAGCCAGTTGTGCCAGACGAAGATCTAATTGAGCCAAACGAAAAGCCAGTTGAGCCAGACATAGACCCATCTGAGCCAGACGAAAAGCCAGTTGAGCCTTCCATAGAGCCAGATGAGCTGGACAAAAGGCCGGTTGAGCCGGACAAAAACCCAGATGAGCCTGATAAAAATCCAGTTGAATATGACAGAGAAGTCACAGAAGAAAACGAATTTTCACAGATGCTTGAGACGTTTGAACCGATGGAAGGTCAGTTCAGTTCAAACAGATTATTAAGGAGGAGTTTATCAGCACAAAACATGTTGTGGATACTTTCGTTTTTTCCATATGTGCATAATGTAGATTGGAAAAGATCCTAAGTAGAATTCAGTGTTGGAAATAGACCTTAGTATAAAGTAAGGTCATTCACCATAATGCAGAATTTTTATTTGGAAAATGGTTGCCTTACAAAGAGGTATATGGCGTAATGTAATTCGAATTATCTGCTCCTCTACATGATTATTCATCCCTAAAGCGATTTACAACTCTTTCCATTTTTACAGGCTGCCATTAGGACTACAATTAGTGGATTGAGGGGTTGCGGTTTTTAATTGTGGAAAACTTCTGCTAGTCTTTTTAAAGAAAGATAGTCTCAAGAATTTTTACAGTGCCCAAAGAATTCTAAGTCATGAGAACCATGTTATTCGCGGATACTCAGTCAAAATAGTTCTTACCCATGGTTGAGCATGTTGAGGAAATTGAGAACACTTAATTCGGGTTCGCCAGATTTTCCAGTTTACCTTTGTGATGCATATATGACGTATTATATGCTGTATATTGCAGAGTAATAACTCCGATTCTCACTTCAAAGCATTATAATGGACCACGTGATCAATTGATTTGAGACTGAGTTTTTCCAATTCATCTGTGATTGATTATTATTCTCCAGACAATCATATACATTTATTACATTCAGCACACTTTAGAGAAGAAGAAAACCAGTCCCTTAAGCTATCCCTGAGGCAAACATGGGTATGAAGTTTTAGGGACTTTATTTTCTTAGCCTCGGCATATGAGGGTGGGTGGCCAATCCTCTCTCTTGCCGTCGCATCTTTCCACAGACAGTGTACAATCAGTGTACTCATTATAGCAGGTGGTGCAGAAACCTTGAACCAAAATTTCTCCTCTGTTGGGGTTTGAACCCCGACCTCTCGATTAACCGTCCACCACGCTAACCACTATACTGTCGATCACCCCATTCAGCATACTTGATTACAGTTTTAATCTTTTCTGAAATTAATAACAAAAAGTCTGTTGTTTTTAGATACTCAAGGAGGTAGTCTTATAACGGATTCTTATAGTGCTGACAGGGCCGGATTAACCAGTATGCCATTTATGCCATGGCGGGGGGCCCCCGTCGTCAGGGGGCCCCCCGCGTGAACAAGAAGAATTTTTTACTGTGCATTTTCACATTTATTCGGATTTTCTCTTCAAGGGCAGTGTAAATTTACGTCAGGAGTCAATTGTGAATTGGTCGTTGATTCTCATGACGGCGATAAATGGCCTCCTATATATATCTGTACCAGTTGTAATTATGATTTCGTCTTCGTCTCAAAAAACAAATAAACAACCGTGCTGAATATTATATAATTATATTCATGAAAAGTGAACAATGCCAAAGAATAAAATAGTTCAACTTTCCGGTGCTCAAAAAAGGTGAGTAGCTAAAGAACGTACTGACAGGGAAAGAAATAGCGTTGCCTCTGTTCCGAAATTGGAGAGATTTTTCGTAGGCTACACTCCAAACAGACAGTCACATCACATGAGCCAGACGAAGGGTAGGATTGAAATGTTGGTGGTATTTAAGTCACAGTGCGAAACTGTGGTAACTATACGCCTTGCACTGAAGGTACATCAGCCGTGTCGGAAATTTGTGAGTGAGGTACAGCATCTTGCACTGCTTTCACGGTAACAACTACGGCTGTTCCGAATAGGTGATTAGGCCTATCACTATTCGGCCGAATACGAATAATTGGACCAACTATTCGGCCGAGTACGAATACGAATAGTGTACAAAATAGGTCTACCGACAACATTCAAACTTTCAAATGTAAGCAAAAGTTTCAGTTCAGTATATTTAATAGGTAAACTAAAAGTAAACAGTTAACTAGGGCCTACGTGTAATTTTGCATCCTTCTCCCAGTCTGTGTAAACTAGGAATGGAAATAATTTAACTAAACTTAGAAATTGTCACTTAACGTTCAGTCCACTCGCTATAGCAGCCGCATATGCAGAAACAGATGTCATCTGACCACTATTCGTATTCGGTCTGACTGCTACTATTCGGCCGAATACCGAATAGCTATTTGGCCCACTATTCGGCCCGAAGCGAATACGCAGTGAATATTCGGTACAGCCCTAATTTTAACATGTTTTTTGGTATTTTATTAAGCTACACATTATTAAGCTTGAGTTATAGTCAATATAATATACAAACATTAAAATTTGGGAAGGAAAGAAGTGGGTATGGTGAGGGAAGGGGAAAGAAATTAAGGGCCCCCGGAGAATTTGGCGAGGGGCCCCCCGAGGGCTTAATCCGGGCCTGAGTGCTGATGAAGATTTCAAAACTACGCTAGAAGGTAGTTGCATGGCTTTTTGTTAGCTCAGAATTACATATAACCACCTATGATATGTCAAGTTTTTATAAGTGCCACCACCTATATTTTGGTAATTTTATATCAGTGAGAAAATCTGCTTTATTTATGTTGAAAAATTTGAAAGTTAGTTGAGACATGATGTTAGATAGCTGTCAGGTTTTTGACTTGTAAATGAGAAAGTTATCTCTGTAACAGTAACTTTTTACTTTTAAACTTTTAAGACAGTTTATTTTATGCATGAAACTGAAAAGTCACTACTGAGTAATTCTTTATGACTCAAATGAAAAGTTGAATAGTATTAAGTCAGTTAGTGTAAAGTTTATTCAAGCCATCTGAAATGAGACATAAGAATTAAATTTTAACTAGTTATTTGCAGACTAATACGCCTATGCCAGAAATGTGTGTATTGAATATAATTATGAATGTTTTTCAATGCTTAGAGCATATTAACCTAATCAGCTGTCAAATCTTGGTTATTCACTGAAAGTGTGCGATAATTATTTGTGCACGCATCATTGAGCATGAACTCGGTCTTCCCTCTGTCCTTAGTAATTGTAATTGTAATCAGTAGCTTCTGTTGATGCGGTGTTGATGCATAGCACCAAGACCAAGCCATAAACACGTCAATGGCCAGAAGGTGAGTGTGCTAAGATGCACCTGCACTTAAAATCCATATGACAAGTCTAGTGGAGATCCGAGATGTGAATGAGACCAGAAGACATGTACACACTAGAAATCAGAGGCATATATATGTGTATATAAATATATGTATGTATATATATATACACTGTGTCTCAATTGAACTGATACCCTTTTTGTTTTGGCAATAAATCTGTCAATTCTAAATGTAATTCAATAAAATTTCATACCTTGAAATAGGGATAAATTATATTATCAATACTTTGTAAAAATCTCATCAAATTCTGTCAACAGGTTGCAACGTTATGAACATTCAAATTTGGACAAAGAAAATTCGAACTTTCCAACATGTAAAAGATAAAAATTATTATTTTCAAACTGCATACTTTACTTACTAAAAAGGTATGATGTCAAAATGACTTCATTTCAATTTCAGCAAATGATAATAAAAGAAAATGGTTTTCAGTGAAGATGACTTGAGTTTGATTAAAATTTTAAGACAAGAAAAACATTACGGAACAAAAAGGTTTTTAAGGAATTTCATATTCCTGCAGGACAGTGCTCCAGCTCACCGAGCAAGAGAAACTGCGCATCTGCTGTCAAGAGAAACTCCAGATTTTATTTCACCCACTCTTTGGTCTCCCAGTGGCCATGATCTCAATCCGCTCGACTACAAGATATGGAGCGTTTTTGAAGAACGTGTTTATCCGAAACTCGCGTAGGCCTATAAGCGACGTTGACCATCTCAAACAGCGACTTGTGGAGGAATGGAATCGGTTTGATCAAGAAATTGTTGATCCTGCAATCAATGATTGGCGAGAGCTCGTTAGAGCATGTACTAGAGCTAATGGAGGGCATTATGAACATCAACTTTGAGCATTTGACTCAAATTAATTTTAAATGTTGATGTCTTCATGTTTTTGTCGAATTCTAAATTTTAATTTAAAAAATTCTAAAAATGAATTTTTACATGTTGGAAAGTTAGAATTTTGTTTGTCCAAATTTGAATGTTCATAACTTTGGAACCTGTTGACAGAATTTGATGAAATTTTCAGAAAATATTTATAATTTATCCCTGTTTTAATGTTTGAAATTTTAATTATTTTTAGAATTGACAGATCTATTGCCAAAACAAAAAGGGTGTCAGTTCAATTGAGACACAGTGTATTTGTATATATATGTATGTATGTATGTATATATATATATATATATATATATATATATATATATATATATATATATATATATATACTGTTCAACTAACTTTCAAAATCATGCCATGCATTGGAAACTCTTACTTAAGGGTTTGAATACTTGCTTACGATTTAAATAAATGTGTTAAGGCTTTTGAAACTGTTCCTGTTCTTATTTTCCTACGTATACAGGTGCTGCAAAGAAAGAGGCAGAGGCAGGTGCAGCTGCTGGTGAAACTCGGGGAAAAGGTAAAGTATCTGGTCGAAAGCTTAAACTAACTACTAATGTTCATGGCCTAATCATGTTTATGGCCTTCTAAAGATTTTTTTCAAGAGCTTTATCGAATCCTGTTTAAATCTGATAGCTCAAGAAACCAGAAATCCAGATATTATGATGTGTAAGTAAGGTGAATCAGTTGAGGTTTGAATGGCATTAAAGATCTGATCAAATGAACGGAAGTGGGCAGATGATTCCAAAGCATCAGACAAGCCTCCAAGAATGCCAGGTAGCATAACTTTGGGTCTGCACAGCCCAGAGTTGCATGGGGGCTTGGACCAGAATCTGAAAATATGGAATGCGCTCAGAGCCTGATAAAGTAGGTGCCCAAAACAGACCCACAAGCCCAATTTAAGTAGACTACACTGCGATGGGCTGGAATTTGGCTAGAATGACACTGTCAAGAGGCCAACACTGTTATGGTACAAGACAGCAGGTATCTAAGTAACTGTTTATGAATGAATATATATATATATATATATATATATATATATATATATTATATGTATGTATGCAGGCATGTACAATTTTACATACGTGGCACGTACATATGTAAGATTCTGTGTATATATAAGGAAGTTCTTCACTCAATGTAACTAATCAGACGTTCTTATTGTTTGTACTTTTCTATATTTATGACAGACATTTAAGTAGAACTTTTACTCCCTATACAGCTATTGAGTAAATTATGGAGCACTGAGTTCAACTGAATGTTGCAGTAAATATAAACTTTGGAATAGATAAATTTCATAACAGGCTGCACAAGACATGGGTAGAATTTATGCTAAATGTTGTTATGGGGAGCAACAAAGCTAGTGATCAGATATTTTTCATCAAATTTTTAAGCTACATGAGGTAAATTTGTAACTAGTACACTCGGGGAACGTATTTCGAGCCATCTTTGTTACCAGAAGATCTATAAAAGATTCTTCTAGGTTCAAAGAAGATTCCAATCAAATGCTTACATGAGTTAAAAGTTCAAGCTTTAGCCTCTAAGAATTCTGGTTAAAATATATGATTCTGGATCTGATGTTGGTAAGTAAGCAGTATAGAGCAAAACAGTTGCTTATTAATTTATACAATGTTGTGTTTTTCATTATTGTTCAGTGCTGGCTGCAGGAATCGCTGCTGATGATTTTAAGATTTCAATGGTTGTCCATATTGCCTGTATGCCCATGTGTAAATATGCATTTTAAGTTTTCCCAGTGGACTTACAGAGGATGTAATTGTGAACTATTTTATTAGCATAGGTTGAATATTTCATGTTTAAGATGTTTATGAGATTTAGGGTGTTGAAATATTGATTTTAAGCATTTGTTTTTCTCTTATTGTTTTCCTACAGATGCCAATGGTGAACCCAGTATGTGCGAGATAGCTATGTATGATCTCGTAGGAAATCCTATTACCGGTACTTCTGGCTGCAAAGGTCAATTCCAAGAATCAATTTTGAGTTTTCATTTTAATAAAACCTTCAAGATTTTACAAGTATGGAACTGAGTAATAAATTGTTAATACAATTGAATTGCAGCTGTCTCCATGATTCTCACATGTTGTATGAAACTGGCATTGGATATACCCACTGGGAGATCTGCTCACTTGTTGGTTTGCTGGGCTATGATTGCAAATCAGGGAAAATAGGCTTTGCCTTCAAACATTGGCTCTAATATTTGGAGGCACGTAGTAATTACCTTACCTTTAATTTGTAATTCTAATTGATAATATTAGAGTACCTCAAGTAGAGTCTGTTAAGTTCTTAGGAATCTACATTGATCAACTGTCAACTGGTCCGTCCATATTAATCATAGCTCAAATAATTAGGGATAATTACACGTATCTCCGCAATCGTCGCGGACAAAACTCTAGTAAGCCTCTCCTACACACTTGTGTACCCTTACTTATCATATGCTAGCTTGGTGTGGGCATCTAATTATAAGACACAGTTGCTAAGGCTCCAAATTCTCCAAAAGCGCATTGTTCGGGTAATTACTAGATCTCCAATCAACTCTCACACCACTCATCTTTTTCAGCAATTAGGCATACTAACCTTAGATAAGATTAAAGATTACCACGTTCTGGAGTTTATGCACTGTTATACCTATCACTCTCTACCAAATGCATTCGTAGGTATTATAAGAATAAAGCGGACATACACTCATACTACATAATGATAAGAGATACAGGCAATACATACATGATAGAGTTCTTTTGCACCAACATACGTAAATTCTCCATACTTATGATAGGCCCCAACACCTGGAACAATCTGCGCCATATCTCCAACCTATAGCCTATACCTTCAATAACCACCACCATACTCATCTGCTTAATACCAGATAATAATATCTATATCTATATTAATAAAGCGAGAATTCTCTGTGTGTGTGTGTGTGTGTGTGTGTGTGTCTGTCTGTCTGTTTGACCGGGCTTAACTTCTAAAATTTTGCACCTTTTCACTCCAAACCTTCACTGCTGTGTCGGCCTCGGCATCGGACACCCAGTGGAGGGGTTCGCGTCCCCCGTTTTCACAGCTAACATGGTGATAAGGGCCAAAAACTCGCCCCACGGCATAGGAAATTTCCACTCCCTACTACAAATTAATTATAGCACAATGACGTTATACCTAAAAATAGCACCAGGGACGCGTACGGAAGATTTGGAAATTTCCGGCGCCGGTATTCCCAAACGTCATTAATAATGGCCATTGCGTCTTGGTTTACTTTCGGAAAGAATTTAATAACGATCGCTTCGAATTATATTAATCGTTTTACAGCAATATTGTAACACAGGTAGGTTCAACACAAACAGACTGCGAAGCAGTCGCCGCCAGAGGGCGACTGCGAAGCAGTCAGTCCACGGCAGAGGTCGCTAGACGCCAGAAGGCGTATACAAGACTGCGAAGCAGTCTCCGCTGTACGTTGCCTGCTCTCCAGTTCGGGCCTGTAAGAATCTGTTTCTTCTGGCACCAAATGGAAAGACAACTAATGTTGTTTATCTCCAAGCTCTACAGTTAAATTTAAAATAAAGTAACATTAAAAAAATAACTATTGTGTAATTTCTTTAACCCACCAACGCCGGGTTCACCCTCTTCGACTGTGAAGCAGTCAGTCCACGGGAGACTGCGAAGCAGTCGTCGCCAGAGGGCGACTGCGAAGCAGTCAGTCCACGGCAGAGGTCGCAATGCGCCAGCAGGCGTAAGTGACTGCGAAGCAGTCTCCGCTGTACGCCAGGAGGCGTACACAAGACTGCGAAGCAGTCTCCCCCACAGGTCGCCTAAATTTCTTCCTTATTCGCTACACGGATTTAAACTTATACCTAAATTTGTTGCTTATTCGCTACAGGGATTGAAACTTATAACCCTGGGCAACGCCGGGTAAACCAGCTAGTATATCATAACTAGCAGTGATCCATTGTTGTGTAATCATATTTTCTTAGTTAAGACCTCTTGTTATAAATTAGTTAAGCTTTCAATAACTTGAACTACTGATCCACTGAAAAATGTAACTTAATAATCACTATTCTGTAGGGTTTTAATCAAAGAATTCTGTTTGATTCATTCATGTTGCTATGGTATAGTGTTACTATAAAAAAATTATATTAATTTTCCACAACTGGACTCGGAAATGGGGATCTCATATAGCGGGACTTAGGTCCCTTTGAGATCTCCTTTTGACCCACTGCACCAGTGACTTAAATATAAATTAATAAGTACCACTGTATATCTGTTGCATTATAAATGATTGATTGTCTTTACTGATTGGGAAACACAGGTTACACTGGATCAATAAACGATTGATTGATTGATTGATTGATTGATTGATTGATTGATTGATTGATTGATTGATTGATTGATTGAATGATTGATACCTTACATTGAACATTAAAGAGACTAACGACAGAGTTTATAACTCTGCATAACTGTTTATAAAAAAAAGTTATGCAGTTATTCGTAGCTTAGGCCTATATGGCATTCCATAACATATCTAACACAGTGATACTCTCAACCGAGCCCAGACAAACCATTAAACCTCTCAATACCTTTATTTTATTTGACTTTACTCTCTCATCCTATTCATTTTTAACTCTTCTTCACTAGTCTGACTCTGTTGAAGTTGAGTTTGAGTTCAGTTGTGTGTAGAATATGAAGATGTTTAATTATTTGTTTTTAGATTTTGCAAAAACTAAAGAAGGTATGTATGCATTTATATATTTATTTAGATATTTGCTTGTCACATCTAAACCAATAAATGGAAAGCAGATTCATCTATAAGACATGAAACCAGATGCATATACAGGACATATGAATCTTTTGATTAGACCATAATTATACAATAATCTTATCTATCTGTCTAATGAATAAAGACAGACTAGACTGCACTCTTTTAAAGAAACTAATAATGTCATAATGTTATTCATAGCTTATATGGCATTCCACAAAATATAGCTAATACATGTCTCTTACCAGCAACGCCGTTCAACTCGCTTCAAACGTCTCAGCCCTCTGACATTCGTCAGCTATTCACTATCCTAACGTCCAGCCTGGTCTACTTGCTCGTCATCATATCTTTATATCGGCCTCCAGTTGCCTCCTGAGTCCTTTCTGAAATGTTGCAACCGTTCCTTAGTCTTTGCAACGAACTTCCAAAAGATTTCCGCCATTTTGGTCATCCTCCTATCTTACCTGTTAATTTCACCTCTTCACCGCTCGCATTCTGCTCTGCTACTTTCCACTCGCGACTGAAAACCGAATTCTTAAACCTATCCTATTTGAATCTACTCCTGCGCCACGACATGACCACCATCATCACCGATTACCACCGCAGCACCATGCTGTGTCCTCGGCTTGACCTCCCGGATTCTGACATGGAGCGGAGAAAACAACCTGGCTATGGCGGACTTGATATGATATATACCGCCGGTGAAAAATAAGCTGGTCTCCCTGGCGCGGCTTTGCTGTGGCGCAGAAAAATTTCGAAGATTTGTATAAATTGCATTACAGTTATACTCTCAACCAATCAAGAAAAATCATGCACCTTCAATACCTTAATTTTATTTGAATTTATTCTTTCATCGTGTTCATTTTTTTACTGTTCTTCACTCGGTCTGACTCTAGTGAAGTTGAGTTTGATTTCTGTTATGTATTATATATGTTTGTAATCATTGTAATGTATTGATTTTAAGCTTTTGTTACACTGTTATTGCTTTCTTTTGGTGCAGCTGGCGATTTTCGAACCAACGAGGGTCGAGGTTTTCTAACTTATACATGTACATTGTACAGTGTACACACATACATATTTATTTATGATTCTCTCTCTCTCTCTCTCTCTCTCTCTCTCTCTCTCTCTCTCTCTCTCTCTCTCTCTCTCTCTCTCTCTCTCTCTCTCTCTCTCTCTCTCTCTCTCTCTCTCTCTCTCTCTCTCTCTCTCTCTCTCTCTCTCTCTCTCTCTCTCTCTATATATATATAATATATATATATATATATATACGGAAGTTCTTCACTCATTGTAACTAAAGAGATGTTCTTATTGCGATTACTCTTAATTCTGTTGTTTACTGAAAGATGCTATAGCTTAAGATGATACTCATTTAGCATTTATTAGTAGCTGCACCTGTGGTGACTTATTACAGACCAGGCTTTTATTTTCTATATTTTAACAGACTTATGACTTGCTGATTATATAATGTTGCATTTGTCAATATTGTTTACTGCTGGCTGCACAAATCACCGCTGGTGATCTTCATACATTTCTTATTTGAATTACTAACCTTAACCCTAGCTCTATACCTTTATTCATAGTGCCTGCTATTCATAATGCCTGTTTGCCCTTGTGTAAATAGGCATTTCAAAATTTCTAGTGGACTTACAAAGGATATGATTGTGGGCTGTTTTAGCATATTATGAATATTTATTCGTTAAAATGTTTACGAGATTTAGGGTCTCTTAGCTTTTCTTACACTGTTATTGTTTTATTCAGGTGCAGATGCACTTGACAGGGCAAGTAAAGCCATGGGCCAAGGCGATTGCTCTCCTGGCGAAATAAAGATCCTCAACCTAATACAATCTTATATTTCTTCCGGCTGCAAAGGTCAGTTCCAAAAATCAATTTTGAGTCTGACTTTTAAAGAGGTTCAAGATTTTACAAGTATGTAACTGAGTGAAGAATTGTTAATAAATTTGCCATGCATCTCTCTGAATGATTCTCACATGTTGTATGAAATTGGCAGTTGGTTGTACCCACTGGAAGATCTTGCTCACTCGTTGGTTTGTTGTGCTATGCCTGCACATCAGGTAAAATAGGCTTAGCCTTCAAACATTGGAACTTATATTTAGAGGCATAATTATAATAATTATCTTGCCTTATATTACACCTACAGAAATGACTAAAGACAAGTTAGACTGCACTGTCTAAAACGTAATGTCATAAAGTTATGTCAATATTGTTACTCCTTTTTCCTTGAAACGGCTTCAAAAAAGAGATTGATTGATTGATGCAGCTTTTATGGCATTCCATAAAATATGTAATTATTTTTTTATTTATTTTTTATTCCGGATATTTCTATAGCGCCTCTCGAAGTCAACTACTACTCAGAGGCGCTCCCGACTACAGCATTTGATACTGTGCCGGCATTTTCACGCCGAAGCGCCACGAGCAATTGCGAGTGAAGGACTTGCCCAAGGTCCGTACGCAGCGGCTAGAGTGGGATTCGAACCTGCAACCCTCCGGTCACAAGGCGCCGAACTTACCACTGAGCCACCACGCCCCACGATAGAAGACTGCATATAGAACTGTAACGAATCGTTACAAGCCTTAAATATATTACTTTAGCTAAGATTGCGAAGTCAATGTTATTCGCTAGAGGCCACTGCGGTAGTGCAGTACAGTGCATGCCAGCCGTAGATCTGTGGTATGCGAGTCAACCAATGGGAAGACGTCACGTTTTCTGTGCTTGTTCGTGATTGGCTAGAGGTGAGCACGTGCGAACATTTGCGCCATTTTTCGTGGCCTGTATGCAGTTTCAGCCTAGAAGTGGACGAGGAAGGAAGAGATCGGCGTCCTTAGAGCTATTTTAAGCGTGAAATGTTCTTAACTGCGCAATAAGGAATTTTACGATTAAAACGATGGAAATTGTCGAAAGTCGGGGATAACATTGTGGCGGACAGGCCACAAGGCATGAATGTAGGTTTTATCAATAATAGCTGTGTTGTTGACGCGCTTTACGGCGACATAATGCATCAGCGGCCGATGCGTAGATGGTAGCTCCAGGGCGATATCATAATAGCCAATATTTAAGTTTTAGCGTATTCTTCCCACTTTAGTGATTTAAATTATTGATTAGAATAATATTACACGCTTTTCGGTCCAATGAATAATGCCTAGAGCGAGGACGTCGTTTAATATCATTTGTTGATCTTTCTATCTTAGACACCTGTATTTGAGAAGGTGTGCGTGGCCTAATATATAAGTAAGGAGGCCAGAATATACCTTGCGTACTAAATTATAGCACGCAGTCAGTGAATGTAGCCGGCCTATGGAGGCCAGAAAATGTATTACGTGCAAGACCATAGGATGCACATAGATGCATAGAGCCTGCCACACGGTGCATTGCTTATATCGTAGAGCGGCGTTACTGCGCTCTACATGTACAGCGACACGGTGCTTTAGTGTCGTTGGTTACCGGTTCGGTTACGAATGATTTTACGGACACGGCGTCCGGTACAAGGCTAATCAGTGCGCTCCCGAGTGACAGCCGCTCCAAAGGCGGTCTGACCAGTGCTGGCAAAACGCCGATCCAACGGAGTAAGGGCCCGCTCTGTTGTAGATCGCGAGCAGTACCGAGTCTGATCATGGAAGGCTGATTCGGGGAAAGACCGATCGTGAGAGATAACGGCTCACAGGTCTGTGTCGGTAAAGTCCGGGGAAGGCGACCCCGGTGGTTCCGTTCGGTAAAGACGGGGAAGGACCCCGCAGATAAACAGGTCTGTATCAAAATACGGGGAAGCAGACCCCGTGGATGTTCGTTTCGATATATACTGGAAAGACTGATGGATGTCTGGTTTGATGTATACGGGAGAAAGACCGATCGTGAGAAATAAAGGCTCACAGGTCCGTATCGGTAAAGTCCGGGGAAGGCGACTCCGGCGGTTCCGTTCGATAGATAGACGGGAAAGGTCCCGTCGGTGTCTGGTTCGCTGGTGACTGTTCGATAGTCCGGGGAAAGACCCAGGCGGTTCCGTTCGATAAAGACTGGGAAGCAGCCCCAGTCGGTGGCCGTTCGATAAAGACGGGAAAAGATCCCGTGAGGTGACATTTCGATACATACGGGGAAGGCCCCGCTGTTGACCGTTTGATATACACGGGCAAGGACCCGGTGTTGACCGTCAGAGATACACGTGCAAAGACCTGGTGGTGGCCGTTAGAGATACACGGGCAAAGTTCCAGGTGTTGAGCGTCAGAGATACGCGCGGAAAGACCGCGCTGGTGATCGTATGAGATACACGGGCAGAGACCCGGTGGTAGCCGTCAAAGATACACGGGCAAAGACCCGGTGGTGATAACTCAGTTCAAGTATCGTCCACAAAAAGTTAACCAGTGCGATCCCGAGTTACAGCAAAACTAATCACTCTTGGGTGTTGGATTGACCGCCGATGCGACAGGGCTGGGGCCCACCCTGCCGTTAGATCGCGAGCCGGTCTGATCCCGATTGTGGAAGTTTAACAGGCTGAGTAAACCTCGGGGAGAGACCGATCTTGAGTAATAAAGAAAACAGAGGTCTTTATCAGTAAAGACGGGGAAGCAGACCCCGTCGTTGGTGACCGCTCGACGTGTACGGGGAGAGTTACCAGGTTGATTCCATTCGAAAGTACGGGGAAGCAGACTCCGTTGGTGACGTTCGATATAAAGACGGGGCAAGACCCCGGTGGTTCCGTTCGATACACAGGTCTGTATGAATACGGGTAAGGTAAGACCCCGGTGATGACAGTTCGATATGTACGGGGAGGGTGACCCCGTTGGTTCCGTTCGATAACATCGGGTAAACTACCCGCCTTTCTTTTAACTCGCGGGACTAACCGCAATCTCTCAACTCGCGGTCAAACCGAAATATCTCAACTACACATAAAAGCCTATACATATTAGAGTAGACAATTCACAATAAACAATTATACATTTATGCGAAGAATCTTAACTCGCGGCCTACCGACGTTTCTTTCCTTGATTACTTTACTCCGTCATAGTTACTCCCGCGGTTTTCCGCATATCTTCTTTGGCCTACCTAACTCCGTTCTACCGCAAATCTTGGCTCGCGGAACTAACTGCAAACTTCTGAGTTCGGGGAACTGCCCGAACAATCTGACCGTGGTTCGTTCAGGTGCGTGGAAGACAGGAAACTTCCCGCAGTGGGAAGTGAAAACACAGGTCTGTGTGAAATGATGGGGTAACAGTACTGATAGTTACTCCACTGGTACCGTTAGCAGAATCGAGTCTGTGTACTCGGAATTGGAGCCTACGAGTCTGTGAGCTCCCGGGAAAACACATCCGTGTAAAAGGTTATGTAAACCGGGCAAGGGATACGCCGCAACGAGAAGATACAGCGAGCCAGATCCCTACGTGAAGAGTTCGCGAGTTCCGGGTAAACGGTAGAATAAATCAGACCAAGAGGAAAAGATTAACCTCAAAGTTTGGGTCGGGTAGTCGGGTACCCAGGTCCGAAAGAGGCAAGTTCGCGTTCTGCTAGCCGAGATACAGCTAGTCAGAGTCCCTAGGTGAGGAGTACGATAATCTCATGTATGAAGGGAAATAATAAAGCAGACCAAGAGAGCGATACGTGAAAGTCCGGGTAGTCGGATACCCATGTAGAAACATATTTGCTTGTCGTAACACACAGCTCTGAGAACTGACTGATGTGCGAGGCTGGGCCCCCTCGTGCGTAGGTCGGAACGAAGTTCTGTGTGTAGATAGGAAGGTCATAGAGAGAGGACCTTCACTGTCAGAGTGCCATAGATGCCCTTATCGGTATCTTTCGAAGCAGAATTTATCACTGTGTTGGTCGATAATTGCCAACACAGAAGACGGGTAAGGAAACTTACTCCGTAAAAGTGGTGCATGACAATATACGTGTGAGGCCGGTATGCCCTGCACGGATATGGAGCGAGAGATACGTACGGTGGGAAGACGTATGGACAGGTGCCTAGACGACACGACGTAGAGTTACAATTGACAGTTGCCCAATAGACCGGTGTCTAGGACGATGTGATGCAGAGACTTGTCGCATGTATTCCTTGTTTCCGATACCTAGAAAACGTTTGGTGTCCCTTATAAATGGCGATAGTTCAGGAGTCACGAGATGTAGAATGGTACGTCAAAGTTCAGATCAGGTGGAGAGTTGGAGAAAGCCCGTAACTAAGAAGACACACAAAGAGGAAGACTTCTGCTGGTAAGAGAACGAACCCTGTTCTGAAGGACGGCCATCCTGCAGGACGTTGCCCATCCGGCGACCGCGGAAGTGGCAGAGTCTGATGCCGAGACCGAGCTCTACAGTGTAGCCTCTCTTAGTAAAGCGGTAAACCCTGAACCTCCTCTGACAGGTACGGTCACTATGGACAGATATAGAGATCAGCCATTTTACGTTGGAAGTAGACAAGGCAGTGACTCGGGTGGCTCCAGACGGGTAGTGGGCTGGAGTCACCGCCACACGAAACCCGCCCGGCGCGACGAGAGTGCAGGCGTCCGGACAGGCGCAGAACTCCACAATATTTCATCGTAACTACATCTTTGAAGATCGGGCGTCGAATTTATCGACGGGCGTTCGATATTTCTTCGAATTTGGGGAATTATGGCAAAATTACCGATAGGCCATGTTTTCGATTGAATTGGTGCAACGGAGCTCCAGTGACCTTGGATAACCTTGTCGTGGAATGATAGGCCTATTTACTGGATTTGACCGAGATCGCAAATATTGGCAATTGGGAAGAATATATCTTGGAAGTTCAGGGAGTACAACCCCTTATTCTTTTGAGTCGTATATTGAAATCTCCAGCGATACTTAGATATATGATCGTTAGATTAGATATGTATAAATTGGTTGTGAAGCGATAAGACGATAGGTTAAGTTCATGTGCTATATAAATGTACACGTTAACTTAGTCAGGAAACATACAGCGATAGATAAGTCGATAGTTTAGATTCACTTGTGCTATGCAAATGTAAATGAACATACAGCGATAGTATAAGTCGATAATTTCAATTCTGTTCAATAAATAATTATAATGGAAGAAGAGATTTTATCTGAACACGAAACTAGCCGAATAGGCGACATTTTGGAAAGGGTGGTAGGAACCCAGGAAAAGATTGTAGAGCGCCAGACAAATCAAGACTCGATACTAGGGGCATTTATAGAGCGCCAGTCAAATCAAGATGTTCTTTTGAGCGCATTGCTAAATAGTCGGCGAGAGTTTATAGAATGCCAAGCTAACAGGGAGATTGGTCTTCAGACATTCATGGAGCGCCTGTTATCAGATAGGGTCCCTGAGAGAAGAGAGCAGAAGAAAGAAATTGAGTCTGTTGTGAGAGCGCCGAACCCTAGTGAGGGCTTGACACTAAGCCCTGCTGCGCCAACAACGGAAGCCGCGGACATGCCACTCGTCATCCATGGTAGAAGAATGCCTCAGGGACCTAGTATAATGCAACCGGACGTGAAGCCTCGCTCTCGGCCTAGTAAGAAAAGGCGACAGCGGTTGCAGCAGATAGAGAGAAGAGAACAGGCCCACAGCGCCAGCAAGCTGGGTTCAAAACCAGGGCTTGTATACTCTTCAGATGTTCTCTCACAACAGCGCGGGCACTCGCTAGAGGGCGACGCGCACGCTACAGAACTACTAAGAAATTTTAAATGCGCATCATCTTAAGCTCTAGCATCTTGCAGTAAAGAATAGAGCCAGGAGTAATCGCAGTCCAGTTATAGAGTGATACTCCCAAACCAGCCATGTCAAAGCAGTGAAACCCTCGATACCTTTATTTTATTTGAATTTGCTCTTTCATTCTGTTCATTTTTGCTCTTCTTCACTCAGTCTGACTTTGCTGAAGTCGATTTTAAGTTATGTGTGTTGAATATGAAGTTTAATTATTTGGATGTTTTTTTTTATTTTGCAACAGGTAATTCAGGTATGTATGCATTTATATATTTCTATTTTGCAACAGGTAATTCAGGTATGTATGCATTTATATATTTCTTGAGATATTTGAATGACAAGTTTTTGAAACCTCTAAAGCAATATATGGAAATCAGGTGCATCTATAAGACATATTCAACCAGATGCATATACACAGAAAATAAAATGCTTTTGATTAGATAATAATTAGGTAATAATCCTATATATCTATCTGTTTATCTGTCTGTATCTAATGACTAAAGACAGAGTAGACTGCAATGTTTGTAACAAACAAATATTGTCATAAAGCATTAGCTTATATGGCATTTCATATAATATCTAATATTGTGAAATTCCCAACCCAGTCGCGATAACAAGTGAAATCCTTAATACCTTTATTTTATTTGAATTTAGTCTCTCATCCTGTTCATTTTTAACTCTTCGTCACCCGGTCTGACTCCGCGAAATTGAGTTTGAGTTCAGTTATTTGTGTTGAATATGAAGACATCAGGTATAGAAGTACCGATTTATGTAAAACATATATGTATGTGTGCAAACATGTACAATTGTACATATAATTATAGGTACATATGTATGATTCCTTATATATAGGGAAGTTCTTCACACTATGTAACTAAGCAGATGTTCATTGCTGTGATTACTCCTGGCTCTATTCTTTACTGAAAGATGTTAGAGCTTAAGATGATGCGCATTTAGAATTTCTTAGTAGTTCTATATGCAATCGCGCCTGTGATATCTTCTTACAGTCAAGGTCTTTATTTTCTATATGTTAAGGGACTTATGACTTGCTGGTTTTAATGTTGCATTTATCATTATTGTTCAGTTGTGGCTGCAGAAAGCGCTGCTGGTGATCTCCAGAAATTTTCTTACAGAAATTACAATGGTTATTCATAATGCCTGTATTCCCGTGTGTAAATTGTCATTTTAAGTTTTTCTAGTGGACAAATGATACGAGTGTGGGCTATTGTTTTAGCATATTATGAATATTTCATGTATGTTTACAATGTTTATGAGACTTAAGATATTGATTCTAAGCAGTTGTGAAACTGTTACTGTTTTATTTTGCTGCAGTTGATGTTACCAGTATTGGAGACACGAGCGGTTACTCTGTTGGCGAGCAACAAATCGTTAAATTGCTAACAGCTTATTTTTCTTCTGGCTGCAAGGGTAGGTTCCGAGAATCAATTTTGAGTTTTCATTCAATTTTTATTAAAACCTTCAAAATTTTACAAGTATGGAACTGAGTGACAAGTTGTTAATACAATTGCCTTGTATCTCTCTCCATGATTCTCACATGTTGTATGAAATTGGCAGTTGTAACTGGATGTACCCACTGGGAGATCTTCCTTACTTGGTTTGCTGTGCTATGATTACACCTTTAGAAGTAAAATAGGACTAGCCTGCAAACATTGGAACTGACATTTAGAGGTATATAACAAGTACGTTACCTTACATTGCAGATACAAAAGTGACTAAAGACAGAGTATTCTGCACTGTTTATAACAAACAAATAATGTCATAAAGTTTATACCAATAATTATTGTTACCTTATGTTGCAATTCCTTATGCCTTGAAATGGCTTCAGTAAAAAGACTGAATAATTGATTCATAACTTTTATGACATTTCATGAAATATCTAATGCAGTGATACTCACAACGCAGCCATGACAAGCCAGTGAAATCCTCAACACCTTTATTTTATTTGAATTTACTCTTTCATGCTTTTCATTTTCTTACTCTTTGTCACTTACTCTGTCTCTGCTGAAGTCGAGATACTTCTGTTATTTGTGTTGAATATGAAGACTCGGCAGGTATCAAAGCAATTGTTTCTTAAGAAATATATGATGTGATTCAACGTCATGATTTAACTTCGAATCTAAGTTAAGTAGTTACGTTCGTAAATATCAACGAAATTATACTAATTAGACATTCGCCATTAAGTTTATGCTCATGTTCATGGGTAGCCCTACCAGTGGGATCTAGGCCCGTTAGGGATTGTTCCCTTTACTTTCGTTAATATTGATACTAAATGCCTTGATTTTGCAAATTTTGATTCTAAATGATCTGATACTCTGTAACTATGTATGTATTACGAGAAGTAATTAAATTTGTGGTTATGGTTATGGTTGTATAAGTATGTATGCAAATATGTACATCATCATCATCATCATCAATCACCATGAGCATGCTCGTAGGCGTCCAATGTCAGCTTCGTCTTCCTCCTCCAGCCTCGTCTGTCCTGAGCCAGATGAAACAGTTTCTGTAGTGAGTCATCGCACCAGTCCTCTATGTCCTCCCTCCATTCCCGATGTGCAGTGTTTAATCTAGTCCCCCTCTTCTGGGAGGGGAAACAAGGTTTCTGGGGGGAGCAAAGAATTTACACAAGATTTTGTCTTCCATCTTCAAAAAGTCTATGACTTTTCAAAATTTCATCTTCAAAAAAAGTTTATGACCTTTTTCTTTTTTAGTCATTCGCCCGATTTTCTGAACTTTTCTACAGCAACTACTCTCTCAAAAAAGTTGATGACCTTGTTTTAGGAAATCATCTCTCTGGGGGGGGGGGAACCATCGATCCACATGTATGATGGGGGATGAAGGTATCTACATTGTAATATTGCCGGCCTCTGGGGGGGGGAAACATCAATCCTGGGGGGGAACTTCCCCCCCCCCAAAGACGTCTAGATTAATCACTGCCCGATGTGGTCTACCTTTCTTGTTAGTTCCATCCATTATTCCGAAAACCAGAGTCTTAAGTTTTCTGTCGTCTGTCATTCTAGCGATATGCCCGAAAAACCCCAGTTTACGCCTCATAGCTTTTTGTAAGATCGTCTCTGCTCTGTCCACTCGCCGAAATATCTCCTCGTTGGTTATTCTCTGCGTCCATTTTATTCGTAGGATCTTTCTGTAGCATTTGTTCTCGAATGCCAGGATCCTTCTTTTTATCGAGGCAGTGTATACCCATGTCTCGCAGCCGTAGAGCGCTGTGCTGAAGATCGTGGTGTTGAGGATCCTCATCTTTGTCATCTTGATGGTGCTGCTCTTCCATATCTTGTCCAACGATTTGAGGGCCGTGTATGCTCTTGCTAGGCGGGTCTTGACTTCTGTTTCGCCCTCCAAGTCGAATGTGAAGTTACTGCCTAGATAGGTGAAGCTTCCCACGTTTTCTATTTCAACGCCTTCTACCTTTACAATGGATTCGTTGGTCTTACGTCCGAATATCATGGTTTTCGTTTTCTTAATGTTGATGTTGAGTCCAAATTTGTTTGCTTCCTCATTTAGTAGTTCTAGCGAGTGTCCCAGCTCCGTTCTGTCTTCTGCTAATAGGTCCACATCGTCTGCAAATATGTACATACATCAGTGGCGTCGCCAGGGCTACGAGGTTGGGGGGGCAAGAAATACGTAACATAAGCATTGCGAGCGCCGAAGGCGCGAAGCCGCGATTGCCGAAGGCAAGAAGCCCCTAACGACTAGGGGGTCTGGGGGAGCGTCGTGAGCTCCCCCAGCGGGGTCTGGGGCGGAGCCCCAGAAGCCGACGCAATTTTGAGCATTTGCTGCCAAATGGAGTACATTTTGGGCTCATTTTTACCTCCAATTTTTCAATGATGAGTTCGAAATAAAACTACCTAAACCATCTCGATCTCTGAAAAAATGCGACTATATTATATGTGAAGAAACTGAGATTTCAGATGTTAGAAATCATAACTGAAAACTCATCCATTCCAGCGGGGTCTGGGGCGGAGCCCCAGAAGCCGACGCAATTTTAAGCATTTGATGCCAAATGGAGTAGCCCTACATTTTGGTCTCTTGTTTACCTCAAATTTTTCAACGATAATTTCGAATCGTAATCATAATCTCGAGGTTTCTAAGCGCCCACAAAAGCGAAGTCGCGGGAACCAGCTTATTCACGGGCGCTTATTCAAATCAAAATCGATAGGCGTGGGGGTGAAATCGGTTCCAGGTCAAGATTCAAAAGGTCAATCAGGCAGACAGTCAGGTGGGTGGTGTTTAGAATTGAATCGACATTCGCTATAGGCGAAAGAGGAGGAATCGAGAAAGAAATTTTACTGCTTTACTGCATTTTACTGCTGCCACCTAGGGAGTGGAAGGCTGAATCGACTTAGAGGGGCTTACGGGTATCGAACCCGACTATTCTATTCGTTCAGTGAAGAGATTTCAGGACAAGAGTGATAAATCAAACCACTTAAAATTCCTAAATCATCTCGATCTGTGAAAAATGTGACTATATTTACGTGAGGAAACCGAGACTTTAGGTGTTAGAGGTTAATCAAAATTTAAAAACTCATCTATTCACATTGCACTATGACTAGGAATGCAGCGCAGCGCGCTGTCGTACAAAAGTCCTGTTATAGCGCGCTATAAATCTTTAGTTGTATTGTATTGTATAGAAGACACTGACCGTCTTAGGCTATCCGCATATGACTCAGCATAGAAGCCTGTCTTTGTATCTAACACCTTGTAGCGACCTGCAAGCCGGCGAATTCGTGCACCAGCAGCTTTCACACTAGCTTGCTATGCCACGCACCCTTGTAATGGCATGCTTCTGAGGGGCCTATGCCCAAATTTATCCAGCTGCGTGGTGAGCTGGTTTGACCCAGCCGGGTCATCTCAGCCACCCCAGCGGGTCATCTCAGCCACAATCCTCCTCTATCCGCCTCCTCCTCCTCTGTGCCTTCGCTGCTTCCATACAAGGCCCTGCTCCCTCACTCACGCCTAACTGCCACAACACAGCGCAGCCACTCTGCTAGCCAATTTCTTACAGCGCTCCGCACCAACTTCAACTGTAAGAATGTACTGTATTTCCATCTCCTGATCTACGGTGCAACAGCTCTTTGGATATTTTCAGACCTAATGGAAAGACATGTCCAACCACATAAGGGTACCCCCCCCCAAAAAAAACTCAACGGATTTGCACGAATCCCACGAACCAGCCTGGGCATGGATGGGGGGGCAGCTGCCCCCCTTGCCCCCCCGTGGCGACGCTAATGACATACATACGTACATATGCTTATGTGTAGCCTATATAAGGAGTTTTTCGCTCAGTGTAACTGAACATATGCTCTTATTGCGATTAGGCCTACTCCTAATTCTATTCTTTACTTTACAACTTACGATGATGCGCATTTAGAATTTATTATTAAACCTCTTTGCAGCAGCTTTGGTGGTGAATTTTTACAGACCTGGTTTGTATTTTAGACATTTAAGTAGAACTTGTGATACACTATATAGCTCTGGAGTAAATTATGGAGCAATTGAGTTCAACCTGATGTTGTGGTAAATATAAGCTTTGGAACAGATAAATATTAAAACAGATTGCTCAAAAACATGGGTGGAATTTATGCCAAATGTTGTTTTGCATAGTGAAAAGCTAATGATCAAATATTTTCTATTGAATTGTTAAGCTACATCAGGCAAACGTTTAACAAGTACACTTGGGCAATACATTTTGAGGCATCTTTTGTTACCAGATTTAGAAAAGACTTCTAGATTCAAATAAGATTCCAACAAAGTGGTCAGATGAATTGAAACAAGCTTTAGCCACAATGGGTCTGGTTCAGATGTATTAATCTGGAACTGATGTTGGTAGCTAAGCAGTGAATAGCAAAACAGCTGCTAATTACCGGTATACAGTGATGAATGTTCAGTGCTGGCTGCAGGAATCGCTGCTGGGGATTTTAGATTGCATTGGTTATTCATAATGCGGCTGCCTGTATACCCGTGTGTAAATAGGCATTTTACGTTTTTCTAGTGGACTTACAAAGGATGTGATTGTGGGCCATTGTTTTAGCATATTACGAATATTTCATGTTTGAAATGTTTTTGAGATTTAGGGTATTGAGTTTAAGCTTTTGTTAAACTGTTATTGTTTTATTTTGGTGCAGGTGCACATGCCGCTGCTGTAGCCGTGCCCGGTCCAGATTACTCTATTGTCGAGGGAAAACTCATTGAAGAACTACAAACTTATTTTAATTCTCCTGAATGCAAAGGTCAGTTCCAAAAATCAATTTTGAGTTTAAGTTTAAAAAATATGAAGCTTTTGATTAGGTTCTTCTTCTCCTTTTTTGCCCTCCTCTACTTCTCTTCCCCTCCACATATCCGTGTAATGCAGCATTTGGTAACCTCTTTTCTCCCATCCTGCTTACATGGCCAAACCACCTGAGTCTCCTCTTCCCGATCTTTTCCACTATTGTTTCTTCTACTCCCAGCTCTTCTCTTGTTTTCTCGTTTCTGATCTTCGAGAAAACAAGAGAAGAGCTGGGAGTAGAAGAAACAATAGTGGAAAAGATCGGGAAGAGGAGACTCAGGTGGTTTGGCCATGGCCCTTCTCTGCCCTCAGGCAGGTTCATATACATGTCCAACGGCGCCATTCCTCTCGATGTTGAGCTTCCGCTTTCATCTGTCTGTAGCCGTCCCTCTTTATCATCCAGTCCAGGAACATTGTTCTTGGCCTTCCTCGTGTCTTTTTCCCCTCCATTCTACCCTCGATGATATTTATTAGCAGTGAATTCCCTCTCATTATATGGCCAATCCATCTTCGTTGGCGCTCTCTGATTGTCCTCATCATGGAATTCTCCTCTCCCACCATTTGCAGTACTTCTTCATTTGTCTTGTGCTCTGTCCAGCTGATTCTCTCCATTCTACGCAATACCCACATTTCGAAGGCTTCTATCCTTCTGAATTTCTGATGTCCTCTCACTCATAGTCCACGTTTCAGATCCGTATAGGACCACACTCCGTACCAGCGTCTTAACCATTCGCTTCTTCAGATTTCCTATTTAATTTTCCTCTCAAGAGCTCCTTTCTTTTATAGAATGCGTCTTTTCCCATGGCTATTCATCTTTTTATCTCCGCATGGCACTTTACATCCCTCGTGACCATACCTCCTAGGAAACAGAATCTCTCAACTTGTTCGATGTCCACTCCATTTACGGTTATTCTAATGTCTTTTTCTACTCCTTTGCTTATCCTCATGACTTTTGTCTTCGTGGTATTTATTTTCATATCGTATTCTGTTGAGATCACATTCAGGCGATCCATCATCCTCTGCAGTCCTTCTTGGCTGCTTGCTAACATTGCCTGATCATCCGCAAATCTCAGCGCTTTCACCAACCTACCTCCCACCTTTATTCCCTCGTTCCCTCGTTCACTTCTTCCATCGCTTCCCGTACAAGCTCTTCGATGTAGATGTTGAAGAGCATTGGAGAGAGCGGGCTTCCTTGATTAGATTATAATTATGTAATAATGCTATGTATGTATCTCTCTGTATTATTATTATTTTATACTCTAACTAATCGGCTGCCATAACCCACAAAATATTTATGTAATTCTGTATGCATAATGAAGGCGGTGCCTCTCTAGTCTTTATCTAGGCCTATATAATATTCGTATCCTTGTTTCATAAATTAGGATAAGATTACTATGATAAGATTACTATGATTAATAAATGGTATTGTGATTTCTCACCTCTGCAGCACTAACATCATCCACCACAGCCATCTTGATGTCTGTCTGTCTGTCTGTCTGACCTTTACATCTGGGCTTTGAACCAGTCCTGACTGTGCCTTCCTCATTGATTTTGGTTTTAACTGTGCAACCATGAATTCACGGGACTTGTTGTTTTGGGGTTCTTAGTAATTGGAGACATAATGTTATATCATTATGCCTAAAGATAATCTTGTGCAGAACTTTATTTTTTCCGTGTCTGATATTAAATGTTTTAGTTTTGCTTGCATTATGATACGACATAACAATTGCTTTCAAAATTCTTGTAATAGAAAATTACAAACCCTGTGAAGGATATCAAGTCTGATTGACGATAAGCATCATAAAGCATGACAGACACAGATGATTTAGGCCTACATTGTGGTTAAGGTGGCTATAGATTACTGAAAAAGTCGATTACTGTGTGCATAGTATTCTAGATCATGATTCTTCTTCTTATAAAGTGACTTTATTTTTACCTGTGCACAGGTGACGTTGGTCAGTCTAAAAACACACCTGACAGTCATTCACAGGACGGTGATCCAAAGGGAGGTACACCTGGCGCTGCGGGTCGCCATGTACAATCCGTTGTTCTTGAGTTGTTCCTGCTGGTATCTGGAGTGTGTTTGACACGAATCGAACTTTTAGCCCAGTGCTTTAAGCAGTGAGGTGACATGTATCATATAGGATATCTCCAACTATCAAAAATTCTGGTTATTTATGTTGCAATGTTTACGACTCATCTGTTATATTTTACTAGGCCTAACTGTTCATCGATGTAGTATTTAGTTTCATAAACTTAATAGGTTTGTCGTGTATTTCATAATATAAATAGTAGACGTTTGAATATGGTTTGAATGCAATGCATTTGCTAGAAACTTGTTTTACCATCTTGTGAATGAATATTGTGTATGCATGTATGGCATGGACTGTGTATAATTCAGTAGCCTATGTGTGTGTGTGTGTATATATATTCGGCAATGATTAGCTTCCCAACTCATTACATTATTTTGAACATGAAAGAGTATAATTAAATGCCTTCTTTCTTTCATATTGTTGTTGAAAGTGCGCATTTATATTATAATATAACGCCTCTTCAAGAAAACTTGGAGGTGCTTCGTATATGGCAGCAATGGACCACGATAAAACAGAATATGGTCTTCAACGGCTGGCGAAGGAGGCAGGAAGACGAACAGAGAAAAGAAAATAACATCGCAGGATGCATGACTACCTGTTTTCGAATGAGAATCCGACAGTGGCTAAGCTACCATGTAGTATTGGGGAACTACTTGAAGTAGGAACAATCCAACGAGGTAACAGAACAACCAGATTACCCTGTGCTGCAGAAAGAAGAGAATATAAGTACCTCCTTTCATCTTTTGCTTCCTCCCTTCGGGACGCGGTGTTGTAGTGGTATGTTCGGTGCCTTGTAACCGGAGGGTCGCAGATTCGAATCTACCTCAAGCCGCTGCGTAGCGACCCAGCGCCATCGATGTTCTGTCGTATGCTCGTGTGCACTTCCGAACTTTATAAGGAGTGCCATATCAAAATACATTTGTATTGTATTGTATTCGCACCCTTAATTCGTTCCTTCCTTCTTTTTCTTCGTCATTCCGTCGCACCCTTCATGTGTGCATTGCTTTCGTCCTTCCTTACTAACTTAGGCTTTATCATTATTACCACATACGAAAACCCTAGCTTATGCTATAATATGGAGAGTTGGAGACTCCTTGCTTACCTAGCAGAAATTAGACTGTAAAACTACGTATCTGTGTTTAGCCTGTAGTAAAATAATACCAACTATATCTACTAAATCTCTGTTGCGCTCAACAATATTAATCTCACTGGCTATGCATCGATTTTCAGCAGCAGACTCGACTAGCCTACTGTAACTCATTTCTAATTGGTAGTTATGTGATACCATTAAGTGATGCCTGGCATTGCCTGCACAGTGAAACTACAAATTGTTCAAAATCTGTTGCTCGAACCAAAACAAAACCCAATCAACATTTAACCGTATTACACACTTTGCATTTATTACACTGGCTAACCATCCAGCATATTATCCATTTCAAATCTGCCTCATTGTTCATAAAATGCTACATTTTAACCAGTCGAATACGTTCCATGCATTGCTCACCTCTCGCTAAAATTTAGGATATTGCACTCGATCAGAGGAGACGGCGTGACCTGCAGTGAGTGAGTAATCTAGATGTCTTTGGAGGGGGGAAGTTCCCCCAGGATTGATGTTTCCCCCCCAGAGGCCAGCAATATTACAATGTAGAGACCTTTAGGTGAGGAAAATCCCCCCAGGATACATGTGGATCCATGGTTCCCCCCAGAGAGATGAAAAAAAGGTCATCAACTTTTTTGAAGATGAAATTTGGAAAAGTCATCAACTTTTTGAAGATGGAAGAAAAAAATCTTGTGTAAATTCTTTGCTCCCCAGAAACCTTGTTTCCCTCCCAGAAGAGGGGGACTAGATTAAACACTGCTGCGTGACTTCAGCTGTGCTCCGCACCCGAACATTGTTGAGCTTTCGGGCTTTCTCGGTAGCTGGTCCAAAGCTGTGGGATTCGCTGGCCAGTCCAGAACGGTTCTGTCGGGTAAGTCTTTGATGTAATTCATGTCTGTGTGCCAAAGATCACAAGACCAAATAAAACAGTTGACTATTGCCCAATTTCCGCCACGCCTATTTTATTTCGCTCACTTGAAAAGTTCCTTGTTCGCCGGGTTCTGGGACGATCGCTCATATATATATATATATATATAAATATATATATATATATATATATATATATATATATATATTAGGGTGGTTCACGGATACATGGTAAAAAAATAAAGTTCAAGCTAGAAACCAGGACACCCTCTCAGTTTTTTAGACCTATCAATAGTATTATTGAGACAAAATTTCAGCTTCTTATTCCAACTGGAAGACGATGCTCACGGACTGTGTTACTTTGTCATATACCGATAAATAGACATTAATTGCAGAAATGAATGTGTCGAGCATACAAATGCATTTTATTTCAAGATAGATCAAATATTACTGTAATTTGACAACATATGTGATACAAGAACTGTTAGCCAGGTGGAACTGTAAAATTTTAGTAGGTCTAATGAATTGGAAATGTCCAAAAATGTCAAAAAACATCGTCCAATCCATGAATATCGAATGTCGATTGTTCTTGTTTTATAATTTCAACAACCGTTACCGTCTTTGACTCTAGAAACTGCAAGGCTTTGCAAGCACTGCGTCAACAGCAGACTTCTTTGTTGTGTGAGTGAGAACAGCTATCCTATTTGCCTCGAACATAGGAGAAGAAACTACTTTTCTTCTTCGTCATTGGTGATGAGTCGGTAGAATTTCTCGAACAACTTCACATCCTCTCAGCCGCGTCATTAACCACTGTCAACTGCTGAATTATCTCTCTACCTTGCTTGTAATCCTCATTCTGGATCAATTTCTCTGGTGGAAGTGTAACAAAGGAATCACTCATCTTCAGGTATGACGGTAGTGTCAATGCTCACTGGGTTGTAAAATCACCCCAAAAGCCCCTCCTTCAGTACCGTAGCATCAGCTCTCACCGCTTTCACCAGGCTTTGCAGTCATTCTGTCGACAATCTTCATTTTATCTGTTACAGGAAGTTGGTCTTGCAGTCATTCTGTCGACAGTCTTCACTTTATATGTTATAGGAAGTTGGTATGAGAACAGTGCCAGACCTACAGCCTCATCTGAAAGGTACCACAAATGGTTTTCTAGGACCTTCCTGGCAGCAACGCTGATCTCACAGTCAATAGACTCATATTGTCCTAGACCAATCCAAAGTGACAGATCTTGTTCTGGAGCTTTAGCAGCAAGGGGCCTTTGTCTATGCCTTTGCATAAACAGGGCACCAAACTTCAAAAATCAATGAATCTGAGTTTCTTCTTGAATACATCAGGTTGATCGCGATAAAGGTAGATTTTGATTGCATACAGTAACTTGGCCATCCAGTGTGCATGGTGAATTGACCCAGGGGCTCTCCAGTGAATTATTGAAGACTGACTTCCAAGGCCATCTACTGTCAGCTCAATGAGCTCTTTGTCACTGATCTCTGAATCTGACTTTTTTCAGCAAACTCCTTGAGAAAACTGACCCTGTTTCATGGGGGTCTTCAGTGCCGGATATGACTTCAAGTCCTCGGAAGTTGACACGTGTCACACCTTCCCAGCAGCTTTAAATCTCTTGAAGATTGGGATTTATGGTGAACAGATGGACTGCACCACAAGGTGAATACTTTGGCTAAAATCAATTCCATTACATGATGGCGGCAGGCCAACCACAGGAGCTCTCAATCTATTTGTCTTCCAGCAGAACACTCACTCTGTTGAAATGTCTAGTGTTGACAGCCATTGTATCAAAGCTCAAGTCTTGAACCTTGTCAACTGGGAGTTTTCACAACTTCAGAAGAATATGAACGACCATGAATTCAAATGTATCCTGCCCCAAAGGCTAATTTGGGCACAAAGAGGAGCTTATCCACACCACCACCTGAAACCCACACTGGTAGGTGGTCGACATTTCTGCTCCAAAGATTTTAGGCAGGGTTTCCCAACCCAGTGTAGTACCAGTGGCTAATCTGGTACAAATTCAGATCTTACAGCTTCAGCATGCTGTATTTCAATTTCTGGCTCTCTTTCACACTCTGTGGATGATTCAAAGTGGCAGGGCAGAAGGATCACAGCTAAGCGCTGCAGCAGTTGTAATGTAAAAATTTACTTCTGAAAACTTGTCAAACAAAAACACACGACGTGGGCACCACGACCTTCAACAAGAACTGTACACTTTTTTGTTCCAAGTACCAGTAAGTAAGTAAGTATGATAACACAACAGAAACTATTTCAAGCTCATCTCCATGACAAATGTTGACCAAGTTATACGGCATCAAGATTTACAGCAAATACTACTATATGGTAATATTTATACGTCATCGAGCACCGTCTTCCAGTTGGAATAGCAAGCTGAAATTTTATCTCACTAATACTATTGACAGGTCTAAAAAACTGAGAGGGTGTCCTGGTTTCTAGCTTGAACTTTATTTTTTTGGACCACACTAATATATATATATATATATATATATATATATATATATTTATAATAGGACGATCGCTCATTAGACGATCGCTCATATGGACGATCGCTCATCGGACGATCGCTTAGCCTATACGCTATGTTATTTATGAGCATCAAAGTAGGGATGCGAGCAATTAACTTCCAATCAGCTAGTTACTAGTTTTGAAGCATAGGCACATCAAAGTTGGAACATTTCCTCAATATTTGAAAAGTCATGTGAAGTCAATTGGAACAGTTGATTAGTTGATTACTTTTATAATTGCTAGCTGATTGGATGTTAATTACTCGCGTTTTTCTCGTGACTCCAGAGTCATTGTGTGAATCAGAAAACAACCTGCTTCCAGGGTATTACCGGTGTCATAGTTCGAGAATTCGTGACTTTCGGTTTTAAAATTCGTAAAAATTCGCGAATTTTTGGTCTATTTTAAAATTCGTAAAAATTCGTAAAAATTCGTTGGGCCATTGTTAGGCCTATTTACATTGACACTGGGTTTTGCAAAAACAACGTAAGCAACAACAACAAATCTGATGACGTCATGATTTCTTGTGTTAAGCATCTGTTGTAAAATTCGATATAAAAGTTTATTACGTAACCAGTTAATTTAGTTAAAATCTATTTTTTTAAGATGAAAGAACATGGACGGAGTGAAAGTATGTAGTGTTTTTGAGGAGAAGGAAAGGGTAATCCAAAAATACAGTGTTGTTTTTTGTGACGAGGAATGTGTTGATTGTTCTGCCCGAATTCGGGATCATTTGCATGGCGAAAATAGGCCTACAGAAACTAATGTCGAGTGAGCTGTTCCTGACTGAGAATCAGAGGACGATGAAGTAGAAGACACAGCTCGGTGAACGTTGTCAACTCTCTTTACCCATGTTTGGTTGCAAGCTGTGTTAGTGGCTGACTGGTGACACTGGAGCTGCATGGGGCACTGGTGGTTTTTCGTTCTGCTGACTGACACTCACAACAGTCACACACCCCAACTATGATAGAAATCGAAGTTCAAGACTCCAAGTAGAACAGTAACTGAATATCAGTACTACTGTGTTGCTAGTCAACTATCTTTTACGGCTGATTGATTGCCTATGACATTGACATTTACTTGCTAAAAAGTTCAAAAGTAGGCTAAACAAATAATAAAATTCGTTGCCATGGCAAAGAATTCTATTATTTTATTATTATACGAATTTTTACGAATTTTAAAACCGCAGTTTTAAAATTCGTTAAAATTCGTGAATTTTAAAAATTCTTAAAATTCGTAAAATACGAATTCTCGAACTATGACTGGCGTCGAGCAAACGACGCCAAGCGCTGTAGGCCTAGTATCTTGAAAGATCGTGTCATAACTTATAAGGGCACTGGCGTGGCGTAGGCTACGATAAAACTGATATTTCGAGGTAGGCCTGTCCTACGTGCCTTTTCTTTCTTATCGTTCAAGTATTGAATAATCTCCAAGAGTTTTCATGTCTTACCTACAAAAAATGATGCATTAGGCCTAAACAAAACTTGGTTTCTGTGTTTTATAAACAACTTAACTATTTTTTTTATAATTGATTGCAGTGTAGGCCTATAGTCCTGTGAGCGATCGTCCTATGAGCGATAGTCCGCATACCGTGCGCCGCTTCTTCTATCCGTTTTTGATCGATCCTGTGCTCAACCTGGAATTTGCTGACCAATATGCTTTCCGACCGTCTGGTTCCACCACTGCAGCAATAGCTGCGTTTTTAACGGATCTCCTGGAACTCCCACGAGAAAATCAATATCTCCATCTCATCGCATTGGACTTCTCAAAGGCATTCGACACGGTGCGACATTCCAGCCTGTGTGAGCAATCAGTGGGGTTGCCTATAACTGATTGCGTTTATGACTGGATTTAGCTGATCCATATCATCCTTAATTAAAGTAAACGCTAGCATAGTCCTAGACTCGGTTTCAGTACCTGTCAGTTTCATAACAATCAGATCAAAACTAAAAACAAACGTTACACCATGAAAATAGAATGTTAAAATATGGTGATGACAGTTATCTGATGACATCCTCGTCAAATGCCGTTACGATTATGGAAAAGCTGGACCACATTGAAAGATGGGCAGAGACATGTAATCTCAAGCTGAATCAGAATAAGACCTGAAGCTGGTTAGGACGAAGAGGGGTGGAGGTGGCAGAAAATGGTTCCACCAGTCACACCCGGAGCTACTAGAGTAGATGAAATGACTGTCCTATGAGTAACGTCACGGAAACCCTTAGCCTTGAAACGCATACCACCCGGATAGTATGTAGGCCCTAAGGCCAAGCAATCGTTGTATGCATTACGCATCTTAAAATCTCATGGCCTTTAGGGCCAAACCTATTCGACGTGGTTCACGCCACCACCGTTACGTGCATACTGGAGGCCCGCCCGAAACGCGTAGACAAGGTCAGGTCGAAGGTCATCCAGTGTAAGTTATGTGTAACCTCTGTTTATTTAGATCGGAGCTCACGAACTCTTCTTCGTCCGATAAGACATAAAATTTATGTTTAAGGCGAAGAGAAAGATGACGTATCATTGCGACATTAGCCTCCATAGGGGCTTCCGAATCGGGGCGAATGTCGACGTCAAGGTCTCGATCCCCGTCCTAGCGCAAGAAGGACTGACAGCCGCTGGGATACAGGCCCAGGGCTATCCAGGCCGAGTCGTGTAGAATAACGGGTGGACTCAGCGGCGAGCCGAACGTCACAAAGACCACCGGGGAGACGTTCGAGGAGACCCTTACGTAGGGCGTCGACAGCCAGGTGAATGTTGCTAGTGGGTCGAGGACGGTTGCTGCGCTGATGATTCGCGAGGAGGAACTGACGACCGACTTCCGGATTGAGAACGTCATCCAGTCGACGCATTCAGTTACACCTTTCTATGTCAAGGACTGCAAGGCTTTGAGAGCGCTCGAACTGCTCGAGATTCCGGGCGACATCATAACGGAGGGCTAGTGCTTTAAGGAAGTATTGGAAATTGAATTTGCTACCGACGTCGATGAAATAGGCCGCACAGTTTACCTATAGCTGTAAAGTAGAGTTCATCCAGCGTGATCTTTGTATAGATATGTGGTTCATTGACACACTGCACACAATTATATAGTATTGTTACGCGTCCCCCCTGAGAGACAAAGTGCCCCACCTCGTCTACTAAAGGGGGCCCCACGTGACGTGTTGGAGGCACGGGCGAGGAAGAAGGTCGACATGCTGAAAACGCACCAGGATTTGAACTCTGTAACCAAATAGACCTTGGCAAGCGTGAACCACCTACTTCTTTATACGAAGGCCTCACCTTACCCTGCAGTCTCACACTGCGTCTTAAAATACCAGGATGTACCAGAGACACTTCCGCCGGAAGTGATTTGACAGCGATGGCCTAGTGTGAACATATGTCCGCGTCCCCTGTGGGTCGGGGAATCCACCGATTCGGGTTCGATTCCTCCAACACGTACTTTTCAGGGTTTCCTAACTCAGTTTCATCTATTCGTGGCCAAACTAAACCTCGATAGCGCTCCAGAAGTTCTTCCGCCTCACTGGCGGTTTCCATTTAACTAAAATGCACTAGAGACATCGCTATTCACATTTATATTGCGCTAGTTCACAAATAATACACGTTATGCCTCAGAAAACACCGTAACTAATCTACAACTGAATTAAAGAGCTATCTGCAACTATTGCTACCTCACAGCAATCACTGTCGAAGTTTGGAGTAAGGGATGGGACCTATCGTGATTCTCCCCTCATTGCCCTATAGGCCTACTCACAACCTCGATGTCCTGATCCGCCGAGCTTCCGCTTCCGACCGATCTCCTGAGACGTACGGCCGAATTTCTTGGCTCGATCGATTTCCCGTGATTTCCGATATCGATCGATTTTCGACTTCTGTTGCGCCCGGTTTAAAACTATTGAATTTCGTTTCTTCACAAATTTTTAATTCCAACAGCGCACGGTTTCTTCAACGAATTCTGTCACTCAACATTGACAGACCGAACGTCCTTTCACCTCGACGATCTCCGGCAGACTAACTGTGCTTCCCTCGTTTTAGCCTCCCACGTCACTTCCGGGCGCCAATTTCACCCGCACGTGCTCCACGTGAATCTGCGCATGCGCCAACTTCCAGACGGCCGTCCGTGGGAACTTATCACGACAGATCTCGACGATCGAGATATCGCCCGGCCGCTCTTCTTTGAAGAAAGCCGCACTTAGCGTGGGAACGGAGAGCGACACCGATTTCAATTACCCCTCTCCCTTTCCCGACTATCGGCGTCGTCGCCTATCGACGACGACGGTCGCTCGACGCGACAATTACCCCGACACCCGCAGATGTCGCTTACAATGTATTTGAGCCGACGGAGCTAGAAAACGCAAATGGCGGCCCAATAATGCGCAAATGCCGATCAACAGAAAGTCGCAAATGGCGGCCACCGAAATCGCTGGAAAACCCAGTAGCGGGCGTTCGACGTTCGCTACAGTATACGCCAACAGCGCAGAACTTACAGTTTGTGTTCTAGCTTAACTTATATTCTATCGCTGAACATCTTGTTGGAGATGAGGTCTGCGTAGAAAGTCTGGAAGATCCTCTTCATGCGCCATGCATCAAACCATCCAATGCTACATTTCGTGTTATCACAATTAATTTTCATCTCTCAAATACTAGCACCCTAGCGACAGCAATAGGACCTTAATTTTCATCTCTCAAATACTAGCACCCTAGCGACAGCAATAGGACCTTAATAATTTCTGCCACACAATGCGATATCATCACCATCATCATAATCATCATTCATGATAATTATCATTATTATGCATTTATTAAGCGCCATTATCTGATGACCAAGCATTAATCGATGGCGCTGAGCAATTGTAAGCGTAGGACTTGATAAAAGTCCTACACTGTCAGAGGAGCTCGAAACAGTTCTCTGTGCGTCACAACGAATCGGTTACCGTGCCTCGCACATTAATTATTTCTTGATCTCCTGAAAATAATAGTCTGTTTGAATTGACAAGGCCGGGCATTGCGTACAGTGAGAAGGATGCTATCTTCCATGAGCATATGAAGAACGACGAGGAAGGGACGGGGGTTGAGGAGCGGTTGCTTTTCGTTGTGATCGATCATTGCATTGAATGACTTCTCGAACACTTAAGTGCTGTTTCGGTTGTTCTGAAGGAATAACACAACTTCCATTGCATCTGTTCAACTCCAGATAAGCTTCCCATTCTACGAACTCACCAAAACCTCACTTATTGCTATCTCTCAACAGGTCTTCCATTCAAAACTGAAAACAGTGCACTTTCAAAAATCTTATCCTGATTCATCCTCTTCCCCTTTTCTCCCTCGCCGTTTCAATCTGCAAACGCCAACATCCTCAGCCGTCTGACTGTCTGCCTGATTGACCCCTTTGGATCTCGACCTGGAACCGATTTCACCCACTAACCCCAGCCTACCGATTGTGATTTGACTGAGCGCCTGTGCATAAGCTGGTTCCTGCGTCTTCGCTTTTCAACAATACGATTACGATCCAGGCCAACGTTATGTGGAATAAATGCATGCATGCTAATGCAAATCAAATAGGCTAAATAGGAGTGTTTCTGTCGAATCAGCGAATTGTAATAAATTGATAAATGCAGGATTTTTCATATAGAAGAAATCATATGAGACCTTTGTCTTTCTCCGATAGTCTAAAGAGTAATTTTTCATTTAGAGGAAACAGTTGGGCCTATTACGTGCTAAAAGTGATAAAAGTGGGAGTACCATAGGCCTGCAACAGTTACTGTTGAAAGTAATAAAAGTAGCCTGGGTTAATAAATTCTATATAGTCAATTCCTCCGGAATGTTCAGTAAAGACTTTACCAAACTTTACTGTAAAGTTATTACTTGAAGCATTCCTCATTTATTAATCACATAGTGTAATCTTTTCGTATCTGCAGATCATTTTACATTGCATAAAAATATGCAATCAAACGATATTTAGTCTGACTTTACGAGTACAACAACACTGACCAAACTCCTGTATGCTAGCCTATCGCAGCGAGGCGGGGATTAGCCTCATCATCTGATCGCTTAAGATTAGGCCTAGATCGTTTTATCAGGAGGTTGCGGAGGATGAGGCTTGTCAACGAAGAACAGCTGACTGTTGCTCTGGATAATCTGCTGAATGCCGATAATTAAAATCTATTAAGAACAATCAAGATCACGCTTTTTGGCCTCTTTTACCACCAGTTCATGAAGCTGCATAGGGCCTTTATCGGTAACCGATCACTCGGCGTGTAGGAGTTTCAGTAGTGTAGTAGTTTCAGTTTAACGACACTATTTGATAACAAAGATCATTAATAATAATCTTCGTTTAATATCTTCAAACTGACAATAACGCAGTATGATTACAAATCAATATGAACGGATAATCACAAGTTATTACAGGAGTCGACTTTAACTGCACACAGCAACCATGCAAGGCGCCCATCACGTCCTACATCTCATTTTAACAACGCGCCATCTCTCGAATGAAAGGCTGAGTGGACCTAAATTTGGAGAGGCTGCGGGAAGCGATCCCGCTACCTCTTGCTCTTCACGCCAGTGATGTTACCACTACTCTATGGACCCCCCATTAGCGTCGCCCTCATCATTTATATCCAGGCCTGGGACTGGCATTGCCAGAGTACGAGCAGTGACGGATGTGTGCCTATTGATGCGATATTTAGACTATAATTATTATTTTATATCCGTCGATGCTGGCCGTGTTCGAGGCGGACCATATTCGAGGCGGGCCGTGTTCAAGTAGAAGTCATGTTCGAGACATCAGTCGGGCAAGTTCGCTGAGTCTCCAAACAAACAATAACTAAGCCTCCGGGGGCAAAACCGGTAACAACACACCAATTACCAAAACTCATTGCAGTTTGTCAGCCTAACAATCTCAATGATAATTTGCGTGAGACATTGATGGCTCAATTCGCCAGATGACGCTATTACGCAAGACATTCGGGTTTAATAACGAAATATCGCTTCTGAATTTAGCTCTCTGCCGGAAGCATTATTTCGACAGCTGTGCGTCTTTTGGAATGAGCGACGTCCGTTTAAGTAATTTCAATATAATAGTAAATTGCATGTTTTGCGATAGAATATAGTTTTTGTTTTCAGTCGCTAATCTACAGGTAAATTAGATGGTTATTTTGGCTTTTAACGTCGGAAATTATTTCATTCAAACGTTATGATACAATAAATAATACAATAAATAATCATAGGGGTCCATAGAGTAGTGGTGACATGAAACCATCACAGTGAAAATTCATACATACCTTGAACCATTATATAGTTTCTTTGTACATCCTGCCTTGCAGTCTGCGATCTTCGGTTATGGGTCTTTTGATTGAGCCTATAGATGTAGCACTGTCATGGACTCTCGTGCATTCTGTGTTGCTGCCCCAGGAATGGAATGACTATCAATATTTATCTATCACTTGCACTCTTTTTCTTCTTTCAAGAAACGCCTCAACGCCTCGGCTTTTTGTTGAAATCGAATATGATTTAAACTGGTTTGTCTTACCTATGAAACCATCACAGTGAAAATTCATACATACCTTGAACCATTATATAGTTTCTTTGTACATCCTGCCTTGCAGTCTGCGATCTTCGGTTATGGGTCTTTTGATTGAGCCTATAGATGTAGCACTGTCATGGACTCTCGTGCATTCTGTGTTGCTGCCCCAGGAATGGAATGACTATCAATATTTATCTATCACTTGCACTCTTTTTCTTCTTTCAAGAAACGCCTCAAAACTCAATAGTAAAATAGTAAACTCAGTGCAATGATGTGAGAGGTTGAAAAGCATTCCTGCTCTTGGCTTGTTGTGTTGGTGTTTTGTGCTTCAGCCAAAGGTTCTTTTAGTGTAGATGACTTGTCGAATGTAGTTTGAAAGAGGGCAAATGTTTTTCTGCATCAGAAACAGATGATTTTTTTATCATGATCTGGATGTCTGAAGAGCATTTGCTAGATTGGAGCTCGCACCCATGCAAGAGAGACTCATCAGAGTCACTCCCAAACTAACAAAAAACTGTGATTGAAGAAACTAAAACTCGGTATTGAAAAAGAATAGTTGTCCCAGAAAATGTTATTCTTAATTTTTGATATACTGAGGGATCATTTTTACCTCAGGCTAAATTATAATAATACTACTACTACTAATAATAATAATAAAAATAATGATAATAATAATAATTATTATTATTATGTATCTTTTTTAAAGTCTGACTTTCCTGACACTTTTCATTTGCTGTTATTGTTAAATTTATAAAGAAATAATTCTGATATTAATAGTAATAATGGATTTCCATCCTAATCACCAACCTTTCTTTCCCTAAATGCAATTAACATTCACTCAAATGCCCTCTCTGTACCTCTGTGTTAATTTTCCGTAGTCTCCCAAAGCTGTAAGTGACCCATGTTAACTTTGTAATCGAATACAATTGTAGATTCTGAAAGTGGAGCGTAGACCACACTGACAAATGACTAGACATATGTCTGAAATCTGAGATCCTTTCAACAAAGATCAGGATGGAAGAGATTTGCCCAGTACTGCTAATTACTTTGCTGCTGTACATCTGCTGGGTGCCATCAGGTTAGAAACATCGCTGAGGGATATGTGCATTCTCTGTGTTATTGTCCTTTGTGAGTCATTAATAATATTGAAGAGGTTGGAAGTGAAATGAATGTCAATAGTCACATCAGTGCAGTTTGACTTTCTCATGTATTTATTTTGGGCGGTGTGTAAAGGTCCCAAGCATTAAGACTTCTTGTGAAGTTTGCGTGATAGTCTAGTGGTTAGCATGCCACACACTCTCATCAGCGGAGGCTAAGAAAATGAAGTTGCCAACACTTCATATCCATGGTTTCCTCGTGGGGTTATCTTACGGGACTGGTCTTCTCTTCTCTTTGTTCTTCTTTATGCTGTCAAGGAAAAGTATGCTAATGTTTAAATGGTACCATTACGGACCTCTTTCTGGTGCAGTTGATGAAGGTAAGTTGTGCAAACTTCCAATAATAAAGGTGATTGGGAAAATTTGAAGAAGTTGCATTTGAGAACTGAAGTTGATGGCATATATCTGTGTGAATTTTATCTCAAGTGTAAGCTGTGAATACGAATAATTTAATTATCTGCCATAATTATACCACCTTTGGAAATAATTTGCTTTAAAAATCTTATTGTTGCGATATTAATTTATTCCACTCTGTGATGGAACAGAGTTATTTACAAAAGTAAGGCTCAGCCAAATTATCATGATCTTGGATACATATTATGTTCATTTGGCTGAGCCAATTTCATATATTATATATGAAATTGGCATTGTAGTAATGTAATATACTGATACAATATCACATATCTCTGCATGAATGAAAATACTGAGACACACATCACATAGTAGTACCTCCATCTTCTGCAATGCTGGTATTGTAATTAATTACACAGCAACGTCCTTCAATCCAAGATTGAAGCATGAGACAATTATGCTGTATGAGAAAGTTCTGCTATTGACAGAGAATCGTAAACTCTATGAGAAAGTTCTGCTATTGACAGAGAATAGTAAACTCTAGGAAAATGTTCTGCTATTGACTGAGAATAGTAAACTCTATGAGAAAGTTCTGCTATTGACAGAGAATTGTAAACTGTATGAGAAACTTCTGCTATTGACAGAATACTAAACTCTTTGAGAAAGTTCTGCTATTGACAGAGAATAGTAAAGTCTATGATTAAATTGTCATAGCACCGAATTTGGTGTAGTTAAGATGTGAATGACTTCAGTATAGAGTTTAATTTTTTATAGACTGAACTGCTATTCTTCTTAAATTAAGTCAAAATATAGTAAAAGTTGATGTTTGTTAGGTTTATCTCAGCCGGATGATGGAAGAGACCCTGGTAAGATGTACATGCTTCTATTTCTTTTTAACTCCACCATAATCGACTTTAATCTTGTCCTTAAATTAATTATTTCTTATCACAGGCGATTCATCATTCCTGTCATAGTCAGTAATAATGAGTACTAGTGTATATTTGTTGTAACAGTTTCATTGTTACTAATGTCTAATAGCAGATTAGTGATTAAACAATACAAATCAAGGGCTACACTGATTCATTTTGTTGCTATACATTCTATGACAAGCTATATAGGCCTACTTATTTTGGCATTTAATAGCAAATCTTGTTTTCACACTGCCAGTACCCCAAGTTAGGACATGTTGTTCACTTTCCAGTATACGCTTTTACCATTTGAATTCAACTCTTTAATGACAGAGGCATTTGTGTGCTAACAACTTGCCAGAGTGAGTACATATATAATCTGCTAGCCTATTCAAATCCTGCATTGCTGGATTACTAACCAGGTGCTCTACTGAATACACTACAGTAGGCCTACCTCTTGATTTTGAATTGCTCTGAAAAGTTTTAATGGCATTAATTTGCAATTCTCTTGTGATATTTTATCACTTCTGAAGCAGTACAATCTATTAGCATTTTTTGAGGTTCTTAAACCATACCACAGAAGTGTTTGGATATACCTAACATAGCGTAACATATATATAACATAACATAACATAACATTTAAGTATAAATTTATATATATATATATATATCAAATGTACAGGCACACATAACGGTGCATGATTTATTTCACAGACGATGCTGAGGAAAGCGAAAGTTTTGGTGGCACTTTCTCTGTAAAAGACTATACATCGTGGCTGAAGAAGCACAGGATTCAATTGTTCAATTATGCTGTCGAGGTTAATGAGACTGTGGTTATCTGGTCACCTATACTACCAGTCCCTAAAGGCTTACATTGGTCCAGTCTAAACATGGAAAATGAGTTGCCAGCATCATCCAATCAGAAACTTGGCTTGGCTTACTCTCACTATTTTGATAAGTTTCTGAAAACCTATAACAAGTCATGGGCAAGAGTGTTCACTTTCGATCGGCGGAACAGGTATCTTCGTATCCAGCAGGTCAATCTTGGATATGCGGATATGTTTCGAATGCATGTGGATGAAAATAAGAAAAACAATGAAAGGAAAAAAATTTCATCTAAAGATCAAGACTTTGATGTGGCAATCACTGTCATGACTTACAGTAAGAATAACGAGTTTCTGTGTTTCTTACGAGGTTTCTCTTTGTTTCCAAAAAATATACTTATTGTAGGCCAGGTTTTGATCTTCAAGTGTTGAATCTGAACAAAGAGAGGCATAGCCTGTCTAAACATAGGTTACATGATATAACATAATATGCCATACTAGGACATGACATGATAAGATGTGATATGATACGATATGGCTTAACAACATAAGATTACATTGTACAACATTACATAATATTATAGTGTTGAAAATTACTGATAGTACCAGTTGATTGGTAGGCATTTTCAAATATCTCCAACTTGATCATATTCCCTTTTCAATCTGCATATCATAACCTTCACCCTACAGAATCCACACTCTTTCAGATTGCTTATTCGGCATGAGCTGTCTCTTAGTTTTGGCAGAGTGATCTTATTGGAAAGGTTTGCTATCGGTTGATGCCTTGTGCTTTAGACGCCGACGCTATTGAAGTTGATATAGGGATGAAAATAATACTGTTGATAACATTTATTTACATAATTGCTAATAAGGTACTATCATTAACTGCACACAGCGAATCACGAGTGTGAATTTAAGGGAAGGCCTAAAAGTCCAAAGCAAGGTGACACGTTGATTATGAGCTGCAGTGTCGTTGTCAATGGATTATGGAACACGTCTTTGGTTTTCCGCAATACCTACGACGGAAGTGAAATAAGAGGAGAAGTTTCGAAGTGCAACCGTCAGCCAAACGTTGGTTCCAGAATCTGCAGCACAGTCAGAGTCAAGGCTGAGGTGGACATCCTTGCATACACTTGTGATCTTGAATTTCTTCCTGATCGGAGAGAAGACCCGAAAAACCCTATGTTCCAGAATTCAAAATGGACCACCAGATTTAATAAAGAAGTTGTCTGCTATTTGCCAAAAATCTACTTGGAGGGTAAACTCTAAGAATTACTATTCAATAGCATTAGCATGATTTTGATGCATACAAGTCAGCTGCCCCTCTGTCCAAGTGAACTGTCTTTCTAGTTGTTAAACTGACTAACTAAAACGAGGCATCAATCGATGATGCACCAAAACCCAGAGCTTGGTTTTGGTTCGCCACTGGTTGATGACTCGCATTAGACATCGGCAGTTTTTAGTTTTTGAAATGTTATGCCTATTAACTAAAAACTTTTTGATAGGATACAAGTAAATTTAAATTTAAATATACAGTAAACTTTTGAAATATTTTCTTGATTAATATAAATAATATTTGCTACTGACATTGATCATTTGAGAATCTGAATCTAAATAATTAAAAGAGAAGTAAACTCTGCTGTATGCGTTTAATTCAGATTACTCTTATTTTTAATCTAGTAAGATGTAGGATCAAAATAACCATCTACTGCCTCGTTTTTGGCCTTCTGTGTCCTGTGTATACATTCCAACTTCTTTTAGATTTTTATTAGACGTATGCTATCCGTATTCAGTTTCAGTCTCAAGTATCTAGAAATACAAAATACATTATGCCAAGATACACTGATGGATGTTAGTATTATTCTGCATTCGCCACTATCTAACGACAAATCATCGATCAGTGTAAGCTGAGCAACTAGATGTGTGAAAGACTTGCCCATTGTCTCCATTAAGGTGGAGTGAAATTTTTTTAATAAATGAATTTTAATAGTGGGCAAAAGATGCTACTTGGGTAGAGAAAGAAACACACCAAATATTTTAAATTTCAAATGATATCTCATGCCCTCTACCGTCGATGCAATATTTCAACGTGGTTTACCTATAGTCTCACGTATACATGTAGGAGCGTAGCCAGACTTCAATTCAAGAGGAGGCAACTACTGCTTGTCAAAAATTTGATGACCTTTTTTTACGAATATCTCCACCAAAACATTTGACCTTTTTTGGGAATTTCTTCAACTGAAAATTTGATGACCTTTTTTGGGAATTTCTTCTTTCTTCCGTTCAAGAAGAAGCAACATCCACCTCTAATGGGGTGTACTTGAGGATGCAGGGCTATAACCCAAGGAAAATTTTAAAATCTACAAAATCAAGAGGAGGCAAATACCTCCTCTTGCCTCAATGTAGGTATACGCCTATGGTCTCACAGTGGATGTCATCCAATCTCCTCTGCCTTAACCCTTCCTAAACAGAATTCATAATCCTAGGTCTTCCTGATTATATCAAGAAAAGCCCTAACCCTTCCATACACCTATCGACTAACTTATCGTCTTTTACCTTCACCTCGGCCCTCCTCCCCCGTTCGCAATCTTGGTCTTTTGATCCACACCTCTCCTTCTCTAACCACATCTCCAACCTCTCGCGCTCCTGCTTCATGCACATTCGTGACTTTCGTCGCATCCGACCCAAGATCGACCTTATAGCTGCCTATGCCATTGCTACCTTCATTGTTCATTCAGAGCTTGATTACCGCAATTCCCTCTTCCTCAACCTTGAATCCACTCAACTACAGTGTTCAAGAGGCGTGGTGCTCTGTTGCATATGGCTCGGTTGGCGAGCTTGAGATTTGTAGTGACAAGGGGTCTGCAATTTATCCAAATCTCACAAGCCAGGGCTGTCACTAGAACGCCCAAACATCATCATATTACTCCCATCATGAAATCACTAGCGAATCCACTTCAAAGTCCTATCAAAAACCTACAACTCCCTACAATATTCCCTGCCCATGTACCTCCGCGATCTTTTCACCATCCAGGCATCCCGCTCCACCTGATCATCCTCCTATCTCAGTCTTCCTCGACCCCTTGTCACTACAAATCTCAAGCTCGCCAACCGAGCCATATGCAACAGAGCACCACGCCTCTTGAACAATTTCCCCCTTGAATTCAGCAGATTCTCCGTTCCTCTATCATCATTCCTACCCGTCCTCCATCCTCATCCGCATGTTCCACTATCTATCTCCAGGCTTTCAACTCCTTAACTGATCTCACCTTTTCAAGTATACAGGCCTACTCCTACCCTGACTCATCTGATTCTGCCTTCCAATTCTTCTCACCCTACACGACACCCTCCTTCACAGCTGCTCTGACTCCTCTCTTGATCTCTCCCCCCAGGAAACCATACTCGGATCTCTTTTGGCCTACTCTCTGAAAACTCCCTCAACATTCACAGTCGTATACTGGCGCATCCTGCTTGAAAAGAGCTTCGGTACTTCTTTCGTTCTCTCATAATTTTTTTCCTTTCAATGACGTCGCTGCATTCATTATGGGTTACAATTCCATAATCCTGTAGCACACCAGATGCCATTTCCGCAACTGATTTTAACGTGTATTTCATGAATTGTAATCGTTCGACGATAGTTAGTTGAATACAAAAAATGATGCACCACATTGACGTTTTTTCAAAGAATTTTATAGGTTAAATATTTTACCGCCGGTAGAGAGCAGAAGACGCAAAGCAAAATCAAAAATATTTTGAGCACTTTTTACACTAATATGCTGGCAACTTTTGATCACTATTGGTTACATTTTTTTAAATTGCCATTTTTCACTCCACCCTAATAACCATCCCAGAGGAGGGTCAAACCCATGCACTCCACTTTGAAAGGTAAAACTCTCCAACTACCGGTACATGGCTAACGTGTCGCACAAATTGATAGGTGCCAATAATGATCCCAGATAGAACAACCCTGTTCTGTTAGCGCGGCTCTTTACTTAAAAGTATATTTACTTAACATCAATGTTGTAATTTCACGATTATTATGTGAGAGAATTAAATAAATTTATGATGTTGGTGCACAGAGGATAAAGTTTATACATATTGACTGGGGTAGATACTATTTATTCACTATTATCTGACTATTTTTTATGTTTTGCCAGCTATTCCTTCGGACGTGTCATTTCTGTGTAACAATATGCCATGTGGTGATACTGTGGAAGTCAGTGATAGCATCACCTGTGTAGCTCATGGGTATCCGCAACCAGTCTTTGACCTGCGCATCACAGAGGATAATTCTGCTCCAACGAATCACAAGGAGGAATCTGAAGCACTGAAACGAATGTTTGAACATGTCGAGGAAATTGAAAAGCATATAGACGATGGTGGAATTGTCAAGCGTGCTCTCAAAAACAATGTACACAGTTTGTTGAACAGTATGATAAATGCATCTATTCAGTTGGTGAAGTTGGGCAGAGGGGAAGATGGAGCACTAGGAGAAGGTGAAGAAGTTGATACGACTCTGGGGACATTATACAGGAGAAACTTTTCAGTAATGATTGACATCATCTCGAAACATGTCCATGCTATTGACCGCGAGCTAGATGGTAGCAGTGCAATAGAAGCACCCGAAAATGGCGATCCATTGCCAGAGATTACTATGCAAGACCTCAAGGAAGCATTGACCGAACTGGAGCGTGAAATCAGGACTGTTGGTGACAAGGTGCATGAAAAACTGAATAGTAGTTTACCCGACATTGAATCGAATAAATATAAGAAACTAGAAATTGTCATAGACACTCTATTGAACATTTCCGAGACTGTAAAGAGTATGTTAACAGAGGTTCCAGTTCCAGAGGAAAATAGTTTGACCAATGATGAAGAAAATGAGGAGGACCATGAACAGTTGATGGATAAAGTAAATGAATTGATTGTTCAGTTCATGGATGCCTATAATCTGAACACGGATGAAGAAAAAGTGACGGAATTGTATGACAGTATTGTCCAAAATTTTGAGTTTCCTGGGCTTGAATGTGAAGGCCATGTTTTCATGGACAGCGATGAATTGTCTGACAATGATGAAGCTTCTTCTTTAGAAACTTCAAGTCCTGTAGTTGCTGAAGATCAGACTGAAGACACTCAAGGTATGCCAGAAACAGACAGCCTGAGTACCACTGAAGATATTCCCGCTGGCACTGCGGAAAGTCCGGCTGGTTCCAGTGAAGCTGGTAGCGATTCAGATACGGATAGTGCTGAAGAAAGTGGTGATGCTGTAATTCCTGATAACACTATAGAAGCAGATATTGATGGAGAAGGTACCACTGAGGTGTTAGATTCTAACTTGAATGATACCGAGATGGACGAACCACCGTTAGCCACAGATCTGTCCCAGTTAACTGATGAAGGTGCAGGGGATGAAGAGACGACCACGGAGTGGAATTCTGATGCTCCTGATTCTGACAAAGTGACACCAGAACCGGAGGCAGAAGAAAGTGAAGAAGATGGAGAGGAAAGAGATGACGAGGCAAAGGAAACTGACAAGGACAATGAAGAGGGGAAAGTGGAGGAAATTGAAGAGGAAAATGGTGAAGAGGAAGCAGCTACCGAAGAAACAGTTACTGATGCTGCATCAGAACACGATGAAGATGGCGAAGTGACATCAGGAACATCAGAGTCTGTTGAAACGGAATTGAAAAGCTTTGAGGAATATCAGGTTCAGGCGAAAGACGTCGGACACATTGAAGTATCCTGCAACGTGTCTAATGCACTTGGATGGGGATACAATTCTATGCTTCTTCAAGTATCATCACGTAAGTCAACTGACAGCACGTGGAATTTTCTTTGCATTTCAGCCAGTCTTGTTGTCAAGACCTTAAACCTCAAGACCAAGACCAAGACCTTGAACCTCAAGACCAAGACCAAGACTTTGAACCTCAAGACCAAGACCAAGACCAAGACTTTGAACTCGAGACCAAGACCAAGACCAAGACCTTGAACCTCAAGACCAAGACCAAGACCAAGACCCAAAATATCGCAATCAGGTCAAGGCTTCTAAAAATTGTCAAGTCGGAATATTCGCTATTTTAATGAAAACATGAGTCTTATTTTATTCAAGCAAATTAACTTTAAATGCAGACTGCAGAGAAATCCGAATTTGTATTCAAAAGTCCTTCATGCAAACTATTATTCCAAATGCCTTTTGTATTTCATAAAAACCAATTCGCTCTGAATTTTCTGACTAAGACGTGTCTGCTGGGCCTCATAAAAATTCCGCCATGTGAAAAAATACGTTCTGCAGGTGCTAACATACACAGTAGCTTTTCAAGCACTGGATGTAAATGTACAGATAGTGAGTCCTTTTGAAATCTTCCCATGGTTTATTCTGATACAGAATAACTGTTGCTGCTGCCAATGGGTTTTCCTGACCAACAAGACTTGTATCCACCCATAGATATTGGTCGAATGATGCAAGCAGGCTTGATACAGAATTCTTGAGTTCTGTTAAATGACTGTTCATATTGACAGCCGGTCTTGGTCTTGGTCTTGCGAGACCAAGACCAAGACTTTGAACGTCAAGACCAAGACCAAGAACAAGACCTTGAACCTCAAGACCAAGACTTTTGGTCTCAAGACCAAGACCACGACTTTTAAAAACGAACTCGAGTGCACGCGAGACCAAGACCTTGGTCTCGAGGACAACAAGACTGATTTAAGCTGTATATCAATATCGGTGCTAGATTCTAAGAGGTTCGAATTCCTTTGCATTCATGTCTTACCTTAGAACTGGAAAAATAGTGATGTACAATAGTTAGGCTACGTAGATTTACAATTGATCTCAATTGACCTCTGAACACTCTACAGACTTGAACTGTAGACTATGTATAAGCATAAGCATTACTAGAAGTGGGTTTCCCTAGAGGTATTGCACAATAATTAACATAGATTAACATCTCGGTACATTCCTTTGCTCTTTATATCACAATTGACAATTTTGTTGTTGACAAAGTTATGGTTAAATTGTGTTTTGTTATTTTATATAAATTGGCAAATTTTTGTAGCTATCATTTAGATAGGTCCATAAATTTGCATTTCACATATCGTTTCAACAGTGATAAAACCCACCAGTACTCGAACCATATCCAGTTTAATTATATGTTTTACTATATATTTAAAGTTATAGTGGAATTATAAGTTTGTTTGCTTTGTTAAGCAGGATACTTGCACTATTTTCCAGTGGATTAGTTTATGTTTTTGAAAAATTACTAATTTTAGTAATATTGTACAATTAGAAGTTGTTTTAAATATTAACACTTTTATGTGTAGCAACACAGAAACCTGAGTCGAGCACTATCAACCCTACCCAGCCAGACAAAGCTCAAACAATGAGTCCAGTTACGGCTGACAAACAGCCATTTGAGCCAGGCGAGGAGCCAGTTGAGCCAGACAAAGAGCCATTTGAGCCAGAGGAAGAGCCAGTTGAGCCTTCCAGAGAGCCGGATGAGCTGGACAAAAAGCCGGTTGAGCCGAACGAGGAGCCAGATGATCCTGACAAAAATCAAGGTGAATATGACAGAGAAGTCACAGAAGAAAACGAGTTTTCACAGATGCCTGAAATAGAAATGGAGCATTCTGAAGTGACAGATGAATACGAGACATCAACGGAATATTCTGCCTTGGAAAATAATGGAACCCAGGAGTCGTTTGAACCAATGGAAGGTCAGTTCAGTTCAAACAGATTATTAAGGAGGAGTTGTCTTGAAGGCTGTCTGTTCTATTAGTAGTTAAGGTTTATCGCATAACATGTACATGTACAGTAGGGTGCATCGATCATAATGGGAGAAAAAAAATTTTGTCTCATTTTTATTTCTAATAGTGCAAAGTAGTTGCCATTTGATGTCAGCAGTATTCTGGTGCAATTTCATCAATTTAGCACATGACCTTGAGGTGCCCCAATGACCTTGAAATTTTGATATTAGTCGCACAGTGTTTGCCCAAGTTATGCAAGGAGTAATGTCCAGAAAAAACAGCTTCTACAGCTTGAATCTGATGAGAAGTAGAATGCGATATTGGTAAAATACATTAGGTATATTATACCATCATTATGTCCATTACACCAATGATGAAACAGTGATTTGAGACTAAACTACAGTAACGGTAAACTACAGTAGTAGTCTTATCCCATTAATGCAAGTAAGCTTAGGCCTAAGTAGTCATGCTACGCGATATTCTTTCTTATTGTTAAAAGTCGGCATTATTCGCCCGGATTCCAATCTTGTTCTTATGAAACCGTTCCTAGCTTTTGATGCCGCTGACTGCAGCTGCAAGCCTCAGTCCCTACTTTAACATAACGCTCCACTGCCTTTGATTGGCATGGGAATCTAGGAAAGTCGAACTTTTGTGCTGGGTGCGTCGCCACAAATTGCATCATTTCTATATCAGATACCGGTACCTCAATGTTAGTGGTGTTCTGCTACGCATATTTGCCAGAAAATGAGTTCAGGGGCATCAGAGGCATCAAACTTTAGCACAGGAAGTCAGGAACAAAGAATTTCGAATTCCAGACTGTACAGTTTCCTAGCTTTCAGGATATGACGCATTCGCAGCTTTCAAATTTTCTTACGCCCATTAGTTAACATGGAGCAACAAGCGGTCCTCGTCCTTTCTCTGGACCAATTGGCAATGGTTTATTAACGTGTAAACAGTTACCAGTAGTGTTCTTTGATAAAATTGTATCGGATTTTCCACCTGCAACTTTAACTGACCTAAGTAGTGACTGGCAGGATTGCGGGACATTAGTAACACGGTCCTTAGAGACCAGTGCTCGTTGAATTAATCTAGAAAAAGACCATGGAACATTGAATCACTTGCGGTGGCTGACAGCTGCAAATAGAATATTGCAATTGTACATTGACAGTTGCAAACCATCAGAAGAGCTTCAAATGCTGGCGATGTATGTAGTGAAAGTAAATGTATATGCTCCGATGTGGTTAACAATTTTGCAATGCTGATCTAGTCGTGGGTGATATGTCCGACGTAAGTCGATCCTGGTTCCTTCATTCAACAACGATAAGTTTTCCTCGGTAACAGCTCACCGGTAGTATACTTATTTCCTTCCTTGACATTCTGTACTATAGTTTTATCTTTCGACCATCAAAAATAAACGAGTAAATCACCTACGTTGTTCAAGTCTTCCAGCTCGTTGCGTTAATTTCATCGTTCACGTCTAATTTTATTTTGGTCGATAACATTTGACAAATCAGCATCACATTTAACACCGAAATCTGGTGTTATCTCAGCAGCTACTCTGTCTGGAACACCAACACGATCATAGGCTTAAGTTAAATGTTGGTAGTCTACTTCGAAAGTCTCTTGACTATAACGTTCGATGCAGGTTCATCACACGTTGATTACTACTAAATTGAACAGTACGATCTTTAGTTTAATCTTCTGGTCGATTACATGTGTTTGACCTGGTGGTATCGAAATTAGATTCAGAATCGTCTACTGAGTCATCACTAACATCCACGACCTTCCAGCACATATTGACACAATATATTTCGACCCGTCGAACTTGCTTAGCTTTTCTTTTCTGTTTGTTAACAAGCTTATTTGTTGTAAGTTTGTCGACATTGCTGATACACATCAACCTTACTGTTCTCTGGTCAGTTAGAACTCCTTCTCATCTTTAGGAACTCGAATGTATTGCTACCTACCAGTGGCGGTGATCTTGTTTGACAGATGGGGGACACTTTTGAAATGATCTGGTCAAAAAGTTTTTAGCTGATCTGGTTAAAAAAGAAGTAAAAAATTGTCGCGCTCAGTCGCGATAACATTATTTTACCTTTTTTGGTGTTTCTTCAAAATTTCGGGGATGGGGGGCCAATGCATGGTGTGTCCCCCAGTGTTAAAGGTGGGGTCTTGTCCCCCTAGACCCCCTGGATAGCCGCCCATGCTACCTACCTACTAAAAGATCAACAGAACTCTTTAAAGCTATACACAAAATTAGTTTGCCCTACAACAAATAACGATTTATGCAGTGCTTGGGAGCCTTCAAATCACGAACATTTGAGGGTCGTTGGGGCACCTCAAGGACTTATCCAAAAAATCCCAAAATTTGCATGCTAACTAAGCAGTATAAAAGGCAACTATCGGTAACTATTAGAATATTGTTTTCAAAAATTTTTTTTTCGATGCACCCTAATGTACAGCGCAGTGCGTTTGCAGGCGCTTAATTAAAGAATAAATATTATTATTATTATTATTATTATTATTATTATTATTATTATTATTATTATTATTATTATTATTATTAATCAGCGCAACACATGTTGTGGATACTCACGTTTTTTCAAATGTACATCCTGTTTAAGCTTTGCAATTGCATACCGCCACAGATGGTTCTGGAATAGAAATTAATCGTTTTAAATTTGTCTTAACGGCTGCAAGAGCTAACTTCTAAAGCTCACTGCAACCACCTGTAGCATTCTTAATAGACCACCTTAGAAGGTCACCTATGTTTGTGAAGTGACTAAGTGTTGAACAACTGAAACCCCTAAAAATAAATTTATTATTGCAAGAATTCTGATATTATGTAAATTGGAAATGAATGCGAAACATAATTTTTATTTGGAAAATGGTTGTATTACAAAGAGATTTTGGCGTAATGAGTGACCCGACAAAAGCGCGCAGGACAATGCGCGTCGACGAAAGCGCGCAGGACAAGATAATTCAAATCTGGTAGTTGCTTAATAGTAGAAGTACACAAAAAATATACTAAGTATGCTAGAAATAGCCGTGTAAATTCATCAAGTGATGTTATTCATATGTGGATCTCTAATTGAAATATAGCCAGTTTATATGCTAACGTTTTGCGATGTCGTTCTCTTCATGATAATTCTCTTTTTACGAAGCTATATAATGAAATTGTTTCCTATAATTTAATATACATACTAGAAATAAGCCAACCGGATCGCGATTATTGATCAAATCGATAAGACAATCAAAGAATTAAAGACACAGTGCATGAAAGAATAGATTGCGAGAATCCTTCATGCAATTAAAGGCGAGAAAACATACAAGATTTGAAAATGAGAAAACACATGAAAGAAAATTAGTGGATGTTATACAAATAACTTATTTAAAGTATTCTCAATGATGCTTTAATTGGACATCAATTGCGTTTCACTTGCATTGGTGTATGGTTGTAGCCTACCTACATCTGAGAGGTAGCTTACCTATCAAGTTAGGCGGTATGTTATTGACCATCAATAACCAATGGGTATACTAGTCTAAATTTGCGCGCTTTTGTCTTGCGCTTTTGTCGTGGTTGTTATCATTGCGCGCATTTGTCGGCGCCCTTTCGTCGGCGCGCATTTGTCCTGCGCGCTTTTGTTACGGCGCCGGCGTAATGTAATTGGATTTGTCTGCTCCTCTGCAAAATTATTCACCCCTATTGTGATTTACAACTCTCCACTTTGACCGGCTGCCATTAGGACTACAATTAGTGGATTGAGGGGTTGAGCCAATAATTATCATGGTTGAGGTTTTGTATGGTGGAAAATTTCTGCTAGTCATTTTTTATCGGATCTCACGATTTTTAAAGTGCCCAAAAAATTCTAAGTCACGAGAACCACTTTATTCGCAGATGCTCAATCAAAATAGTTCTTCGCCAGATTCTCCCAATTCATCTTCATAATGTCATATTATTATTATCATTATTATTATCAAAGCAGTTTTATATAGCGCCCCTTGAAGATTGCCTACTCACGAGCACTCCCAGCCCAACCGTGGTCGAACAACGCAGTTTTGAGGACAGTAAGAAACAGGGTGAAATGACCAATCGGTATTTGACGGACCTTGATAGGGAACCCATTCCAGATCATGGGCGCAGCCATAGAGAAGGCACGACGCTGCCGTATGGCTGTCCGCGCGCGGGGAACAATAAGTTCAGCTTGCGCAGCTGAACGGAGAGAGCAACGGCGTTGCGAGCATGAGGTGGGACAGCAAAGCTCCCGCAGGTATGGAGGGACCAGACCTTCAAAGCATTGCCGGAACAAGGCAGAGATTCGGTAAGTGATGCGCTGTGGTAGCGGAGCCAGTGGAAACATCCCTCATATACGCAGACACTCTGCCAAACTTGAGGATGCGGCATACAAGGCGGGCAGCAGAACGCAGGATTCTATTAAGAGGCTCAATTCGGCAGGCCGGGAGTCCGTCATATATGGCACTGCAGTAGTCCAATCGAGAAACAACAAATGCATGGACAAGCGCGGAAGCTGCACGGAGGGACTAAACACGGGAGATCACCTTCAATTGCCGGAGGTGGTAATAGGAGCTGCGGGAGAGAAGATTTATGTGCCGCGTGAATGTAAGTTCCTGGTCCAGGATGACTCCCAAGTCCAGGACTCAGGTCGAGAAAGAAAGGTGTGGGAATTGCAAGGCAAGAGAAGACAGATCTATTTTAGAGAGCTGCTGGGGAGTGCCAAGCCATATAAACTGCGTCTTGGTGGAGTTTAGCCGCAGGCGGTTTGAGGACATCCAGGCCTGCAGGGACTCCAAGGCATGGTTCATGGTTCAACGGCTGCAACAGCCGGACAGTGCATATAGGCTTGCAGGTCGTCAGCATATAAGACTGGCCAAGGACTGACCCAGCCGCCGGCAAGAACCCCAAGTTGGCAGTGTAGAATTTTTTAAAGAACTGGGCCAATAATAATAATAATAATAATAATAATAATAATAATAATAATAATAATAATAATAATAATAATAATAATAATAATAATAATAATAATAATAATAACACGGACAATTTCTAGAGCGCCGTAACGCGACCATGCCGCTACAAGGGCGCTGTACAGACAACACCTACAGCCTAGCAACCCTACAGCCGGTCCTATTTAGCAGACGGATAGGCTTTGATGAAAAGATGACGCTTGAGCCGGGTCCGGAATGCCTCAATTGATGGCGCAGAACGGATCTCAGGTGGAAGGCCATTCCAGCTACGCGGTCCAGCGACAGAGAAGGCCCGTTCTACGAACTTTGTCTTCGTCCGGGGGATGAACAGGTCTCCTCGCACACTCCCCCTCAGACGAAGACCCGCAGCACATGATGACATCATCCCGCAGAAGTCGGTGATGTAGTCAGGCGCTATGCCGTGGAGCGTCTTGTAAACGATCAAGCAGAGCTTGAACTCCACGCGCTGGGGAACCGGCAGCCAGTGGCGGGTGTCGCGAAGAAGGGGAGTCACGTGGTCAAACCGCCGCCGACCGCAGAGTAGCCTCGCCGCAGCTTTTAGGACCGATTGCAGCTCATCGATGAGACACTTCGGTGCTCCCGCAAGAAGACTTAGAGTAATCTACTCGAGAGAGCACAAAGCAGGCCACGGCGGTCCTAGCGGCCTCGAATGGAAGCGACTTGAGACAAGTCCTGATGTGGGTCTTCATGGACAGGTCGAATTCCAATACGACCCCCAGGTCGCGGACGGACACCACCGGTTCCAGGGAGGCGCCAGCGACAAGCAGCGGGGAGAGGTCCAGCCGGCTGCACCGACTACGTGTCGCGCAGCACAGTAGCTCAGTCTTGGCCGGGTTGAGGCTGAGCCGATTGGAAGCCATCCATGCAGCGAATCGTTCGATAGCGAGAACCATGCGCTCACGTGAGCGGTCTACCGCCGACGGGCAGTCGCTGGTGTACAGCTGGGAGTCGTCAGCGTAGAAATGAGACGACACGCCCAGATCTGCTGCCAGGCTCTCGAGGTCGGCCATGTAGAGCAGGAACAGCAGAGGCCCGAGCACTGAACCCTGAGGGACCCCAAATGCCAGCGGGCGGTGGGACGAGACGTCCCCGTTGAAGTGCACTGACTGCACTCTACCGCCGAGATAGGAGCGAAACCAGTCCAGTGCTTCGGACCCCACACCGTACGTCTTTGCCAACCGCTCGGTGAGGATGCAATGGTCCACCGTGTCGAACGCTGCGGACAGATCGAGGGGATCGAGCATTGCGTGGTCACCCGCGTCCACCGCCTCGATCAGATCTGTAAAGACCTTTAGTAGCGCCGTCTCCGTCGAGTGGGACTTTCTGTAGGTGGACTGGTGACGCGGAAAAAGATCCGATGATGTCAAGTAGTCGGTAAGTTGTTTGCAGACGACGGGCTCGAGCAGCTTCGACAGCACGGACAGATTGGAGATCGGGCGGTAGCTGGATAACACATCAGGGGCTAGGGACGACTTCCTAAAACGCGGGGTGATGTAGGCGTCCTTGAACAAGATCGGGACCGTACCGGAGGCCAAGGAGGTGTTGAAAAGGTCTGCGAGGAACGGTGCAAGGATGTCGATGCATGTCTTAAGAAGCCACATCGGCAACGGATCCTAGGTGGAATACTTGTTTGGTGCGTCCTTAACGAGCTGGATCACATCCTGAGCCGTGACTGCTATGAAGCTCAAGATTCTCTCCATCCTGGAACGGGCCAGAAACGGAGTCCTGATGGGACCTAGTGGATCCGTAGGCCGCCATGAAGGAGCGGTCTTGCAGAAATGAGGTACGCCAATCAAGAACATTACCCGAGAAACCAAAGGAGATGGATAGGCGCTGCAAGAGGATTCGTGATCGACAGTTTCCTAAGCGGCATTCACATCAAACAGCTCAAGGAGAGTGACCTGGGATCTGTCAATGGCTCCATATCTGTCATATCTGTCAGATAGGAGCCGGACTAACAAGGTTTCCGTGGAATGGCCCTTACGGACACCCGACTGGAACGTGGGAAGAAGGCCATTTTTGTCTAGGAAGCATATGAGCTGTGCGGCAACAATCTTTTCAGTTATTTTAGACATAAATGAAACATTTGCAATCAGCCTAAAATTGGTTGGCTCAGTAGCGTCGAGTCCATCAGGCTTTAAGTACCGGAACCAGGGTGGACCTTTTGGCTAGCAAAGAGAACTCCCTCTTGGAGTGAGCGATTACACAGAAATGTAAGGAACGGCAGGAAGACATCCAGGGTCTCTTTTTTGTATTGTATTGTATTGTATTTGGATATTTATAAAGCGCTTCTAGCGGGAGGGCCATTCAGAAGCGCTCCCAGTGCGAGAGACCCCGAGAGAAAAAGCAAGTTTTAAGAAACTTTAAAAAAAATATGCACACTGCATATTATGATACATGCCAAGTTAATGATATGTCCGGGCGTCTTTTTCTAAGCACAAATAGAGATTTACGTCAGCTGAATAAATGCTTAATGTGCATTAATATTAATATTAATATTAATATTAATATTAAGGTGCCTGAAAGTCAAATTATTTCTATATAGACTACACTACCAGAGAGTATCTATTCCTATCATACAAAAGACGATCTTCTCTGTCAGTCGTTATCGCCGCTATAAAAACTGTCGGATTAGATGGAGCCTTAAGATAAAGAATGTAATAAAATATGCACACTGCATATTATGATACATGCCAAGTTAATAATATGTAATGAATGTAATATGAATGTAATATGAATGTAAGATGGAAGCGGATCCAGTTTACAGGTCTTAGGTGCTTATGTAAGTATGACTCGACTTAGCTCAGCACTGGTGATAGGGTCCAGAGACGGAAGATCGCAGCTTGTAGGTGGAAAGACTGGTGGTGGGCATTCTGCCTTGGTCTCGCAGACCGAACGCACTTTAGCCGTGAAGGCCTTAAGGAAGGCATCAGCCGTGAATTGCGATGTAGGCGGACAGGAACCAGAGCGCGCTCGACCCAAGATGTTGAATGTCGACCAGAGTTTCCTGGGCTCTCCGGAGTGCTTGGCAATTTTGCTTCCCAGTAGCTCCGCTCGTTATCTTTGTACCGACGGTACATTTCACGGATGTATCTTATCCAGACAGCACGGTTAGTAGAGGCCTTAGTTCTCAGGTATTGTCTTTCCATGCGACGGGCATGCCGTCGATAAGCACGGCACTCAGCGTCAAACCATGGTGTCAGCACCGAGCGGCCTTTGCAGTACGAGCTGGAAGCATGGCGTTGACGATATCAGTTACCGTTGTCTCGTAAATGTCAAAGAGGTCAGTGGCAAAGGCGCCACAGAGAGAGAGAGAGAGAGAGAGAGAGAGAGAGAGAGAGAGAGAGAGAGAGAGAGAGAGAGAGAGAGAGAGAGAGAGAGAGAGAGAGAGAGAGAGAGAGAGAGAGAGAGAGAGAGAGAGAGAGAGAGAGAGAGAGAGAGAGAGAGAGAGAGAGAGAGAGAGAGAGAGAGAGAGAGACGATGGATGAAAGGAGGGCCTCAAAGAAGGTGGCACGATCTAGCGACTTCCAGCATCGGAACTGTCCCTCGACATGCATCAGAGTCTCATGGAGGAATGGGACGAGGGAAATTACAAGATCATGGTCTGATATGGTTGGTGGGTGGACTGCAAGGTCACTTAGCTGGCAGTCGTCTCGCATAACAAAAACATCCAGTTTTAAGACTGATATGGTAAGAACAGTAGATACTTTATATATAAATATAAACTATGTTCTTTTATGTGCTGTATTTTACAGACTAACAACTCAATTTCTCACTTCAAATCATCCTAATGGACCACGTGATAAATTGATTGTTGAACCAAAATTTTTATTCTGGCTGGGATTTGAATCCCAACCTCTCGATTGACCTCCAGTACACTAACCACCATACCGATCAGCTTACTTTATTTATTAAACTTAGTCAGTTATACTTAGTTTTCATCTTTCCTTAAATAAATAACACCAGTGTGTTGTTTTTAGATACTAAAGGAGTTAGTGTTATAACTGATTCTTATAGTGCTGATGAAGATTTAAAAACTACGCCAGAAGGTAACCACGTGGCTTTTTTGTAGCTCAGAATAATACAAGTGCCACCTGCAATATGGCAATTATATATCAATGAGAAAATTTGCTTCATTTATGTTGAAAAATTTGAAAGTTATTTGAGAAATGATGTTAGGTAGCTGTCATGTTTTTGACTTATGAATGAGAAAGTTATCTCTGTAACTTTTTCCTTTTAAACTATTAAGACATTTTATTTATGCATGAAACTGAAAAGTCACTACTGAGTGATTCTTTGTTCGATTCGATACTTTATGAGTCAAATGAAAAGTTTAATTGTATTAAGTCAGTAACTGTAAAGTTTGTGCGTGCCACCTGAATTGAGGCATAAGAATGAAATTTTGACTAGTCATTTGCAGACTAATGTGCCAGAAATGTGTGGATTGAATATATGATATGTTTTTGAATTCTTAGAATATATTAACCTAATCAGGTGCCAAATCTTGGTTATTCTCTGAAATGTGTGATAATTATTTGTGCACGCATCATTGAGCATGAACTCGGTCTTCCCTCTGTTCTTAGTAATTGTAATTGTAATCAGTAGCTTCTGTTGATCCGGTATTGATGCATAGCACCAAGACCAAGCCATAAACACGTCAATGGCCAGAAGATCAGTGTGTTAAGATGCATCTGCACTTAAAATCCATGTGACAAGTCTAGTGGAGAGTCGAGATGTGAATGAGAGCAGACGACATACACTATAAATCAGAGGAACACACACACACACACACACACGCACGCACGCACGCACGCACGTACGCACGCACAGACACACACACATATACTGTTCAACCAACTTTCAAAATTTTCTCATGCATTTGAAACTCTTACTTAAGTGTTTGAATACTTGCTTACGATTTAAATAAATGAGTTAAGGCTTTTGAAACTGTTCCTGTTCTTATTTTCCTACGTATACAGGTGCTGCAGAGAAACAGGCAGAGGCAGGTGCAGCTGCTGGCAACGTTGTGGATGAGACAGTACCCGGTGAATATCTGGTCGAAAGCTTAAACTCTTTCTTTAAGAGATTAATCGAATCCTGTAGAGATTTGTTTTTTTATCTTATCTAATGCATGCTATAGCGATGTTATCATGAAGTATAAAGCATCAGTCTTAAAGCGAAATGATTGTCTAAATCAGATTCAGTTGGGAAGCTTGTTTCCAACCTGATAGGTCAAGGATACCAGAAATCCAGCTATGCTTTGTAAGTTAGGCAAAGTCTTAGATGCTACTTAGAGATCTTACCGAATGCACAGAAATGGACAGATGATTCCGAAGCATAAGACATGCCTCCAAGAATGCCAGGTAGCTTAACTCTGGGCCTGCACAGCCCAGAGTTGCATGGGGGCCTGGGACAGAATCTAAAAATATGGAATCCGTGCAGAGTCTGATAAAGTAGGTGCCCCAAACACACCCCCATGGCCAATTTACGTAGGCTACACTGCGATGGGCTGGACTTAAGCTGGAATGGCACTGCCAAGAGCAACACTGTTATGGTAAAAGACACAGACTGTATCAAAGTAACTGCTTATGAATATATATATATATATATATATATATATATATATATATGCAGGCATGTACAATTGTACATACGTAGCACGTACATATGTAAAATTCTGTATTTTATATAAGAAAGTTCTTCATTCAATGTAAATAATCAGGCATTCTTATTGTTTGCATTTTTCTATATTTATGACAGACATTTAAGTAGAACTTTGATACCCTATATAGCTATGGAGTAAATTATGGAGCACTGAGTTCAACTGCATGTTGCAGTAATTACAAGCTATGGGCCATAGCTTATGGCACAGATAAGTTTTTTAACACACTGCACAAAACATGGGTAGAAATTTATACCACATGTTGTTTGGAGAGCAACAAAGCTAGTGATCATATATTTTCCATCAAATTTGTAAGCTACATCATGCAAACTTATAACAACTATACATTCGGACAACGTTTTGAGGCGTCTTTTGTTACCTGAGATTAAGAAAAGATTCGTCTAGATTCAAAGAAGATTCCAGTAAATGGTCAGATGAGTTAAAACAAGCTTTAGCCTCTAAGAACTCTGGTTCAGCTGTATAAATCTGGATCCGATGTTGGTAAGTAAGCATCATAGTTGCTGATTATATAATTTTGCATTTATCATTATTGTTCAGTGCTGCATGCAGAAATCGCTGCTGGTGATTTTCAGATTACAATGGCTAATTGTTATTTATAACGCCTGCATGCCCGTGTGTTAATATTAGGTATTTTAAGTATTTCTAATGGACTTACAAAGGATGTAATTGTGGGCTATTGTTTTAGCATATTATTAATATTTCATGTTTGAGATGTTTATGAGATTTAGGGCATTGATTTTAAGCGTTTGTTGTACTCTTGTTGTTTTCATACAGATATCAGTGATTTTGACGCATGCGAGGGAAGTACCTATTCTCTAATAGGAACTTATATTAATTCTGGCTGCAAAGGTCAGTTCCAAGAATCAATTTTGAGTTTTCATTTTAATAGCACTTTCAAGATTTTACAAGTATGTTTCTGAGTGACAAAGTGTTAATACAACTGAATTGCATCTGTCCCCATGATTCTCACAAGTTCTTTGAAAATGGCTAATGGTTGTACCCACTGAGACCTTAGACCTTAGACCTTAGTCCTTCCACGCGCTTGTAGCGCATCGGGCGACACAGCTCCTCCACATCACTCTGTCCTCTGCAGCTCCCTCAGCCTCCTCCCATGTCATCTCTCCGTCCTCCAGATCCTGCACGACCGTGGCTCGCCAGGTCTTTCTCGGCCTCCCACGTTTCCTCTTCCATCCCGATGGAGTCCAGTTCAGTGACTGCTTCGCGATTCTTTCACTGTTTGATCTGTGCATATGTCCCAGCCAGCGTAGGCGTGCTCTCTTCAGCATATCCTCCATTTTTTCCATAGCCGTTCTCTTTCTTATATCTTCATTCTTTATCTTGTCTTTCCACGTGACCCCTAGTATCCTTCTCTGCCACCGATGATGAGCCGCCTCTAGTTTCTTCTGATTAGCTTTCGTCATAGGCCATGTTTCCGCTCCATATAGCAATGTTGTCAGGACCAAGGCCTTGTATAGTCTTGTCTTTGTTATGATGCTTAGTCCTTTGCCTTTCCATATGCTGTTTAATCTTCCAAATGTGGCGTTAGCCTTTCCCAGCCTAACTCTGATCTCCTTGTCACAGCTACCATTGTTTGCAAGTACACTTCCCAGATAGCAAAAATCCTCCACCTCTTCTATTACATCTTCCCCAACTTTGATGTTCTCCCTCGTCTCCCATTTTCCCACTTTCATGATCTTTGTTTTTGAAGTATTGATTCTTAATCCAACCAATCCTGCCTCTTTTTCCACTCTGCCCGTGAGCTCGCTCATTCCCTCCCATGTATCTTCCAGTAGCGCTATATCGTCTGCAAAGTCCAGGTCTGTTAGCCTCTCGGCTCCTCTCCACTCTAAACCCCATCTTCCCTCCTCCGTGCTTCTCCTCAATACCCAGTCAATCGTTAACAGGAACAGCAACGGCGATAAGATGCATCCTTGCCGCACCCCCGTAACAATCTGGAACCACTCCCCCAGTCTCCCCTCCACTCTCACCGTGCATCTGCTTTCTTTATACATCCCTTTTATGATGTCTATGATTTTTCCTGGAATTCCATATTGTGCAAGAATGTTCCACACCACTGGTCTCTGGACGCTGTCAAAAGCCTTTTGAAAATCTATGAAGTTGACAAGTATATTTGTATTTCCCTCCACGCATTTCTCTATAATCTGTCTCAATGTGAAGATCTGGTCGCTACAGGATCTGTTTTTTCGGAAGCCCGCCTGTTGTTGCCTTAGTACGGCATCCACCGCCCCTTGTATTCTTCTCAAGATTATGCTGGCTAGGACTTTCCCCGGTATGGAGAGTAGCGTTATTCCTCTCCAATTATTGCAGTCACCAAGGTTTCCTTTTTTTGGGATTGGTATAATAATCCCGTCTCGCCAATCTCTTGGCACCTCTCCAGTGGAAGGAAGGAACAGTGGATTGGGGAGGATACATGGAGAGCAATCGATGAGCGTAGAAAGCTCAAAGGCAGGAGAGAACAGGCATACAACAGAGGTGAGGATACGGAAAACATCCGCGAGGAATATCGAAGGAAGGATAAAGAGGTTAAGAAACGCTGTAGAAAGGACAAGAAGACATGGGTGGAGGCTCGATTGGAGGAGGCGGAGATTGCGGCAAAGAGAGGAGATTCCAAAACACTATACAAGATAACAAAAGAAATTACAGGCAAGGTGGCACAGAGGATACCCATCAGAGACGAGGCCGGGAATACGCTCAGGACACATGATGAACAAGCGGCAAGATGGAGAGAGCACTTTGACAAGATCTTGAACTGTCCTGAACCAGAGACAACACATGACTTCACACATGACCAGGGCTTGACAACCTTGGATATAGACCTAGATAGTATTACAGAGAAGGAAGTAGAGGAAGCAGTAAAGAGGCTAAAAAATGGAAAGTCAGCAGGGATCGACGATATACAACCAGAGCTGCTGAAAAATGGAGGAAGAGAGATGATCAAGACCTTAACGAACTTGTGCAACATGATATGGAACCCACTGAGAGGTCTTGTTCAATTGGTTTGCTGTGCTATGATCGCAAATCAGGTAAAATAGGCTTAGCCCTCAAATATTGGCACTAATATTTAAAGGCATGTACCTTACAGTAAACATAAAAAGGACTAACGACAGAGTATACTCCACAGTGCACTGTTTATAAAATAAGTCATGCAGTTATTCATAGCTTAGGCCTATATGGCATTCCATAAAATGTCTTATACAGTGATACTCTTAACCCAGCCATGACAGACCATTGAACCCTCAATACCTTTATTTTATTTGACTTTACTCTCTCATCCTGTTCAGTTTTTACTCTTCTTCACTGAGTCTAGGGTTGCCAGGTGTCCGGTAATGAACCGGACAGTCCGGTATTTAGACAATTTGTCCGGTCAGAAATTTCATACATTACCGGACATGGCGGTGTCCGGTAATTTTCGGTAAATAATTATTGTTAACAATAAGTGTTGGAATACATCGTTCTCGAAGTACCTCGACATCATAAAATTTATGATGTCTAGGTCCTCCGAGAATGATGTATGTAGCCTAATATCTATCGTAAGTTCGTAACAATTACATTTATTATTAAATTTTATTTGAAATTTACGATGACAAAATTACGGACTGTACTGTACTGTAAGTGTACAGTGCGCAAGCGTTCGTTTATTATGATTTACGAGTTAACTCATCATAGTTGTAACTGTAATTGTAGCCGGACATTTATATATCGCCATTCAGATCAGCGGCGCTCTCGACCCACATCAGTGCCAGCACCGGCAAAAAGAAAAGTTTTAATGCGTCCACGGAACTGAAGAGGAGAGAGGACAAGAAGCTCTTGGCGTAGGGTCTGGGGAAGACTGTTCCAGGTTGAAGGACCCACACAGGCAATGCTCCTGTATTGGGCCGTGGAAAAGTGCATACGTGGAACAACCATAAGGCCACGGGCCAAGGATCGCAAGGAGGTCCTGTCAAGCAAGGAAAAACCAGGGTGCAGAAATTCATTAGGTATTATAAGACGCCCAGTGATGCAGTTGTTCCTGAAGGTGAGGGTTTTGAACTGAATTTTCTGTTGAGCAGAGAGCCAGTGGAGGGAGTCACGAATGAAGGCAGAACCGCAGAGATGTGGCAAACTTAGGAATATCACCTTTAAGCCGAGCAACAGCATTAAGAATAGACTAAGTTTGTGCATATTGGAGAAGGAAAGGCCAATGTATACAGCATTACAAAAGTCATCCCGAGTGCAGATCAACGTGTGGACCAGTGTGGTGATAGTATGATCCGAAGGACACCTGCGGATCGATCGAAGCTGGCGTAGATGAAAAAGCAAGATCGGAATACAAGGTTAACTTGATCAATGAAGGAAAGGGTAGGATCGAGGACAATCCCAAGTCAGGAACAGAGGAGGAGAACAGTTACTGAATGAAGGGAACATGAGATAAAGAGATTCAAAATCAATCTTGCTGTGTACAGTGTAAATTGTCTAAGTCAGGTCATGCGCCGAATTCGCCGATAGACGACATAATGGTTAATTGTATTATGTCCGAAATTCAAAAGAGAACATTTCAACATTTTTCTACATATTTTAAGTTTCGCCTTTTTTAAAGCTACCGTCTTATTATTACTTTTTTCAATATTACAAATCACAGTGTAGTATATTTGTATAAATCAGACAGTTTTTAATGTTCAATTTTAAAAGTAACTTTTCAATTTTTACTGCTGTTTCGTTATCTTGTCAGCTTCAGGGGGCTTCGCCCCTCTGACCCTCTGAGGGCCTGACCAGAAGCTTTCTCAATGCTCCTGGACCGATCTGGGGACATCGCCCCAAGACCCTCAGGACGCGCTCGCCATAGTCCGGTAATTTCCTCAAGACTACCTGGCAACCGTAAGTCTGAGTCTGACTCTGCTGAAGTTGAGTTTGAGTTCAGTTGTGTGTAGAATATGAAGATGTTTAAATATTTTGATGTTTTTAGAATTTGCAAATACCAGTACTAAAGAAGGTATGTATGCATTTATATATTTGTTTAGATATTTACTTGTCACATCTAGAGCAATAAATGGAAAGCAGATTCATCTATAAGACATATGAAACCAGATGCATATACAAGACATATGAAGCTTTTGATTAGACCATAATTATATAATAATCTTATATGACTATCTGTCTAATGAGTAAAGACAGACTAGACTGCACTCTTTATAAGAAACTAATAATGTCATAATGTTATTCATAATGTCGCCTATATGGCATTCCATAAAAAATCTAATACATTCTCAAACCCTTAACGACCTCTCATCCCTCTTACATTCGTCAGCTATTTGCCATCCTACCGTCCATGTCAACTCGCTCCTCATCATATCTTTATCTCGGCCTCCAGTTTCCTCCTCTCTGAAATGTTGCAACCCTTCCTTAGTCTCCTCCTCTCTGAAATGTTGCAACCCTTCCTTTAGTCCCATATATATATATATATATATATATATATATATATATATATATATATATATATATATATATATATATATATATATATATATATATATATATATATATATATATATATATATATATATATATATATACGGAAGTTTTCACTCAATTTGACTAAAGAGACGTTCTGACTGCTATTACTCTGAATTCTATTCTTTACTGAAAGATTTGATAGGCTTACTCATTTAGTATTTATTAGTAGCCCTATATGCAGCTATGCCTACGGTGATTCTTAGAGACCAGGTTTTTATTTTCTATATTTTAACAGATTTATGACTGGCTGATTATATAATTTTGCATTTGTCAATATTGTTCACTGCTGGCTGCGCAAATCCCTGCTAGTGATTTCATAGATTTTCTTCTAGGAATTACAATGGTTATTCATAATGCCTGTATGCCCTTGTGTAAATAGGCATTTTAATATTTCTAGTGGATTTGCAATATAATTGTGGGCTGTTTAGCATATTATAAATATTTCATGTTTGAAATGATTACGAGATTTAGGGTATTGACTCTAGGCTTTTCTTAAACTGTTATTGTTTTATTTTGGTGCAGGTCCATTTATGATGTTTGAAGACATGAGCCGTTGCTCTCCTGGCGAAACAGAGATCCTTAAATTAATACGATCTTTTGTTTCTTCTGGCTGCAAAGGTCAGTTCCAAGAATCAATTTTGAGTCTGACTTTTAAAAAGCTTCAAGATTGCACAAGCATGGAACTGAGTGAAAAATTGTTAATAAAATTGCCTTGCATCTCTCTCCTTGATTCTCACATGTTGTATGAAAATCGCAGTTGGATGTATCCACTGGGAGATCTTGCCTACTTTGTTTGCTGAAATTGCTGTGGTCTGATTGCACATCAGATAAAATAGGCTTAGCCATCAAACATTGGAACTTCTATTTAAAGCATCTAATAATTATCTTACCTTACATTACACCTACAAAAAATGAGTAAAGACAGATTAGACCGCACTGTTTATAACAAACAAATAATGTCATAAAGTTATGTCAATATTGTTACCGCATGTAGCGAAGACTCTTCTTATCAAATGACCAATATTATAATTAAATTAGACTTAGTATAAGATAGCTAATGTAAGCGGCGTTAATCTAAATAGCGGAGCTATATAAATAAAACTTAGTTTGAGTAAACAACCGTTGATTCAATGTTGATGTGATGACATGGAATGAGATGCTACGTATGTGTTACCATAACGACCAGAATGCGAACCAATGGGATGTCGCGAGGCAATGTTCGATTGGAGAAATCGTAATGGCGACGATTGAGATCACCTATAACGGTCGATGTTTTGAGTCGAAGAATGTTGAATTCGTTAGCGAAATGACGAACTAATTCTTCGAACCTATGTGCTTGCCATAGACCGCTCATTTTGCTATAGTCTTGTCGATTATCGTTGAGTTACAAAACGATCGAACTGTTGATTGCCAGTGTCAATTGGAGTAAACGGCAGGGTGAGAATTGTCGGGGTTTGGGGGTTCAACCCCCTAGTCTTTCTTAGGACCCCATAGTAAAGTCTTCATTGCACACCCCAACTCCACGTGAATCAAAGTGTAGCCCCCACCCTAGTCTTTTTTCTACAATTCTCATACCGGTAAACGGATTTTCGAAACTGTATTGCGAATCGTTGTCTACAATCAGTGGCGGATCCAGAGGGGGGCGATTGGGGCGATCGCCCCCCCCTAAGAGTCCAAAAAATATATTTTTTTATATTTAAAATTAAAAATTTTGATATACTATACTGTACTACAGGATAAATGTCATGTGATTATTATTGCGCATATACAGCGCCGGACTGCAGTTTGAATATTACTTCTACACGCCCTCAATTGCTTTAATCATGCTCTAAACTTGATAAGTAAATTTAATTTTAATTCCTTTGACCTTGGACGTCCATGAAATCGCCCCCCGTAAAGTAAAAGTCTAGATCCGCCCCTGTCTACAATAACTGAAGGGATGTATACGTATAAGAACGGAACAACTTTATCTAATGTAAATTCTTGTTCATCCGAAGTTATATGATCTACAATATTCTACACTCCAAGTGAAGATCTGCAACTCTTCGGCCAAGAAATGAACATTGTGGGAATGACACGAGAATTGATCTTACAGCGATCTGTGGATTAAATTCAGAGGAATGAAATAAGATTTAACACGCTGCTTTAAGTAAATAGGTATGAACTGCATGTAAAAGAAATTAGTTGTCTAATTTTATTTTAATATACTTATATCAAGTCTACAGAAACAAATGGTGTTAATTGAAATGCGATTTTATTAGATGTAATGTAATGTGTCAATCTATCTCTGGCACGAACGCTAAAAGATACTATAAAATATAGGCACTACACCGCACGTTGTAATTCCTTGTATCGTATCGTATCGTATCGTATCGTATCTAGTAATTTATAAAGCGCCTCTCGCAGTATAAACTATTCAGAGGCGCCCTCAGTGCAGGAGCCCCGTGGAAACAGAAACGTCTTGAGCGAGCGACTAGATGCTGGGAAGATTCCCATCATGAGCTTAGTTCGTAATCGAGGAGGAAGGCCATTCCAGGCAGAGGGACCTGTTACAGCAAAAGCTCGACGTTGGGACAAAGAGATCAAGACGGCCAGTAGAGCGCAAAGGACGAGCAGAAGTTGCAGAGAGAGGTTGCCGCATAAGGTCAGAGAGGTATTTAGGGGCAAGCCGTAGCTGAGACTTGGAAACCAGAAGGAGGATCTTATACTGGATACGAGAAGTAATCGGGAGCCAATGTAAGACATCAATCATATATGTGGAGATTTGAGCAAAGCGAGGAAGACGGGTTATGAGTCTAGCAGCAGCATTTAAGACTGACTGGAGGGGGAGAGGCGTAGCATGGGGAGACGGAGGAGGAGCGAGTTACAGTAGTCAACCCGAGAGCAAATGAATGCATGCACAATGGAGGTAAAGACAGTAGGTACAGTGATAACTCTCAGTCGTCTCAGTTGGAAGAAGCAGGAGCGAGTCTTTCCTCTCTAAAACTCTTGAGAGACTTGTCTCCCTTCAGTTCATTCCTTATCTTGAACAAGCTGGCCTTCTTCCTCCAGTCCAGTCGGGTTTTCGGGGTTGTCATTCCACTGAAAATGACCTTCTGTCTCTTTTGTCTGACATCTATATGGCTATTGATCAATCCCATCTCTCGCTCCTAGCTCTTTTTGACGTCCCTTCGGCATTTGATATGGTCAATCATGATATCCTTCGTCGTTTGCAGCAATCCTGTGGTATCTCTAACACTCTTCTTCTCTGGATTAAATCATATCTTTCTGATTGCTGATAGGCCGGTAATTTGATTCAAGCAGTTGGATCAAGGTTAGATTTCTTTAGGGAGGGGAAAACAATGGATTGTTTTTTGCGAAGCCTGGAGGTGGCCCTTAGTAAGCGATCTGTTGAATTAGTAGACAAGAAACGGGGCTAAAACATCTAAAACGTTAGCTAAAATGAAAGGGGGAAGTTGGTCGAGTTCGCATGATTTAAGATTACATTATTTAATTACACGGCAGAGTTCAGTTATAGATATCGGGCGGAACCCATCAAAATCAGATTCCGTTCGAGGATATTGAGGAGGAGGAGCATCAGCAGTTGATGTACGTAGCTTGTCATTCTTCTGCGTCAGCATTTGAAGAAAGTCATCTGCAGAAAAGGCCGGAGCACTTGGCGAGCGAGGAGCGCGCCCCAGCAAACCAGAAATCGTTGACCAGAGTCTTTTAGGGTTGTCTTTGTGCTTGAAGACCAGGCTCTCCCAGTAGTCGGATTCCTTCTGATGGTAGGGGTGGTGTAGGGACCGTAGTTGGGCTATCCACTCGCGGTGATCTGCAGGGTCACGAGAGCGGCGGTAGCGTCTTTCTGCACAGCGACCACGACGGCGAGTCCTTGTGCCTTGAAGCGGCTTCAATAACAAGAATGATTGATGCAGCTTTTATGGCATTCCATAAAATATCTAAATATCTAATAGAGTGATACCAAACCAGCCATGTGAAAGCAGTGAAACCCTCAATACCTTTATTTTATTTGAATTTGCTCTTTCATCCTGTTCATTTTTTGCTTTTCTTCACTCAAGCTGACTCTGCTGAAGTCGATTTTGAGTTATGTTATGCGTGTTGAATATAAAGTTTAATTATTTGGATGTTTTTTTATTTTGCAACAGGTAAATCAGGTATGTGTGCATTTATATATTTCTTGAGATATTTGCATAACACGTTTTTGACACCTCTAGTCCTCTAAAGCAATAAATTGAAACCAGGTGCATCTAGAAGACATAGGCCTATTGAACAAGATGCAAATACGCAGAAATATAAAGCTTTTGATTAGATTGATAGATTTGATTCGATTGATAATAATTAGGTAATAATCCTATATATCTATCTATTTATCTATCTATCTATCTATTGACTAAAGACAGAGTAGACTGCACTGTTTATAAGAAACTAAGATGTCATAAAGTTATTAATAGCTTATATATGGCATTTCGTAAAATATCTAATTCAGTGAAATTCTCAACTCAGTCACCATATCCAGTGAAACCCTCAATACCTTTTTTTATTTGACTTTACTCTGTCATCCTGTTCATGTTTAACTCTTCGTCACCTAGTATGACTCCGGTGATATTGTGTTTAGGTTCAGCTATGTATGTTGAATATGAAGACATCACCTGAGCAGGTGTTCATTATTGCGATTACTCCTGGCTATTCTTTACTGAAAGATGTTATAGCTTAAGATGATGTGCATTTAGAATTTATTAGTAGCCCTATTTACAGATTGTCCTGTGGTGTCTTCTTACAGACCAAGTTTGTATTTTTTATATTTTAACAGACTTCTAACTTGCTGGTAATAATAAATGTTGCTTTAACATCATTGTTCTCTGATGGCTGCAGAAAGCGCTCCACAAATTTTCACAAATTTTCTTATAGGAATTACAATGGTTTATCATAATGTCTGACTGCCCGTGTGTAAATTGGCATTTTAAGTTTTTCTAGTGGACATACAAAGGATATGATTGTGGGCTATTTTTTTAGCATATTATGAATATTTCATGTTTAAAATGTTTAAGAGACTTATGGTATTGATTCTAAGCTTTTGCTAAACTGTTACTGTTGTTAGGTCCCATTATGTTTTAGTGAAAAGAGCTCAGTATGATTAAAATGGGTATATTCACAAAATAACATAAGAAAACAGAATGTACCTTTCACAGTGGCACTCGTCAGTTCACCAAAGAGGTACAAACGGTAGACAGACACGTTAGGGTGGTCCAGAAAAATAAAATTCAAGCTAGAGACCAGGACACCCTCTCAGTTTTTTAGACCTGTCAATAGTATAATTGAGATGAAATTTCAGCTTCCTATTCCAACTAGAAGACGGTGCTCAATGACATATAAATATTACCATATAGTAGTATTTGCTGTAAATCTTGATGCCGTAAACCTTGGTCGACATTTGTCATGGAGATGAGCTTGAAATTGTTTCTGTTGTGTTATCATACTTACTTACTTACTTATTTACTTACTTACTTACTTACTTACTTACTTACTTACTTACTTACTTACTTACTTACTTACTGGTACTTGGAACAAAAAAGTGTAAAGTTCTTGTTCAAGGTCATGGTGCCCATTTCCTGTGTTTTTGGCTTATATGTTTTCAGAAGTGAATTTTTACATTACAATTGCCGCAGCGCTTGGCTGTGATCCTTCTACCCTGCCATTTTGAACCATCCACAGAGTGCGTAAGAAAGCCTGGATACAGCATGCTGAAGCTTTATGATCTAAATTTGTACCAGATTAGCCACTGGTACTACCCTGCGTTGGGAAACCCTGCCTAAGATCTTTGGAGCAGGAAATGTCGACCGCCTGCCAGTGCTGGTTTCAGGCGGTGGCGTGGATAAGCTCCTCGTTGTACCCAAAATTAATTAGCCTTTGGGACAGGATACAATGAATTCATGGTCGTTCGTATTCTTCTGAAGTTGTGAAAACTCACAGTTGACAAGGTTCAAGCCTTGAGCTTTAATACAATGTCTGTCAACACTGGGCATTTCAACGAAGTGTGTGTTCTGCTGGAAGACAAGTAGGCTGAGAGCTCCTGTGGTTGGCCTGCCGTCATCATGTAATGGAATTGATTTAAGTCAAAGTATTCACCTTGTGCTGCAGTCCATCTGTTCACCATAAATCTCAATCTTAAAGAGATTTAAAGCTGCTGGGGATGTGTGACACGTGTCAACTTCCAAGGACTAGAAGTCATATCCGACACTGAAGACTCCATGAAACAGCGTCAGTTCTCTCAAGCAGTTTGCTGAAAGAAAGTCAGATTAAGATATCAGAGACAACTACCAAGAGCTCATTGAGCTGACAGTGGTTGTTCTTAGAAGTCAGCCTTCAATAATTCACTGGAGAGCCCCTAGGCCAGTTCGCCATAGCACATTGGACGGCCAAGTTACTGTATGCAATCAAAGTCTACCTTTCTCGCGATCAACCTGATGTATTCAAGAAGAAACTCAGATTCGTTGATTTTTGAAGTTTGGTGCCCTGTTTACGCAAAAGCATGGACAAAGGCCCCTTGCTGCTGAAGCTCCAGAACAAGATCTGTCACTTTGGATTTGTCTAGGACAATATGAGTCTATTGACTGTGAGATCAGCAATGCTGCCAGGAAGGTCCTAGAAACCACTTGTGGTACCTTTCAGATGAGGCTGTAGGTCTGGCACTGTTCTCAAACCAGCTTCCTGTAACAGATAAAATGAAGATTGTCGACAGAAATGACTGCAAAGCCTGGTGAAAGGAGGTGAGAGCTGATGCTACGGTACTGAAGGAGAGGGTTTTGGGTGATTTTACAACCCAGTGAGCATTGACGGTATACTGTCAAACTTGAAGATGAGTGATTCCTTTGTTACACTTCCACCAGAGAAATGAGGATTATAAGCAAGGTAGAGAGATAATTCAACCGGTTGAGAGTGGTGAATAGGGTGTGAGAGGGTGTGAAGTTGTTCGAGTAATTCTACCGACTCATAACCAATGATGAAGAAAAGCAGTTTCTTCTCAAATTGGTCGAGGCAAATAGGAAAGCTGTTCTCACTCACACAACAAAGAAGTCTGCTGTTGACGCAGTGCTTGCAAAGCCTTACAGTTTCTTGAGTCAAAGACGGTAACGAGTGTTGAAATTATAAAACAAGAACAATCGACATTCGATATTCATGGATTGGACGATGTTTTTTGACACTTTTGGACATTTCCAATTCATTAAACCTACTGAAATTTTACAGTTCTATCTGGCTAACTGTTCTTGTATCACATATGTTGTCAAATTACACTAATATTTGATCTATTTTGAAATAAAATGCATTTGTATGCTCGACACATTCATTTTTGCAATTAATGTCCGTTTATCGGTATATGAAAAGTAACATAGTCCGTGAGCATCGTCTTCCAGTTGGAATTGGAAGCTGAAATTTGGTCTCAGTAATACTATTGATAGGTCTAAAAAACTGAGAGGGTGTCCTGGTTTCTAGCTTGAACTTTATTTTTTACCATGTATCTGTGAACCACCCTAAGACACGTGCAACTTCTTCGTCAGCATAAGAAGAAGTGGCACTCAATACAACTCTTCTTCGTGGAAGAAGAGCACTCCTAACACGAGCCTCAAACGTACACGATAAACAGCAGCGCTGTCGACCTCAGAGGGAAACGAGACAATGAGATTTGAAAACGAAGGAGTTTGCCTTAGGCTCTCCTATATAAACTCTACATACACCTTAAGTTCTGGCTAAGGCCTCTTAACTACCCGAAGATCCACCTGGATCGGACATAAGAAAAGCCAAGGCTTATTCCTTCTCGATTCTTCCTTTTATAGCTTAGGCCACTCCTTTTAAGTAACTGGTCAAGCGTATCGAGGAAATCCGAGAGCATAGATGAAACAAAAGGGTACGCATGTAACACTGTTTTGTTTTTGCTGCAGTCGATGTTACCAGTGTTGGAGACATGAGCGGTCCAGGTTACTCTGATGGCGAGAGACAAATCGTTAAATTGCTAACAGCTTTTTTTTCTTCTGGCTGCAAAGGTAAGTTCCAAGAATCAATTTTAAGTTTGAGTTTTAAAGCTTCAAGATTTTACAAATATCGAATTGACTGACAAATTGTTAATAAATTGCCTTGTATCTCTCCATGATTCTTACATGTTCTATAAAATTGGTTGTTGTAACTTGGGATATTGGGATATTTTGCTTTCTTGGTTTGCTGTGCTATGGTTGCACTTGAGTAAAATAGGCCGTGCCTTCAAACATTGGAACTGACATAGGTACATAATAATTACTTTACCTTACATTGCAGATACAAAAGATGACTAAGGACATAGTAGTGTAGCGTGCGCGTCGCCCTCTTGCGACTGCCCGCGCTGTTGTGAGAGAACATCTGAGGAGAATACAGATCCTAGATTTGAACCCAGCCTGTTAGCGCTGTGGGCCTGCTCTCTTCTTTCTATCTGCTGCAACCGCTGTCGCCTTTTCTTACTAGGACGAGAGCGAGGCTTTACTTCCGGTTGCACTATACTAGGTCCCTGAGGCATTCTTCTACCATGGATGACGAGTGGCGTGTTCGCGGCTTCCGTTGCTGGCGCAGCAGGGCTTAGTGTCAAGCCCTCACTAGGGTTCGGCGCTCTCACAACAGACTCAATTTCCTTTTGTTCTCTTCGCTCAGGGACCCTATCTGATAAGCAGCGCTCCATAAATGTCTGAAGACCAATCTCGCTATTAGCTTGGCATTCTACAAACTCTCGCTGACTATTTAGCAATGCGCTCAAGAGAACTTCTTGATTCGACTGGCGCTCTACAAATGCACGTTGAGTTTCAACTAGTGCACTTAGAAACGTGTTCTGACTTGACTGGCGCTCTACAAATGAACTTAGCATCGATTCTTGGTTCGCCTGGCGCTCTACAATTGTTCTCTGGGTTTCTACCAGCCTTTCCAATATGTCGCCTACTCGACTAGTTTCATGTTCAGATAAGATCTCTTCTTCCATTATAATTATTTAATGAAACGGAAATTCTATTATCGACTTAACGTTGTACCAAAAATACAGGTAATCTTATACTATCGCAATGTTTTCACTAAGTTGACATGAACATTAATATAGCGCAAGTGTAGGCCTATCTAACTTATCGACCTATCGCTTCAAGTAACCTATTCGCACTTAATCAAACGATCATATCTGTTTAACTACCGCTGGAGATTTCAGTATGCAAATTATAAGAAAAGGATTCTACTCCCTGAACATTCAAGAAATATTCCTCCCAATTTCCAATATTGATAAGTTCGGCCAAATCCAGCAAATATCACTCCACGTCAGAGATATCAAACATCACTGGAGCTCCATTGCACCAATTCCATTGAGATCACAGCCTTCGTACAATGTTGCCAAAAATCCAGAATTCGAAGAAATATTGAACACCGAGTTGATAATTCTACGCCCGATGTTCAAAGATGTGGTTACGATCGAATTTTATCCTAAACTTTTGATAATTTTCGACGTTTTAATCTTGAAATCACTTTCTACGCAGTTACACCAAATTCGCGCCAAATTTGTCTCCACGGTCACGAATTCGTCCAACCTCTTCGACGTCTAGGCTGCATCTGCTTACAGACCAAGAAAAAGGCGCAAACGTTCGCCCGCGCTAACCTCTAGCCAATCACGAACGAGTATAGAAAGCGCGAAGTCTACCCATTGGTCTACCACAGCTCTCATAGCTGGCATGCACTGCAATGCACTATAGCAGTGGCCTCTAGCGAATAAAATTAACTATACGTGATCTCAGTGCAAACAATTTACTTAGCGCTTGTAACAATTCGTTACAGTAGACTGCGCTGTTTATAACAAACAAGTAATATAAAGTTTATACCATTGTTCTTACGGCATATTGCAACTCCTTGTACCTATGTAATGTAAACCGTTCTCGATATTTACCGGAATCCTATCTTACTTTCGAGCAACTATGCCAGAAAGCTGATTATAACCTTTTCTCAGCCATCATAACTAACCCAACACATGTTCTGCATCAGTTATTACCTCCAGAGAAAGCTGTTGTATACACACTGCGCCCCAGGGCACACAATAGAATTATACCTAATGCTGACTCTTTTGCTCGCAAAACCTTTGTCATTCGAATGTTATATGCTTAAATTAATATTATGAACTATGTACACCAAAATGCGGTTAGCAGTTGGTTTTGAATAAAGGATATACTTACTTACTTGTACCTTGAAACTGCTTCAATAACAAGACTGAATAATTGATTCATAACTTTAATGGCATTCCATGAAATATCTAATGCAGTGATACAACCCAGCCATGACAAGGCCCTAAATACCTTTATTTTATTTGAATTTACTCTTTCATGCTTTTCATTTTTTACTCTTCATCACTTACTCTGACTCTGCTGAAGTCGAGTTTGAGTTCTGATAAATGTGTGTTGAATATAAAGGCACAGCAGTGATCAAGATAACTGTTTCTTAAAAACTAAATAAGCATGTCTGCAAATATGTATATGTATGATTCTTTATAACAGGAAGTTCTTCACTCAATGCAACTAAACAGATGCTCTTATTGCGATTACTCCTAATTCTGTACTTCACTGAAAAATTTTATAGCTAAAGATGATGCGCTTTTGTTGTGTCTTCTAACACACCAGATTTGTATTTTAGACATCTAAGTAGAACATGTGATACGCCATATAGCTATGGAGTAAACTGTGAAGCAGAAGACACATCTTCAAGATTTAGAAAAGACTCTGCATTCAAATACGATTCCAGCAGAATGGCCAGCTGAGTTAAAACAACGTTTAGCCACAAAGGGTCTGGTTCAGGTGTATGAATCTGTGTATCTGATGCTGGTAACTAAGCAGTGAATAGCAAAACAGAAATTTTATACAATGTTGAATTTATCATTGTTCTTTAGTGCTGGCTGCAGGAATCGCTGCTAGGGATTTGAGATTGCATTGGTTATTCATAATGCGGCTGCCTGTATGTCCGTGTGTAAATAAGCATTTTAGGTTTTTCTAGTGGACTCACCAGGGATGTTATTGTGGGCTGTTGTTTTAGCATATTACGAACATTTCATGTTTGAAATGTTTATGAGATTTATGGTATTTATTTTAAGCTTTTCTTGCACTTGTATTGGTTTATTTTGGTGCAGGTGCACGTGACGCTGCTGTAGACATGAGCAATCCAGGTTACTCTCCTGGCGAAAAAGATAACATTAAACAACTACAATCTTATTTTAATTCTCCTGGCTGCAAAGGTCAGTTCCAAGAATCACTTTTGAGTTTAAGTTTTAAATGTGAAGCTTTTGATTAGATTTTAATTATGTAATAATGCTATGTATGTATCTAGCTGTATTATTATTATTTTACTCTCAGAGTTTCCCAAACTGTGGGGCGCGACCCAAAAGTGGGTCGAGAAGCTCAGAGAAGTGGGTCGCCAATTTTTTTCGAGAAGCATTTATTTTCCGGAGCAAACAACATTTAGCTATGACTGGGCTATAACTAGCTGTCGTTAGTTACATTACATAGGTACAACAGTTTCTTTTGGATTGCAATAAATTGTAAACTGTTTTTACCTAAGTTTCCTTTTAATGCTTTAAATATGCCAATTTCTAAACGCTATACGGAAATCCCCATATTTCGATGCAAATTTACGAAGAAAATTTTAGTACACAATAATTTATTTTACATGGTGGGTCCCGAGACTGCCAAGATATGCTCAAGTGGGTCGCTACGCAGAGAAGTTTAGGAACCGCTGCAGTCTAACTGATCGGGTGCTATATCCCGCAAAAATATCGATGTAATTCTGTATGCAAAATGAAGTTGGTGTCTCTCTATCTATATAATAATTATTCGTATCCTTGTTTAATAAATTACGATAAGATAAAATGCTATTGTGATTTTTGCTCTTTTTGTCTTTCTCACCTCTGCAACACTAACATCATCCACTAGGCCTATCTGCCTGACCTTTACATCTGGGCTTGGAACCAGTCCTGACTATGCCTTCCTCATTGATTTTGGTTTTAACTGTGCAACCATGAATAAGCAGGTTCGCGTGACTTGTTCTTTTGGGTGCTTAGTAATTGCAGACGTAATGTCATATCATTATGCTTAAAGATGACCTTGTGCAGAACTTTATTTTTCCTTATCTGATATTAAAAGTTTTAGTTTTGCTTTCATTATGATAAGACATTAACAATTGTTTTAAAAATTCCTGTAATCGAAAACTGTATACCCTGTGAAGGATATGAAGACTGAATGACGATAAGCATCATGAAGCATGACAGACACAGATGATATAATATTTTTGTTCAGGTGGCTTGAATACTGAAAAAGCTGATAGTGTGTACATAGTGACTTTATTTTTGCCTGTGCACAGGTGACGTTGGTCAGTCTAAAAACACACCTGACGGTCATTCACAGGACGGTGATCCAAAGGGAGGTACAAATGACGCTGCTGGCCGCCATGTGCAATCCATTGTTCTTCAGTTGTTCCTGCTCATCTTTGGAGTGTGTCTGACACGGATCGAAATTTGAGTCCAGTGCTTTAAGCAGTGAGGTGACATGTATGATATAGAATATCTGCAACTATCACAAATTCTGGTTATTTTATGTTACAATTTTTACGATTCATCTGTTATATTTTACAATGCATGTGACAGCAAAATAGAATATGCATTCAATGTATTAAGCCAATAAAAATATACATTAGATCCATGTTGCTTAGATTATTACTATTATCCAAAGTATTTATCACATAGTCCTATTAAAGTGTTTGTTCACTGGACAATGATTAGCTTCCCAATTACTATGACATTTGAACATGAAAGAAAGAGTATAATTTATATGCAGTTTTTCTTTCATATTGTTATTGTAAGTGCGCATTTATATAACGCCTTTTCAAGAAAACTTGGAGGTGCTTCGGACATGACAGCAATAGACCACGATCAAACAGAATTTGGCCTTCAACCGCTGGCGAAAGAGGCAAGAAAACGAAAAGAGAAAAGAAAATAACATCGCAGGATTCATGTGCTGCCTGTTCCAGAATGAGGATTCGACCGCGGCGAAGCTACCGTGTAACATTGGGAAAACAATCCAGCGATCGAGGTTAAGCCTATAGAACAACCAGATTACCCTGTGCTACAGAACGAAGAGAATAATAAGTACATCCGTTCATCCTTTGCGCCCTTCCTTCCTCCCTGCGGGACGCGGTGAGGTAGTGGTATGTTCGCTGCCTTGTAACCGGAGGGTCGCAGGTTGGAATCAACCTCTAGCCGATGCGTAGCGACCCAGCGCCACCGACGGGCGGTCCGGTAGTCACGGCTAGGGTGACCACATTTCTTTTCTGCCATTCCGGGACATCACAGTACTTCCAATCTAAGTCAAATTTTAGGAGCTGGGCTTATTAGGACGAGTGCTGTACATACGCAATACCTCGACTGAAATATATTTGTTAGATTTTAGACCAAATTTACCCTTTTATTTGTAGTTGTTTTAATTAAAAAGAAAACGAGCCATTGGCCAATTTATTGCTCAAGCGCAAGATAAAAATTATTCAAAATTAATCAAGATTCAAGCCTAGATAGTATACACTTGATATAGTGACTACGGGACTATGTTTTAACCGATGATGTACAACATTCTACTTGTCTTCCCGATCCTTCTCTGTTATAGCCTCCAGCCACTGCTCGCGTGCACCCTCTCCTCTCTCCTGTGGTGCCCTCAAGGCTTCGTCCTGGGTCCACTTCTCTTTATTCTGTGTACCACACCTTTAAATCATTTCATAAAATCATCCTCAGTTGACCAATATCTCTACGCAGACGACACCCAACTCTACAAATCCTCCACAAGCTCTATTTCTACCTTCATCCCACAATTGCTCAACCTACCTCACAATGGATGCCATTTCTGACTCCCTGCCAGCAATCTTGGTATTACTTTTGATCCACATCTCTCCTTCTCTAACCACATCTCCATCCTCTCCGACTCTCACACTTCGAGACCTCTGATGCATCCGACCCATGCTCGACCTTAAAACTGACTCCACCATTGCAACCTCCATTGTTCATTCAAAGCACATTACTGCAATTCCCTTTTCTTCAACCTTGAATCCACCCAAATCAAGCGTCTGTGACTTATCCAAAACTCACTACCTAGGGCTGTCACTAGAACAACTAAACGTCATCATCATTCCCATCCTCAAATCACTCCATTGGCTAAAAATCCCAGAGCGAAGCCTCTAGTGCAGAAGGTAGACCCTCTGTTAGCGATACTCTTAAGATACACTGTGCCACGGATTAGTAAATGTTGTGCGACGCTGCATAATTTTCTATACTGTTATTTCTTTTTATAATTTGTAATTTTTACTTTTTTACTTTTTAATTTTTTCGAATATTAAAATGGCAAATCCTATAGTATTTAATTGTAGAAAAATTCATTCCGGGACGTTTCATTGTCCCGGAAAGGAAGTGTCCGGGACGCGGGACATTTTTTCAAATTCCGGGACTGTCCCGGACAATCCGGGACGTGTGGTCACCCTAGTCACGGCCTAATAAAAAATTATCATTATCATGCATTTATTAAGCGCCATTATCTGATGACCAAGCATCAGTCGATGGTGTTGAGAAAATTGTGAGCGAAGGACTTGATTAAGGTCCTACACAGTAACTGTCTAAGAGGAGCTCGAAACAGTTCTCTGCGCGTTGCAACCAATCGGTTACTGTGCCTCACACAAATTATTGGTCTTCTGAAAATAATAGTCTGCTTGAATTGACAAGGCCGGGCAATGCGTACAGTGAGAAGGATATGCTACCTTCGACAAGCATATGAAAAACGACGAGGAAGGGACGGGCTGGAGGAGCTTTTCGTTTTGGTCGATCACTGAATTGAATGATTTCTCGAACACTGTCTTGCTGTTTCGGTTGTTGCACTGAAGGAATAACAACTTCCATCGCATCTGTTCAACTCCAGATAAACTGATGTCCCATTCTACGAACCTCCCCAAACCTCACCTATTGCTATCTCTCCACAGGTCTTCCATTCAAAACTGAAAACACTGCTCTTTCACAAATCGTATCCTGATTCATCCTCTTCCACTTACCTCCCTCGCCGTTTCAACTACAAACACCACCATCCTTAGCTGTCTGACTGTCCGCCTGATTGATCCCTTTGGCTCTCGCTCTGGAACCGATTTCACCCACCAACCCCAGCCTACCGATTGTGATTTGATTGAGCGCCTGTGCATAAGCTGGTTCCTGTGACTTCGATTTTCGAAATTGCGATTACGATCCAGGCCAACGTTATGTGCAATAAATGAATGCATGCTAGGCCCCCTAATGCACATCAAGTAGGCTAAATAGACGTCTGTTTCTGTCGAATCAGCCAATTGTAATTAAATGATAAATGCAGGGTATTTCATATAGAACAAATCATATGAGACCTTTGTGTTTCTCCGATAGTCTAAAGAGTAATTTTTCATTTAGCGGAAACAGTTGGGCCTATTACGTGCTAAAAGTGATAAAAGTGGGAGTAGGCCTACCATAGGCCTGCAGCTGTTACATGTAAATGTAATAAAAGTAGCCTGGATTAATAAATTCTATATAGGCCTAGTCAATTCCTCCGGAATGTTCAGTTAAGACTTTACTAAACGTTACTGTAAAGTTATTACTTCAAGCATTCCTCATTTATTAATCACATAGTGTAATCTTATCGTATCTGCAGATCATTTTACGTTACATAAATATGCAATCAAACGATAGGCTATTTAGTCAGAAATTACGACAGCAACAACATTGGCCAAACTTCTATATGCTCTCGCAGCGAGGCGGGGATTAGCCTCGTCATCTGATCGCTTAAGATTAGGCCTAGATCGTTTTAATAATAATAATAATAATAATAATAATAATAATAATAATAATAATAATAATAATAATAATAAAATAATAATTTATCTCTAAGACCCTGAGGGAACGAAGTACCTCAGGGCAAAAAAAATAGGCCTACTCTTTTCTTTATCAGGAGGTGGCGGAGAATGAGGCTTGTCATCGAAGAAAAACTCACCGTAGCTGATCCGGATAATTCTGCTGAATGCCGATAATTAAAATCGATTAAGAACAATGATCAAGATCACGTTTTTTGGCCTCTTTTAGCACCAGTTCATGAAACTGCACAGGGCCTATAAATCGGTAACCGATCGCTCGGCGTGTAGTAGTTTCAGTTTAACGACACTATTTGATAACAAAGATCATTAGCGTCGCCGTCCTCCTTTATCCAGGCTTGAGACTGGCACTGCCAGAGTACGAGCAGTGACGGATGTGTGCCTATTGACGCGATATTTAGACTTTAATTATATCCGTCGATGTTCGCCGTGTTCGAGGCGGGCCGTGTTCAAGGAGGAGTCATGTTCGAGGCAGTAGTCGAGCAAGTTACTAAGCCTCCGGGGGCAAAACCGGTTGCAACATAGGGCCTATCTATGACCAAAACTCATTGCAGTTTGGCAGACTAACAATCTCAATGATAATTTGCGTGAGACAACAGAAAACTCAAAATCCATGGCCTTTCTTCCTCATCCATCCATAATGTAACCAAAGCCACTACCGTTGCTAAAATTCTATATGCCTCCCATCCTGGTGGGGTCTTACCCTGGCTTCCGATAAAGAACGCCTGGAAAAACTCTTAAAAAGAGCCAAACGCCTAGGCTACCTAGAACAATCCTTTCCAACAGTCTCTGAACTTGTAAATATAGCCGATGCGAAACTCCTTTTCTCCATGTTACACAACCCTAAGCATGTAGGCCTACTTCACCAACTCCTACCCCCACTCCGATCCCTCTCCTTTCACCTAAGATCAAGAGCACACAACCATACTCTCCCAACAAAGGACAACTCTCAATTTATTCCCAGATCATTATATAAAAATATTTACTAGTTTATTCTAAAATTTTCTAATGAACTTTAATTTTCTGTTATCACTCATGTAAGCATTTCTGCGTTTTTGTCATATTGTTTCTTTCTTCTCAAAAAACAAATATATATATATATATATATATTGATGGCTCAATTCGCCAGATGACGCTATTGCGCAGGTTACTCGGATTTATAACGAAGTATCGCTTCTCAACTTAGTTCTCTGCAGGAAGCATTATTTCGATAGCTGTGCGTGCGTCTTTGGGTTGAGCGACGTCCGTTTAATAATAAATAATTCAATATATAAGCTCAATAGTAAATTGCATGTTTTGCGATAGAATATAGTTTTTGTTTTCAGTCGCTAATTTACAGGTAAATTAGATGGTAATTTTGACTTTTAACGTCGGAAATAATTTCATTCAAACGTTATAATGCAATAAATAGTACAATAAATAATAGTCGTTCATCCAACTTCTAGTTTCAGTTATTTGTTCATCGATCATCCACCTTATAGAGTGAGGTATGTTTTCATCGACCATCCAACTTCTTGTTTCAGTTTTAGGATGAAATGTTTTCATCGTTCATCCACGGCAATAATATCGGCACTAAAACGATATTCTCATCGCTCATCCAACTTATTGAGTTTATTATGTATCATCCTGCTTCTAGTTTCAGTAATATTTTCAGCAGTCGTCCAACTTAGACCCCTATAGTGTAAGGGTAAACGTTCGTTTTAGCGCATTTAATTATTGGACGAAATGTCCGCTTTCTCTTTAGCGTATTTAATTATTGGAAGCTGTATGAGCGATGAAAATACAAATCAAAGTGGAAGCTGGATTAGCGATGAAAATATAAGTCAAACTGGAAGCTGGATTAGCGATGAAAATGGAGATCAAACGAGAAGCTGGATGTGCAAAGAAGGTAATCCTCCACGTTACGTGCGTTCATTATGTACACTCTTATAGTGGATAGTTATCAGCAATTGTGATGACTGATGAAAATATAACTCAAACTAGAAGTTGGATGATTGATAAAAATATTATTGAAACTAGAGCTGGATAAATGATGAAAATATTACATAATAAACGGAAACTAGGAGTTGGAATTGCGATAAAACTGTATCGTTTAACGCCGATAATTATCATTGCCGTGGATCAGCCATGAAAACATTTCATAGTAAAACTTATCCTGCCAATAATTAAATACGCTAAAGCGAACGTTTACCTAGTGTAAGTTTTACTATAAAATGTTTTCATCGCTCATGCAATAAATAATTTCCAAAAAGCCGAAAAAATTACCTAAAATTAAATGGTCAGCTAATGTGCTATGTCGTCTGCTGCTCTGCCTATGCGTGTAGCTGCATTTGCGATCACTGACAAACTTATTCTTCACACAGTTTCCTCCCTTCTGAAATTTCATACTTAGCAATATACAGCCATTTTTGAGCAACTCGGGAATGAAATTTACCGATGTTTTAGGACAGATATGTTTACACCTGTTAGGCAGCCATGCATTAGTGTCATAAACGTTTTGCAAATGTACAAATTAATTATTCATGCATGTACACATATGTAGGGCCTATGCATGCATACTTGCATTAAAATGTACTTCCTTCTGTGCTTCAGATGCAGTTTATTGATTTTGCACGGCTACTTGTTAGTAGTGTGTGATTTGTAAGGAGGGAGGGGATTATGTGATGCTGTTTATGGATACTATAAGATTCGAACAGCAATGTCGTGTACGAATATACAAACCTTTACAAAGTGTATAATTATTTATTCTATATCGGTGCAGTATGTCACACATAAGGTCTGCTCTTGCCAAGGCATGCTACAGACCACAGCCTTTCCTGTCTGCTCTTGCCTCGATTATGCCAACTCTGTATTTGCAGGCATACCAGATCTTGAAGTCAACGGGCTTCAATGCACCAAAATTCTCTGTCTCTTATGATACTATGTGCATCTTCTCATTCAAACTCCTTAACTCTGCTCGGTCAGCTGCATTGGCTTTGTGTTGAATTCAGAATAAGATTTAAACTGGCTTGTCTGACCTATAATCCATCACAATGGAAATTCATACATACCTTGAACCATAATATAGTTTCTCCGTAGATCCTGCCTTCGATCTTGGCTGTGGGTCTTTTGGTTGAGCCTAGATGTAGCACTGTCATGGGCTCCTGTGTATTCCATGTTGCTGCCCCAGGAATATAATGACTATCAGTATTTATCTGCTCCTCGAACTCTTTTTTTCTTCAAGAAACGCCTCAAAACTCACAGTGCCATGAGGTGAGAGGTTGAAAGCATTCCTGCTCTTTGATTGTTGTGGTAGTGTTTTGTGCTTCAACCAAAAGATTCTTTGATGGTGAGATGACTTGTTTGATTCAGTTTGAAAGAGGTCTGTAAGCAAGTGTTTTACATTAGAAACAGATGTATTTTTGTCTTCACCTGGATATCTAAACAGTAATCACTGGATTGGTGCTAGCACCCATACAAGAAAGACTCACCAGAGCAACTCTCAACCTAACAAAACTGTGATTGAAGAAACTGCTTTTTACAGCACTTTTGACACATAAGCATGGTATCGAAAAAGACTAGCCATCCAAGAAAAAGCTATCCCTAATATTTTATATCCTGAGAGATCATTTGAACCTCACGCTAAATAATAATAATGATAATGATGATGATGATGATCAATAATGATGATGATGATGATGTTGATAATTGTGTCTCTTTTTAAAAAGTCTACCTTTCCTGAAATTTCTCATTTGCTGTCATTGCTACCTTGATAAAGGAATAATAATTATATTAATAGTAAAAATTGATTTTCATCCTAATCACCAACTCTTTCCTGCCCTATAACCTATTAACATCCACTCCCATGCCTTCTCTGTGTCGCTGCGTAAAGTTTCCGGACTCTCCCAAAGCTGTACATGACCGATGTAAACATTGTAATCTGATACAATTGTAGATTCTGAAAGTGGAGCACACGGACAACGGACTGGACATATACCTGAAATCTGAGATCCTTGCAACACGGATCTGGATGGCAGAGATTTGCCCAGTACTGCTAGTTACTTTGCTGCTGTGCCTCTACTGGCTGCCATCAGGTTAGAAACACACTGAGAGAAATATGTATGGTATTGTCCTTTGTGGGTTGTTTACAGTATTGAAGAGGTTTGGTGGGAAGATTGACGGCGAGGGAGAGGACTGGCCACCCACCCTCATATGCCTAGGCTAAGAAAATGAAGTTGCCAGCACTTCATATCCATGATTTCTCTCTGGGTTAGCTTTCCGGACTGCTCTTCTTCTTGTTCTTGTTTACAGAAAGTATGCTAACCTTTAAATGGTACCATGTGAGACCTCTTTCTGGTCCAGTTGACGAAAGAAGGCAAGTTGTGCAAGCTTTCATTAATAAAGATGTTTCTGAAAATTTTAAGAGATTGTGTTTGAGAGCTGAAGTTGATGGCATAAATTTTTGTGAATTTGATCTAAAATGTAAGCTGTAAATGCGAATAATTGAATTATCTGCCATAATTCTACCAACATTGGAAATAAATTGTTTTAAAAATGTTATTATTGTGATATTATTTATTCCACTCTGTTATGGTACAGAGTTATGTACGAGAGCAAGGTTCAGGCAAATGATCTTGTTCTTGGATACAGAAATAAAGGCACTTTAGTTTGTAATATAATGATACAATATTATCACATTTCTCTGCATGAGATGAAAGCTACTGAATGACCAGCGGCGGATCCAGAAGGTTTATGACGGGGAGGATGGCAAAAATTATCATACATACATACATACATTTTATCTTATCTTATCATATCTTATCTTATTTATAAAGCGCCTCTGACAGCATAGTCTATTCAGAGGCGCTCCAAGCATGACAGCCCCGAGGGAGAAGAAATACATACATTATGGCTTCCTACATTACATCACATAAAACATGCGACTGTGGCATTTTCAACTATGAGGTAAGTAAGCAAGATACTCTCAAACATCTAGTCCCAACTACCAATAACCAAATTATTTGCAATGAACTAATAAACTAATATATCAAATTGTCTGGTTTTATTCCATAATTTTCTTTATATTTCGTCATTGAAAGATCATGTAGTGATCACTGTCTACTCCTTGAAGGGGGGGGGGCACGTCCTGTGTGAATATCAAATGGGGGGCATGGCCGGATTGGCCCCCCTTGGATCCGCCCCTTGAGAGACACATCACATAGTAACTCCATCTTCTGCAATGCTGGTATTGTAATTAATTACACAGCACACTTAATTCCTTCAACCCAAGATTGGAGCATGAAAAAATTCTGCAGTTGACAGAGATAAGTAAACTATATGAGAAAGTTCTGCTTTTGACGGTAGTGTGATTCTCCTTAAGGACAACAGTAACGAAAATGTTCGTTAGCGAAAATAAAATGATTTGATTATAGATAACTGTAACTGTAAATAAAAAAATTAATTAACTAGACTATACTAAAGCGAAAATGGCACTAAGGAAATTTTTTCGTTATTTTCATTACAAATTATTACTTTATTATTTTAACTAAGTGCTAACTAAAATAAATTTTCAGTGACTATAACTATAACTAAAAATAATACTAACTAGAACTGTAACTATAACTAAAATTAAAAACCATTAACTATTACTGAAACTGTAACTAAATAAAATCTGTAAGGAGAATCACACTGGTTATTGACAGAGAATTTAGTGAACTGTATGATTACATTATTGCAGCACCGGTTTGGATGCAGTTAAGATGTAATTGACTTGAGGATAGAGATTAATTTTTTTTATGGATTGAACCGCCATTATGTCTAAATTAAGTCAAAATATAGCAAAAGTTCATGTTTGTTAGGTTTATCTCAGCCGGACGATGAAATAGGTCATAGTAAGATGTACATGCTTCTATATCTAATTGACTCCACCATAATCGACTTTAATCTTGTCCTTAAATTAATTATTTCGCATCACAGGCGAAGCATGATTCCTGTCATAGTCAGTAATAATGAGTACCAGTGTATTCTTTGTTGTAAATGATTCATTGTTACTAGTGTTTAATACCAGATTAGTGACTGAACAACACACATCAAGGGCTAAACTGATTCATTTTGTTGCTATACATTCTATGACAAGCTATATACTTATTTTGGCATTTAATAGCAAATCTTGTTTTCACACTGCCAGTGCCCAAAATGAGGCCCTTGAGCTGGTGATTAATCCCAAGGTCCTGGACATGAGCCTGCGCGTTGCAGGACCCGTTCTTTACTTTACAGTTTACGCTTTTACCATTTGAATTCAACTCCTTAATGACAGAGGCATTTGTGTGCTAACAACTTGCCAGAGTAAGTACATGTAGTCTGCTCAGCCGATTAAAATCCTGCATTGTTGGATTACAAACCAGGTGCTCTACTGAATACACTATACTACCTCATAATTTTGAATTGGTCTGAAAATTTTTAATGGCATTAATTTGCAATTCTCTTGTGATATCTAATCGCTTCTGAAGCATTACTGTTTATTAGGTTTTTTAAGGTTCTTAAACCATACCACATAAGTGTTTGGATATATATATATATATAATTATATATATATATATATATTTATATACCGTATATAATAACATAACATAACATTTATATATATAATGTACAGGCATACATACCGATACATGATTTATTTGACAGACGATGCTGAGGAAAGCGAAAGTTTTGGAGGCACTTTCTCTGTAAAGGACTATACATCGTTGCTGAAGAAGCACAGGATTCAATTGTTCAATTATGTTGTCGAGGTTAATGAGACTGTGGTTATCTGGTCACCTATACTGCCAGTCCCTAAAGGCTTACATTGGTCCAGTCTAAACATGGAAAATGAGTTGCCAGCATCGTCCAATCAGAAACTTGGCTTGGCTTACTCTCACTATTTTGAGAAGTTTTTGAAAACCTATAACAAGTCATGGGCAAGAGTGTTCACTTTCGATCGGCGGAACAGGTATCTTCGTATCCAACAGGTCAATCTTGGATATGCGGATGTGTATCGAGTGCATGTGGATGAAAATAAGAAAGACAATGAAAGGAAAAAAATGTCATCTAAAGATCAAGACTTTGATGTGGCAATCACTTTCATGACTTACAGTAAGCATAACGAGTTTCTGTGTTCTTACAATGTTTCTCTTTGTTTCCAACAAAATATACTTATTATGGGTCAACTGCATGGTTATGAGAATACCATCTTCAAGTGTTGAATGTAAACAAAGGAAAACATAGCCTCTCTAAACATAGGTTACATGATACAACATCAATATGATATGGTAGGACATGACAAGACATGGTAAGATGTGATACGGTATGATATGGCTTAACAACATAAGATTACATTGTACAACATTACATCATATAATAATGTTGAAAATTACTGATAATACCAGTTGATTCGTAGGCATTTTGAAATATCTCCAACTTGATAATATTCCCCTTTCAATCTGCATATCATAACTTACACTCCACAGAATCCACTCTTTCAAATTGTTTATTCGGTACTAGCTGGTTTGCCCGGCGTTGCCCGGGGTTATAAGTTTCAATCCCTGTAGCGAATAAGCAACAAATTTAGGTATAAGTTTAAATCCGTGTAGCGAATAAGGAAAAAATTTAGGCGACCTGTGGGGGAGACTGCTTCGCAGTCTTGTGTACGCCTTCTGGCGTACAGCGGAGACTGCTTCGCAGTCTTGAATACGCCTTCTGGCGTATTGCGACCTCTGCCGTGGACTGACTGCTTCGCAGTCGCCCTCTGGCGACGACTGCTTCGCAGTCTCCCGTGGACTGACTGCTTCACAGTCGAAGAGGGTGAACCCGGCGTTGGTGGGTTAAAGAAATTACACAATAGTTTTTTTCAATGTTACTTTATTTTAAATGTAACTGTAGAGCTTGGAGATAAACAACATTAGTTGTCTAGCCATTTGGTGCCAGAAGAAACAGATTCTGGCCCGAACTGGAGAGCAGGCAGCGTACAGCGGAGACTGCTTCGCAGTCTTGTATACGCCTTCTGGCGTCTAGCGACCTCTGCCGTGGACTGACTGCTTCGCAGTCGCTCTATGGCGGCGATTACTTCGCAGTCTTGGAGGCCCTTGTGGCGTCTGGCGACCTGTGGGGGAGACTGCTTCGCAGTCTTGTAGACGCCTTCTGGCGTCTAGCGACCTTTGCCGTGGACTGACTGCTTCGCAGTCGCCCTGTGGCGGCGACTGCTTCGCAGTCTGTTTGTGTTTGAACCTACCTGTGTTACAATTTTGCTGTAAAACGATTAATATAATTCGAAGTGATCGTTATTAAATTCTTTCCGAAAGTAAACAACGACGCTATGGCCATTATTAATGACGTTGGGGAATACCGGCGCCGGAAATTTCCAAATCTTCCGTACGCGTCCCTGGTGCTATTTTTAGGTATAGCGTCATTGTGCTATAATTAATTTGTAGTTGGGAGTGGAAATTTCCTATGCCGTGGGGCGAGTTTTTGGCCCTTATCATTCATATGGAGAATTTATATAGCGCCCCTTCAAGGCTATCTACTCAGAAGCACTAATATCACCATGTTAGCGGTGAAAACGGGGGACGCGAACCCCTCCACTGGGTGTACGATGCCGAGGCCGACACAGCAGTGAAGGTTTGGAGTGAAAAGGTGCAAAATTGTAGAAGTTAAGCCCGGTCAAACAGACAGACACACACACACACACACACACAGAATTCTCGCTTTATTAATATAGATAAGCTGTGTCTTAGTTTTGGCAAAGAGATCTTATTGTCCTGATATACAGCTTGTTTTTAATTTGCCATCGGTTGATGCCTTGTGCATTAGACGCCGACGCTATTGAAGTTGATAATAGTAATAATGATAATACTGTTGATAAGAATTATTAATAATATTGGCTAATACGTTTCTATAATTAACCGCACACAGCGAGTCACGAGTGTGAGTTTAAGGGAAGGCCTCAAAGTCCAAAGCAGGGTGACACGTTGATCATGAGCTGCAGTGTCGTTGTCAACGGATTATGGAACACGTCTTTGGTCTTCCGCAATACCTACGACGGAAGTGAAATCAGAGGAGAAGTTTCCAAGTGCAACCGCCAGCCAACCATTGGTTCCAAAATCTGCAGCACCGTCAGAGTCAAGGCTGAGGTGGACATCCTTGCATACACTTGTGATCTTGAATTTCTTCCTGATCGGAGAGAAGATCCGAAAAACCCTATGTTCCAGAATTCAAAATGGACCGCAAGATTTAATAAGGAAGTTGTCTGCTATTTGCCAAAAATCTACTTGGAGGGTAAGCTCTAAGAATTACTGTTTAATTGCATTGGCATGATTTTAGAGCATGCAAGTCAGCTGCCTCTCTGTCCAAGTGAACTGTCTTTCTAGTTGTTAAACTGCCTAACTTGCATGAGGCTTCAATCGATGATGCACCAAAACCCAGCTTCGTTTTTGGTGCATCATAGGTTTGTGAGTTGCGCATTAGACATTGGCAATCTCTAATTTAGAATTAATTAAAGATTTTTTGAAAGGATCCAAGTAATTTAAATTTAAATATACAGTAAACTTTATAAATATTTTCTTGATTAATATAATGGTTTTTGCTACTGGCATTGATCATTTGAGAATCTGAATATAAATAAATGTTCCTTAATAATAATAATAATAATAATAATAATAATAATAATAATAATAATAATAATAATAATAATAATAATAATAATAATAATAATATTAATAATAATAATAATAGAATTTGAATAACAGTAAACTGTGCTGTATGCATTTAATTCAGAGTACAGTTATTTAATCTAGTAAAAAATAGGATCAAAATAACCATATACTGCATCGTTTTTGGCCTTCTGTGTTCTGTGTATACATGCCAACTTCTTTTACATTTTATTAGATCTATATGCCACCGCTATTCAATATCAGTCTTATGTAGCTAAAAATGCCAAATACATTATGCCAGGATACACTGATAGATGTTAGTATTGTTCTACATTCGCCACTATCTAACGATGAAGCATCAATAAATGGTGCTGAGCAACTACATTGTGAATGACTTGCTCATGGTACCTATCCAGTAACCATCCCAGAAGAGGATCAAACCTATGCACTCCACTTTGAAAGGTACAACTCTCCAACTAAATGTCCAGAAATTGATAGGTGCCAATGATTGATCCCAGATAGAACAACCATGTTCTGCTAGCACGGCTTTTTACTTAAAAGTATCTTTATTTAACATCAGTGTTGTAATTTCATGATTATTATGTGAGAGAATTAAATTAATATGATGTTGGTGCACTAAGGATAAAGTATATACATATGCACTGGGTCCGATCCTGTTTATTTACTATTATCTGGGCATTTTTAATGTTTTGCCAGCAATTCCTTCGGACGTGTCATTTCTGTGTAACAATATGCCATGTGGTGATACTGTGGAAGTCAGTGATAGCATCACCTGTGTAGCTCATGGGTATCCACAACCAGTCTTTGACCTGCGCATCACAGACGATAATTCAGCTCCAACGAATCAGAAGGAGGAATCTGAAGCACTGAAACGGATGTTTGAGCATGTCGAGGAAATTGAAAAGCACATAGACGATGATGGAATTGTCAAGCGTTCTCTCAAAAACAATGTACACAATTTGTTGAACAGCTTGATAAATGCATCTATTCAGTTGGTGAAGTTGGGCAGAGGGGAAGATGGAGCACTAGGAGAAGGTGAAGAAGTTGATACGACTCTGGGGACGTTAGGCAAGAGAAACTTTTCAGAAATGATTGACGTTATCTCGAAACATGTCCATGCTATTGACCGCGAGCTCGATGGCAGCAGTGCAGTAGCAGCACCCGAAAATGGCGATCCATTGCCAGAGATTACTATGCAAGACCTCAAGGAAGCACTGACTGAACTGGAGCGTGAAATCAGGACTGTTGGTGACAAGGTGCATGAAAAACTGAATAGTAGTTTACCCGACATTGAAACGAAACAATATAAGAAACTAGAAATTGTCATAGCCACTTTATTGAACTTTTCCGAGACTCTAAAGAGTAAGTTAACAGAGGTTTCAGTTCCAGAGGAAAATAGTTTGACCAATGATGAAGAAAATGAGGAGGACCATGAACAGTTGATAGATAAAGTAAATGAATTGACTGCTCAGTTCAGAGATGCCTATAATCTAAACACGGATGAAGAAAAAGTGACAGAATTGTATGACAGTATTGTTCAAAATTATGAGTTTCCTGGTCTTGAGTGTGAAGGCCATGTTTTCATGGACAGCGATGAATTGTCTGACAGTGATGAAGCTTCTTCTCTAGAAACTGCAAGTCCTGTAGTAACTGAAGATCAGATTGAAGACACTCAAGGTATGCCAAAAACAGACAGCCTGAGTACCACTGAAGATATTCCCGCTGGCACTGCGAAAAGTCCGGCTGGTTCCAGAGAAGCTGGTAGCGATACAGATTCGGATAGTGCTGAAGAAAGTGGTGATGCTGTAATTCCTGATAACACTACAGAAGCAGATATTGATGGAGAAGGTACCACTGAGGTGTTAGATTCTAACTTGAATGATACTGAGACGGAAGAACCACCGCTAGCAACAGATATTCCCCAGTTAACTGATGAAGATGTATTGGATGAAGAGACTACCACCGAGTGGAATTCTGATGCTTTTGATTCTCACAAAGCGACGCCAGAACCGGAACCAGAAGAAAGTGAAGAAGATGGAGAGGAAAGAGATGACAACGCAAAGGAAACCGACAAGGAGAAGGGAGAGAAGAAAGTAGAAGAAAATGAAGATGAAAATGACGAAGAAGAGGGACCTACCGAAGAAACAGTTACCGATGCTGCATCAGAACAGGATGAAGATGACGAGGTGACATCAGGAACATCAGAGTATTTTGAAACGGAATTGAAAAGCTTTGAGGAATATCAGGTTCAGGCGAAAGACGTCGGACACATTGAAGTATCCTGCAACGTGTCTAATGCACTTGGCTGGGGATACAATACTATGCTTCTCCAAGTATCATCACGTAAGTCAGCTGACAGCACGTGAAATTATCTTTACATTTCAACTGTATATCAGTTACAATGCTAGGAAGAGGTTCGAAATCTGGTGCATTCCTTTCTTACATTAGAACTGGAAAAATAGTGATGTACTATAGTTAGGCTACATAGATTCACAACTGATCTCAATTACCCTCTGAACACTCTACAGACTTGAAATTTAGACTATGTATAAGCATAAGCATCACTAGCAGTGGTTTCCCAAAGACGTAATGCACAGGAATTAACATAGATTAACATCCCGGTACAAATCTTTCCTTTGCTGTTTGTATCACAATTGACAATTTGAAACTGTGGAACAAATTATGGTTTTGTGATATATTATTTTATATAAATTGGCACATTTATGTACCTATCATTTAGAAAGATCATAAATTTGCATTTCACATATCCTTTCAACACTGTATCAAACCCACCAGTAATCGAACCATATCCAGTTTAATTATATGTTTTACCATATTTAAAGTTATAGTGCAATTATAATGTTGTCTGCTCTGTGAAGGAGGATACTTGCAGCATATATTTGCCAGTGGAGTAGTATGTGTTATTGAAAAATTATTAGTTTCAGTAATATTGCACAATTTGAAGTTGTTTTAAATATTAACACTTTTATGTGTAGCAACACAGAGACCTGAGTCGAGCACAATCAACCCTACCCAGCCAGACAAAGCTCAAACAATGAGTCCAGTTACGGCTGACAAAGAGCCATTTGAGCCAGACGGAGAGCCAGTTGAGCCAGACGAAGATCTAATTGAGCCAAACGAAAAGCCAGTTGAGCCAGACATAGACCCATCTGAGCCAGACGAAAAGCCAGTTGAGTCTTCCATAGAGCCAGATGAGCTGGACAAAAGGCCGGTTGAGCCGAACAAAAACCCAGATGAGCCTGATAAAAATCCAGTTGAATATGACAGAGAAGTCACAGAAGAAAACGAATTTTCACAGATGCTTGAGACGTTTGAACCGATGGAAGGTCAGTTCAGTTCACACAGATTATTAAGGAGGAGTTTATCAGCACAAAACATGTTGTGGATACTTTCGTTTTTTCCATATGTGCATAATGTAGATTGGAAAAGATCCTAAGTAGAATTCAGTGTTGGAAATAGACCTTAGTATAAAGTAAGGTCATTCACTATAATGCAGAATTTTTATTTGGAAAATGGTTGCCTTACAAAGAGGTATATGGCGTAATGTAATTGGAATTATCTGCTCCTCTACATGATTATTCATCCCTAAAGCGATTTACAACTCTTTCCACTTTGACAGGCTGCCATTAGGACTACAATTAGTGGATTGAGGGATTGAGGTTTTTTTATTGTGGAGAATTTCTGCTAGTCTTTTTAAAGAAAGATAGTCTCAAGAATTTTTACAGTGCCAAAAGAATTCTAAGTCACGAGAACCATGTTATTCGCGGATACTCAGTCAAAATAGTTCTTACCCATGGTTGAGCATGTCGAGGAATTTGAGAACACTTAACTCGGGTTCGCCAGATTTTTCCAGTTTACCTTCGTAATGCATATATGACGTATTACGTGCTGTATTTTGCAGAGTAATAACTCCGATTCTCACTTCAAAGGTTTATAATGGACCACGTAATGAATTGATTTGAGACTGAGTTTTTCCAATTCATCTGTGATTGATTATTCTCGAGGGAATCATATACATTTATTAAATTCAGCACACTTTAGAGAAGAAGAAAACCAATCCCTTAAGCTATCCCTGAGGCAAACATGGGTATCAAGTTTTAGGGACTTCATTTTATTAGCCTCGGCATATAGGGGTGGGTGGCCAATCCTCTCTCTTGCCGTCTCATCTTTCCACAGACAGTGTACAGTCAGTGTACTCATTATAGCTGAGTTGGCTAAGGGTTGCAGGTGGTGCAGAAACCTTGAACCAAAATTTCTCCTCTGTTGGGGATTTGAACCCCGACCTCTCGATTAACCGTCCAGCACGCTAACCACTATACTGTCGATCACCCCATTCAGCATACTTGATTAGAGTTTTAATCTTTTCTGAAATTAATAAAAAAAGTGTTGATTTTAGATACTCAAGGAGGTAGTCTTGTAACGGATTCGTATAGTGCTGATGAAGATTTCAAAACTACGCCAGAAGGTTCTTGCATGGCTTTTTGTTAGCTCAGAATAACATATAACCACCTATAATATGTCAAGTTTTTATCAGTGAGAAAATTTGCTTTATTTATGTCGAAAATTTTTTAAGTTATTTGAGACATGATGTTAGATAACTGTCAGGTTTTTGACTTATGAATGAGAAAGTTATCTCTGTAACGGTAACTTTTAACTTTTTAACTTTTAAGATATTTTATTTTATGCGTGAAGCTGAAAAGTCACTACTGAGTAATTCTTAATGATACTTAATGAAAAGTTTAATAGTATTAAGTCAATTAGTATAAAGTTTGTTCAAGCCATGTGAAATGAGACATAAGAATTAAATTTTAGCTAGTTATTTGCAGACTAATATGCTTATGCCAGAAATGTGGGGATTGAATATATAACATGTTTTTTGAATTCTTAGAATATAATTATTAACCTAATCAAGTGTGAAATCTTGGTTACACTCTGAAAGTGTGCGATAATTATTTGTGCACGCATCATAGAGCATGAACTCGTTCATCCCTGTGTCCTTAGTCATTGTAATTGTAACTTTTGTTGATCCGGTTTGATGCACAGCATCAAGACCAAGCCATAGAAACGTCAAAGGCCAGAAGGTCAGTGTGCTAAGATTCACCTGCAGTTAATGACAAGTATAGTGGAGATCCCAGATGTGAATGAGAACAGAAGACATACACTACAAATCAGAGGAACATATCTATATAAGTAGAGAGAAGACTCTGTCTGTCTGTCACAGCGATGTTTGACCGCGATGCATTTCTACAGCTTTGGACCTTTTCATTCCAAACCTTCACTACTGTCTCGGGGTGGGCATTACACACTAGGGGTCTACCGGTAAGGCATTTTCCGCCGGAAACCGAATCCGAGTATTTGGATGTATTTTTGCCGGAACCGGTAACGAACCGGTAACGAACCGGGCACCATTTGTTCCATATGCGAAGCTTCATATTTTCATGTAATAAGAAATTATCGACATAAATTTGTGTATATGTAATAAGTGACTAATACAATTTGAATTGTAATCATTTCTGTGCAGTTGTGAAGTTTTCTGTGTAATTGTTTTAAGGTTCAACATTTATAATTTTATATACCTAAGTTTATAGAATAAGTTTTTACAGAAAAAAATTTTTTTTCAAGAAATGTTTTTGTAACTATTTGCGTCTACAATATTTGCCGAGGCGAATACTTCCGGAAACGGGATTTCCGGCCGAACCGAGTATCCGAGCCGGTTTCCGGTGGACCCCTATTACACACCCAGTGGTCGGCTTCGCGTACCCCGTTTTCACCGCTTCCATGGTGTCCCGGGCCAAAACCTCTTCCAAACCCCCACTTTTTACCTGGTCCAAACAAATTCGAGTAGACCTATTTTCATTCGCCAGATGGCGCCGCCCGAGAAGATTCTGTGTGTTTGACCGCCAATTCTCTGTCACCGGCACGCATTTCTAAAGATTCGTCAGATGGCGCAGCCGTAGGGATTTCACTTCACATTAACTTTGTTGCTTATTCGCTACAGGGATTGAAGCATAACCCCGGGCAACGCCGGGTAAACCAGCTAGTATATATATATATATATATATATATATATATATATATATATATACAGTATATATATATAATTTTATATATATACTGTTGGTTGAATAGTATAAATATATATATATATATATATATATATACTGTTCAACCAACTTGAACAGTATATATATACTGTTCAACCAACAGTATATATATATATATATATAAAGAAGAAACTCTGTCTGTCTGTCTGTCTGTCTGTCTGTCTTTTTGTCTGTCTGTCACACCGACTTTGACCGGAATGCATTTCAACAGTTTTAAAGCTTTTCACTCGAAACCTTCACTACTGTGTCGGGGTGGGCATGACACACCCAGTGTGAGCCTTCGCGTCCCCCCTTTTCCCCGCTACCATGGTCTCCCGGGCTAAAAACCTAGCCGCGCCATGCATTTAAAGCTCGAAAAAAATCCAAGATTCAACCTATTTGACTCGCCAGATGGCTACGCAGCGTTAAGCAGCTACAGTACGGATTCGCTAGAGGGATTGAAACTTTCAATCAACTAAACCGGGCGTGGTGGTGGTGGCGGTGGTGGTTGTGGTGCTCCAGGGATTGAAACTTATAACCCCGGGTAAACCAGCTAGTATATATATATACTGTTCAAGTTGGTTGAACACAATCTATATATATATATATATACATATATATATATATATATATATGTAAAATTATTTCGGAGAATTGTTATTATGGGGGACCCTAATTAGAGGGATCTTCCTCCCTTCTGGGCTTCCCTTTGTTGCCATGATTTTTTACTTAGGTTTCACCTCTGTTGCTTTTGTATGAATTTCGTTGCAATAAAACAATAGTGATTGATTGATTGATTGATATACTGTTCAACCAACTTTCAAAATATATACTGTATATATATACTGTTCAACCATATATATATATATATATATATATATATATATATATATATATATATATATATATATATATATATATATATATATATATATATATATATATATATATATATATATATATATATATATATATATATATATATATATATATATATATATATATATATATATATATATATATATATATATATATATATATATATATATACTAGCTGGTTTACCCGGTGTTGCCCGGGGTTATAAGTTTCAATCTGCCCGGGGTTATAAGTTTCAATATACATATATATATATATATATATGATAACATTGTCATAGGAATCATTGTCATATATATATATATATACTGTTCAACCAACTTTCAAAATCATCTCATGCATTGGGATGTTACTTAAGTGTTTGAATACTTACTTACGATTTAAATAAATGACTTCAGGTTTCTGAAACTGTTACTGTTCTTATTTTGCTATGTATACAGGTGCTGCAGAGGAACAGGCAAAGGCAGGTGCAGCTGCTGGCGGATTTATGCCTGAAGCACCCGGTAAAATATCTGGTCGAAAGCTTTAGCTCTTTCTTTAAGAGATTAATCGAATCCTGTAGAGATTTGTTTAGTTTTGCTTATCTAATGATTCCTATGACAATGTTATCATAAAGCATAAAGCATGAGTCTTCAAGTGAAATGATTGTCTAAATCAGATTCAGTTGGGAAGCTTGTTTTCAACCTGATAGGTCAAGGATACCAGAAATCCAGCTATGGTTTGTAAGTAAGGTGAATCAGTTGAGTCTTAGATGCTACTAGATATCTTACCGAATGCATAGTAATGGGCAGATGCCTCCAAGAATGCCAGGTAGCATAACTCTGTACAGCCCACAGTTGCATTGGGGCCTGGGATAGAATCTGAAAATATGGAATCCGCTCAGAGCCTGATAAAGTAGGTGCCCCAAACAGACCACACAGGGCCAATTTAAGTTGGCTACACTGCGATTGGGTGGACTGACACTGCCAAGAGCCCAACACTGTTATGGTACAAGACACAGCAGGTGTCAAAGTAACTGTTTATGAATAAATATAATATATATATATATATATATATATATATGCGTGTACAATTGTACATACAAAGCATGTACATATGTATGATTCTGAATTTATATAGAAGTTCTTCACTCAATGTAACTTATCAGACATTCTTATTGTTTATATTTTTCTATATTTATGACAGACATTTAAGTAGAACTTTGACACCCTATATAGCAATGGAGTAAATTATGGAGCACTGAGTTCAACTGAATGTTGCAGGAAATATAAGCTTTGGAATAGATAAATTTTGTAACAGACTGCACAAAAACATGGGTAGAAATTTATACTGTAGCGCCACCCTATACTAAGAGTGCTTAGTGTTATATTCTACACCCACGACTACTTTAGTTCTATTTCATCTTGTCTATACTGGACAACGAAATGCATAGACCTATCTATTTGACTAGGGAAATGAACATTAAACACCTGCGTATGCATTTAAATGTATATGGATATAATTTAAATATCAAAGTTAAAACATGTAACAGTTCAATGTCTAGTTATCCTATGTCTACTTTGCCTTATTCCCTACCTATCCAGCATCTTTGCTATCTAGATTTTATTGCCTATTGCTACCTCCCAGTAAGACCATTTATCACGGAATGTTCTCACAGTTTGTTCCTCGTAGAAAAGCTGTCTTTCATCCGTTTGTTCATCTGATGAGTTCTCGGCTCAGTTCGCAAATCGTCTAGTTTCTCCTTCGTCCAAGCTCGACTATCCACCGTTCTCGTGACTTCTCGTAGCTTGATGCCTCTGTCGAAGAGACCGTCGTTACAACCCGAGTGTACGCTTTACTACTCCAGAGTAACGTACACTTCTCTCGCGGAGTAACTCCTTAAGTCCGTTGACAAGATCGCTTCGCAAATGTCGACTTCCTATGACGGAATGTCACGCCTCGCAACGGTTTGTTACGAGAGCGTTTCACTCGAATTATTCGATCCTCGCTGTCAAACGTCTCGACTTATAAACTCAACTGTATCGATCGTTTCGCAAAACCGTTCATATCGACTAACGATGCCCTCATCGCTTAGTCCAACATCCACCGAGTCGATCTACTCAAGATTTCTAGAACGTCTTGTTCAGTTGAAATCAAAAATCGAACTGCCGTATCTCCACGCCACGTCACCACGGTTGCTTGGTTACCGAGTCGTCAGCCGCTTCGCCATAACGGTTTTTGATCAGCTGTTCGTCCTGACCAATGAGGTGAGTCCACATCGTCTGCTGTCCTTTGCGTAGATATGATGAACCCCTCTATCTAATATTAATTAATCCCTACAATGCTGGCTTAGCTGCTGGCATTTTAATTAATTTACATTTATATAGCTCTACAATCCTACATTATATAATCTAAATATATTCTTCTCTACACTATAACATCTTATAGCATGTTGTGTAGCTGGGAATCATTGTGTGGTTTGGGAGATCATTACATATACCACATGTTGTTTTTGGAGCAATAAAGCTAGTGATCATATTTTTTTAATCAAATTTTTTAGCTACATGAAGCAAACTTATAACAAATACATTCGGGCAACGTAATTTGAAGCGTCTTTTGTTACCAGAAGATATGTCTTCAAGATTTAGAAAAGACTCTTCTAGATTCAGATAAGATTCCAGCAAAATGGTCAGACGAGTTAGAACAAGGTTAAGCCAGAAAGAGCTCTGAATAGGCCTATGGGTCTGATATTGTTAAGTAAGCAGTGTTGAGCAAAACAGTTGCTGATTATATAATGTTGTATTTTTCATTATTGTTCAGTGTTTGCTCTAGGAATCGCTGCTGGTGATTTTCAGACTACAATGGTTATTCATAATGCCTGTATGCCCTTGTGTAAATATGCACTTGAAATTTTCCTAGTGGTCTTACAGAGGATGTAATTGTGAACTATTTTATTAATATAGTACGAATATTTCATGATTGAAATGTTTATGATATTTAGGGTATTCATTTTAAGCATTTGTTCTATTCTTATTATGTTCTTACAGATCCCAATCTTCTAGACAGTATTTGTGAGGCAGATATCTATTCTCTACTAGCAACATACGCTGTCTCTGGCTGCAAAGGTCAATTCAAAGAATAAATTTTGAGTTTTCATTTTAATAAAACTTTCAAGATTTTACCAGTATGGGACTGAGTGACAAATTATTAATACAGTTGAATTGCATTTCTCTCCATGATTCTCACATTTTGTATGAAACTGGCAATTGGATGTAGGCCTACCCACTGGGAGATCTGCTCAATTGTTGGTTTGCTGTGCTATGATTGCAAATCAGGGAAAATAGGCTTACCCTTCAAACATTGACTCTAATATTTAGAGGCATATAACAATTATCTTTCCTTCCATTGAACATAAAAAAAGACTAAAGACAGCGTGGACTGCACTGTTTATAAAAAAAAGTCATACAGTTAATCGTAACTTATAATTTATGATATTTCATGAAATATCAAATACGGTGATACTCTCAACCGAGCCAAAACAAACCATTAAACCTCTCAATACCTTTATTTTATATGACTTTACTCTGTCATCCTGTTCATTTTTTTACTCTTCTTCACTAGTCTGACTCTGTTGAAGTTGAGTTTGAGTTCAGTTATGTGTGTAGAATATGAAGATGTTTAATTATTTGGATGTTTTGAGATTTTAAAAATAATATTTATATATTTATTGAGATATTTGCTTTTTAGAATTTACAAATAACAAAGAAGGTATGTATCCATTTATGTATAAATTTATTGAGATATTTGCTTGTCACATTAAAGCAAAAAATGGAATTCAGATTCATCTATATTCTATAAGACACGGAACCAGATGCATATGTATACGAGAAATATGAAGCTTTTGATTAGACAATAATAATCCTACTTGTCTTGCTGTGTAATAAGTAAAGACAGAGTAGACAGCACTGTTTATAAGAAACTAATAATGTCATAAAGTTATTAATATCTTATATGGCATTCCATAAAATATCTAATACAGTCTCTTACCGTCAACGTCCTTCAACTCTCTTCAAACCTGTCAGCCCTCATTCGCAAGCTATTTTCTATCCTACAGTCCAGGTCTACTCGCTCGTCATCATATCTTTATCTCGGTCTCCAGTTTCCTCCTCACTGAAATGTTGCAAACCTTCCTTAAGTAGTCTTTGGACCGCACCTCCAAAGACCTCCGCCATTTTGGTAATCCTCCTATCCCACCTGTTAATTTCACCTCTCCACCGCTCGCACTTTTCACTCACGACTGAAAACTGAACTCTTCAACCTATCCTATTTTGGTTCTACCCCTGCGCCACCACACGACCACCATCATCACCGATTACCACCGCAGCACCATGCTTTGTCCAGTGGCGTAACAGCCATATAACGAGGGTGGACAAAGTCCAGGAGCCCCGAGGTCCAAATGGCCCGCAAGCTCTTTTGCTGCGCACCCTGTATCACATTCTGCTTTAAGGCCCTTTTCTTTCATTTTTTTCCTCCAAGTGCAAAATTGTTTAATTTGGTTAATTGTTCCATCTGATGACATATTAACCCACGGTGTTCGAAAGTGCCACAACAAGGCCATGTAGGTCTAAGCCTTTCTGCAGCCTGAACTAGCTTGTATATACGACATGATAGATGATATACAGGGCTATAGACGTGTGTACGCTTGGTGTCTATCTAGGTCACCGGGTCGCAGAGGTCGGGGTATTTGACCCTGATCGCCTGTTGTTGTCCATGAGCCAGACTCTCCCTTTCAGGCGTCACCCACTGCATGCATTTTAACGATATACGCATACCTCTCACCTCCAGCGCTAAGAAATGCCTGAAATATCTGCCCAATTGTTCGTCTATCTTTCGCTCTCTCACTCGCTCGCTCTCTGTCACTGTCTCTCTCGTTTTATCTCGCGCTGTCGCAGTCTGTCTGTCTGTCAATGTCTCTCTACAAGCCTTGTGGCCTATGCACACTACGCTGTCTACGTACGACTGCTGTCCATTCTTCATGCTCTTCAGCTTCACGTGAAAGTGCATCTTTCTTGTTCAGAATACAGCCATGATTCGCTTACTTTTATTTAAACAAAACACGACTTCTAATTAAATTTTTAATTGACGGCTACAAGAGACAGAATCTAAGACTCAACGGACGGTAAGGAACTTCTAAATTTAGAATCGCAGTTGTTTTGCTTTTTAAAGTAGGTAATCTGCTTCACCAATTCTTTACATCCGGAGATCGGCCTATCAGCCCACCCATGTTTGGGGTCTCTGAAGATCACTGCTTCGCATTACACAACCCCTATTGTAAAATCCTAGCTACGCCACTGATTAGCGTTTTGTAATAAATTTCCTATGTGCTGCTACCAGACTTCTCTCCATGGCATTTGGTGAACTGACTTACATGCCTGATTCATGGGAAACTATCATTACTACAACTACAGCAATCTCAGCTATTTGGAAGATTACACCGAATTGTGATGCTGTTCATTGCTGTTAGAAAGAGCGCACAAAGAAATTCTTTGATGAACTGAACAGTGACGAACGTCTTCAAAATCCAGAAGTAGCTTTCAAGAGTCATGTATTTTCCGCTATTGCAGACACAGCAATGGCACAGCTTAAGAGTCGTTTTGAAGAGCAGCGTTTAGTTTCTGCAGCGTTTAGTTTTCTTTATCCCAAATCTCTGCTGCACTTATCCGATGTTGATTTGGAATTAGCAGCAACATAACTAGGGCCTACAGCAAACATATTCATCGGACATCGGCTCCGATTTTATTTCAGAAGTGCGGTCCTTCAGTCGTGAGTTCAGCAAGGAACTCGAAACAACAAAAAACTATGTTGGCATAAGAAACTTACTGAAACTCATATTGAGCTCTCAATCACGTCATCGATCCCGAAATTGACTTCTGCCTGTGTGCTGTTTGTCACTCTCCAGAGTCCCAGTCACAGTCGCCAGTGCGGAGCGCTCTTGCTCCAAATTGAAACTTATAAAGACGTATCTTAGATCCACTCTCTCATAGGACAGGCTTGATGGTCTTGCGATCGAAAACGAATGTGCAAAACAATTGAATATTGATGATTTGATAGACACATTTGCTAATAGTAAGGCTAGAATAGCCAAATTCGTGAAGTAATTCTCTGAAGAACTCGGTCTATACAGAGAAGGAGCGCTCCGCACAGGCGACGGTGACTGGGAGAGTGACAAACATCACACAGGCAGTAGCGAGTTCCGGGATATATATGACGTGATGTGAGAGCTCAATATGAGAACTAACAGACATTACAATACTGTGTACGTAGGCAATACATTTTTGTTGTGTTCCTGTTTTGTCTTCAGCTATTAATTTGACTTGAACTATGGATCATTAATGAGAACGTTTAATACTCTTTTTAACCTAACTGCAGTTAAAAATAGCTATCTCATTATTTTCACTTTTTAATTGGTAAGGGCCCCCAAGCTTAGTATGTCCAAGGGCCCCCGGCTAGGTTGTTACGCCACTGGCTGTGTCCTGGGCTTGACCTCCGCGAATTCTGACATGGAGTGGAGAAAACAACCTGAATATGGCGGACTTGATATGATATACCGCCGGTGAAAACTAAGCTGGTCTGCCTGGCGCGGCTTTGGTGTGGCGCACAGATATTTCGAAGATTTATATTTACATTACATTACAGTGATAGCTCAACCCATTCATGACAAACCAGCGAAACGCTCAATACCTTTTTATTTATTTGAATTTATTCTTTTGTCGTGTGCATTTTTTACTGTTCTTCGCTCGGTCTGACTCTGGTGAAGTTGAGTTCTGTTATGTGTGTTGAATATTAAGACACAGCAGGTATGAAAATTAAAGTACAGGTAAGAATATATATGTAGGTTAATGTATTAATTTAAAGCTTTTCTATAGGTGCAGCTGGCGCTGCTCGAACAACGCACAGTTAGACAGATAGCACTGTAAAATTTCAGAAGGTTTAATGAATTGGAAATATCCAAAAATGTCAAAAACATCGTCCAGTTCATGAATATCGAATGTCGATTGTTCTTGTTTTATAATTTCAACACCCGTTACAGTATTTGACTCTAGAACCAGCAAGGCTTTGCGAGCACTGCGTCAACGGCAGACTTCTTTCTTGTGTGAGTGAGAACAGCTTTCATATTTGCCTCGACCACTTGAAGAAGAAATAGCTCTTCTTCTTCATCATTGGTGATGAGTCAGTAGAATTCCTCGAACAACTTCACACCCTCTCACCACTCTCAACTGCTGAATTATCTATCTGCCTTGCTTATAATCCTCATTCTCGATCCATTTCTGTGGTTGAAGTGTAACACAAAAACTACTCATCTTCAGGTGTGACAGTACTGTCAGTGCTCAGTGGGTTGTAAAATCACCCAAAACCCCTCTTTCAGTACCTTAGCATAACTTCTCACCTTCTTTCACCAGGCTTTGCAGTCATTCTGTAGACAATCTTCACTTTATCTCTTACAGGAAGTTGGTCTTGCAGTCATTCTGTCGACAATCTTCACTTTATCTCTTACAGGAAGTTGGTCTTGCAGTCATTCTGTCGACAATCTTCACTTTATCTCTTATTGGAAGTTGGTCTTGCAGTCATTCTGTCGACAATCTTCACTTTATCTGTTACAGGAAGTTGGTCTTGCAGTCATTCTGTCGACAATCTTCACTTTATCTGTTACAGGAAGCTGGTCGACAATCTTCACTTTATCTCTTACAGGAAGTTGGTCTTGTGGTCATTCTGTCGACAATCTTCACTTTATCTGTTACAGGAAGTTGGTCTGAGAACAGTGCCAGACCTACAGCCTCGTCTGAAAGGTACCACAAGTGGTTTTTTAGGACCCTCCTGGCAGCAACGCTAACGTCACAGTCAATAGAATCGTATTGTCCTAGACCAATCCAAAGTGATAGATCTTGTTCTTGAGCGTCAGCAGCAAGTGGGGCCTTTGTCCATGCCTTTGCGTAAAACAAGGCACCAAACTTCAAAAATCAATGAATCTGATCGCGAAAAAGTTAGATTTTGATTGCATACAGTAACTTGGCCATCCAATGTGCATGGTGAATTGGCACAGGGCTCTCCAGTGAATGATTGAAGACTGTCTTCCAAGGACAACCACTGTCAGCTCAATTAGCTCTTGGTAGTTGTCTCTGATCTCTGAATTTCTTTCAGCAAACCCCTTGAGAAAACTGACGCTGTTTCATGGGGGGCTGCAGTGCTGGATATGACTTCCAGTCCTCGGAAATTGACACCTGTCACACCTTCCCAGCAGCTTTAAATCTCTTGAAGATTGGGATTTATGGAGAACAGGTGGACTGCAGCACAAGGTTAATACTTTGGCTAAAATCAATTCCATGACATGATGACGGCAGGCCAACCACAAGAGCTCTCAGCTTATTTGTCTTGAGCTTGTCCAGCAGAACACACAATCCGTTGAAATGACCAGTGTTGACATACATTGTATCAAAGCTCAAGGCTTGAACCTTGTCAACTGTGAGTTTTCACAAACTTCAGAAGAATATGAACGACCATGATTTCATTGCATCCTGTCCCAAAGGCTAATTTGGGCACAAAGAGGAGCTTATTCACACCATCACCTGAAACCAGCACTGGGAGGCGGTCGACATTTCCTGCTCCAAAGATCTTAGGCAGGGTTTACTCAACCTAGTGTAGTACCAGTGGCTAATCTGGTACAAATTCAGATCTTACAGCTTCAGCATGCTCTATCCTGGCTTTCTTACGCACTCTGTTACGCGAAAGTGGCAGGGCAGAAGGACCACAGCCAAGCGCTGCAGCAATTGTAATGTAAAAATTCACTTCTGAAAACATGTCATCCCAAAACACAGGAAGTAGGCACTATGACCTTCAACAAGAACTGTACACTTTTTTGTTTCAAGTACCAGTAAGTAAGTAAGTCTGATAACACAACAGAAACTATTTCAAGCTCATCTCCATGATAAATGTTGACCAAGTTATAAGGCATCGAGATTTACAGCAAATACTGTTGTTTGTGCTGTCGGCTCTAGGAGCCCTAGCGATCGCCATGAAACACCGTCTCCATTGCCGTCTTGCTACTTCCCCAGTACTAGTAGCCCTTGAGTCGCGTGTCGGCCTGGGAGTCCCATCAGCGCTCCGGCCTGGGAGTCCAACCATCAGCGACGATCGGCGCGGTTTGAAGTGTCGCATGACGATTTTCTTGGCATATTAACAGGGGTGGTTTGCCATTGCCTTCCCCTGGTTTTGCCTGCCGTGCCCGTTCGTCCCCCCTCCATTGGAAGGGTACTTCCATTGGAAGGGTACCAACAGTCCGCACCACGTGAAGGTGGGCACGGAGGACTTTGGTTCACCAGCCCAGGTCGGATCCGAGTCTACGCTCGTGAGAGACGTCGGTCAGGTCGCCTCCCTGCTTTACTCTGTGATAGAGTGACTGGTGAACCTTTGCGGACCGTGACCGTGACAGTTGCTCGTGACAGCAAATACTACTATATGGTAATATTTATTTGTCATTGAGCACCGTCTTCTAGTTGGAATAGGAAGCTGAAATTTTGTCTCAATAATACTATTGACAGGTGTAAAAAACTGAGAGGGTGGCCTGGTCTCTAGCTCAAACTTTATTTTTGTGGACCACCCTAATATATATATATATATATATATATATATATATACGGAAGTTCTTCACTCAATGTAACTAAAGAGATGTTCTGATTGCGATTACTTTCAATTCTGTTCTTTACTGAAAGATGTTATAGCTTAAGATGATACTCAATTAGTATATTTAATACTAGCCCCTGTATGCAGCTGCGCCTGTGATAACTTCTTACAGACCAGGTTTTATTTTCTATATTTTAACAGACTTATGACATGCTGATTATATAATGTCGCATTCGTAAATGTTGTTCACTGCTGGCTGCAGAAACTCCTGCTAGTGATCTTCATACATTTTCTTATAAGAATTACAATGGTTGTTCATAATGCCTTATGCCATTGTATAAAAAGGCATAAATTTAAGATTTCTAGTGAACCTACAAAGGATATGATTGTGGGCTGTTTTAGCATATTATGAATATTTCATGTTTGAAGTGTTTACGAGATTTAGGGTAATGTTGACTAAGCTTTTCTTACACTGCTATTGTTTTATTTTGATGCAGAAATGCAAAAGGCTTATGGAGTCATCCGTGACAGTTGCTCTTTTGGCGAAATTTCGATCCGAAATCTAATACAATCTTTTGTTTTTTCTGGCTGCAAAGGTCAGTTCCAAGAATCAATTTTGAGTTTGACTTTTAAAAAGTTTCAAAAGTTTACAAGTATGTAACTGAGTGAAAAATTGTTAATACAATTGCTGTGCATCTCTCTCAATCTGTAAGAGCGTATACATAGGCTGCGGGTCATGCGCCTCTGTGTTAGGGCATTTCCATTATAATACCGAACTCGTCATTTTGAATTGCAAATCTAGTTTTATCTTATCTTATCTTATATGATTATTTGTAAAGCGCCTCTCACAGCATAGACTATTCAGAGGCGCTCCCAGCGTGTCAGCCCCGAGGGAAAAGGAGGTCTTTAGGCAGCGGAGAGAAGAGGGCGAGATCCCAAGCAATATCTTGCTACGGAGACAGGGAGGCAGGTCATTCCATAGGGAGGGCCAAGGATGGCAAAAGCACGATGTTGAGCCATCGAAGTCCTTGCGCGACGGACAAGTAGATCGAGGCGGTCAGCAGACCGAAGAGGTCGGGAAGAGAGCAGATAGAGGTTTGCGCATTAGGTCACAGAGGTATTTTGGAGCTTTTCCCAGTTGAATCCTAGAGACCAGGAGAAGGACCTTGTATTGGATGCGGGAAGCAACAGGAAGCCAGTGAAGTACATCAGTCATAAAGGTAGTTATGTGAGAGAAGCGAGGAAAACGGGCAATGAGCCTGGCAGCCGCGTTCAGAACAGACTGCAGAGATGAAAGGCGCGCTTTAGGGAGCCCAGCAAACAATGAATTGCAATAGTCAATGCGGCAGCAAATGAAGGCATATAGTAGTAAACACTGAAGGGGAAACCGACATTTATAACTGACACTTACGATCATTATTTTTCGTAGTTTGTGCATTTGAAATTATGTTTAATTTTCGTAGTTTGTGCGTTTGAAACTCTGTCTTTGCAGCATGTATGTTTTACTGCTGTGACATTTGTACTTATCTTTCTGCCTAATAAAGTGCTCATTTGTGCGTGAACCATTTGTCGGTGAACCTGTTGTCGTTGAACCATTTGTCGTGGAACCATTTCAGAGATTTAAATCTCGGGCTAGCATGGTCCGTACAGTCGTACACGGGGACCTTACTGGCGTGGCGCCTATTCAAAAGGGCAGCGGTGGTGAAGGATCTCACCCGATCAATTTATTCAAAAATGAGCAGGGTCGAGGCCATACGGTCGCTATAGAAAATCGCGTACATTTGTAAACCTGATTCTCGCATATTCTTTGCCAGTTGGATACACCAACTGGGAGATCTTGCTCCCTTGTTGGTTTGCTGTGCTATGATTGCACATCAGGTAAAATAGTCTTAGACTTCAAACATTGTAACTAATATTTAGAGGCATATAACAATTACCTTACCTTCATTGCGCATACAAAAAATAACTAAAATAACCGTATCGGTGGACTTCACTAAAATAACTAAAATAACCGTATCGGTAGACTTCACTGTTTAAAACAAACAAAGTCTTAAAGTTATGCCAGTGTTGTTACGGCATGTTATAACTCCTTGTGCCTTGAAACAGCTGCAGTTACAAGATTGGTTGATGCAGCTTTATGGCATTCCATAAAATATCTAATAGAGTGATACTTCCAAAGCAGCCATGTCAAAGCAATGAAACCCTCAATACCTTTATTTTATTTGAATTTACTCTTTCATCTTGTTCATTTTTTGCTCTTCTTCACTCAGTCTGACTTTGCTGAAGTCGAGTTTGACTTGTTATGTGTGTTGCATATGAAGTTTAATTATTTGGATGTTTTTTAATTTTACAACAGCTAATTCAGGTATGTATGCATTTATATATTTTTTGACTTGTTTGCATGACAGGTTTTTGAAACCTCTAAGGCATAAATGGAAACCAGATGCATATTGAACCAGATTCATATACACAGAAGTATAAAACTTTTGATTGGATAATAATTAGGTAATATATAAATATCCATCTATCTATCTATCTATCTGTCTATCATTTATTGACTAAAGACAGAGTAGACTGCACTGTTTGTAAGAAATTAATGATGTCATAAAGTTATTAAGAGCTTATACGGCATTTCGTAAAATATCTACTTCAGTGAAATTCTGAAATAATGCCTGTATGCCCGTGTGTAAATTGGCAGTTTAAGTTTTTCTAGTGGACATACAAAGGATGTGATTGTTGGCAAGTGTTTTGACGTATTATGAATATTTCATGTTTGAAATGTTTATGAGACTTAGGGTATTGATTATTGATTCTAAGCTTTTGCTAAATTGTTACTGTTTTATTTTGCTGCAGTTGATGTTTCCAGTGTTGGAGACATGAGCGGTTTCTCTGATGGCGAGAGACAAATCGCTAAACTGCTAACATCTTATTTTTCTTCTGGCTGCGGAGGTCAGTCAGTTCCAAGAATCAATTTTGAGTTTAAGTTTAAAAGAGCTCCATGATTTTGCAAGTATGGAACTGAGTGACAAATTCTTAATACATTCTCCTTGTATCTCTCTCCACAATTCTCACATGTTCTATGAAATTGGCAGTTGTCAATTGGATGCACCCACTGGGATATCTTGCTTACTTGGTTTGCTGTGCTATGATTGCACATGAGTAAAACAGGCCTAGCCTTCAAATATTGAAACTGACATTTAGAGGTATATAATAATTACTTTACCTTACATTGCAGATACAAAAGATGACTAAAGACAAAGTAGACCGCACTGTTTATAAGAAACTAGTAATTATTATTATTATTATTATTATTATTAAAGCAGTTTTTTATAGCGCCCCTTCAAGACTTCAAGATTGCCTACTCAGGAGCGCTCCCAGCCCAACCACGGTCGAACAACGCAGTTTTGAGAACAGTAAGAAACAAGGTGAAATGACCAATCGGTATTTGGCGGAGTTTGGTAGGGAGCCCATTCCAGGTCATGGGGCCAGCCACAGAGAAGGCACGGCGCTGTTGTACGGCTGTCCGCGCACGGGGAACAATAAGTTCAGCCTGCCCAGCTGAGCGGAGAGAGCAACGACGTTGCGAACATGAAGTGGGACAGCAGAGCTCCCGCAGGTATGGAGGGGCCACGCCTTCAAAGCATCGCCGAACCAAGGCAGAGATTCGATAAGTGATGCGTTGCGGGTAGGGGAGCCAGTGTAGGACATCCCTCATATACGCAGTAATATAAAGTTTATACCAATGTTGTCACGGCGTGTTGCACTCCTTGTGCCTTAAAATGGCTTCAATAACAAGACTGAATAATTGATTCATAACTTTTATGGCATTCCATGAAATATCTAATGCAGTGATACTCACAACCCAGCAATGTCAAGCCAGTGAAACCCTATGTACCTTTATTTCACTTGAATTTACTCTTTCATGCTTTTTATTTTTTACTCTTCGTCACTTACTCTGACTCTGCTGAAGTCGCGTTTGAGTTCTGTTATGTGTGTTGAATATGAAGATATAGCAGGTATCAAAGAAATTGTTTCTTAAGGAATATATATGTATGTGTGCAAATATGTGCATACATACGTGGGCCTACATATCTATGCTGATGTGTATTATATAAGGAAGTTTTTCACTCAGTGTAACTAAACAGATCCTCTTATTGCATGTACTTTACTGAAAGATGTTAAAGCGTAATTAGAATTTATTATTAGGCCTATTTGCAGCTGCGTCTTTGGTGACTTGTTGCAGACCAGATTTGTATTTGAGACATTTAAGTAGAACTTGTGATACTCTATGTGGCTATGGAGTAAATTACGGCGCAGTTGAGTTCAACTGGAAGTTGTGGTAAATATTAGCTTTGGAATAGATAAATTTTTTTGACAGACTACCCAAAATCATGGGTAGAATTTATACCAAATGTTGTTTTGGACGACGAAAAGCTAATGATTAAATATTTTCTATTAAATTGGTAAGCGAAATCAGGCAAACTTCTAACAAGTATACTTGGGCAATGTATTTTCAGGCATCTTTTGTTACCAGATTCAAGATTTTGAAAAGACTCTTCTAGATTCAAAGAAGATTCCAATAAGATGGTCAGATGAGTTAAAACAAGCTTTAGCCACAAGGGTCTGATTCAAGTGTATGAATCTGGATCTGATGTTGGTAACTAAGCAGTGCAGAGCAAAGCAGTTGCTCATTATACAATGTTGAATATATAATGAATTTGTCATTATTGATCAGTGCTGGCTGCAGGAATCGCTATTGGGGATTTTAGATTACATTGGTTATTCATAATGAGGCTGCCTGTATGCCCGTGTGTTTACATTTTAAGTTTTCTAGTGGACTATTAAAGGATGTGATTGTGGGTTATTGGTTTAGCAAATTAGCATATTACGAATATTTTATGTTTGAAATGTTTATGAGATTTAGGGTATTGATTTTAAGCTTTTGTTACACTGTTATTGTTTTATTTAGGTGCAGTTAAAGTTGGTAACGATGTTGGAGACATGAGCGGTCCAGGTTACTCTTTTGGCGAGAGAGCAATCGTCAAACTACTACAATCTTATTTTATATCTTCTAGCTGCAAAGGTCAGTTCCAAGAATGAATTTTGAGTTGTGTTATAAAAATATGAAGCTTTTGATTAGATTATAATTATGTAATAATGCTATTTATATATCTATCTATAATCTACTCTAACTGATTGGCTGCCATATCCAAGAAAATATTTATGTAATTATATATGCATAATGAGTGCGGTGCCTCTCCATCTATATAATATTCGTATCCTTGTTTCATAAATTAGGATAAGATTACTATGATTAATACTGTACATGCTAGTTTGATTTTTCCTCTATTTGTCTATCTCTTCTCTGCAACGCTAACATCATCCACCTTAGCCATCTAGCTGTCTATTGCCTGACCTTTACATCTGGGCTTGGAACCAGTCCTGACTATGCCTTCATCATTGATTTTGGTTTTAACTGTGCAACCATGAATAAGCAGGTTCGCGTGACTTACTGTTTTGGGGTCCTTAATTATTACAGACATAATGTCATATCATTATGCCTGAAGATAATCTTGTGCAGAACTTAATTTTTTCCTTATCCTATATTAAAAGTTTTAGTTTTGCTTGCATTATGATACGACATTAACAATTGTTCTAAAAATTCTTGTCATAGAAAAATAAAAACCTTGTGAAGGATATCAAGACTGAATGACGATAAGCATCATAAAGCACGACAGACACAGATGATATATAATATTTTGGTTAAAGTGGCTTGATTACTGAAAAAGTCGATTTCTGTGTGCATAGTATTCCAGATCATGATTCCTCTTCTCTTAAAGTGACTTTATTTTGCCTCTGCACAGATGACATTGGTCAATCTCAAGAGGGCGATGATCCTTCCAAACCTGGCGCTGCTGGTGGCCATGTACAATCCGTTGTTCTTGAGTTGTTCCTGCTTGTATTTGGAGTGTGTTTGACACGGATCGAACTCTGAGCCCAGTGCTTTAAGCAGTGAAGTGACATGTATGATATAGGATATCTGCAACTATCAGGAATTCTAATTTGGTTATTTACGTTGCAATGTTTACGACTCATCTGTTATATTTTATTCGGTGTTCATCGATGTAATTTTGTTTCATAAACTTAATAGGTTTGACGTGTATTTCATAATATAAATAGTAGACCTGACATATGGTTGACAGATGATGTTCAGTTATGAAATCAATGCATTTGTTACAAACTTGTTTACTTCTTGTGAATGAATATTGCGTATGCATGTATGACATGGACTGTGTATATTCAGTAGCATATGTCTTTTTCAAGAGCATGTATCAGTAAATACTTGACAACATGTATATTTCGAAAGATATTTTATAAAATGTTGATGTTGAGTTTGTAAGTGTGCTAATTGTTAATAACTGAAACTATATCTTGTGAGTGATTGTTCCAATGAATCTATAGCATGGTTGCAGTATATTATGCTAACACATTCAATATTCTTTTTAATTTTTTAGACTGCAGAGATTTAACCATGAGGTTTTAGAAATACTGAATAGCCTATGCATTATTACTGTAAAGGGGCCGTCCATAAATGACACGCGATTTTGGCCGATTTCTACCCTGTAAAAAACTTAGAAAGTTAAGGATTTTCTTTCATGCTAACCACAACACAACAGAAATGGCATAGAAAACAGCAAAACTAAGGACCAATACCTTTAATTCTATTATTGATCTCCAGCGGGTATTATTCTCATTCCGGATCATCGGTATGCTGTAGGGCTAACACTTTAACGACGAGAGTGTAGTTATAAAAGTGACTGGGAAAGCAATGCAGCTCGTCGTTAAAGTTGTTGTTGGTAATGTACAAATTAATGCTCACCTGTTTTTATTTGCTGGCATAACTGAAATAAGTTGTGCAACGCAAAGCCTTGACAATGATATTTTGAAGAATTTGATAAAATATTGAGGCATATAGGCCTAACCATTGGAATCCACAACATAAATATTTGGAACATGTCTCGTCTCATCGAAGCAACGCATATGGCAATTAGTCTTAAATTTAAGTAGGTCCAATTATTAGTAAATTGGCTGTTGTAGGCCCCCTACTTTCATAATGCTGATAATCTGTCGAGATTTATTTGGAAATTTGACCAGCAAACAATTAATACAAATCAAATGACCACAATTGTCAATTACCAATGCATATGACAGCAAAATAGAATATGTATTCAAATGTATGAAGCCAATAAAAATATACATTAGAGTCCTAGACTACTGGATCCATGTTGCTTAGATTATTACTATAATCTACTTGGAAATTATTTATTATTTACTTGGAAATGAGGCAGTGAACAATAAAATTGATTGATTGATTGATTGATTGATTGATTGATTGATTGATTGATTGATTGATTGATTGATTGATTGATTGATTGATTGATTGATCCAAAGTATTTATCACATAGTCCTGTTAAAGTATTTGTACACTCGGCAATGATTAGCTTCCCAATTACTATGACATTTGAACTTGAAAGAAAGAGTATAATTTATATGCAGTTTTTCTTTCATATTGTTATTGTAAGTGCGCATTTATATAACGCCTCTTCAAGAAAACTTGGAGGTGCTTCGGACAAGACAGCAATAGACCACGATCAAACAGAATTTTGCCTTCAACCGCTGGCGAAAGAGGCAAGAAAACGAAAGAGAAAAGAAACTAACATCGCAGGATGCATGGCTGCCTGTTCCAGAATGAGGATCCGACCGCGGCGAAGCTACCGTGTAGGCTAACCCGTTATATATAATAGGTCGTTGAGGCTAACATTGGGGAAACAATCCAACGAGGTTAGGCCTATAGAGAATAGAACAACCATATTTCCATGTGCTGCAGAACGAAGAGAATATAAGTACCTCCGTTTATCCTTTGCACCCTTCCTCCCTTCGGGACGCGGTGAAGTAGTGGTATGTTCGCTGCCTTGTATCCGGAGAGTCGCAGGTTGGAATCTTCCTCTGGCCATTGTGTAGCGACCCAGCGCCACTGACAGGCGGTCCGCTAGTAAAAAATTATCATTACGCATTTATTAAGCGCCATTATCTGATGACCAAGCATCAATCGATGGCGTTGAGAAAATTGTGAGCGAAGGACTTGATTAAGGTGCTACACAGTAACCGTCTGGCAAGTAAGCAGTGCAGAGGAGCTCGAAACAGTTCTCTAACCAATCGGTTACCGTGCCTCACACACAAATTATTGGTCTTCTGAAAATAATAGTCTGCTTGAATAGACAAGGCCGGGCAATGCGTACAGTGAGATGGATGCTATCTTCTATGAGCATAATATGAAGAACGACGAGGAAGGGACGGGGTGGAGGAGCGGTGGCTTTTCATTTTGGTCGATCATTTCATTGAATGATTTCTCGAACACTTGCTGTTTCGGTTGTTGCACTGAAGGAATAACACAACTTCCATTGCATCTGTTCAACTCCAGATAAACTGATGTCCCATTCTACGAACTTCCCCAAACCTCACCTATTGCTATCTCTCCACAGGTCTTCCATTCAAAACTGAAAACACTGCTCTTTCACAAATCGTATCCTGATTCATCCTGTTCCCCTGACCTCCCTCGCCGTTTCAACTACAAACACCACCATCCTTAACCGTCTGACTGTCTGCCTGATTGACCCCTTTGGCTCTCGCTCTGGAACCCACTTCACCCACCAACCTCAGCCTACCGATTGTGATTTGATTGAGCGCCTGTGAATAAGCTGGTTCCTGTGACTTCGCTTTTCAAAATTACGATTACGATCCAGGCCAACGTTATGTGCAATAAATGCATGCATGCTAATGCACATCAAGTAGGCTAAATAGACGTGTATTTCTGTCGAAGCAGTCAATTGTAAGAAAATGATAAATGCAGGGTATTTCATATGGAACAAATCATATGAGAGCTTTGTGTTTCTCCGATAGTCTAAAGAGTAATTTTTCATTTAGAGGAAACAGTTGGGCCTATTACGTGCTAAAAGTGATAAAAGTGGGAGTAGGCCTACCGGGATACGGAAATTTCGCCCCCGGAAGAATCGCCCCCGGAAGATTCGCCCCCGACATTTCGCCCCCGGGAAGATTCGCCCCCGAGGAACTTTCGCCTCGGGGATCCATGATGAAAATGTAACTAAGACTAGAAGCTGGATTAGCGATGAAAATGTAACTAGAAGACTAGAAACTGGATCTATGATGAAAATGTAACTAAGACTAGAAGCTGGATCGACGGGGGCGAAACTTCCGGGGGGCGAAATGTCGGGGGCGAATCTTCCGGGGGCGAATCTTCCGGGGGCGAGAAGTCCTAGAACCAGGCCCACCACAGGCCTGCAGCTGTTCAATGTAATAAAAGTAGCCTGGGTTAATTAATTCTATATATTCCTAGTCAATTCCTCGGGAATGTTCAGTTAAGACTTTACTAAACTTTACTGTAAAGTTATTCCTTGAAGCATTCCTCATTTATTAATCACATAGTGTAATTTTGTCGTATCTGCAGATCATTTTACGTTGCATAAATATGCAATCAAACGATATTTAGTCAGAATTTACGACAGCAACAACATTGGCCAAACTTCTGTATGCTCTCGCAGCGAGGCGGGGATTAGCCTCGTCATCTGATCGCTTAAGATTAGGCCTAGATCGTTTTAATAATAATAATAATAATAATAATAATAATAATAATAATAATAATAATAATAATAATAATAATAATAATAATAATAATAATAATAAAAAAATAATAATAATAATCTTTTCTTTATCAGGAGGTTGCGGAGAATGAGGCTTGTCATCGAAGAAAAACTGACTGTAGCTGATCCGGATGGTTCTGCTGAATGCCGATAATTAAAATCGATTAAGAACAATGATCAAGATCACGTTTTTTGGCCTCTTTTGCCACCAGTTCATGAAACTGCACAGGGCCTATAAATTGGTAACCGATCGCTCGGCGTGTAGTAGTTTCAGTTTAACGACACTGTTTGATAACAAAGATCATTAGCGTCGCCGTCCTCCTTTATCCAGGCTTGAGACTGGCACTGCCAGAGTACGAGCACTGACAGTGACGGATGTCTGCCTATTGATGCGATATTTAGTCTATAATTATACCCGTCGATGTTTGCCGTGTTCGAGGCGGACCATGTTCGAGGCGGGCCGTGTTCAAGGAGGAGTCATGTTCGAGGCAGCAGTCGAGCAAGTAACTAAGCCTCCGGGGGCAAAACCGATTGCAACATAGGGCCTATCTATGACCAAAACTCATTGCAGTTTGGCAGACTAACAATCTCAATGATAATTTGCGTGAGACATCAGAAAACTCAAAATCCATGGCCTTTCTTCCTTATCCATCCATAATGTAACCAAAGCCACTACCGTTGCTAAAATTCTATATGCCTCCCCATCCTGGTGGGTCTTATCCTGGCTTCCGATAAAGAACGCCTGGAAAAACTCTTAAAAAGAGCCAAACGCCTAGGTTACCTAGAACAATCCTTTCCAACAGTCTCAGAACTTGCCAATATAGCCGATGCGAAACTCCTTTTCTCCATATTACACAACCCAAAGCATGTAGCCTACTTTACCAACTCCTACCTCCACTCCGACCCCTCTCCTCTCACCAACTAAGACCAAGAGCACACAACCATACTCTCCCACCCAAGGACAACTCTCAATTTATTCCCAGATCATTATATAAAAATATTTACTAGTTTATTCTAAAATTTTCTAATGAACTTTAATTTTCTGTTATCACTCATGTAAGCATTTCTGCGTTTTTGTCATATTGTTTCTTTCTTCACAATAAACGAATATATATATATATATATATATATATATATATATATATATATATATATATATATATATATATATATATATATATATATATATATATATCCGTCATCTGCGCAATAGAGCCATCAATGTGTATATATATATATATATATATATATATATATATATATATATATATATATATATATATATATATATATATATATATATACACACACATTGATGGCTCTATTGCGCAGATGACGCTATTGCGCAGATGAAGCTATTGCGCAGGTTACTCGGATTTATAACGAAGTATCGCTTCTCAACTTAGTTCTCTGCAGGAAGCATTATTTCGATAGCTGTGCGTCTTTGGGTTGAGCGACGTCCGTTTAAATAATTTCAATATAAGCTCAATAGTAAATTGCATGTTTTGCGATAGAATATAGTTTTTGTTTTCAGTCGCTAATTTACAGGTAAATTAGATGGTAGGCCTAATTTTGACTTTTAACGTCGGAAATTATTTCTTTCATTCAAACGTTATAATGCAATGAATAGTAGCCTACAATAAATAATCGTCGTTCATCCAACTTCTATAGTTTAAGTTATTTGTTCATCGATCATCCACCTAGATTGAGGTATGTTTTCATCGACCATCCAACTTCTTGTTTCAGTTTTAGGATGAAATGTTTTCATCGTTCATCCACGGCAATAATATCGGCACTAAAACGATATTCTCATCGCTCATCCAACTTATTGAGTTTATTATGTATCATCCTTCTTCTAGTTTCAGTAATATTTTCAGCAGTCGTCCAACTTAGACCCCTATACTGTGAGTTTTACTATAAAATGTTTTCATCGCTCATGCAATAAATAATTTCCAAAAAGCCGAAAATTACCTAAAATGAAATGACCACTTGACCAGCTAATGTGCTATGTCGTCTGCTGCTCTGCCTATGCGTGTCGCTGCATTTGCGATCACTGACAAACTTATTCTTCACACAGTTTCCTCCCTTCTGGAATTTCATACTTAACAATGTACAGCTATTTTTGAGCAAATCGGGAATGAAATTTTGCCGATGTTTTAGGACAGATATGTTTACACCTGTTAGGCAGCCATGCATTAGTGTCATAAACGTTTTGCAAATGTACAAATTAATTATTCATGCATGTACATATATGTAGGGACTATGCATGTATACTTGCATTAAAAATGTACTTCCTTCTGTGCTTCAGATGCAGTTTATTGATTTTGCACGGCTACTTGTTTGTAGTGTGTGATTTGTAAGGAGGAAGGGGATTATGTCATGCTGTTTATGGATACGATAAGATTCGAACAGCAATGTCGTGTACGAATATACAAACCTTTACAAAGTGTATACTATATCGGTGCAGTATGTCGTGGGGCGTGGTGGCTCAGTGGTAAGTTCGGCGCCTTGTGACCGGAGGGTTGCGGGTTCGAATCCCACTCTAGCCGCTGCGTACGGACCTTGGGCAAGTCCCTTCACACGCAATTGCTCGTGGCGCTTCGGCGTGAAAATTCCGACACAGTATCAAATGCTGTAGTCGGGAGCGCCTCTGAGTAGTAGTTGACTTCGAGAGGCGCTATAGAAATATCCGGAATAAATAAATAAATAAGGTCTGCTCTTGCCAAGACATGCTACAGACCACAGCCTTCTCTCATGTCTGCTCTTGCCTCGATTATGCCAACTCTGTATTTGCAGGCATATCAGATCTTGAAGTCAACGGGCTTCAATGCACCAAAATTCTGTCTTTTATGATACTATGTGCATCTTTTCATTCAAACTCCTTAACTCTGCTCGGTCAGCTGCATTGGCTTTTTGTTGAATTCAGAATAAGATTTAAACTGGCTTGTCTGACCTATAATCCCTCACAATGGAAATTCACACATACCTTGAACCATAATATAGTTTCTCCGTAGATCCTGTCTGCGATCTTTGGCTGTGGGTCTTTTGGTTGAGCCTACATGTAGATGTAGCACTGTCATGGGCTCCTATGTATTCCATGTTGCTGCCCCAGGAATGGAATGACTATCAATATTTATCTGCTCCTCGAACTCTTTTTTTCTTCAAGAAACGCCTCAAAACTCACAGTGCCATGAGGTGTCAGGTTGAAAAGCATTCCTGCTCTTTGATTGTTGTGATAGTGTTTTGCGCTTCAACCAAAAGATTCTTTAATGGTGAGATGACTTGTTTGATTCAGTTTGAAAGAGGTCTGTAAGCAAGTGTTTTACTTTAGAAACAGATGTATTTTGTCTTCACCTGGATATCTAAACAGTAATAACTGGATAGGTGCTAGCACCCATGCAAGAAAGACTCACAAGAGCAACTCTCAACCTAACAAAACTGTGATTGAAGAAACTGCTTTTCACAGCACTTTTGACACATAAGCATGGTATCGAAAAAGACTAGCCATCCAAGAAAAAAGCTATCCCTAATATTTTATGTCCTGAGAGATCATTTGAACCTCACGCTAAATAATAATAATAATGATAATGACGATGATGATGATCAATAATGATGATGACGATGATGATGATAATTGTGTCTCTTTTTAAAAGTCTACCTTTCCTGAAATTTCTCATTTGCTGTCATTGCTACCTTGATAAAGGAATAGTAATTATATTAATAGTAAAAATTGATTTTCATCCTAATCACCAACCTTTCTTTCCTGCCCTATAACCTATTAACATCCACTCCCATGCCTTCTCTGTGTCGCTGCGTAAATTTTCCGGACTCTCCCAAAGCTGTACATGACCGATGTAAACATTGTAATCTGATACAATTGTAGATTCTGAAAGTGGAGCACACTGACAACGGACTAGACATATATGTGAAATCCTTCCAACAACGATCAGGATGGCAGAGATTTGCCCAGTACTGCTAGCTACTTTGCTGCTGTGCCTCTGCTGGCTGCCATCAGGTTAGAAACACACTGAGAGAAATATGTATGGTATTGTCCTTTGTGGGTTGTTTACAATATTGAAGAGGTTTGGTGGGAAGATTGACGGCGAGGGAGAGGACTGGCCACCCACCCTCATATGCCTAGGCTAAGAAAATGAAGTTGCCAGCACTTCATATCCATGATTTCTCTCTGGGTTAGCTTTACGGACTGCTCTTCTTCTTGTTCTTCTTTACAGAAAGTATGCTAACCTTTAAATGGTACCATGTGAGACCTCTTTCTGGTCCAGTTGATGAAGGCAAGTTGTGCAAGCTTTCATTAATAAAGATGTTTCTGAAAATTTTAAGAGATTATGTTTGAGAGCTGAAGTTGATGGCATAAATCTGTGTGAATTTGATCTAAAATGTAAGCTGTAAATGCGAATAATTGAATTATCTGCCATAATTCTACCAACATTGGAAATAAATTGTTTTAATAATGTTATTATTGTGATATTATTTATTCCACTCTGTTATGGTACAGAGTTATGTACGAGAGCAAGGCTCAGGCAAATGATCTTGTTCTTGGATACAGAAATAAAGGCACTTTAGTATGTAATATAATGATACAATATTATCACATTTCTCTGCATGAGATGAAAGCTACTGAATGACCAGCGGCGGCTTCAGAAGGTTTATGAGGGAGGGGGCAAAAATTATCATACATACATACATACATTTTATCTTATCTTATCTTATCTTATCTTATATGATTATTTATAAAGCGCCTCTCACAGCATAGACAATTCAGAGGCGCTCCAAGCATGACAGCCCCGAGGGAAAAGAAATACATACATTATGGCTTCCTACATTACATCACATAAAACATGCGACTGTGGCATTTTCAACTATGAGGTAAGTAAGCAAGATACTCTCAAACATCTAGTCCCAACTACCAATAATCAAACTATTTGCAATGAACTAATAAACTAATATATCAAATTGTCCGGTTTTATTCCATAATTTTCTCTATATTTCGTCATGTAGTGATCACTGTCTACTTCTTGAAGGGGGGGGGGGGGCACGTCCTGTGTGAATATCAAATCGGGGGCATGGCCGGATTGGCCCCCCTTGGATCCGCCCCTGTGAGAGACACATCGCATAGTACCTCCATCTTCTGCAATGCTGGTATTGTAATTAATTACACAGCAAACTTAATTCCTTCAACCCAAGATTGGAGCATGAAAAAATTCTGCAGTTGACAGAGATAAGTAAACTCTATGAGAAAGTTCTGCTCTTGACAGAGAGTAGTAAACTCTATGAGAAAGTTCAGCTCTTGACGGCAGTGTGATTCTCCTTAAAGACAGCAGTAACGAAAATGTTCGTTAGCGAAAATAAAATGATTTGATTATAGATAACTGTAACTGTAATTAAAATTTTTTAATTAACCAGACTATACTAAAACGAAAATGACACTAAGGAAATTTCCTCGTTATTTTCATTACAAATTATTACTTTATTATTTTAACTAAGTGCTAAATAAAATAAAATTTCAGTGACAATAACTATAACTAAATATAATACTAACTAGAACTGTAACTATAACTAAAATTAAAAACCATTATCTATGACTGTAACTGTAACTAAATAAAATCTGTAAGGAGAATCACACTGGTTATTGGCAGAGAATTTAGTGAACTGTATGATTACATTATTGCAGCACCGGTTTGGATGCAGTTAAGATGTAATTGACTTGAGGATAGAGATTAATTTTTTTATAGATTGAACCGCCATTATGTCTAAATTAAGTCAAAATTTAGCAAAGTTGATGTTTGTTAGGTTTATCTCAGCCGGACGATGAAATAGGTCATAGTAAGATGTACATGCTTCTATATCTAATTGACTCCACCATAATCGACTTTAATCTTGTCCTTAAATTAATTATTTCGTATCACAGGCGAAGCATGATTCCTGTCATAGTCAGTAATAATGACTATAGTACCTCATTATTCTTTGTTGTAAATGATTCATTGTTACTAGTGTTTAATACCAGATTAGTGATTGAACAACACACATCAAGGGCTAAACTGATTCATTTTGTTGCTAGACATTCTATGACAGGCTATGTACATTTAATAGCAAACCTTGTTTTCACTCTGGCAGTGCCCCAAATGAGGCCCTTGAGCTGGTGATTAATCCCAAAATCCTGGACATGGGCCTGCGCGTTGCAGGACCTGTTGGTTACTTTCCAGTTTACTCTTTTACCATTTGAATTCAACTCCTTAATGACAGAGGTATTTGTGTGCTAACAAGTTGCCAGAGTTAGTACATATAGTCTGCTTAGCCTATTCAAATCCTGCAATTGTTCGATTTCAAACCAGGTGCTCTACTGAATACACTATAGTACCTCATTATTTTGAATTGCTCTGAAAAGCTTTAATTGCATTAATTTGCAATTCCCTTGTGATATTTCATCGCTTCTGAAGCAGTACTGTCTATTAGTATTTTTTTAGGTTATTAAACCATACCACATAAGTGTTGGGATATATATAATATATATATATATTGCAGCACCGGTTTGGATGCTGGCTGTTAAGATGTAATTCAACATAGCATAACATAACATTTATATATATATATATATATATATATGTATATATATATATATATATAATGTACAAGCATACATACCGATACATGATTTATTTGACAGACGATGCTGAGGAAAGCGAAAGTTTTGGAGGCACTTTCTCTGTAAAAGTCTATACATCGTGGCTGAAGAAGCACAGGATTCAATTGTTCAATTATGCTGTCGAGGTTAATGAGACTGTGGTTATCTGGTCACCTATACTGCCAGTCCCTAAAGGCTTACATTGGTCCAGTCTGAACATGGAAAATGAGTTGCCAGCATCGTCCAATCAGAAATTGGGCTTGGCTTACTCTCACTATTTTGACAAGTTTCTGAAAACCTATAACAAGTCATGGGCAAGAGTGTTCACTTTCGATCGGCAGAACAGGTATCTTCGTATCCAACAGGTCAATCTTGGATATGCGGATATGTATCGAGTGCATGTGGATGAAAATAAGAAAGATAATGAAAGGAAGAAAATTTCCTCAAAAGATCAAGGCTTTGATGTGGCAATCACTCTCGTGACTTACAGTAAGAATAACGAGTTTCTGTTTTCTTACGAAGTTTCTCTTTGTTTCAAACAAAATATACTTATTGTTGGCCAAGTAGAGATCAGGATATCATCTTGAAGTGTTGAATCTGAACAAAGGGAGACATAGCCTCTCAAACCCTAGATTACCAAATACAACATAATATGATATGGTAGCCTATGACATGACTTGGTAAGATGTGACACGATACGATATGGCTAACAGCATAAGATTAAATTCTACACCATTACATAATATAATAGTGTTGAAAATTAATGATAATACCAGTTGATTCATAGGCATTTTGAAATATCTCCAACTTGATATTAAACTTGTTTAATCTGCATATCATAACTTTCACTACACAGAATCCACACTCTTTCAAATTGCTTATTGTCCTGATTACAGCTTTGTTTTGGTTTGCCATCGGTTGATGCTTTGTGCATTAGACGCCGACGCTATTGAAGTTGATAACAGTAATGATAATAATTCTGTTGATAACATTTATTAACATAATTGCTAATAAGTTTCTGTGATTAACTGCACACAGCGAGTCATAAGTGTGAATTTAAGGGAAGGCCTCAAAGTCCAAAGCAGGGTGACACGTTGATTATGAGCTGCAGTGTCGTTGTCAACGGATTATGGAACACGTCTTTGGTTTTCCGTAATACCTTCGACGGAAGTGAAATCAGAGGAGAAGTTTCCAAGTGCAACCGCCAGCCAAGCGTTGGTTCCAGAATCTGCAGCACAGTCAGAGTCAAGGCTGAAGTGGACATCCTTGCCTACACTTGTGATCTTGAATTTCTTCCTGATCGGAGAAAAGACCCGAAAAACCCTATGTTCCAGAATTCAAAATGGACCACCAGATTTAATAAAGAAGTTGTCTGCTATTTGCCAAAAATCTACTTGGAGGGTCAGTTCTATGAATTACTATTCAATATCATTAGCATGTTTTTGATGCATACAAGTCAGCTGCCTCTCTGTCCAAGTAAACTAGTTGTTAAACTGACTAACTTGCACGAGGCTTCAATCGATGAAGCACCAAAACCCAGAGCTTGGTTTTGGTTCGCCACTGGTTGATGACGCGCATTAGACATCGGCAGCGTTTAGTTTTTGAAATGTTATGCCTATTAACTAACATTTTTTTGATAGGAAGCAAGTAAATTTATATTTAAAGGTAGAGTAAACTTTTGAAATATTTTCTTGATTAATATAAATAATATTTGCTACTGACATTGATCATTTGAGAATCTGAAGCTAAATAATTAAAACAGAAATTAACTGTGCTCTAAGCATTTAATTCAGATTACTCTTATTTTTAATTTATTAAGATATAGGATCAAAATAACCATCTATTGCATCGTTTGTGACCTTCCGTGTCCTGTGTATGCATTCCAACTTCTTTTAGATTTTTATTAGATGTATGCTACCCGTATTCAGTTTCAGTCTCAAGTATCTAGAAATACAAAATACATTATGCCAAGATACACTGATAGATGTTAGTATTATTCTGCATTCGCCACTATCTAACGACAAAGTTTGATCACTGGTGCTGAGCAACTACATGTCATGGTCCCTATGCAGTAACCATCCCAGAGTAGGCTCAAACCCATGAACTCCACTTTGAATGGTGCAACTCTCCAACTAAATGTCCAGAAACTGATAGGTGCCAATGAATGGTCCCAGATTGAACAACCACGTTCTGCTAGCATGGCTCTTTACTTAAAAGTATCTTTATTTAACATGAGTGTTGTGATTTCAGGATTATTATGTTAAGAGAATTAAATTAATATGATGTTGGTGCACAAACGATAAAGTATATACACATGGACTGGGTCAGATATACTATTATCTGACCATTTTTTATGTTTTGCCAGCAATTCCTTCGGACGTGTCATTTCTGTGTAACAATATGCCATGTGGTGATACTGTTGAAGTCAGTGATAGCATCAGCTGTGTGGCGCATGGGTATCCACAACCAGTCTTTGACCTGAGCATCACAAAAGATAATTCAGCTCCAACGAATCACATGGAGGAATCTGAAGCACTGAAACGGATGTTTAAGCATGTCGACGAAATTGAAAAGCATATAGACGATGGTGGAATTGTCAAGCGTTCTCTCAAAAACAATGTACACAGTTTGTTGAACAGCATGATAAATGCATCTATTCAGTTGGTGAAGTTGGGCAGAGGGGAAGATCAAGCAATAGGAGAAGGTGAAGAAGTTGATACGACTTTGGGGACGTTACACAGGAGAAACTTTTCAGAATTGATTGACATCATCTCGAAACATGTCCATGCTATTGACCGCGAGCTCGATGGTAGCAGTGCAATAGCAGAAGAAGAAAATGGTGAGCCACTGCCAGAGATTACCATGCAAGACCTCAAGGAAGCACTGACCGAACTGGAGCGTGAAATCAGGACTGTTGCTGACAAGGTACATGAAAAAGTGAATAGTAGTTTGCCCGACATTGAAACGAAACAATATAAGAAACTAGAAATTGTCATAGCCACTTTATTGAACATTTCCGAGACTCTAAAGAGTATGTTAACAGAGGTTTCAGATCCAGAGGAAAATAGTTTGACCAATGATGAAGAAAGTGAGGAGGACCATGAACAGATGATAGATAAAGTAAACGAATTGATTGTTCAGTTCATAGATGCCTATACTCTAAATACGGATGAAGAAAAGGTGACGGAATTTTATGACAGTATTGTCCAAAATTATGAGTTTCCTGGGCTTGAGTTTGAAGGCCATGTTTTCATGGACAGCGATGAATTGCCTGATAATGATGAAACTTCTCCTCTAGAAATTGCAAGTCCTGTAGTAACTGAAGATCAGACTGAAGACACTCAAGGTATGCCGGAGACAGACAGCCTGAGTACCAGTGAAAATATTCCCGCTGGCACTGTGGAAAGTCCGGCTGGTTCCAGAGAAGCTGGGAGCGATACAGATTCGGATAGTGCTGAAGAAAGTGGTGATGCTGTAATTCCTGATAACACTACAGAAGCAGATATTGATGGAGAAGGTACCACTAAAGTGTTAGATTCTAACTTGAATGATACTGAGATGGACGAACCACCGCTTGTAACAGATCTTCCCCAGTTAACTGATGAAGGTGTAGAGGAAGAAGAGACGACCACAGAGTGGAATTCTGATGCTTTTGAATCTGACAAAACGACGCCAGAACCGGAATCAGAAGAAAGTGAAGAAGATGGAGAGGAAAGAGATGACAAGGCAAAGGAAACTGACAAGGGCAAGGCAGAGGAGAAAGTAGAGGAAAATGAAGATGAAAATGGTGATGAGGGGGGACTTGCAGAAGAAACCGTTACCGATGCTGCATCAGAACACGATGAAGATGGTGAGGTGACATCAGAGACATCAGAGTCTGTTGAAACGGAATTGAAAAGCTTTGAGGAATATCAGATTCAGGCGAAAGACGTCGGACACATTGAAGTATCCTGCAACGTGTCTAATTCACTTGGCTGGGGATACAATACTATGCTTCTTCAAGTATCATCACGTAAGTCAAGTGACAGAAAATGGATTTTCTTTGCATTTCAACTGTAGTCCTATATGAGTATCAGTGCTAGGAAGAGGTTCGAATTCTTCTGCATTTATTTCTTACCTTAGATCTGGAAAAGTAGAGCTGTACTATAGTTAGGCTACATAGCTCTACACTAGATTTGCAACTGATTTCAAGTAACCTCTGAACACTCTATAGACTTGAACTTTAGCCTATGTATAAGCATAAGCAATACTAGCAGTGCTTTTTAATTAAGGTATTGCGCAAGAATTAACATCATGGTACATACCTTTCCTTTACTCTTTGTATCACAATTGATAATTTTAAGCTGTGGAAAAATTATGGTTTTGTGATATATTATTTGAATTTTATTTAATATAAATTGGCATATTATTGTAGCTATCAGATAGATCTATGAATTTCCTATTCATATATCCTTTCAACACTGTATAAACCCATCAGTGGAAGAACCATAGCCGTTTAATTATATGTTTTACTGTTTTAAAGTTATTGTGCAATTGTAACGTTGTTTGCTCTATGAAACTGGATACTTGCAGTACTTGCCATTGGAGTAGTATGTGTTATTGAAAAATTACTAGTTTCAGTATTATAAAATTAGAAGTTGTTTTAAATATTAACACTTTTATGTGTAGGAACACAGAAACCTGAGTCGAGTACAATCAACCCTACCCAGCCAGACAAAGCTCAGACAATGAGTCCAGTTACGGCTGACAAAGAGCCATTTGAGCCAGACGAAAAGGCAGCTGAGCCCTCCAAAAAGCCAGATGAGCTAGACAAAAGGCCGTTTGAGCCGGACAAGGAGCCAGATGATCCTGACAAAAATCCAGGTGACTATGACAGAGAAGTCACAGAAGAAAACGAATTTTCACAGATGCCTGAAATAGAAATGGAGCATTCTGAAGTGACAGATGAATACGAGACATCAACGGGATATTCTGCCTTGGAAAATAGTGGAACCCAGGAGACGTTTGAACCAATGCAAGGTCAGTTCAATTCAAAGAGATTATTAAGTAGAAAATATACTACCACAGATGATTCTGGAATATTAATTAATTGTATTAAATTTGTCTTAACGGCTGCAAGAGCTTACTTATAAAGCTCACTGCAACCACCGGTAGCATTCACGCAACTGCAAAGCTTAAAGAGAATCTACATTTGGCAAAAACCTAAGTATAGGGTAACTTATGCTTGTGAAGTAACCAAGTGTTGACCAACTAAAATCCTATAGATAAATTTATTTTAGCACGAATTCTGATATTATGAAATAAATGCGAAACAGAATTTTTATTCGGAAGATGGTTGCATTAGAAAGAGGTTATGGCGTAATGTAATTAGGTTTATCTGCTCCTCTACATCATTATTCGCCCAGATACGATTTACAACTCTTTCCACTTCGACTGGCTGCCATTAGGACTACAATTAGTGGATTGATGGGTTGAGGTAATTTCATCATGGTTGAGGTTATTATAGATGAAAATTTCTGCTATTCTTTTTTTATCGAATGATAGTCTCAAGATTTTTACAGTGCCCAAAGAAATCTACGTGACGATAAACACGTTATTCGCAGATGCTCAGTCAAAATAGTTCTTGCCCATGGTTGAGCAGGTCGAAGAAATTCAGAACACTTGACGTTCGCTAGATTTTTCCAATTCACCTTCGTAATGCATATGTGACGTATTGTGTGCCGTATTTTGCAGATTGACAACTACATTTCTCGCTTCAAAACATCCTAAGGACCGCGATATCCATTTATCCTAGACTGAGTTATTCCAATTCATCTGTGATTGATTAGTCTACGGGGAATCTTATAAATTCATTGCATTCAGTACACTTTAGAGAAGAAAAGCAGTGCCTTAAGCTACCCCTGAGTCAAGCATGGTATGAAGTTTTAGCGACTTCATTTTCTTAGCCTCGGCATATGATGGCAGATGGTCAGTTCTCTCCCACACAGTCTCTTCTTCCCACCGACAGTGTTTGGTCACTGTACTCATTTTAATTGAGATGGCTAGGGGTGTAGGTGGAACAGAAATCTTGAACCAACTTTCTGTCCTGGAGTCGATTTGAACCTCTGACAGTCCAGCACGCTAACCACTATACTATCGATCACCCCGTCTAGCGTACTTTATTTGAGTTTTAATCTTTCCTGAGATAAAAAGTAGTCTTGTTTTTAGATACTCAAGAAGTTAGTCTTACAACGGATTCTCATATTGCTGATGAAGATTTCAAAACTAAGCCAGAAGGTATCTGCATGGCTTTTTTGTTGCTCAGAATAACATAAGTGCCACCACCTATAATATGGCAATTTTATATCAGTGAGAAAATTTGCTTTATTTATTTTGAAAAAATTGAAAGTTGTTAGCTGTCATGTTTTTGACTTATGAATGAGAAAGTTATCTCTGTAATGGTAACTTGTTAGTTTTAAGCAGTGGCGGCGCCAGCTACACAATATCTGCAGGTCGCGTCAGGATCATGGGAGTTATTCAGCAGGCCAGAGAAGCATTGAAATTTTAGAGTTTACAACATAGACTTCTATTGACATACTAGATAAAAATTTAAAAGTCGTATTAATCAAATAATTGCACTAGTGATGTTATGGGTTAGATGGATATTAAAAATTCCAAAGAATTTTACACAGCAGTAGGCCTAGGTAGTAGGCAGGACATAAGGCATGTCAAGAGTAAAATAAGCAGGTCATAAGGCAGGAGTAAAATAGGCAGGTCAAATGACCTACCGCGCCGCAACTGGTCTTAAACTTTTAAAACGTTTTATTTTATGAATGAAACTAAAAAGTCACTATTGAGTAATTCTTTATGACTCAAATGAAAAGTTGAATAGCATTAAGTCAGATAGTGTAAAGTTTGTTCATGCCACCTGAAATGAGACATAAGAATTTAATTTTAACTTGCTGTTTTCTTACAAATGTGCCAGAAATGCGTGGATTGAATATTTGAAATGTTTTTGGATGCTTAGAACATATTAACCTAATCAAGTTCCAAATCTTGGTTATTCTCTGAAAGTGTTAGATAATTCTTTGTGCATATATCATTGAGCATGAACTCGGTCTTTCCTCTGTCCTTAGTAATTGTAATTGTAGTCAGTATATATCTTCTGTTCGTCCGGTGTTGATGCATACGTAGCACCAAGACCAAGCCATAAACACGTTAATGGCCAGAAGATCAGTGTGCTAAGATGCACCTGCACTTAAAATCCATATGACAAGTCTATTATATCCGAGATGTGAATGAGACCAGAAGACATACACTACAAATCAGAGTCATATACTGTTCAACCAACCTTCAAAATCATGTCATGCATCGGAAACTGTTACTTAAGCGTATGAATACTTGCTTAAGATTTAAATTAATGAGTTAGAGTTTTTAAACTGTTCCTGTTCTTAATTTTGATATGCATACAGAGGAGGAAGAGGTAGAGGCAGGTGCAGCTGGTGGCGACATTGGGACTAAGAAATCCGGTAAATTATCTGGTCAAAAGCTTAAAGTCATTACTAATATTCCTTGGTCTTCTAAAGATTTTCCTCTAGAGCTTAATTGAATCCTGTAGAGATTTCTTTGTTTAAGCTTATCTAATTAATTATAAAGTAATGTTGTCCTAAGGCATAAATCATCAGTCTTCAAGTGAAATGATTGTCTAAATCAGACTCATTTGAAGAACTGTGGTTTCAATCTGATTGGTCAAAGAAACCACAAATCCTGCTATGGCCGTAAGTTAGGTTAATCAGTTGAGTCTTAAATGCTATTAGAGATCTAATTGAATGAACAGAAATGGGCAGGTACGGTAATTCAAAAGCGTCAGACAAACCACCAATAACCCACGTTTGCATGGGGGGGGGGCTGGAGCCAGAATATGAAGATTTGGAGCCTGTTCAGAGCCTGATATCTAGGAGGTTCTCCGAACACACACCACATGGCCACTTTAAATAGGCTACACTGTGATGGACTGGATTTTTTAAGCTATGGCACATCCCAAGACTTATAGTGCAAGACACAGCAGGCATCAAAGCAAACTGTTTATTTGAGATAATGAGGTAAAGTTTCTTAAGCTGTTACTGTTCATAATTTTGCAACGTATACAGGTGCTGCAGAGAAAGAGGCAGAGGCAGGTGCAGCTGCTGGCGGCGGCGTTGAGCCTAGGAAACTGGGTAAAGTATCTGGTCGAAAGCTTAAACTCATCTATAGATATATAAAGAAGAAACTCTGTCTGTCTGTCTGTCTGTCGGTCTGTCTGTCTGTCTGCCTGTCTGTCTGTCTGTCTGTCTGTCTGCCTGCCTGCCTGTCTGTCTGTCTGTCTGTCTGTCTGTCTGTCTGTCTGTCTGCCTGTCTGTCTGTCTGTCACAGATCTTTGACCGGAATGCATTTCTACACCTTTCGAGCTTTTCACTCCAAACCTGTCTCGGGGTGGGCATTACACAGCCAGTGTGAGGTTTCGATTTCCCCGTTTTCACCGCTACCATGGTCTCCCGGCCAAAAAACCTACCCTCGCCATGCATTTTTACCTCATAACAGAACCTTAGACTAAACCTATTTTCACTCGCCAGATGGAGCTGCCAGGTTAAGCAGCTACAGTACGGATTCGCTAGAGGGATTGAAACTTTGACAGTGGTGAATGGTGATGATGCAGCTACAGTATGGATTCGCTAGAGGGATTCAAACTTTGACAGTGGTGGTGGGTGGGGGTGGTGGGTGGTGGTGGTGGGTGGTGGTGGTGGTGGTGGTGGTGGGGGGTAGTGGGTGGTGGTGGGTGTTGGTGGGTGGTGGTGGTGGTGGTGGGTGGTGGTGGGTGGTGGGTGGTGGTGGTGTGGATTGAAACTTATAACCCCGGGCAACGCCGGGTAAACCAGCTAGTTACTAATATTCGTGACCTTCTAAAGATTTTCTTCAAGAACTGAATCGAATCGGGTAGGGATTTGTCTGTTTCAGCTAATCTAATTAATTCTATGACAATGTTATCATAAAGCATAGAGCATCTGTAGATTCTGTCTTCAAGTGAAATAATAGTCTAACTCAGAATCAGTTAGAGAAGCTTGGTTTCTCCTGACAGATCAAAGAAAACAGGAATCCAGATATATGGTGTGTAAGCAAGGTTAATTAGTCGAGTCTTTCATCCATTCATTCATTCATACAGAAATTTAATATTGCGCATATTCAATGATGTAATTATGGGCTATTGTTTTAGCATATTATGAATATTTCATGTTCGAGATGTTTATGAGATTTAGGATATTGATTTTAAGCTTTTGTTGTACTCGTTGTTTTCTTACAGATGACCTTGCGTGCGAGGAATCTATCTCTTCTCTAGTAGACAATTATATTACTTCTGGCTGCAAAGGTCAATATCAAGAGTCAATTTTGAGTTTTCATTTTAATAAAACTTTCAAGATTTTACCCGTATGGAACTGGGTGACAAATTGTTAATAAAATTGAATTGTATCTCTCTCCATGATTCTCACATGTATGAAAATGACAGTTGTACCGTATACTGGGAGATCTGCTCACTTGTTGGTTTGCTGTGCTATGATGGCAAATCAGGTAAAATAGGCCTAGCCTTCAAACACTGGCACTAATATTTAGGGGCACGAAATAATTACCTTACACTGTACCTTACATTGAACATAAAAAGACTAAAGACTGCACTGTTTGTAAAAAAAAGTCATACAGTTATTCGTAGTTTATATGGCATTCCATAAAATATCTAATACAGTGATACTCTCAACCGAGCCATGACAAACCACTGATATCTTTACTTTACGTGAATTTATTCTCTCATCCTGTTCATTTTTTCTCTTTTTCGCTGAGTCTGACTCTGCTGAAGTCTTGTTTGAGTTCAGTTGTGTGTTGAATATGAAGATGTTTAATTATTTTGGTGTTTTTTAATTTTTGTAGATGCTGAAAGAAGTATGTACGCATTTATATATTTATTGAGATATTTACTTGACGCAACCAAAGCAGTAAATGGAAATCATATGCATCTATAAAACATAATTTTTATGAAGATTTTGACACAATAATTATGTAATAATCCTATCTGTTTATCTCCTTAATGAGTAAAGACAGAGTAGACTGCACTGTTGATAAGAAACTAATTATGTCGTTAAGTTATTAGTCGCTTATATGGCGTTCCATGAAATATCTAATACAGTCTCTTACCTTCAACACCCTTCAAATCCCTTCAAACGTCTCAGCCCTCTTACATTCACTATTCACCATCCTACCGTATAGGTCTATTCGCTCGTCATCATACCTTTCTTTATCTCGGCCTCCATTGTCCTCTCAGAAACCGTTCCTTAGTCTTTGGAACAAACTTCCAAAAGATCTCCGCCATTATGGACATCATCCTCTCCTACCTGTTAATTTCACCTCTCCACCTCTCGCACTCTCACCTGCTACTTCCACTGACGACTGAAAACCGAACTCTTCAACCTGTCCTATTTGATTTTACTCATGCACCAGCACATGACCACATCAACACCGATTACCACCGCGGCACCATGCTTTTTCCTCGGCTTGACCTCTTCGAATTTTGACATGCAGCGGAGAAAACAACCTGGTTGTGGTGGAAATCATATGATATACCGCAGGAGAAAAGTGTGCTTCTCTCCCTCACGTGGCTTTGGTGTGGCGCTGCAAAATTTCGGATTTATATTTACATTACATTACAATGCTATTCTCAACCCATTCATGACAAACCAGTGAAACTCTGAATACCTTAATTTTATTTGAATTTATTCTTTCATTTATTCTTCACTCGGTCGGGATTCTGGTGAAGCTGAGTTTCAGTTCTGTTATTTGTGTTGAATATGAAGACACAGCAGGACGGTATCAAAATAACTGTATACGTAAGAATATATTTAATGTATGTAAAGGACTAAAGTTATTGATTTTAAGCTTTTGTTACACTGTACAATGCACGGTCCAGGTGCGCAAACATGTAGGCCTACCTACATACGTACATATGTATGATTCTGTATATATATATACGGAAGTTCTTCACTCAATGCTACTAAACTGATGTACTGATTGCGATTACTGTTAATTCTGTTTTTAACTGAAAGATGCTATAGCTTAAGATGATACTCATTTAGGATTTATATATGCTGGTATATGCAGCTGCGCCTCTGGTGAATTCTTTAGACCAGGTTTTTATTTAATATATATTAACAGACTTATGACTTGCTGATTATATAATGTTGCATTTGTCAATATTATTCACAAATCCCTGCTGGTATCTTCATACATTTTCTTGTAGGAATTACAATGGTTATAATGCCTTTCTGCCCTTGTGTAAATAAGTTTTTTTAAATTTCTAGTGGACGTATAAAGGATATGATTGTGGGCTGTTTTTCATATTATGAATATTTCATGTTTGAAATGTTTACAAGATTTAGGATATTGACTTTAAGCTTTTTCTTACAATGTTATTGTTTTTTTTAGTTGCAGGTGCACGTATGATTCATGATGTCATGAGCCTTTGCACTCTTGGCAAACAGAAGATCCTCACACTAATGCAATCTTATATTTCTTCTGGCTGCAAAGGTCGGTTCCAAGGATCAATTTTGAGCTTGACTTTTAAAAAGCTTCAGGATTTTACAAGTATGTAACTGAGTGAAAAATTGTTAATAGAATTGTCGTGCATCTCTCTACGTGATTCTCATATGTTCTATGAAACTGGCAGTTGGATGTGCCTAGTGGGAGATCTTGCTCACTTGTTGGTTTGCTGTGCTGTGATTGCACATAAGCTAAACCAGGCCTGGCCTTCAAACATTGGAACTGACATTTAGAGGCATATAATAATTACCTTAGCTTACATTGCAGATGCAAAAGATAACTAAAGATAGAGTAGGCTGCACTGTTTATAACAAACTTAATGTCATAAAAGTTATGCCAATATTGTTACTGCATGTTGCAAGTCCTTGTGCCTTGAAACAGCTGCAATAACATGATTGATTGATGCAGCTTTATGGCATTGCTTGAAATATCTGATTGAGTGATACTCCCAAACCAGCCATGTCAAAGCAATGAAACCCTCAATACCTTTATTTTATTTTAATTTGCTCTTTCATCCTGTTCATTTTTTCCTCTTCTTCACTCAGTCTGACTTTGCTGAAGTCGAACTTGAGTTCTGTTATGTGTATTGAATATGAGGTTTAATTATTTTGATGTTTTTTTTTATTTTGCAACAGGAAAATCAGGTATGTATGTATTTATATATTTCTGGAGATGTTTGCGCGACACGCATTTGAAACCTCTAAAGCAATAAATGGAGACCAGATGCATCTATAAGACATTTTGAACCAGATGCATATGCACAGAAATATACAGCTTTTGTTTAGATAATAATTAGGTAATAAGCCTATATATCTATCTATTTATCTATCTATCTATCTAGTGACTAAAGACAGAGTAGACTGCACTGTTTATTACAAACATATGTCATAAAGTTAAATATTTAATAGCTTATATGGCATTTGGTAAACTATCTAATTCAGTGAAATTCGCAACTCATTCACCATATCCAGTGAAACCCTCAATACCTTTATTTTATTTGAATTTAGTCTCTCATCCTGTTCATTTTGTACTCTTCGTCATTTAGCCTGACTCCGCTGAAATTGAGTTTGAGTTCAGTTATGTGTGTTGAATATGAAGACATCAGGTACAAAAGTACCGGTTTATGTAAAAAATATAAATGAATGTATGCAAACATGTACAATTGTGCATACATACGTACATATGTATGAATCTGTATATATAGGGAAGTTCTCCACTGAATATAACCAAGCAGATGTTCTTATTGCAATTGCTCCTGACTCTATTCTTTACTGAAAGATGTCATAGTTGAAGAGGATGCTTATTTAGTAGTTGTTAGTAGCCCTAAATGCAACTGCGCCTGTGGTGACTTCTTAGAGACCAGGTTTATATTTTGTTTATTTTAACAGACTACTAACTTGCTGGTTATAATAATGTTGCATTTATCACAATTGTTCACTGCTGGCAGCAGAAAGCGCCCCACAAATTTTCTTACAGGAATTACAATGGTTATTCATGATGCTTGTATGCCCTTGTATATCTTGGCATTTGAGTTTTTATAGTGGACTTACAAAAGATGTGATTGTCTTTTTTTTAGCATATTATGAATATTTCGTGTTTAAAATGTTTATGAAACTTAGGGTATTGATTCTAAGCTTTTTACTTTTACACTGTTATTTATTTTGGTGCAGTTAAAGGTATTAATGTTGGAGAAATGGACGGTCCAGATTACTCTGAGGGCGAGAGACAAATCGTTAAATTGCTAACAGCTTTTTTTTCTTCTGGCTGCAAAGGTAAGTTCCAAGAATCAATTTTCAGTATGTGTTTTAAAAAAGTTTAAAGACTGTAAAAGTATGGAACTGAGTGACAAATTATTGTTAATACAATTGCCTCGTATCTTTTATTTATTTATTTATTTAAATCCACAAAACAGCAAATCAACATAACAAACAAAATAGGTAGAGTAAGAGCTTGGTAATAATAGCATTTAAATTAGGTAACACAACAATAATAAAACAGAACAAAACCTTATAAGTGAACTCACTGCAAGCTGGAGATATGAACGAAAATGAGTCATGTTGAGTGAGACTGATGAGGAGAAGAAGCAGGATCTGCTTATCGAGTCATCCCAATGAATATATACTTGAATAAAATGAATGATAACGGTAGATGACGGGGTTAGATAAAAGCATATAATTAAGATTAGTGACTAAATAAAGACAAGGGTAAGGGTAAAGTAAACAAGATTATGGTTGAAAACATAGATTATAAGTATTGACTGATCAATGCTGACTTATAGGAGAACTTAAAAGTGGCTAGGGATGGTGCGGCACGTATGCTGGGGTCAATGGAGTTCCAAATTTTAGGTCCCATTACACGAGGTGAGGAAGAACTGGCCGAGATTCTTGACAAGACAGAACGATAATCGTGGCACCTAAGGGTTTCGTAGTGATGAGTTGGTCGTGAAAAGTTCACTAAACATGGGAGGGAGAAGGCCCTGGTGATGTTTAAATATTAGAATAGCTATTTGGTATTGCTAGATGTCGTATATAGAGAGAAAATTGAGAGATTTAAATAATGGAGGGCTGTGAGCAAAATGATTAGCACACATTACAGTTGTGACGAGCCTTTTTTGGAGCAGAAATAAAGGTTTGAGTCGGTTTTTAGTAACGCCTGCCCAGACAATAGTGCAATATGTTAGATGAGGTAACAAAATGCATTATATAAGCCACGAAGTATCCGGGTAGGGAGCTTCCATCTGAGAGTACCGATGATACCTGCCATTTTAGATACTTTATTGGTAGTCAGCTGAATATGATAGTGCCAGGCCAGGACCCAGGTGCTCATCAAGAATAACGCCCAGAAATTTAGTACTGGAGACACGCTTGAGCTCAATAGAGTTTAGAAATAGAGAATGAACCGAAGAATTGACAACAATAGTTCTAGGACTATTATATAAGACATAGCAGGATTTTTTAATATTGAGCATGAGAAAGTTAGCATGAAACCAGTTGGAGAGTTTGTTAAGCTCAAGTGCCATGTTTTGGAAAAGAGGAACAGGTTGGATGGAATAAAGAGCAGTGGTCTGCAAAAAGAACAAAAGTAAGGACCTTGGAACAGTGAGAAACATCATTGATATAGATGAGAAATAATAGGGGGCCAAGAATGGATCCCTGAGAAACTCCATAGTGGATGGGAAGGAGGTCAGAGGTCGATCCAGCATAAGAGACATATTTGAATCTGTCGGATATAAAGGATTTAAACCAGTTAAATGGTAGGCCACGAATGCCATACTGGTATAGTTTATCCAGGAGAACGTCGTGACGGATCGAATCAAGAGCCTTGGAGAGATCGAGGAAAGCGTCCAAGGTTAGCTTGTGGTTATCCATTGAATCGGAAATGCGATCAATCGCCTCAGTGACAGCCAGTGCAGTGGAGTGGTTCTGTGATTCTTTCTAAAACCATTTTGTTTGGTAAGTAGGATATGATTCAGATCTAAAAACTCGTGCAGACGCCTGTGAACAATCTTTTCGAGTATCTTAGAGAAGCTGCTTAAAGTGGAGATAGGTCGATGATTATTCATATCCTGGGAGCTTCCCGCTTTGAATTTAGGAATGACCTGGCAATTTTCATTAGAATAGGGACAACACCTAGACTGAAAGACTGATTGATCACATGGGTCAGAGGTAGGGCAAGATGAGTAGCATAACGTTTAAGGAGTTGAACAGAAAAGTCATAACCATCAATGGGTTAGTGATTTTAGATCGGCGAAAGTGTTAAGTATTTCACCTTCATAGCTAGGGGCTAGAAAGAAAGAATTAGGAGTAGGATTAGTTAGATACACTTTATAGCTTCTAGAACTATGAGGAGTACCAGCAGCAATGTTAGAGCCTATGGCAGCAAAAAACTTATTCTCTCTCCATGATTCTCACATGTCCTTTGAAAATAGTAATTGGATGCACCCACTGGGAGATCTTGCTCACTTGTTGGTTTACTGTGCTATGATTGTACATGAGGTAAAACAGGCCTAGCCTTCAAACATTGGAACTGACTCTAGAGGTATATAATAATTACTTTACCTTACATTGCAGCTGGAAAAAGATGACTAAGGACAGAGTAGACTGCACTGTTTGTAAAAAAACAAGTAGGCCCTAATATAAAGTTTATACCGATGTTGTTACCGCATGTTGCAACTCCTTATGCTTTGAAACGGCTTCAATAATAAGATTGAATAATTGATTCATAGCTTTATGGCATTCCATGAAAGATCTGATGCAGTGATACTCACAACCCAGCCATGACAAGCCACTGAAACCCTAAATACCTTTATTTTATTTGAATTTACCCTTTCATACTTTTCACTTTTTTACTCTTCGTCACTTACTTTGACTCTGCTGAAGTCGAGTTTGAGTTCTGTTATGTGTGTTGAATATAAAGAAACAGCAGGTATCAAAGCAATTGTTTCTTAAGGAATATATAAGTACATGTATGCAAACATACATACGTACATATGTATGCTTATGTACAATGTACATATAAGGAAGTTTTTCACTCAGTGTAACTAAACAGGTGCTCTTATTGCGATTAGGCTTTCTCCTAATTCTTTCTGTACTGAAAGATGGTACAGCTTAAGATGATGCCCATTTAGAATTTATTATTAGGCCTCTTTCCAGCTGCTTTTACGGTGACTATTTACAGACTAGGTTCGTATTTTAGACATTTCAGTAGAACATGTGATACGCTATATAGATTTGGAGTAAATTGTGGAGCAATTGAGTTCAACTGGAAGTTGTGGTAATGTAAGCTTTGGAATACATAAATATTAAAACAGACTGCACAAAAAAATGGGTAGAATTTATATCAAATGTTGTTTTAGATGGCGAAAAGCTAATGATCACATATTTTCTATTAAATTGTTAAGCTAAACCAGGCAAACGTTTAACATGTAATCTTGGGCAACGTATTTTGAAGCATCTTTTGTTAACAGAAAAATTTAGAGAAGAAGATTCCAATAAAATGGTCAGATGAGTTAAAACAAGCGTTTGCCACGAGGGGTCTGATTCAGGTTATGAATCTGGATGAGATGTTGGTAACTAAGCAAAACAGATGCTAATTATACATTGTTGAATTTATCATTACTGTTCAGTGCTGGGTGCAGGAAGTGCTGCTGGAGATTTTAGATTACGTTGATTATTCATAATGCGGCTGCCTGTCGAAATATGCATCTTACGATTTTCTAGTGGACTTACAAAGATTGTGGGTTGATGTTTTAGCATGTTTGAAATGTTTATAAGATTTAGGGCATTGATTTAAGCTTTTGCTACACTGTTACTGTTTTATTTTGGTGCAGGTGCACGTGCCGCTGCTGGACGCATGAGCAATCCAGGTTACTCTGGTGGCGATAGACAACTCATTCAACAACTACAATCTTATTTTGATTCTCTTGAATGCAAAGGTCAGTTCCAAGAATCAATTTTAAGTTTAAGTTTTAAAAATGTGAAGCCTTCCATTAGATTATAATTATGTAATAATAAAATAATGCTATGTGTGTATCTATCTGTATTATTATTATTATTTTAGTCTAACTGATCGGCTGCCATATCCCACAAAATATTTATGTTATTCTGTATGCAAAAATGAAGGCGGTGTCTCTATCAATATATTATTCGTATCCTTGTATCATAAATTAGGATAAGATTACTATGATTAATAAATGCTATTGTCATTTTTCCTCTTTTTGTCTTTCTCACCTCTGCAACACTAACATCATCCACCACGGGCAATGTCGGCCATCTACCTGTCTTTCTACCTGACCTTTGCATCTGGGCCATGAACCAGTCCTGACTATGCCTTCCTCATTGATTTTGGTTTCAACTGTGCAACCATCAATAAGCAGGTTCGCGTGACGTGTTGGTTTGGGTGCTTAGTAATTGCAGCTAAAGATAATCTTGTGCAGAAGTTTATTTTTTCCTTATCTGATATAAAAAGTTTTAGTTTTCTTGCATTATCATATGACATTAACAATTGTTTTAAAAATTCTTGTCATAGAAAAATGAAACCATGTGAAGGATATCAAGACTGAATGACGATAAGCATCATGAAGCATGACTGATTTAGATGACATATATTGTGGTTAAGGTGGCTTGACTACTGAAAAAGCTGATTTCTGTGGGCATAGTATTCCAGATCATGATTCTTCTTCTTTTAAAGTGAATTTTTTTCCTGTGCACAGAGGCAGTTAGTAAATCTGAAGATCCATCTGGCGGTCATCAACCTAAACAGAAATCTGGCGGTGATCCAAAGGGAGATGATCTTTCTACACAGAAACCTGACGCTGCTGGTCGCCATGTACAGTCCGTTTCTCTTGAGTTGTTCCTGCTCGTATTTGGAATGTGTTTGAAACAGATCGAACTCTGAGCCGAGTGCTTTAAGCAGTGAGGTGACATGTATGATATAAGATATCTGCAACTATCAAAAATTCTGGTTATTTCTGTTGCAATGTTTACGACTCATCTGTTATATTTTACTAGCTGTTCACTGATGTAACAATTATTTGGTTTCATAAAATTAAAAACTTTAACGCGTATTTCATAATATAAATAGCAGACCTGGTTGGCTGATAGATGTTCAGGTTTGAATGCAATGAATTTGCTAGAAACTTGTTTTACTTTACATGGACTGTGTATATTCAGTAGCCAATGTCTTTTTCAAGATGCTGTATCCGTAAATACTTGAGAACATGTATATTTTGAAAAATATTTTATAAAATGATGTTGAGTTTATAAATGTGCTGATTGGTAATATGTGGAACTATATCTTGTGAGTGATGGTTGCAATGAATCTATAACATGGTTATAGTATATTATGCTGAAGCATTTAAAATTTTGTTTATTTTTTGTAGACTGCAAAGATTTAACCACTGAGGTTTTAGAAATACTGAATAGCCTATGCATTATTACGTTTATTACAATAAATGACACGCGATTTTGGCCGATTTTTACCCTGTAAAAAACTTAGAAAGTTAAGGATTTTCTTTCATGCTAACCACAACACAATAAAAAAACGGCATAGAAAACAGCAAAACTAGAACCAATAGGCCTACCTTTAAATCTATTATTGATCTCCAGCGGGAATTGGGGGTGTATTATTCCCATTCCGGATCATCAGTTTTCTGTAACACTTTAACGACGAGAGTGTAGTAAAAGTGACTGGGAAAGCAATTCAGTTCGTCGTTAAAGTGTCAAAGTTGTCGTTGGTCATGTACAAATTAATGCTCACCTGTTTTTATTTGGTGGCATGAGTGAAATAAATGATATTTTATAGCAATAAATGTTGCTACATAAAGCCTTGACAATAATATTTTGGAGAAATTGATAAAATATTGAGGTATGTAACCATTGGTATCCACAACATAAATATTCAGAACACGTCTCCCAGTCTCATCGGAATCGATGCATATGGCAAATTGGCAATTAGTCTTAATTTAAGTAATTATTAGTAACTTGACTGTTGTACTTTCCTAATGCTGGTAATCTGTCGAGATTTGACTATCGGAGAAAGACAAAGATCTCATATGATTTCTTCTATATGAAAATCCTGCATTTATCATTTTATTACAATTGGCTCATTCGAAAGAAACACAACTATTAAGCCTAATTGAATTGCGTTAACATGCATGCATTTATTGCACATAACGTTGGCCTGGATCGTAATCGTAATCGTAATTTTGAAAAGTGAAGTCACATGAACCAGCTTATTCACAGGCGCACAATCAAATTACAATCGGCAGGCTTGGCTGCTCTATACTGTATGGCCTCCCTGAATGCACACTGCTTCCTCTAACCAGAGTATTGCATCAGGCTGCAAGACTCTGTCTTGGACTGTCGTACCGAGACCACATCGCTCCTGCTCTTCATTCTCTACACTGGCTTCCTATCTGTGAGCGTGTCCGTTTCAAGCTGGCACTCCTTATGTACAGAGCACGTGCAGGTCATCTGCCATCCTACCGGTACTTATCTTCCATGGTCACACCTTGCAACTCTGTCAAAGGTCGCTCCTCTCTCCGATCAGCATCTGCTGGAAAGTATATGTTGCTCATGGTGCACGTCTTGTCTTTGGTCAGCGTTCATTCACAATTGCCGGTCCCTCCATCTGGAACTCTCTACCCCCTCATGTTTGCATTTCTCTTAGCGAGACTGTCTTTCGCTCTAAACTCAAAACTTACCTCTTCCAGTCTGCCTATGGCTCTTAAGATTAGGCCTAGATCGTTTTATCAGGAGGTTGCGGAGAATGAGGCTTATAACGAAGAACAACTGACTATAGCTGACCTTGCGAATTCTGCTGATTGCCGATTATTTCCATCTATTAGGAACAAACAAGATTACGTCCTTTGGCCTCTTTTACCACCAGTTCATAAAACTGCATAGGGCCTTTATCGGTAACCGATCGCTCGGCGTGAAGTAGCCTAGGCCCTAGTTTAAGTTTAACGACACTGTTTCATAACAAAGATCATTAACGTCGTCCTCCTACTTTATCCAGGCTTTGGAGAACGAGCAGTGACTGATGTGTGCCTATTGATGCGATATTTAGACTATAATTATTAAGAACTTATTTTATATCCGTCGATGCTGGCCGTGTTCGAGGCGGACGATGTTCGAGGCGGGCCGTGTTCAAGGAGGAGTCATGTTCGAGGCAGCAGTCGCACAAGTTCGCTGAGTCTTCAAACAAACAATAACTAAGCCTCCGGTGGCAAAACCGGTTACAACATGTCACATCTAGGGTAATTTGACCTTATTCCAGCCAGGTACCTAATTCCAGCCACCTTTTCGTTTCGCTCTAACTTTTAGTTTTACCGTCCGAATTTTCGAAGACGACTATTTTCCAAATCAGTATGAACACGGCCATCAACAGATCGCGTACTTCCTTTAGAGTTTTACCCCTGGGCGTTGCAAATTGAAAGTAAATATTTACCTAAAAAATCGCAAATTCTGAGAAGATTTTTCACAATTTCAACAAATTTCAAGGTACGCTTGGTAAATCATACACAAAGTACCATAATATATTATATTTTTTGTGAAAAATAGTACTAATAACTAGATATCTGAATGCACACTTTGTGTGTTACTATTGTCTACGGTCCGTATATTTAGTTTGTTACTGCCCGTGCGATATGACCAAATTCCAGCCGTGCCTGAACCAAATTCCAGCCGGTGGCCGGAATTGAGACAAGAGTGGCTGGAATTGAGTCAAGCTGACTCAAGCATAATGCGTACCATAGTGCTTAGGCCCAATATGTTAATTACACTTGCTAGGCCTATAGGCCTTGCTATTATATTCATTCATTCATTAGAATATTTATATAGCGTATCTTCAAGGGGGCTACTCAGAGGTGTTCCCGACTACAGCACGGCCAAATAAAGTTTTCAATCTGGTGCAGAACGTATCAGTGGGAGTTCTGGGGAGCAGGAGCAGCTCCATGCCGTCGGGCCTACCACTGAAAAGCACGGGTCCCCATGGTGGCTGTGCGGGCAAAAGGCACAATGCGCACCCTCTTCCTCGAAGAGCGGAAGTGGCGGCTACCCTAGAACACCCATCACGGGACGCCAAAGGACCCGCAGAGAAGCTGGAGCGCAGCCCAGTTGGCATCGCCAGACCAGGAAAACAACCCTGTATACTACACGGTGGCTGACAGGAAGCCAATGTAGGCCCTCAAACATATAACCAGAGACCTGACCAAATTTTATAATTGGCCAGTATGGCTCGCCGCAGAGCGTTGCACTCGATCGAGGCATGCCAGACTAGAAGGTAGGCCACAGTAAAGTGAGGAACAGTAGTCAGGTCGCGCTGTGATAAAGGATCGAGTGTAGGCCTATAGTACTAGGCCTAATGTAGCAATGGCGCCATGGATAAGAGAGCGGGCAACTGTGCGAAGCTGGCGCAGCTGATAGCAACAAGTGTGGACAAGGCAATGGAGATGAGCAAAGTGTAAGCTCCTGATCTTGCCGGGTTTGTACCATTGGAGTTATTACCGTTTGTCATAGACTTTGAGGACTTTGCTGCAAGTGTAAGCCCGTGATCTGGCAGGACTCCAAAGTCGAGAACTACCGTAAAGAAAGTGTAACTAGGAAATTCATCGACCAGGGTAGCAAGGTCAAGCTAAGCAAGTTGTTGTTGGGTGCCCAACCAAATAGGCCTAAATTTAGTCTTTGCCTGGTTTAGGCGCAAACGGTTTATAAATACTTACTTACTTTATATAATCGCAACCATCAGGGGCGTAACTTTGGTCTAGAAAGTGGGGGGTACGAAGTTCTACTCCACTTTTGCTTTTCGCATATGGAGACCCTGTTGGACATTTTACCCTGACAGCATTCTCATTAATATTTGTGTCAATAAAAATAAGCCATTTTTATTGCAGTAATAATAAAATATTGATTGTCATTGTATAAAAAGTGGGGGTAAAAAAAGCAAGTTGTTGTTGGGGGTACCCTCAGTCCAAAAAGTGGCGTTGTGGGTACCCATCGTACCCCCCACACACACAAATTACGCCTATGACAACCATAACCATACATTTTATTGGTTTCATCAAACAACATCAAACAAGACATTTCAAGTATGTTACAAGTGTAGAAAATGAGGTTGTCCGGGAACAATAGGAAAAGAAAACCCTATAAGAGGATCTAGGTCCCGCTTATCCCTTTTGGAATTGTGCGTGTTGCTGTTTGAATAATAAAAATAAATAAATAAATATGCCTAATATTGTAATATTTTACCTGGACACATTGTTTTTAAAACTGGATGCCTTAATAATATGGCTGGCTGGAATTTGGTCATATACAAAACAGGTAGGCTGGAATTAGGTTAACATGGCTGGAATTTGGTCTCACACAGGCCTTGTTTATTTTTCAATGCCGTGATTGCTGCATAGATTTTTTGTAGCGCCTGGAGTATTGTTCACTTTATAGAATAATTTTTCTTTCATTTGATATATCATACACATAGGTCGGTTGACTTTTAATATGAAGTTTATGTAAAATAAAAAAAAACCGGCTGGAATTAGGTCAAATTACCCTATGGCCAAAACTCATTGCAGTTTGTCAGCCTAACAATCTCAATGATAATTTGCGTGAGACATTGATGGCTCAATTCGCCAGATGACGCTATTCCGCACGTGATTCGGATTAATTTTATAACGAAATATCGCTTCTCAATTATTTTAGTTCTCTGCAGGAAGCATTATTTCGATAACTGTGCGTCTTTTGGATTGAGCGACGTCCGTTTAAATAATTTCAATATAATTGTAAATTGCATGTTTTGCGATAGAATATAGTTTTTGTTTTCAGTCGCTAATCTACAGGTAAATTAGATGATAATTTTGGCTTTTAACGTCGGAAATTATTTCATTCAAACGTTATAATACAATAAATAATACAATAAATAATCATCGTTCATCCAACTTCTAGTTTCTGTTATTATTGCCATAATTACATAATTGTAATTATTAATTACTAATTATTTAATTATAAAATTATTAATTGTTTGAGTTTTAGTATGAAATGTTTTCATCGCTCATCCACGGCAATAATTAGTTCATCGATCATCCACCTTCTTGAGTGAGGTACGTTTTCATCGACCATCTAACTTCTTGTTTGAGTTTTAGTATGAAATGTTTTCATCGCTCATCCACGGCAGTAATGTCGGCACTAAAACGATATAATCGCTCATCCAACTTATTCAGTTTATTATGTAATCGATCATCCTGCTTCGAGTTTCAGTAATATTTGCAGCAGTCGTCCAACTTATAAAATTATTGTGAGTTTTACTATAAAATGTTTTCATCGCTTATGCAATAAATAATTTCCAAAAAGCCGAAAATTACCTTAAACGAAATGACTAGCTAATGTACTATGTCGTCTGCTGCTCTGCCTATGCGTGTAGCTGCATTTGCGATCACTGGCAAACTTTTTCTTCACACAATTTCCTCCTTCCTGGAATATCATTCTGTTATACTTAACAATATACAGCCATTTTTGCGCAAATCTAGACTGAAATTTGCCGATGTGTTAGGAGAGACATGTTTACATCTATTAGGCAGCTATGCATTAGTGTTATAAACGTTTACAAATGTACAAATTAATTTATTCGTACGTGTAAATATATGTATACTTGCACTAAAATGTACATGCTTCTGTGCTTCAGATTCAGTTTATTGATTTTGCACGGCCAACAAGTGGCTGTAGTATGTGATTTGTAAGGAGGACGGGGACAGCAATGTCGTGTAGGATTGTACAAACATTTACAAAGTGAATGCGGTGCAGTATGTCACACATAAGGTCTGCTCTTGCCAAAGACATGCTACAGACCACACCTTCTCTCCTGTCTGCCCTTGCCTCGATTATGCCAACTCTGTATTTGCAGGGATTTCAGATCTTGAAGTCAACCGGCTTCAATGTACGAGAATTCTCTGGCTCGCATGATACTATGTGCATCTTCTCATTCAAACTCCTTAACTCTGCTCGGTCAGCTGCATAGGCTCTTTGTTGAATTCGAATAAGATTTAAACTTGCTTGTCTTACCTATGAAACCATCACAATGAACATTCATACATACCTTGAACCATTATATAGTTTCTTTGTACACCCTGCCTTGCAGTCTGCGATCTTAGGTTATGGGTCTTTTGATTGAGTCTAAATGTAGCACTGTCATGGACTCTCGTGCATTCCGTGTTGCTGCCCCAGGAATGGAATGACTATCAATATTTATCTGTCGCTTGCACTCTTTTCTTCTTTCAGGTAACGCCTCAAAACTCAATAGTAAAATAGTAAATAGTAAACTCAGTGCAATGACGTGAGAGGTTGAAAAGTATTCCTGCTCTTGGAATGTTGTGTTGGTGTTTTGTGCTTCAGCCAAAGGTTCTTTTACTGTAAGATGACTTGTCGAATGTAGTCTGAAAGAGGGCTGTAAGCAAATGTTTTTCTGCATCAGAAACAGATGATTTTTTTTTATCATGATCTGAATGTCTGAAGAGCATTTGCTAGATTGGAGCTCGCTCCCAGGCAAGACAGACTCATCAGAGTCACTCCCAACCTAACAAAAAACTGTGATTGAAGAAACTAAAACTCGGTATTGAAAAAGAATAGTTGTCCCAGAAAATGTTATTGTTAATTTTTTATATACTGAGGGATCATTTTACCTCAGGTTAAATTATAATAATAATAATAATAATAATAATAATAATAATAATTATTATTATTATTATTATTATTATTATTTTTTTACCCGAGGTATTTATGATCCCTCAGGTGCAAGATACTAATTAATGGTGTTGACTCTGGAGTGCCCGTCCTGGTCAAGATCCTGGAGAACAAAAGTGCTGTGGAAGGCGACTGCGTTGAAACGTTGAATTACAACGGACAGGCGCTGGAAGAGATAGCTAGTTTCCCTTGGGTCTCCCGAGATTTGGCTTAGGAGACGTCCAAGGTCAGAGAGGAATGCCTGTCCTGCGGCGTTAGCTGGTCCCAAGGTTTCAAAAGCCAATGGAACAAACTGGTAGAATTGCATCAATTCGGTGTACTTAGCGTTTTTCCTGGACTCAGCCAGTTCCGCTGCACCTCCCGGTGCAGCGGAACTGGCTGCACCGGGAGGTGCAGCCATTATAATATTATTATTATTATTATTATTATTATTATTATTATTATTATTATTATTATTATTATTATTAATCGTCCCTTTTGCTCTCGAGACTCTAGGCCCCATTAACACCAGCGGAATGGACTTTGTTAAAGAACTGGGCAAACGACTAACTCTAATCACCGGAGAACCCAGAGAGACTTGCTATCTCTTCCAACGCCTCTCTATCACCATCCAATGCTTTAATGCGATTGCCTGTCGAGGAACCTTTGTCAAACAGAATCTTGATGAGGGAGAAGCTGTTCCAGAATAACACAATATCTCCGGAATAGTTTGACCACCTGAGTGATCATATTATTATTATGATCTTGATTGTACTGTCATGTTTCAGTGTAATCTTGCTGTGTGTTGTCGATTTGAATTAATAAATAATAATAATAATAATAATAAAAATAATAATAATAATGATTATGTATCTTTTCTAAAGTCTGACTTTCCTGACACTTTTTATTTGCTGTTATTGTTAAATTTGTAAAGAAATAATTCTGATATTAATAGTAATAATGGATTTCCATCCTAATCACCAACCTTTCTTTCCCTATATGCAATTAACATTCACTCAAATGCCTTCTTTGTACCCCTGTGTTAATTTTCCGGAGTCTCCCAATGCTGTTAGTGACCCATGTTAACTGTACTCGAATACAATTGTAGATTCTGAAAGTGGAGCGCACTGACAAATGACTAGACATATATCTGAAATCTAAGATCCTTTCAACAAAGATCAGGATGGAAGAGATTTGCCCAGTATTGCTAGTTACTTTGCTGCTGTATCTATGCTGGCTGCCATCAGGTTAGAAACATCGCTGACAGATATGTACATTCTCTGTGTTATTGTCCTTTGTGTAAGATAATAATTAACAGTATGGAAGAGGTTGGATGTGAAATGAATGTCAATAATCACATCAGTGCAGTTTGATTTTCTAATGTATTAATTTGGGCGATGCATAAAGGTCTAAAACATTAAGATTTCTTGGGAATTTTGCGCGATAGTCTAGTGGTTAGTATGCCATACACCTCATCTGCAGAGGCTAAGGAAATGAATTGCTAACACCGTGGTTTCCTCTTGAGGTTATCTTTCGGGACTGGTCTTCTCTTCTTATTCTTCTTTATGCTGTCAAGGAAAACTATGCAAATTTTTTAATGCTTCCATTTGGGACACCTTTCTGGTGCAACTGATGAAGGTTGCTGACTTGCTGTCAAACTTCCAATGATAAAGGTGATTCTGAAATTGCATTTGAGAACTGAAGCTGATGGCATAGATCTGTGTGAATTTGATCTCATGTGTAAGCTGTAAATACGAATAATTTTATTATATGCCATAATTCTACTAACTTTCTAACTAATTTGTTGCGATATTAATTTGTTCCACTGTGTAATGGAACAGAGTTATTTACAAAAGTAAGGCTCAGCCAACTGATACATAAATGAAATGGGCAATTTAGTAATGTAATATACTGATACAATATCTTATATCTCTGCATGAATGAAAACTACTGTGAGACACGTCACATAGTGCATCCAGCTTCTGTAATGCTGGTATTGTAATTATACAGAAAACTTCCTTCAACCCAAGATTGGAGCATGAGAAAATTCTGCTGTTGACAGAATAGTAAACTTTGAGAAAGTTCTGCTATTGACTCTTATAGCCAGTGGCGGCGCCACGATTTGAAAAGTAGTACGACAAAAATCTGATGACCTTTTTAATAGTTCCTTTCATCTTAAAAAAAATTTTCATTACCCAATTCCATTTGTCCCACTACTTATGCAGTTCGAATATGCCCTGACAAAAAGTGGTACGGCAAAAGTATGTTGTTGCCGTACCACCTTAAAAAGTGGCACGGCAAAAGCCGTACCACAAACATAGGCGGCGCCGCCACTGCTTATAGCTGATTCTTATAGTGCTGATGAAGATTTCACAACTACGCCAGAAGGTACCTGCATGGCTTTTTTGTAGCTCAGAATAACATAAGTGCCACATGTAATAATTATGGCAATTTTATATGAATGAGAAATTCGCTTTGTTTATGTTAGAAATTTTGAAAGTTATTTTTATCCGTGTCAACCAACTTTCAAAATCATGCCATGCATTGGAAACTCTTACTTAAGTGTTTGAATACTTGCTTAAGATTTAAATGAATGACTTAAGGTTTTTGAAACTGTTCCTGTTCTTAATTTTGCTATGTATACAGCTGTCGCAGAGGAAGAGGCAGAGGCAGGTGCAGCTGCTGGCGAGGTTTTTGAGACAAACGAACACGGTATAATTATATCTGGTTGAAAGCTTAAACTCATTACTAATGTTTCATGGCCTTCAAAACATTTGCTTCAAGAGCTTAATCAAATCCAGATATATGGTTTGTAACTACGGTGAATCAGTTGAGTGTTTAATGGTGCCGGTATTAGAGATCTTACCGATTGAATAGAAGTGGGCAGATAATGCCAAAGCTTCAGACAAGCCTCCAAATATGCCAGGTAGCATTACTCTGGGTCTGCACTGTTCACAATTACATGGAGGCGTGGGCCAGAATCGGAAAACATGGAATCCGCTGATAAAGTAGATGCCTCAAACAGACCCTACAGGGCCAATTTAAGCAGGCTACACTGTGATGGGCTGGAATTGAGCTGGAATGGCACTGCCAAGAAAAGCCCTACACTGTTATGGTCCAAGACACAGCAGGTATCACCGTATCAAAGTAACTGTTTATAATTATAACTGTTTAACTGTAGTAACTGTTTATATATATATAATATATATATATAAACATATATATATATATATATATATATATATATGGCATGTACAATTGTGCATACGTAGCACGTACATATGTATGATTCTGTATATATAAGGAAGTTCTTCACTCAATGTAAATAATCAGAGGTTCTTATTGTTAGTATTTTTCTCTATTTATAACAGACATTTAAGTAGAACTTTGATACCCTATACTGCCCTCATAAGAAAGAACTACGCATCTGCAAAAAGTTGATTTTGAGATAAATGCAAAAAACATAAATTGGTTGTTGCCAAGTAGATCCTATATTCATATTCATTTTTGCTTTTAACCAACATATGGAACAAAAAACTACCATTTTAAGGGGGAAATGAATTTTAAATATTTTTTCTCATAAATATTTTAAATGTCAGTAAATGTGTTTTTACTTAGCTTTGAAGGCCGACGACGGAACCCAATAATTGTTAAGAACAACGCATCTGCATAAAATCGTGTCTTAGTGTTGAACATTTCAACAATTGACTCATATTTCAGGTCAATTATATCAAACAACATAGGCGTAATTTGTGAGGGTACGAGGGGTACGCGTACCGCCACTATTTTTTACACGGGTGCACCGTGCCCCCACTTTTTAAACAATGTCAATCAATATTTTATTAATGAGCCTTCTCAAAGATCGCAGTCTCCGCCCTGCTTCGTGTATGTAAGAAATTGGTATTCTCACTTTTTAGACAAATATTACGCCTCCGGGGGTACTAGGGGTATCCGTACCCCAATTTTTTTAAACAATGCCAATTAATATTTTATTATTGAGCCTTCCCAGAAATCGTAGTCTCTGCCTTGCTTCGTGTATGTAAGAAATTGGTATTCTCACTTTTTAGACCAAAGTTACGCCTCTGGGGGTACTAGGGGTATCCGTACCCCCAATTTTTTAAACATTGCCAATTAATATTTTATTATTGAGCATTCCCAGAAATCGCAGTCTCTGCCTTGCTTCGTGTATGTGAGAAATTGGTACCCACTTTCTAGACCAAAGTTACGCCCCTTGGGGTACGCGTGGTACGCGTACCCCTACGTTTTTTACTTGGGTTACCGTACCCCCTACTTTTTAAACAATGTCAATCAATATTTTATTATTGAGCCTTCCCAGAAATCGCAGTCTCTGTCTTGCTTCCTGTATGTAAGAAATTGGTATCCCACTTTTTAGACCAAAGTTACGCCCCTTGGAGTACGAGAAATACGCGTACCCCTACTTTTTTACTGGGGGTACCATACCCCCTACTTTTTAAACCATGCCAATCAATATTTCATTATTGAGCCTTCCCAGAAATCGGAGTCTCTGCCTTACTTCTTGTATACTTGTAAGAAATTGGTACCCCCACTATTTATACCAAAGTTGCGCCCCTGTCAACCGTAATTTTAAAGATATGAAACCAGTTATATACAGCTTTAAAAATATTGATATCGCCTATATCAAGACTATCAAAACAGTCTGGGATAGTGAACATGTCACAGGACAGATGAAGAAGAACCACACTTAGGCCTACTAATCTGCATCTTAGGTCCACAACATCTGATGTCTTAATATCTTGGCAGAATTTTCTTCTATTTTCTGCCATCAGAACGGTCACTTTAGAAATAATGTCATCTTTTTTCTGCCGGAGAATCCCTCTCGCCATAGTTCTTGCATTTGGGCTTTGAACGCCTAATTTGCATATAGGCCCTACGTGCAATAAAGATTATCTTTACTGCATGAACAATTAGGTAAAGAAAATTCTTCACACCACTCGTTACCCAGTTTGCAAATGAAATGTTCATCTGCTTTATCACATTATGATCTACAGATCATAACAGTAGACTACAACTTAATGTTTCGCTGTAGTCATTATACATTTCTGTAATAGAAATATCTGATGGGAAGTACGCCAGTTTGGGCATGCACCCGACGATAGTGTGATAGGCTTATGGTTGAATGAAATGAGACAATGTGTAATCGACTAAAAACAGCCAGACGCATCCCACACCCTCTGTACTTATCCTCTCCATAGGCCCTACGTTTTATCATATCGGTGATCTGACTCTTTCAAGTTAAATCATATAACCCCCAACCCTGTAAGCCTACAAAACAATCTGGGTCTACCCGAATCCCCGAAATCAGATAAAATATGGAAATGCAAAATCGGTCGAATTCCAGAATACAATATTCTGCCAAGCGCTCCAATCCTGAAAACTAGTAGATCCCCTATGGATTAGCAGGCCAATATCCTGAATAGTATATTCCAAAATGTCTGTAAAAGTTAGATTTGCGCAAATAGGCCTAACTTTGTTGTAACTTGGAAAATAGATTTCGGAGATCCGACGAAATTCTGTTTCGGGAATTAGGGTGTCGGGAAACAATAACCCGTAGTAACAAACAAAGCCATGAAAAATCATTCAAAAACATTTAAAACGTTTGAAATTACTGTATTTATTGTTTCTCAAATTTCACTTAATCTCACGGCGTGATGAATGATGAAACCTCCAAGACGAACTAAAATTAGAGTCATAAAAATAATTAATTATCGCTCAGATTCGTAAACTTAAACGTAAACATTGTCGGGAAGTAGTGAGTGCGCATGCGCATGGACACGTATCTGCAGAAAATGCTTTCTGTTACTAGCAAAAAACCACGCATGTGAGATGCGTGGTTCTTACTTAGTATTTGATACGAAGTGTGCAGATACGTGGTATTAACAAACGCTGGTTTTCTATGATCGCATCAAGATAGGAGGTTCTTACTTCCTACCAAGGTGTAAGACCACTAATACATGCAGAAACTGCATCTAACTCAAAACGGCCAAATTTTCAGTTACGTGGTTCTTTCTTATGAGGGCAGTATATAGTAGGGTGGCTCAGAAAAAAATTCTCTTTTTTTAACTCTCACCCTCTCATAATGTTCAAAATAAATAAATAAAATTTCCTGTGAAGTTTGTGATATTTATGATGATGTGTAGGGGTGCCTCATCGCAAGTCTAGTTGTTCATAGGCATGTCCTATTCGTACAATGCCGCTAACTAATATTGACGCTAAACAGTGAACACATTGTACTCATTTACTGTCTAGCAGTGAACACATTATTATCCAGAATCAGTAACAACAGCTAATTAAAGGATTAATAAAATAAGTTCTGAAAATGGTTCTAATCTGGAATAGCCTTCAACATAAAAAACACATAATACAAAAAGACCGTCTGTTGTTAAACGCTGATGTCTAGCATTTCAGTCCGGCCACAACTGTGGATTTCTTACAGTCTGGGAACAACTTTTATGCTCAGCAACTACTTGAAGGAGAAACTGTTTCTGTTCTTAGTTTCAGCATTAAACTCCTGAATCAGAGCCATGCCTCTTGCTGTCGTGTCGTTTACGAATTTCAGTGCCTTGACATAAGCTTACTTCAGCAATGTTTTGAATTCAGAACTGTAGCACCACAGACCAAGATCAATCTGAAGGAATTCTACGGGCAAGCTCAATGCTACGAAGAATTGAATACTCTGCTGAGTGACAAAAGAGGTCAGCTTTCTGTTTGCTGAAAGACCGCCCGTCATGGTGATTCATTTTGGTGGATTGCTGTTACCAGGAGGCCACTCTTCATTGCATTCACCATTCCTCGTTTCACTTCAAGAGTGACAGACGGTTCAAACATTGCGCGGCATGTAATTTTCTCATTGCTATACCATAGGTGCCCCAATAGCTTCTGCACCAACAAATATGAACTTATTTATTGCAGAGTACTCCTGCAACCTTTTCCAGGAACAGTAGGTCATTAAACGGAGCCAAAGTTGACATCGGCACTGCAAACCATGCTTGGATGTATCCACCTGCTGTGTTTAAAGCAGAGAAGCTCACGTAGACCATGTTCTTCTTTTTGGCTGTCAGCTTAAACTGGACACCATCTGCCTGGATACAACCTAACATGAAGATTTTGAATCCGTATAACAAGCGTGCCATCCATATTGCTCGGTGAAGTCCAGCTGGAGCACGGAAATGGATGCCTTTCAGAAATACACTGTGTCCCGATGAAAAGTGGACCCCAAGAAAGAGTGTCATAACTCGGTCAAAACTTTTAGCATTTGCCTGAAATTTTAAAAACAACAACAATAGCCATATTACAACCAAATCCTAACGCCGTTTGGAAATGTTGCCGAGTTTGTCAAGTTTGTGAATGTTTGAGACGCAGCCCTGAAAATGGGAAGTTTCCAACATACAAGAGCCATAAGGATGTGAAGTTCAGGTACAGCTGGTGTTCAAAATGCCCTTTTTGTTCACGGACACACGACCGTAGACGTGGACGCCACTGTTTGATGGCCCGATCGATGATCACGTGGTCAAACAGCTGCCACTCTTCAATCAGACGCGAAATCCAAACCTGGAGTGTACTGGAGGAGCGCGTTTATCGTTCCCGCATTCGTGACGTCGATCACCGGAGGCGCGTCTGATTCAAGAGTGGCAGCTGTTTGACCACGTGATCATCGATCGGGCCATCAAACAGTGGCGTCCACATCTACGGTCGTGTGTCCGTGAACAAAAAGGACATTTTGAACACCAGCTGTAGCTGAACTTCACTTCCTTATGGCTCTTGTATGTTGGAAACTTCCCATTTTCAGGGCTGCGTCTCAAACATTCACAAACTTGACAAACTCGGCAAAATTTCCAAACGGCGTTAGAATTTGGCTGTAATATGGCTATTGTTGTTGTTTTTAAAATTTCAGGGAAATGCTAAAAGTTTTGACCGAGTTATGGCACTTTTTCTGGGGTCCACTTTTCATCGGGACACAGTGTATGATGAAAACAATGAGCAGTTCCTGGTAACCTTCTGGGGGCTGAGTTTCCTGAAGTTGCTGTTCAACAAAGTTCAAAACTTCAGATCTTTTGACTGGTCTGATCTTTCTCGTGACATCAACGTCATCTAAACATGCATGGAAAGCAGCATGATCAGTATCAGCCCAGGAGGATTGGAAACGTTTGAAGCTCTGTATATCTGATCAAGAAGAAGGAGCTAATGTCAGTGAACAGATCTCATCCAGGGTTATCTCATGAATATGATGCTGACAGACAAAAGATAACAGAAGTTTGCCGAACTTCTCCTCCATAACAGTGCATGCACCTAATTTAACCTGTGTTCGACGATGTGATGTCGAAAGCCATGCCACAAAAGCACAGATGCGTGACTTCGATGGCTGCGAATACTGCAGCGGCTGTTATTCCTCTGGTCCCATATGGTAAGTATGGAACTCCAAGCAGCTGATCAATGCCTGCTCCAGATGCCAATACAGGCAGGTTAATAGACTTTAGCTTTCCTGGTCATGCGTGGAAGAAGTTTACCGTACCAATGGACTGTTAGAGGCATATCACCAACTTTTGTTTGCAAACTCTTCTTTGAGCTTCTATGCTATAAGTACAATCATGTTGAGGCATCCATAAACATATTCAGAAGCAACTGAAACTTGGTCATAAATTTGTTAAAATTATTTGAAACATAATGCATGGGTGAGAGCTGTAACTTTTAAGAATTTATTTTTTCACCATTGCCTATGAACTACCCTACTATATAGCTATTGAGTAAATTATGGAGCACTGAGTTCATCTGAATGTTGCAGTAAATATAAGCTTTGGAATAGATAAATGTTGTAACAGACCACACAAAAACATGGGTAGAAATTTATACCACATGTTGTTATGGGGAGCAACAAAGCTAATGATCATAAGTTTTTCATCAAAGTTGTAAGCTACATGAGGCGAACTTATAACAAGTACACTCAGGCAATGTATTTTGAAGCATCTTTGTTGCCAGATTTAAAAGATTTAGAAGATTTAGAAATCTTCAAGATTTAGAAAAGATTCTTCTAGATTCAAAGGAGATTGCAATAAAATGGTCAGGTGATTTGGAACAAGCTTTAGCCACACAAAGAACTCTGGTTCAATTGTATAGGTCAGGATCTGATATTGGTAAGTAAGCAGTGTGGAGCAAAACAGTTGCTGATTATACAATGTTGCATTTAGCATTATGTTCTGGCTGCAGGAATCGCTGCTGGGGATTTTCAGATTACAATGGTTATTCATAATGCCTGTTTGCCCATGTGTAAATATGCATTTTAAGTTTTTCTAGTGGACTTACAAAGGATGTAATTGTGGGCTATTGTTTCGTCATATTTGTGAATAGTTCACGTTTGAGATGCTTATGAGATTTATGGTATTGATTTTAAGCGTTTGTTGTACTCTTATTGTTTTCTTTCAGATGGCAATATGTGCGAGAGGGCAATCTATGGTCTCCTAAGAGGTTTTACTACTTTTGGCTGCAAAGGTCAATTCCAAGAATCAATTTTGAGTTTTAATTTTAATAAAACCTTCAAGATTTTACAAGTATGGAACTGAGGGACAAATTGTTATTACAATTCAATTGCATCTGTCTCCGTGATTCTCACATGTTGTATGAAATTGGCAATTGGATATACCCAGTAGAAGATCTGCTCAATTTTTGGTTTCCTGTGCTATGCTTGCACATAAGGTAAAAGAGTCTAACCTTCAAACATTGGAACTAATATTTAGAGGCATGTAATAATTACCTTATCTTACATTGCACATACATAAAATAACTAAAGACCCAGTCGTAAAAAACCAGTTAAATCCTCGATATCTTAATTTTTTTTACTTTACTCTCTCATCCTGTTCATTTTTACTGATTCTGACTCAGTGGAAGTTGAGTTTGAGTTCAGTTCTGTGTTGAGATGTTTAATTATTTAGATGTTTTTAAATTTTGCAGTTGCTAGAGAAGGTATGTATGCATTTATATATTTATTTAGATATATTTCTTTGACACATCTAAAGCAATATATTCAAAGCAGATTCATCTATAAGATATTTGAAACCAGATGCATATATATATATATACAAGACATATGAAGCTTTTGATTAGAAAATAATTATTTAATAATTCTAGCTGTCTATCTATCTAATGAGTAAAGACAGAGTAGACTGCACTGTTTATAAGAAACTAATAATGTTATAAAGTTATTAATCGCTTACATGGCATTCCATAAAATAGCTAATACAGTCTCTTACCATCAACGCCTTTAAACTGCCTTCAAACGTCTCGGCCCTCTTACATTCGTCAGCTATTCACCATCCTAACGTCCATGTATACTCGCTCCTCATCATATCTTTATCTTGGCCTCCTGTTTCCTCCTCTCTGAAATGTTGCAACCGTTGGAACGAACTTTCAAAAGACCTCTGCCATTTTGGTCATCCTACTATTCCACCTGCTAATTTTATCTGTCCACTGCTCGCACTCTCTGCTACTTTCCACTCACGACTGAAAACCGAACTCTTCAACCTATCCTATTTTATTCTACTCCTGCACACCACATGACCACCATCATCACCGATTTCCACAGTGCCGTGTCCTCGGCTTTTCCTCGCGGATTCTGACATGGAGCGGAGAAAACAACCTGGCTTTGGCGGACTTGATATGATATAGGCCCTACCGCCGGTAAAAAATAAGCTGGTCCCTCCCGACGTGGCTTTGGTGTGGCGCTGAGAAATTTCGGAAATTTCTATATACATTACATTACAGGGATAAAGTCAACCCAGTCATGACAAACCAGTGAAACTCTCAATACCTTAATTTTATTTGAATTTATTCTTTCATCGTGTTCATTTTTTACTGTTCTTCACTCGGTCTGACTCTGGTGAAGTTGAGTTCTGTTATGTGTGTTGAATATGAAGACAGCAGGAATCAAAATAACTATACACGTAAGAATATATAATAATATGTAAAGGTATTGATTTTAAGCTTTTGTTACACTGTACAATGCACGGTCTAGTTGCGCAAATATGTAGGCCTACGTACATATACGTGCAGATGTATGATTCTATATATATACGGAAGTTCTTCACTCAATGTTACTAAAGAGATGTACCGATTGCGATTACTGTTAATTCTGTTCTTTACTGAAAGATGCTATAGTATTTATTAGTAGCCCTATCTATGCAGCTGCGTCTGTGGTAACTTCTTACAGACCAGTTTTTTCCCTATATTTTAACAGACTTATGACTTGCTGATTATAATATAACGTTGCATTTGTCAACATTGTTCACTATTGGCTGCACGATTCCCTGCTGGTGATCTTCATACATTTTCTTATAGGAATTTCAATGGTTATTCATAATGCCGGTATGGCCTTGTGTAAATAGGCATTTTGAGATTTCTAGTGGACTTACAAAGGATATGATTGTGGGCTGTTTAGGCATATTTTGAATATTTCATGTTTTAAATGTAAGCGAGATTTAGGGTATTGACTCTAAGCTTTTGTTAAACTGTTATTGTTTTTATTTTGGTGGAGGTGCACTTGTCCCTATAAAGAGAGCCATGAGTCAACCCGATTGCTCCCTTGGCAAAATAAAGATCCTCAAGCTAATACAATCTTATATTTCTTCAAGCTGCAAAGGTCAGTTCCTTTAATCAATTTTGAGTTTGACTTTTAAAACGGGTTCAAGATTTTATAAGTATGGAACTGAGTGACACATTTTTAGTACAACTTCCTTGCATCTGTCTCCATGATTTTCACATTTTGAATGAGAGTGGCAGTTAGCAGTGGGAGATCTTGCTCACTAGTTGGTTTGCTCTTCTGTGATTACCTAGCCTTCAAAGATTGAAACTGATATTTAGAGGCATGTAACAATTACCTTATCTTACATTGCAAAAAATGACTACACTGTTTATAAGAAACAAATAATGTCATAAAGTTATGCCAATATTGTTACTGCACGTTGTAACTCCTTGTGCCTTGAAACGGCTTCAATAGCAAGAATGATTGATGCAGCTTTTATGGCATTCCATAAAATATCTAATAGAGCGATACTCCCAGCCAGCCATGTCAAACAAGTGAAGCCCTTAAAACATTTATTTTATTTGAATTTGCTTTTTCATCCTCTTCATTTTTTGCTCTTCTTCACTCAGTCTGACTGCTGAAGTTGAGTTTGAGTTCTGTTATGTGTGTTGAACATGAAGTCTAATTATTTGGATGTTTTTTTAAATTTGCAACAGGTGAATCAGGTATGTATGCATTTATATATTTTTTGAGCTATTTGCATGACACGTTTTTGAAACCTCTAAAGCAATAAATGAATGGAAACCAGATGCATCTATAAGACATATTGAACCAGATACATATACACAGAAATATAAATCGTTTGGTTAGATAATAATTAGGTAATAATCCTATATATCTATCTGTTTATATATCTGTCTGTCTGTCTGTCTGTCTGTCTGTCTGTCTGTCTGTCTGTCTGTCTGTCTGTCTGTCTGTCTATCTATCTATCTATCTATCTATCTATCTGTCTGTCTATCTATTGACTAAAAACAGAGTAGACTGCACTGTTTATAAGAAACTAATGATGTCATAAAGTTATTAATAGCTTATATGGCATTTCGTAAAATATCTAAATCAGAGAAATTCTTAACGCAGCCACGTTTACCAGTGAAACCCTCAATGCCTTTATTTTATTTGAATTTAGTCTCTCATCCTGTTCGGTTTTAACTCTTCATCACTCAGTCTGACTCTGCTGAAGTTGATTATGAGTTCTGTTATGTGTGTTGAATATGAAGACATCAGGTATAAAAGTACCGCTTTATGTAAAACACATATGCAAACATGTTGAATTGTACATTCATACGTGCATATGTATAATTCTTTGTATATAAGGAAATTCTTCACCGAATGTAACTAAGCAGGTTTTCATTATTTCGGTTACTCCTGGCTCTATTCTTTACTGAAAGATAGCTCAAGATGATGCGCATTTAGAATTTATTAGTAGCCCTATTTGCAGCTACTGCTGCAAATAGGGCTACTAATAAATTCTAAATCTTTCAGTAAAGAATAGAATGCTACTGCCGTGGACTGACTGCTTCGCAGTCGCCCTCTGGCGACGACTGCTTCGCAGTCTCCCGTGGACTGACTGCTGGTTTACCCGGCGTTGCCCGGGGTTATAAGTTTCAATCACTGTAGCGAATAAGCAACAAATTTAGGTATAAGTTTAAATTCGTGTACCGAATAAGGAAGAAATTTAGGTATAAGTTTCAATTCGCAGTCTTGGAGGTCCTTGTGGTGTGTGGCGACCTGTGGGGGAGACTGCTTTGCAGTCTTGTAGACGCCTTCTGGCGTACAGCGGAGACTGCTTCGCAGTCTTGTTTACGCCTTCTGGCGCCTAGCGACCTCTGCCGTGGACTGACTGCTTCGCAGTCGCCCTCTTGCGGCGACTGCTTCGCAGTCTTGGAGGGCCTTGTGGCGTCTGGCGACCTGTGGGGGAGACTGCTTCGCAGTCTTGTAGACGCCTTCTGGTGTACAGCGGAGACTGCTTCGCAGTTTTGTATACGCCTTCTCGCGTCTAGAGACCTCTGCCGTGGACTGACTGCTTCGCAGTCGCCCTCTGGCGGCGACTTCTTCGCAGTCTTTTGGAAATCGACGTACTACTTACGAACATAAGCTCCAAAATTGTAGAAATGCATCCGGGTGAAACAGACGCCGAAATGTAAAAAAATCTTCCGTAGGCATCCCTGGTGCTATTTTTAGGTATAACGTCAGTGTGCTATAATTAATTTCTAGCCCTGGACACCATGAAAGCGGTGAAAACGGGGGACGCGAAGCCCTCCACTGCTTGCAAGAAATCAATTATAGTTAAGTGAAGGTTTCCAGTAGAAATCTTAAAAACTAAATTGACTTACCAACAATAAATCTCTCTTCGATGTTTGTTACACGTGCATGCATCCAATGCAGTAATCCTAATGCCACTGCAGGGACTGCATCCAATGCAGTAAGCCTAATGTCACTGGAGGGACGGTAATTTTCCTATCGCTTGGGGCGATGTTTTGGCCGTTTTTCACCATGGTAGCGGTGAAAACAGGGGACGCGAACCCCTCCACTGGGTGTCCCATGCCGAGACCGACACAGCAGTGAGGTTTCGAGTGAAAAGGTTTAAAATTGTAGAAGTTAAGCCCGGTCAAACAGACAGACAGACACACACACAGAATTCTCGCTTTATTTATATAGATACTAGCTGGATTACCCGGCGTTGCCCGGGGTTATAAGTTTCACACCACCACCACCACCACCACCACCACCACCACCACCACCACCACCAACAACAACAACAACAACAACAACAACAACAACAACAACGACTGCTTGGCAATCTTGGCAGTCGCCCTCTGGCGGCGACTGCTTCGCAGTCTTGGAGGCCCTTGTGGCGTCTGGCGACCTGTGGCGGAGACTGCTTCACAGTCTTGTAGACGCCTTCTGGCATCTAGCGACCTCTGCCGTGGAGTGACTGCTTCGCAATCGCCCTCTGGCGGCGACTGCTTCGGAGTCTTGGAGGCCCTTGTGGCGTCTGGCGGAGACTGCTTCGCAGTCTTGTAGACGCCTTCTGGCGTCTAGCGACCTCTGCCGTGGACTGACTGCTTCGCAGTCGCCCTCTGGCGGCGACTGCTTCGCAGTCTTCGAGGCCCTTGTGGCGTCTGGCGACCTCTGGCGGAGACTGCTTCGCAGTCTTGTAGACGCCTTCTGGCGTCTAGCGACCTCTGCCGTGGAGTGACTGCTTCGCGGTCGCCCTCTGGCAGCGACTGCTTCGCAGTCTTGGAGGCCCTTGTGGCGTCTGGCGACCTGTGGGGGAGACTTCTTCGCAGTCTCCCGTGTACTGACTGCTTCGCCGTCGAAGAGGGTGAACCGGGCGTTGGCGTGTTAAAGAAAACGCCAGAAATCTAGCCCTCACTGCCGGTCTGTAGTCGGCCTCGCCCTTAGTAAAGCAGACTGGTTGTTTCATATACTGTAAATAATTTAGATCTTTGTCTTTGAACATACATGTGTTAAAATTTTGCTGTAAAACGATGAATATACTTCGAATCGATCGTCATTAAATTTTGTGCGAAAGTAAACAGCTTATGCGCATTTTTAATGACGTTGGGGAATACCGGCGCCATAAATTGAACCGCGGTGTCGTTATGCACATTATTAATGACGTTGGGGAATACAGGCGCCATAAATAGAACCGCTTGGCAGTGGAATAGGCGAGCTTGCGCGTGATGGACGGTCGGGTGGGTAGAGTTTTGGGGAATTTTCACCATGGTAGGGGTGTAAACGGGGGACGCGAACCCCTCCACTGGGTGTCCGAAGCCGAGGCCGACACAGTAGTGAAGGTTTCGAGTGAAAAGGTGCAAAATTGTAGAAGTTAAGCCCGGTCAAACAGACAGACAGACACACACACACAGAATTCTCGCTTTATTTATATAGATATTTCATGTTTAAAATGTTTATGAGACTTAGGGTATTGATTCTAAGCTTTTGCTAAATTGTTACTGTTTTATTTTGCTGCAGTTGATGTTTCCAGTGTTGGAGACATGAGCGGTCCACGTTACTCTGATGGCGAGAGACAAATCGTGAAATTGCTTACAGATTTTTTTTCTTCTGGCTGCAAAGGTAAGTTCCGAGGATAAATTTTGAATGTGAGTTTTAAAAAAGCTTGAAGATTGTAAAAGTATAGAACTGAGTGATAAATTATTGTTCATAGATTGCTCTGTATCTCTCTCCATGATTCTCACATGTTCTATGCAAGTAGCTGCTACCGCATGTTGCAACTCCTTGAAACGGCTTCAATAACAAGACAGAATAATTGATTCATAGCTTTTATGGCATTCTGTGAAACCCTAAATACCTTTATTTTATTTGAATTTACTCTTTCATGCTTTTTATTTTTTACTCTTCGTCACTTACTCTAACTCTGCTGAAGTCGCGTTTGAGTTCTGTTATGTGTGTTGAATATGATGACACAGCAGGTATCAAAGCAATTGTTTCTTTTAAGGAATATATAAGTATTATGCAAATATGTACAATACATACACGGTGGTTCAGTAAAAAGTAATCCAAACTTTTTATTGAATATAAGTACTTCTAACATGAAAACAGTAGTTAGTAGGCCCCTATTTTTGTTAAGAAACTCTCAGTAGTATGGTTTGATTATTTAATTAGACAAGATGTTCAAAATGTCATCCTTCTGCTTGCACGCAAGCCTGGAGGCGCTGGCGCCATTGGGCAACAGCATCGTCGATTAATTATCTTCTGATCATCCCACACTTCCAACAAGCGTTGCTTCAGATCGTTGACATCTTGGATTGCTGTCTGGTTGACTCGCTCTTGCATAACGCTCCACGCTTTATTGTCGACAGCGACGACAGGATTTAGATCTGGACTGTTCGGAGGCCATTATGTTGGAGAAATGAAGTCTGGTGTCTCTTGTCAGCATTTCGATGATTTCCCTGGCTCTGTGGGCTGGGGCACTGTCCTGTTGAAAAACAAAACAGCCTTCCGGGGCTAGATTTCTGATAACAGGTAGAAGATGTTGTGACAGCAAAGCGTCGCGATAATAGGCTCCGTTAATTTTTACTCCAGGATCAATGAAGACCAAATGGGAACGACCATAGAGAAGATAGTAGCTCTTCAGCTTACCACTTATCTTGATAGGAATAATCTGCTCCCAACCTTCCAGTCGGGGTTTCGTAAGGGTCACTCCACGGAAACCCTATTGGTACGCCTTCTCTCAGAAATTTATGGGGCGATAGATAGGTCAGAGGTCACCCTCCTAGCTTTGTTAGATGCCAGTGCCGCGTTCGACACTGTCGATCACGACATTCTTCTTGGACGGCTTTCTATCTCATTTGGTCTTTCTGGTGGTTTTCTTGGTTGGCTTAGCTCCTTCCTGCGAGACCGTTCCTTCTCTGTAGTCTATGGGGCCACTAAGTCTGCATGGGTTCCTGCCTCGTATGGCTTGCCCCAGGGTTCCGTCCTGGGTCCACTCTTATACATAATTTATACTGCTGACCTTGGTCCCCTCCTGGCGGCAAGTGCAGTCCTGAGTCAGTCGTACGCGGATGACTTGCAGGCATATCTGCACTGTCCTGCCTCAGCAGCCATAACTGCGGTCCGTACCATGAGCTGCGTCCTGGAGGACTGGATGTCTTCCAACCGTTTGTGTCTGAATCCTGCTAAGACCCAGCTAATCTGGTTCGGCACACGCCAGCAGCTTGCCAAGATTGACTTGGAGGCTCTGGCCCTGGAGTTTCCATTGCTCACTTTCTCATCTTCGGTCCGAGACCTTGGTGTCATACTGGACCAAGAGCTGACCTTTACGCAACACATAAACCTGCTCTGCCGTAACTGCTACTATCAGCTGCGCCAGCTTAGAGTAGTCTCTCGCTCTCTAACCTCCACTGCTGCTTCCACGCTTGTCCACTCATTTGTTGTATCTCGCCTTGACTATTGCAGTACTCTCTACCTTGGTCTCCCAGCGGCTCGGATTGGGTGCTTGGACCGGGTGTTGCGCGCAGCGGCACGCCTTATTGGTCGCATTCCGAGATTTGGCCATGTCACCGAGTACATGCGGGATGTTTTGCATTGGCTTCCTATCCTGCAACGTATTGCCTATCGGGTCTCTGCCCTAGTGTGGCGCTGCCTTGTGGGTGAGGCCCCTGTGTATTTGCGAGAGCATTGCCGCTCCACCCTGAACATCCAGCGCCGTGGTTCCCTGCGCTCTTCTAAGCAGGCTGAGCTTCTAGTTCCCCGCTCACGGACCGCCCTTAGGCAGCGCCGTGATTTTTCCATCGCTGGCCCTGCAATCTGGAATGGGCTCCCTGTAGCGCTTCGCTTGGTCCCAAGCACCCATTCCGCCACATTTTATTCAAATCTCAAGACTGTGCTCTTCAGCCGGGGTTGGGTCGGGAGTGCTTCTGAGTAGATAGCCTTGAAGAGGCGCTATATAAATTCTCCATATGAATGAATGAATGACCAAGCGTCGAAACCGTAACGGACACCATAACAGACTTGCTGATATGGATAAGCGTACGCAACAGTCTGTTTGCAGTAACCTGCCCTTTTGTGTGCCACGCGTGACGTACAGGCGATCATTCTGGGTGTTACTTGGTCGTGCAACGGTGAACAACTTCTCGTCAGTAAAGAAGATTTACAACCATATGACGAGGATATTTTCTCAACAGTTGTCTTGATCTGTTCAAACGTGTCAGACGATTAGCTTCCGTCAGTTCCTGTGCTGGCTTCTTCTTAAGCCACTTGAGTTGAAGGTCTTTATGGATTGTTCGAACAACACTGGACCGGTGAATAAATTCCGGTTTGTCTGGATATTTGACGTGTTGTTCTATGAGTATTCGGAGCATCCTCTTGACTCAGAATCAGATCTCCGACAAGGGCAACGTTTCTTCATTGCACGATGACCTTCGTCTGCCACTACCAATGACGCGGTCGACTGACCCAGTCAAACTAATTTTTCTAAGCAATTTATCTAATCCGCTTCTGGTCCAATGTTTTTCTGGAAACTCTCGTAGAAATTGGCGGCTGCTGTAATTCTTGGATTCCATCAATCCTTTTATCATGTGTAAATCTTTACTAAAAGGCATTTTCTTGGAAATTGCTAGTTTATTGTTTATGTTTTCTATCGTATTATCGTCTGCTTTTTTAATAGGAAATAAAAACCGGAAGTCATTAAAATAAAAAAGTAAGTATGTGGATAATTTTATTTTGAAAATATTATTAATAAAATATAGTTCAAGTTTTAATATTTATTTATAAAGTTTGGCTTACTTTTCATTGAACCACTGTGTACATACGTACTTATGTATGCTTATGATCACTTTTTACGCCAAATAGGCAGAATCAACAACCAAAACCAAAACGAAACAATTGAGAATAAAAATACATAGCATTAACTAGAGAATAACATAACAGCTCAGTTGAAATCATATTAATCCTGAAAACTAAAACAAGGCAATTATCATTGTGGTAATTACTAATAACTATGTTATGAACAACTTATTTACACCAGGTAGACAGTAAACCATGGAAAGGAGGGGGGAAAAGAAACCTTTTCACTCAGTGCAACTAAAAAGATGCTCTTTTTGCGATTACTCCTAACTCTGTACTTTACTGAAAGATGTTTTCGCTTAAGATGATGCTCATTTAGAGTTTATTATTAGGCCTATTTGCAGCTGCGCCTGTTGTGACTTCTTACAGACCAGATTTGTATTTGAGACATTTAAGTAGAACTTGTGATACTTTATATAGCTATGGAGTAGATTATGGAGCAATTGAGTGCAACTGGAAGGTGTGATAAATATAAGCCTTGAAATAGATACATTTTTTTAACAGACTGCACAAAAATATGGGTAGAATTTATGCTAAATATTGTTAAGGATAGCGAAAAGCTGATGATCAAATATTTTCTATTAAAAGCTACATCAGGTAAACTTCTAACAAGTACACTTGGGCAACGTAATTTGAGCCATCCTTTATTGCCAGAAGATAATTTCTAGATTTAGAAAAGACTCTTTTAGATTTAAATAATATTCAAGGAAATGGTCAGATGAGTTAAAACAATCTTTAGCCAGAAAGAACTCTGGTTCAAGTGCATGAAACTGGATCTGATGTTGGCAGCAAAGCATTATAGAGCAAAGCCATTGCTGATTATACAATGTTGAATTTATCATTATTGTTCAGTGCTGGCCTCAGGAATCGCTGCTCCGGATTCTAGATCACATTGGTTAGGGGCCGTCCATATATTACGTACGCAAAAATTTGGGAAAATTGGACCCCCTCCCCCCTGTCCGCAAGCGTACTTTCTTCCCCACCCCCCCCCGCGTACGTACGCTTGACGCACCCCCCCCCAGAAGACCAGCTGCAGAAAGTGTCTCTCTGCACTTTAGGCCAGATTGAAGGATGAGTGAGGGCCAATATAGACAAATTATAGGTGTCTCGTTCACAGCACAGAATAACTGCACATGGCTTTTATATAATGTAATAAAATGCCATTGGACGACTATAGGACAATACAGAGTTATAATGTGGACATAGAGTTATAGAAATTTATTTTGCGTACGTACACATTTTGTCCCCCCTCCGCACCCGTCCGCAAAATCGCCAAAATCCGACCCCCCCTAAGTGCGTACGTAATATGTGGATGGCCCCTTATTCATAATGCCCATGTGTAAATAGGCATTCTAGGTTTTCTAGTGGACTTACAAAGGATGTTATTGTGGGCTGTTTAGGCATATTATGAATATTTCATGTTTGAAATGTTTATAAGATTTAGGGTATTGATTTTAAGCTTTTGTTACACTGTTATTGTTTCATTTTGGTTCAGTTGCACATGCCGCTGCACGTGCCGCTACTGTAGCCTTGCACAGTTCAGGTTACTCTGATGGCGAGAGAGGAATCGTTCAGCTACTGTCATCTTATTTTAATTCTTCTCGCTGCAGAGGTCAGTTCCAAGAATGAATTTTGAGTTTAAGTTTTAAAAGTGTGAAGCTTTTGATTATATTATAATAATGTAATAATGCTATGCATGTATCTACCTGTATTATTATTATTTTGCTATATAACTGCCATATCCCACAAAATATTTATGTTATTCTGTATGCAAAATGAAGGCAGTGAGATATATATCAATATATTATTCGTATCCTTGTTTCATAAATTAGGATAAGATTACTGTGATTAATAAATGCTATTGTGATTTTTCGTCTTTTTATCTTTCTCACCTCTGCAACACTAACATCTTCCACTACAGCCATCTACCTGTCTATCTGCCTGAGCTTTAGGCCTACATCTGGTCTTGGAACGAGTCCTGGCTACGCCTTCATCATTGATTTTGGTTTTAGCTCTGCAACCACGAATAAGCAGGCTCGCGTGACTTGTTGTTTTGGGGTGCTTAGTAATTTCAGACATAATATCATATCATTATGCCTAAAGATAATCTTGTGCAGATCTTTATTTTTCCTTATCTGATATTAAAAGTTTTAGTTTTACTTGCATTATTATACGACATTAACAATTGTTTTAAAAATTTTTGTCATAGAAAATTGAAAACCCTGTGAAGGCAATCTTTATGATAAGCATCATAAAGCATGACAGACACGGATGATTTAGGCCTACATTGTGGTTAAGGTGGCTATAGATTACTGAAAAAGCTGATTACTGTGTGCATAGTATTCCAAATCATGATTCTTCTTCATAAAGTGACTTTATTTTTGCCTGTGCACAGGTCACCTTGGTAAGTCTAAAAACACACCTGACGGTGATGATGAATCTTACGACGACGACGACGATAATAAATCTATAGACGTCGTCGGTGATCAATCTACACACAACCCTGACGCTGCTGGTCGCCATCTACAATCCGTTGTTCTTCAGTTGTTCCTGCTCATGTTTGTAGTGTGTTTGACACGGATCGAAATTTGAGCCCAATGCTTTAAGAAGTGAGGTGACATGTATCATCTAGGATATCTGCAACTATAAAAAATTCTGGTTATTTATGTTGCAATGGTTACGACTCATCTGTTATATTTTACTAGCTGTTCATTGATGTAATATTTTGTTTCATAAACTTAATAGGTTTGACGTGTATTTCATATATAAATAGGGGACCTGACATATGCTTGACAGACTGATGTGGTTCAGTTTTGAAAGCAATACATTTGCTAGAAACTTGTTTTACTTCTTGTGAATGAATATTGCGTATGCATGTATGACATGGACTGTGTATATTCAGTAGCCTGTGTCTTTTTCAAGAGCATGTATCAATAAGTACTTGAGAACATGTATATTTAGAAAGATATTTTATAAAATGTTGATGTTGAGTTTGTAAGTGTGCTAATTGGTAATTACTGAAACTACACTGTGTCCCGATGAAAAGTGGACCCCAAGAAAGAGTGTCATAACTCGGTCAAAACTTTTAGCATTTGCCTGAAATGTTAAAAACAACAAGAGTAGCCATATTGCCACCAAATCCTAACGCTGTTTGGAAATGTTGCCGAGTTTGTCAAGTTTGTGAACGTTTGAGACGCAGCCCTGAAAATGGGAAGTTTCCAACATACAAGAGCCATAAGGAAGTGAAGTTCAGCTACAGCTGGTGTTCAAAATGAACTTTTTGTTCACGGACACACGACCGCAGACGTGGACGCCACTGTTTGATGGCCCGATCGATGATCACGTGGTCAAACAGCTGCCACTCTTCAATCAGACGCGAAATCCAAACCTGGAGTGTACTGGAGGAGCGCGTTTATCGTTCCCGCCTTCGTGATGTCGATCACCGGAGGCGCGTCTGATTGAAGAGTGGCAGCTGTTTGATCACGTGATCATCGATCGGGCCATCAAACAGTGACGTCCACGTCTACGGTCGTGTGTCCGTGAACAAAAAGGACATTTTGAACACCAGCTGTAGCTGAACTTCACTTCCTTATGGCTCTTGTATGTTGGAAACTTCCCATTTTCAGGGCTGCGTCTCAAACATTCACAAACTTGACAAACTCGGCAACATTTCCAAACAGCGTTAGGATTTGGTTGTAATATGGCTATTGTTGTTGTTTTTAAAGTTTCAGGCAAATGCTAAAAGTTTTGACAGAGTTATGACACTTTTTCTTGGGGTCCACTTTTCATCGGGACACAGTGTATATCTTGTGAGTGATTGTTCCAATGAATCTATAACATCATTGCAGTATATTATGCTAACACATTCAAAATGTTGTTCAAGTTTTTGTAGACTGCAGAGATTTAACTATTGATGTTACAGAAATACATGAATAGCTTATGCATTATTACTGTGTATAAATGACACGCGATTTTGGCCGAGTTTTACTCTGTAACAAAACTTAGGAAGTTAAGGATTTTCTTGCATGCTAATCACAACACAACAAAAATGGCATAGAAAACAGCAAAACTAAGCACCAATAACTTTAAATCTGTATTATTGGTCTCCAGCGGGAAGCGGGGGTGAATTATTTCCAGTCTGGATCATCAGTATGCCGTAACACTTTAACGACGTGAGTCTAATAAAAGTGACTGGGAACCAATGCAGCTCGTCGTTAAAGTGTTAGCGCTATTCTGGCTCATGTGCAAATCATGCTCACCTGTTTTTATTTACAGGCATAACTGAAATAACCAAACAACCTCTGTTGTAACCAACCCCGGTCTCCCCATTCATTGCGTCTTCACAATCACCAGTACTGTCTCCCAGTTTTAAAGACAATAGAAACGTTATTTATCGAACACTATACTCAACATTGTCTACTTCTCGGAACTCTAACTTTGTTCCATGCGTCGGTTTGTCAGCGTGTGTTTACTCTATAAACAACAAACGAATATCATCGTTATTATTAGGTCTAAACTGACCTATTATTCGGTGTTGATACAAAAATATTCTGTTCAGTTAGACTTAATTCACAGACAGCTTTGGACTAACTCACCCGGGAATAAGGTTGTTAGGATTGTGGCCTTTTGTGGGTTTGAACAACGATCTTCATCTACCGTTGTCTTTGTGACATATCGTCGTTTTAGCTGTAGGCCTACGTGGCATTTGCTTAAGTAATGTTTACAATTAAGAATCAGGGGCCTATCTTTTATGTTCAAGTAAACACTATCTAAAATTAATACGGCGGTATTAAAGGTATAATTTTCACCTTTTGTTGGGTTATCTTAATGAATGCATTGTGACTGCACTTTCTATTGATGAATCGGCAAACAGCAGCTTCATTCATGCATGCATATATGCCCACATTCATCCATCTGTCCATCCATACATTGTTCCGCCCGTTCGTTCATTTATTGAATAACTTTGCTCTTGCGGACTCGATTTCATACAGCGCGTATTTAAGCTGGTCTCAAAGACGGCGCTTTAATGGGGCGTCGATATTTTAAAGATGCACCTTTACTCAAAAGGGGCGCCACAGTCAAGGCATTGTACGGAATATACATCTGCTGTGGTGGCTGGTCGTTGGGTCCATTTTGTTATAACGGCTGCGGCAGGCAGATAACGTGTGAGCCCAGCCGTAAGCCGAGACTCTCGCAAGCTTATAGACTAGTAATCTTAGTCGACTGGTAGGCTATTTCTTCCACAACTCAGAACGAGGACACTTCTGGCAAAACACAGGACTACGTAATATCACATTTTCCACCGAGAACTCAAAATGTAGCTAACAACGATATGTATCTATTTCCATATTGCGATAGATGGGAGCGTATGCGCCTAGGCCTACATCTTTGTGGCTTGGACTAACAGCATCAGAGAGAACGAATTGAAGCTTATAAGATTATTACTGGAAAGGATGGAATGCCGTGGAAGACGTTCTATGAATTAGCACCGCGCAAAGCGAATCTAGGAGGTAAGTATACATTTTTTAAGAACCGAAAGGAACATTAGGGCAGAAATTCTTCAGTGCAATAGTTAAACCTGTGGAATGGTTTGGATGACAGTACTCTCTCAGTGGACACTATCACAGCTTTTAAGAGGAAGCTAGGATGGATGGGCCATAAAGCGTCCAGGTGATCTTGCAATGGTTTTAACACAGCGCATACACATCTTCTGAACAACATTAAACACTTGTTATATTATGTTGTAAGTTATTTTCTTCTGTTTGCTGTTGCAGCATCCGGTGTCTGTCTGCCTGGTTTAGACATACTGGAATAGCCAGTATCGGGTCAAATCCACACGTATTCTGTCCGTGTTTGTTTCTGTCTGTCTGTCTAAATGTCTGTACGTCTTTCTACATTTGTCTGTAGGCCTATGTCTTGCTTAAATGACAGAATGTCTTTTTGGCTATCTATACAAGTAGGCTGTCTGTGCTTCTAACTAGACACTAGTGAGATATAGTAGGTTGTTGCTTCCTTAGAGTGACTGAGCTGTCAGTGAACTTCGATTCTTTGACTGTTGTTGTAGAGTGCGTCCTCTTATCGGTAAATCTTCTGCTTCTGCCGCCTGATAATGCCTCTGTTCTCAATCGGACTAAGAGCGGCCAGGG